>OZ007599.1:189167035-190404369 GCA_963931845.1 Maratus michaelseni | reverse complement strand
TTCTTTTTGCCAAATTGCACGCAGTTTTTTTTTAAATTTAAATGCGTAATAAAATGCGTGAATAGCATAATTTATTTATAATAGTATCAATTTGTTCACACGTTTTGTTGACATTTAGTCATTTCCTCACTTTTGCAACAGAGTTATATTACTCGGAAAACGTTAAATAAGGAGAATATTACTATTTAAAAAAAATGGTAGCATTCAAGCAATGTGAGTTAAAATATAGCAGACTGACGAAAGTGATTTTTACATTTATTAACTCTTTGAGGGGCGGTGGTATATATTATATACCACCTAATTTTAATCCGATTCAAACCAGAAACTTTTAATTAAATTTTACTTTTTTAACTTTGACGAGAAAAATTTGAAAAATTGCTTATTCTTATTTTGAACTAAATTCTTTTCTAAATTCCGGTGGGAATTCAACGTTACAGGAGCACAAGTGCTTGTCCCTGAAAGGGTTAAGGCTTTCTGAAGCCAAATTACACTGTACTGTAAATATAAATAATATTCATCGAATCTCATCACCAAATCAGGATTGCTAGTAATTTTTGACTTGTTTACTAACATATATTTTGTGATTAAATAAAGCGAAAATTGCTATATTCGGAATTTCTTGTATAAATTGCGAATTTCAGATTTGTAGCAAACATCGTACCATGCGCATTAGAGTGTTAACCCATTCGTATCATTAGCGCATATATGCGTCTCTTAAGGAGTTTCTTATTTTATTCAGAAATTCTGAATTCACACCAGAAATACTGTATAATATTTTTCCTATATTTAATGAAATACTTTTCGTGGTTACCAAATGCAAAAATTCTTCTTTCGGAATTTCCAGTTTTAATACTTAAACGTTCAATATAAAATGAGGCCAAATTGTAAACCCTGCACCAAACATATCCTGTTGAATTCATGA
This sequence comes from Maratus michaelseni, assembly GCA_963931845.1. Classification (NCBI taxonomy): domain Eukaryota; kingdom Metazoa; phylum Arthropoda; class Arachnida; order Araneae; family Salticidae; genus Maratus; species Maratus michaelseni. Next base: position 190,403,447 of record OZ007599.1, on the reverse strand, counting down.
GTGGGCAAAAGTTATTCGAACGAGGAAATAAGCTATATAAAAAGCCGACTCAGTTTTTCTTGTTTATTTTATATCCCTTACTAAATTTTATTTCTGGTACAAAACATGTTTATGAAACGTACTACGGGGTTTCTACGAAAATTTCAACTTCAACCAGACAATTTAGTTAACAACATGTATCTGATCTTTAACATGTATTTATTTCATGTCGCATTAAACCACATTAAATTATTAAATTATTGAAATTTAAATTATACAAATTTAAATTATTAAATTTTCTTTAAATTTATTAAAATTTATTTTAGATTTATTAAAATTTATTTTAGATTTATTAAAATTTCATTATTATTCTTTCATTTATTAAATTTTATTAAAAAAATTAACGTATCATTTATAAAACAAATTTTTGGAACGTGCTTATTTGTCCGAAAGAAACACGATTCACATGACGCATTGAATAAATCTAATGGGTATGTAATTAATCAAAGGGTTAAGAGCCACTTAATCAGAACATTTTTATTAAAAAAAGTATTTCCCTATACGTTCATAATTAATAGCCACACGATAGTAAGAATTAAAAAAATATGTACTATAGTTTAATGGTAATGTGAACGCAGTACTTTACAAATATTTAATCTCTAAGTAACATTTATGACTTCAGTGGGCTTTGACTTGTGATAGTCCATTTCATGGAATAATGTGGAAGTGAAACGATCAATCACTGTAGACAGTTTGCATTGTTTAATGGGCATATCGATTATACTCCTGAACTAGTAAAGCACATAACAATCACATTTCTGTAATTTCACGATGATTTTGATATATGATAGTATTGTTCACATCAGAAATTATTCGAATTTAGGCTTGAACGCTTATAAATTAAACATTGTTAGGCTACGTGTATGTACTAAAGAGAGCGTTAATGAAGATAAAGTTCTGCTATACAGAATAACTGTTGGAACAAAATGAATAATATTAGAGATGATATATGATTATCGAAGATGCTTTTAATGAAAAATCAATACAGATAAAATTCTTTTTATACTTTAATATAAAAATATCGTTTTACATCGATGATCAAGCAGGATTACTAGTTTGGACTATTGTTAACTCAGATGTTCCTATTTCCTATAAGAAATTTTGAATAGTAATCTTTCTTAATAACAACAGACATCTAGAAAGTACTTAAAGTAACAATTCTTCTTTCGAAATTTCCGGTGTGAAGTCACAGTTTCTGAATAAAAAAAACCCAGCTATCAACTATGGATCATAGCTGTTTATACTTTCGGATATTTAGCACCACTATTTTTTAATAAATGTTTGTCTTCAGTGCAGCCTGTTGGGCGGAATCATTTTTTATTATTCAGATAGCTTAATAGCTACAATTGTTTTTAAAATAGTAGTATTATCTTTACTTAATCTGTAATTATATAAGGGGAACATTATAATTTAAAAAATATGGTAGCAATCATGCAATCTGGCGTCGTTTTATGATTTTTTGAACATTCCTATCCTGTTGAAATTTTACTCAACTTTGACAAAAAAATTTCTCACATGAATTTTTATTTAAAACTATTGAACATATTTAATTTACAAGGAGAAGTTCCCAGGTCTGTATTCGAGATGTTTGGGTTTGAATCGAACCTACATTTTTTTTTTTAGCAGCGAAATTTATATCAATTACTTTTGAACTGCAATTGAAAAAACTTGTATAAGTATTGAAATTTACATATTTACGTGAAATTTACGCAATCTACTTCTGGTGACAATCAATCATTTATTTTGGCAACAGGATCAACAAAACTTGCAACTTGAAAAGATCAAGTTTACAAAATATCAGTGATCTAAAGATAGATATAATTTTGTATCTTATGGCACATTTGATTTAATTTTATTGTTAACAATTCACGAATACATATAGCATATACAGACTCCTTTTTATTGGAAATGTACTTACAATAATATACTGATGATAAATTTAGCTGAAACTATGGACCACCTAAATAATTTTTTTAACATAGAAAAGTTTACTTAATTTGAGTTTTGTAACTATAAAAAAAAATATATCAAGATAGTCGTCATATGCTCAGTTGGTTAAGTAATAAGTGTTTGTATATCACATACATTGCCTAATTGTTTGCTAAAAAAAATCACAAAACTAAATTGACAAAATTAATAACACTTTGATTTTTTAAATGCAATTTTTTTAAGTGCCAATATTTCTGAGTTGTCTTATGCATTCGCTTTTTAATGACAGAAATATTATGGTAAAATAAGTCTATTATGGTAAAATAAGTCAAAGATTGCTATTCGGAAATCGAGATACTCAAATTCAAGGTCCCGTAAGGTCGCTGTAAAATATTTGTGCAAAATCAAATGATCTTGTAAGAATATTTTTTCTGTATATCTAATTTACATAACCTTAAAAAATAAAAAATAAATGAAAAATAATAAATGTTACAAATATGAAATATTTTCATTCCAATTTCAACGTATTCCTGGAGGATTATTACCTGAAAAAAATAGATACAATTTTATATAAACTCGTTAAAGATCATAAAAATATTATATAAACTGTGTTTATGTTTCATTAAATAGAGATGCGTAAATTCCTAAGATTTTACAAGTAGCATGGTACCAGTAGTTCACAAATTCCGTCATTAAATAAAGATAAATTTATTATTAAAATTTTCTGGTATGAATTCAGGTTTTCTGAATTATGGAATTTTTAGGACTTATTCGACCATGGGAATTAGAGGGATGAACCGCTATTTCAAAACAATAATCAGGAGTATTATTATATTAGCGATAATATTATATTTGCTGTAGCAATGTTACTGGAATGTTATTGTTTCGAAATTGGCCTTATTCAAAAGTGAGACCCGTAGGATCCCTGAAAAATGGAAAATTTCCTATTAGTGTGGTAATAGTGGTATTCAAAAATCGGAAATTTCGGCAGCTGTACGTTTATGAAATGCAAAGTCAGTATTAAATTGCATAGGCACCGACTTGACGGGAACAAATCACACAAACGTCCACTACTAATTTAAAAATATATGTTTGTCTTAATTAATCGCAATGATTACACAGGCCACAAAACTTTTAAAGATTAGTGGTAGAAGTATGTCTGATTCCCTATTTCGCCCAGTGAAATTGGCGCCTATGTTCAAATATACATATATAGCTGCCACCTTATACGAATTTTTGATACCAAAACTGTATAATAATAAACTTTGTCTTAATTACATGCATAAATTCTATGGTTAAAAAAGACGATGATTTCTACGATAAAATAAGACAAAAAACAAATATAACATAATAGCGATAAATTTAGCAGCTAATTAAACATTTCTGATTCATTATGCAGAGTCTAAATTTTTAGAGAAGGAGTGGCGAACCTACCTTACAATCAAGCCATTCTTACTACTATTTCTGAAGTTATCTTTGCCTTATTTTATCGGAATAATTCTAATAATTTTCTGTGATTACATAAGTCGAGGACTGCTATTTGGAAAAACTATTAATAGTAAGAATTAGCAGATAGTTGTAAGAAGCATTAAAAAAGCGGAAATAGTTAGAAAAGGCTCGTTGGCGCGCTTTTCTTGAGGATATTTTAAAACTATTGCTAACTGGGAACTATGCAAACATAAATTGCCATATTCATACAATCAGTATTGATTGATTTTTTTTTATAAAAAATACACTCATTTATATGCTTTAAATTCTAACTAGATATTATACTGCAATAATTTTCAAGTATTATTACTTTACTTACAAATAATATAAACATATCTATCTATGTATAATATTTATTTCTAAAGAAACAATAGGCCTAGTGTTCGTTAAAGTAACTATACCACATGAAATAATTATAGAATAAAATATTCTTTTTGTAAAATTTCTATATAATTTGAATCCTATTTTTTTATGAATAATCGAAATTCAATCTGAGAATATTTTTTATATCATTATAATGATTTATAGTAACTTATTTTTAAAAATTCATTTTCACAATTGCTGATTTTGAAAATATGAAATATAGATTTGATAAATCAAGAGTAAAATAATAATATAATATATCCGACTATATTTCTGACATTACTTCAATATTTTACCCTGAAAACCTCTGCCTGATGACAGAATATATTTCCTTCGAATCCACAAAAGGTTGGAATTTAATACTTGCAAAACTGAGTCTAAATCTCCAAAGAGTGCTTTGTCTGATAGCGTGATCGATCACTAAAAATTATGGTCCATTTATAACGTTGGAAAAGAAAATGATATATCGTGGTATTTTTCACTTTTATAAAGACCTTTATTGAGTGGCTATAAAGATAAATCTGACAATTTTTTTAGTAAAAGGTACATAATAAACAAATGTGGCACTGTGTGCTCAAAGTTTAAATGCACTTTTTAAAACAATTTTCCACCTTATTTTACCTGAGAAAAGTACTACAAACTCTGTGAATAAACAAGACAATTACGATTTCTGCATTTTAAGTAATAAGCATAAAATATATTATCTTAAATAGGAGTGGACAGACTCCATGGAAATTCCGAGGAGTGTACGCAATTTGGAGAGTGTCACTATGGACATTTTCACTCATTGTTTGTTAACGTAAATACATTTTAATTAAAAAAATATATATTTTGTTAAGCATATACTTCATAACATTTTATGATTTCTTATCAAATACTATTATGCATAATACTTTGTCCACATTAACACTAGCACGCCCATAGCTGTCAATTTGATTGATACCAAAGAAATACATTTCAATTCAAACCAGAAATCGCTTTATAATATAAGTTAAATTTAAAACACACAGGTATGAGGTATATAAATGTATTACATTTTTTTTAAATAAAAATTGTGGTATAAAATATTTTTATAAACGTTGAGTAAATTCTCCGACAATTCTGTTGTTAAAACGTCGTCTTTATTTGAATATATTTTATTAGTAGCTGATCGAAGTCATCAAAACTTACTAACAGTGAAATTTCATTCAACAAAATGGAAATCTATAAAACATTAGGGTATATAGATTTTTTTTTCAATATTTCTGGTGCTGCTTAAATTAAAAATCTTATTTTTATGACGTGCAGTGGTGTCAGTTCGCTACTTTTTTTTAAAATTCAGATTGCCACAATTTTTTTTGAAGTAGAAAGATTCCCCTTATATAATGAAATATTAAATAATGCGAAAATAAGGGGATTTACTTATTTTTTAAAAAAAGTGATGGCAATCACGTAATCTGACTTTTAAAAACAAGTCACGGACTGGCAACATTGATGATATGCAAAAAAGAGGTTATACCTCTGTTTAGAACTAAATATTTTAAGCTAAAAGTTTGTGTAATAATACGTTATATATAGTCATGCATACATTAAAGACATGTATAAATATTATGTATATATTTTATGGAATGTGTTCATATTTTCATGTGCATAATTTATGGAAATTCTTATAATTAGTTTAATATTAGGACAATCGAATTAATGCTGATAAAACTTATTCTATCGTGTCAGCGCAAAACTTCACACGATGGTGTATGATGAGGAAAAGTCTTTAACATAATCCATGTCCAATATCGCATTATTTTAACACAGAAATTAGCAAGTCAATCAAATTTATGAAAATTCAAATGCTTATAATTAAATAGTTTAAGGCAATATATGTAACATGCGTATATTAGCATTCTATAAGAAGCAAAACGCATAGCTGCCAGCGTTTGTGAGTTATAATACTGCTCTTTTTAAATAGAAAACTCCACCTTTTCAATCTTTAATTCTGCAATTAGATAAGGCCAAAAATTCTTAGAAAATTTATGTAACTAAAGAGCGTAAAATTTGACAAATATGAAAATGTGTATTTTCTTTTCAAAATTAAGTAAAACATGCCTGCCAATTTTTATGTGGTTTTTTAATCCCGCAAATTTATTATTAATTTATTCCTTATTTAATCGCAGAAATCTCTGATTTAATAAGGCAAACATTTCTATTAAGGCAAACATTTCAGTAGTAACAGAAAGGGTAAAAGTTGAAAGCTTATAAGTATAATATTCAGTGGCGTCCCGTGACTGGTTTTATTTGGGGCACTAAATGCAAGGCTGCCAAATTTATTTTTTTCTTACAACTATTATTAAAAAGGAATACTTTATTTCATTTAATGTCATTAAGTTCTGCTATTAACCCCTTGAAGGGCACCGGTATATTATATATACCACTTAATTTTAATCCCAAAAGGCCACATTGACACCAGAATTTTTTAATGTAATTTTGAATTTATAAGGTATATGAGAAAAATCTTATACTTATTTTAAAATAAATTCGTTCGGGAATCCTGGTGCCAATCAATCATTTCAATATTTTAGCTACAAGAGTACTTTGCCCCTGAAGGGGTTAAGGAAAAAAGGATTTCTTGTAAAATATAACGGTATGAAAATAATACGTGTTTCAGGCATGCATTTAGTGCCCCCTCCCCCCCCCCCCCAAAAAAAAAAAAGACAGTCACCCGCCGCCACTGATATAAAAAAATATATCTAAATAACAATGTTTTGTCATTTAGAATATAAACTATATACATATAACAAAAATAATTTAAATGATTAATTTAATTTATTATTATTACAATAAATTTTAAAAACTACAGCATAATTCTGTAGAATTAAATTATTTTGGAAATATCAGTAGTAATCTTGTTTCTATTTATCTTTCATTCTCATAATAGAAAATATAACGTATCTTTAAAAATAATTGAAATTATACATTTGAACTTTCTACAGATTATTTCAAATTGGTTCGATTATTACCTTATCTTAAGGTTTTACACTAAAAAATATTTATATTTTTATCACTATTCATTTTAAAACTGTGTGCGTTTACTGAAAAAAAATATCAATTTCACAAGATTTTAAAAGAAACGATATTTCTTCTGAATTTATTTGGATCTTTTAATCTGGAATAAAAATAAAAAACAATTTCAACTTTAGATGAATTGATAAAAGGGATTTAACAGAACGATACATGGAGATTGTCAGATTACTATGTTTAATATTTTAAGTATTTACATATCAGAATTTTATGAATCAATTGCATTTAAAAACATTCTGGTAAAAATTATTGTGTTTGATTTAATTTGGAAGCGTTCTCTCACATATTTTGTGTATTTTCGAAATAATAGCTTTACATCTATTTAATTTCAGAATTTCTCCAATTAGGTGACTTGAAGTTTTTTGTTTGGAAATAATGGTACTCAAAAATAGCAGGATGTAGAAGTCATTTATTTTGTTGATTTAGTAATTAAAATTTTAAAATATACATTGATTTAAAGTTTTCACAGAAATAGGTTAAACCTTAGGCCGTTACGAACGCGCTCAGCGCATCCATCTCAGCCTTTCTCCCAATGTTACACGTCTAACTGAATTTCACAGCCTGACTACCAACATGGCAAACATCCGCCAGTAAATTTTAATACAAATTTTTGACATTTTTAAATGCCCTATTCACGCAAAATTACTGTCATGAATAAGAAAAAAATCCCTGACGGCTCGGTCTACAGGCACAGGTAGATTTTGAAGACGCAGACCGTGGGGCGCCTGTTTGTTGGGAATTGTGGAAAAAATGACCTTTTTGCCATGATGCGGTAGTTGAAACCGCCCACTTCGAAACCTAACTTGTTTGCAAGCGGAGCCGGCAGGGATTTTTTTTTAAATTTTTTTGTTATAAGGGTTAGTTTTACAAAAAATCTTGTCAATATAATCAACTTGTCAAAAGTTTTAGATAATATTAAGAGAATTTATAATAAATTTAAGCGGATTTCATATCTTTTGAATTGAGGAAGTTATGAATTTGTTTCTTCTAAAAACTCCCTACCCCCCCTTTGGGGGCATTTTTTATGATATCAAAAATCTGTCATACATAAATTTTCGGCCCTTTTTCTAGAAGTAATAATAACTTAAACGGATTCGATTCGTATCATAATTAAGAAATTATGGGTTTTTTTCTGTTTTCACAGAAAGTCCTCCCCATTTCCCTTCCCCCTGGTTCGATTTTGCCCATTAACAAACTTGACCGAGATTTTATACCCCTTGATTTTATGTATCAGTTTGGAAGAGATTTGTGCAGAATTATTGCAGTTATCGTGTCCATAAAAAAGTGACATAGATAGATAGATAGATAAAGTTTTGAACTGGGCGTGGTTTTATGTTCTGGGAGTCATGATCGACGTAGATCTGCAAAATTTTTTCAAAAATTCCAACTTAGGTGAGAATGTAATAGGTAGTATTTCTTACGAAATCTACTTAAAAATATTTTAATTTTCACTGGAGGAGGTTTGCGCAGTTGGTAACCAGCCACTTTCAAACGACTAGATGTTAGCGGCCATCTTGTTCCACTTACTAGAAACTTTTGATTGGATCGTATGTTTGAAATTTGGACTGCGAATCAGTCAATATTGGCGACTTTTTGCTGTTTGGGCATAAGACGTTGGTTACGATTGCACTATCATTTAAATGTTCATGAAAGTGATAACATTTTAAAGATGTGTTTTCACTAATAACGCTTTAATTTTATTTTTCACGTTTATTCTAATGTAAAGTTAAACAATGAATGGCAGCGACAAACAAAATAAAACAAAAATACGTTTTTTACCACAAGGGGTAGTCTGCGTTTAATATTGCCACTATTCTTGGGTAAAGTTTTATAAATTTTGTACTTTAGAACTTTTTAAATTATTCAAAAGCATCATTAAATTGTCAACTTATTATTATTTTTAAATGAATACTTTAATAAGTTATTTCTAATTAGATATTTTTAAGTTACTATAGTTTTCCATAAAAAAGTTTTTGAATGTAATTTAATTCAATGTACCGTAATTTCCGGCCTATAGTCTGCGGAAAAAATAATCACGTTTCTTCCCCAAAAATTTTATTTTAAAGATGTAAGTTATTTGATCGCTGTAAAAATTAAGTTATAAAATTAAATTTAAGGGTCAAAACACGATTGTTTGATCCGCAGATTATAGGCAGAAAATTACGGTATATAGAGTTACTAAAGTTATACCATAAAAAGTTTTTCAATGCAATTTAATTCAATGTCTTTATTGCATTTAAATATATCAGTGTTCGTACGCTTTTACCACATATTTAATAGAATTTTTTGCCTTATTTAAATGGAGAAAAGTATTACAAATCCTGCAATTAAACGTAGCTTCTACAATTTTTGCTATTTAAATATTAAATATAAAATTTCTAATGGAAAATTGTGGCGAACCCTGTATATGTTTCATTTTAATTATTAAAATATAGCTCTTATAGGTGATATTAAATATGAAAACTTAGCTTCATTAACAAAAATCCAGTAAAAAAGAACAGAGTAATTGATAATAAATATACAAAAGAAAATATTAAAACAGTCAAAAACAACGAGAATCCAACATACTATCTTTGGTTTACGAAACCGGTATTCTAAAGACTACGCCTTATCGTTCAAACTTTGACTTGACTAAAATGGCAAGAGCAAATGGGTCTGTTTCTGCAAAATGGTTGCCGTACTTGGGTTGATTGAACATCGCCAAGCGTTGAAAAAGTGGGCACACTGCTTTGTTTCTCAGGACAACGCTGATTGGGTGAATCGGAGCCCAAGGTACGACCTAATGAATACGCCCAGGTACATAAATTCCGGTAGTCGCTACATTCTAACCTTTCAAACGTTCCTTCAAAATGCACTTTAAAAAATCCAACGCTGAGTGAAGTACCGAAAGACGAAAACTCAACGGCCTAATGATAAGAAACAGGTGTCCTTAAATATTATGTTCACATTTAATCCTTTATGTGTCGATTTGAATTTAAAGTTACATTAAAGTAAATAACATATAATTTTTTTAAAATACATATTTATAAAATAAAAATGTTAGATGCCATGAAAAAAACTTGCTTTACAATGTTAAAATTCCGAACAATTTTTATGAGAATAGCTGTTTAACACTAGAACTACCGGAAATTTTACTCAAGTTTTTTAAAAATATTTCACACCAGAAATTTTATTTAAAAATACTTAACTTATTCATTTAGGGTATTTCTGTAAGTTTTATATTTAATTTATTTTAAAAAGAAATTTCTGGTTCGAATCGGAATATATTCGATTGGTAACCGTCAAAAAATGACGGCTCATGGTAGTTCTAGTCTTTAAAATTAGTCGTGGAATATTTTATACTCTAAACAATTTCTCATTTACAGATAAAAACAAGACATACTTACTTTTATAATATTATAATTTTTTTAAAGATTTCACAAAACTATATTATTTGCAGCATGCGTATACTTTTACCACAATTGTTTTTATATAATTTGTTGTCATATTTAATTCCTGGAAATTAAATTCAAATCCTGTAATTAAACAAGGCGACAAAAATTATGCTATTTAAATATTAAATAGAAAAATTCTAATCAAAAGTATTGTTGCCAGACTCCTTGAAAATTTCCAGGAGTTTACGAACGACGAACCTTGTATTTGTTAATTAATGTAAGTATTATTTTAAATTTTAACATAAATGCCAGTCACTACTGATTTCATAAGTCAGTTTAAGAAAAAAAAAAAAATCTAAATTTCATAAAATTATAACATAAATGTTTTAATCGCAAATGTTTTAATCGTTTTGTCATTGAAATATTATTGATGTAAGAATTTTCGTAATTCCCAACCGAAGATTATATACGATGAAGTACTGTTAAAAAAATTATTTAAAATTTGGTACCCTTGGTACCCACGAATTTAAATCCCCAGCATGTAGCATCTAGTTGTATTACTGATTCACAAAGTTCAAAATTTTGAAATAATCACTTAAACCCTTGATTGGTGGTAGGTTATTATATATCCCGCTTTATTTTAATCCCTCAAATGCCACAATGCGACCAGAATTTTGGAATAAAATTTGGTTTTATAATGTACGTGAAGAAAAGCTTTTTCTTACTTTAAATAAATTTGTTCATGACTTTTGTTGTCGGTCAGTCATTTCCACATTTTAACACGTTGACGGACACTTGCGGCTATAGCCGTCAAAGCGAAGTTCACAATGTGTTATGACGGCTATAGCCGCCAAAAACGAAACGGTCATTTTTAGAAACTACGGCTATAGCAGCACAAATGTGCATTTACCGGCGTACATGTAGAAGACCAGTGTCATGTTTTGGAGACAATTATTTTAGGTTGAAGTTCGTTTTCCACCTGTTATACGAGTTGCAGCTTCAGTATGCACGTAGGGTGGCTAGTGGTCAGGGAAAAATACAGTAAAAAATGACATTTACCAGTATATTCTTATAGAAAAATTAAAATTGATTATTCGATCGAATAATCAACGTAATATTTTCTATAAGAATATACTGGTGTTTAACACTTTTTTTGACTGTATTTTTCCCTGACCACTAGCCACCCTGACGTGGTTGTGAAGGGAGTAGTGCAACCTAATTAAAGGTGCTGAATTAATCAAAATTAAGTTTATTTAAGCAGAAAGAGTAAAACTATACTTCTAATATTCTAAAATTTACAAAAACATATAGTGTCAATTTTCGAACTTCACTATTTCCTACTGTCCGTCAATGTGTTAACAACAAAAGTACTGTGCTCCTGAAAGGGTTAAAACTTAAAAATTTATCGTTGATTTTTATAAAGTATTTACTAAACATAACTTTTAATTTCCTTTTTATAAAGAAACATTGTAAATATTTTTCTAATAGTACTTAAACTCTTAATGTTATGTCATAAATTTTCATAGCGACATATTGCTATAACTTTAATTGAGTGAATTTTTTCTTTCTTTCTTTAGGAAGAAGTTGTGATAAAGCCGAAGCGTGAGTTCGATATTAAGTGGCCTCAGCAGACCAAAGTGTATCCATCATTTCTGCTGGAAAGAGTTTGGGAAGTAAACGAAGTAATAAAAACCGTATGTGACCTCAAAAGTAGAGTAAACGATGTGAATATAAGGACTCTTAAAATATATCTTCCAGGGATTTTAGAAGTTTATTATATTGCTTGTCATAAAATAAAGGAAAGAAACATGGCCAAGAAATAGGTTAAATGTGATAGCAATATTTTTAACCTTTTCAAAGTTATTTAACTTGAGTTTATCTTTCGTTCGCTTAATGTATTTACTGCGTATGAGAAATATTAATATTTTTAATGCATTATGCTTTTAATAATTATAATTCCACGTGTGGTTTTATGAAAGTTAATTACTGAAGCAGTTTTGATAGGCTCACTATTTACAGGATCTTTTAATGAACAGTTTTCTTATCATTCATCGGAAGATGAATTAATGATAAGCAATATTTTTAATATTTCTAAAGTTATTTCACTTGAGTTTATCTTTTACATGCTTAATGCATATAATGCTTTTGGAGAAGTATTAGCCTTTACGACGCATTAAAACATAATAAAGAGATTTCCATATATGGTATTATAAGTAGAAGTAATTGAAAATGTTTAAATTATAAAAGTTTAAAAACTATTTTTAAATGACTAAATAAGTTTACTACATCAAAATTTACAAATAATTACAAAACATTTAGCTATTCCTTTATACCAATATTGTCTGACTCTTGAATTGCGGACCGCTTGTCATTATTATTTCCGAATACTAACCTTTGTCATTTTTAATCGCAGAGATTTTGTCATTATTAACCCGTTCGGGATCATGCGTGCATATATGCACCCTCAAAAAGAGCATACAGATTTTGTTTGAGGCACCAGTAAAAAATAAAAGTAATATTTGCTTTCTCTAATTAGAGTGTTTTTCTGATAGTTTAAGTGAAGGTAGCTTTTTAAAAAAAAAGTGGTGAAAACCGAATAAATTTTGTATAAAAGCCGCCGTTCCCAAAGGGGTTAAGGTAAGTTGTACAGATTGATCTTGAATTGCTCACTATTCGAAAATTCTCTGCGACCTGTGGAGCGAAGTTTGGACACCATGGCTTTCTGCATTTCACAAAGATGGATTTGTGATAGTGTTTATTGCAGTAAAGATGTTTTCAAATGACCATAAATAAGAACACCAATTAATTTTTTAGCAGAGCTGAAATTACGCTGTAAATTTTTAATGAAATACAAAGAACGCCGGTCTGGACATTGTTTCACTCTAATGGTTGTACGCTGATTAGTAAAGTGATAATTCACTCTTTGTATTTCATAAATAAGAAATATGGCATTGCACATAAGGATGATAGAAAATTTTCAAACGTAAACGATGTTTACTGACACTTTTATGAGCAAAATAAATTAAAAATATGAGTTATTCGTTCGATAATATAGTTCAAATCATTTTAGTAACTTTTATATTTATTCATTGAAAACTGTGCTTTCTCAGTTATATTCCCTCCATTTTATCGTCTACTTTCATTATTCTCACAGTTGTCAACTACTACAATTTGCGTCATTTATTTTTAACCTTTTGATTATGGGGTTGGTACAGATGTCGTCCGAGAGAGTATTTATTTATTCTTTTCAAACTACTTTTTGAAGAGAAACCTCTGGAATGCACTTATACTAATATGCTTTCAAGAGAAGTCCACCACAAAGAAATATATTTGTAAATTGGTACAAGTGAATATAAAAATAGTCGCCAGTTTTGGTTCGAAGAGTAAAGGGTTATACTCTTCGCCTTATTTATTTGCAGATTTCAACGGATAAATAAGGCGAAAATTACTAATGGTTATGACCGGGTTTTACAAATTTGAAAAATCTGGTTTCCAGCTTAAAATTCTACTAGGCAGTAAAAAAATATGAGATTTTTTATGAATTAATTGAGAAAATATAATAGCAAGTATAGTTTAGAATTATTAGTTACACAGCTTAAAATAGTACATAATTTAGTAAAATAATATCTAAGTTTTCTAATGAAATTTATCAAAATTATGTATATCTGAAAAAAAAGAAAAGAAATAATGTAAAGGCTGAATTAAACGGCGTGTTCGATAAATGCTGATTACTAAATGCTTCAAATATCGGATAGTTGGATGCTACAAAATCTACATCTGATGGAGAGGGGGGGGGGGGGGCATTGATAAAATAGTAAAGCCGAAAAACAATTTTGTCTATTTTCCTGTCGAATCCAGAAAAAAATATTTTTATTTTATTATTTAAAAATTTGCAGTTTATGAACTAATTTTTCCAAATAAAAAATAAAAGTAAAAAATATTTTGTGTTTGAATATAGTTTCTAAGTTTATTTCTTAATATTCGGAGGGTGAGTGGGGAGAGAAAAATGCCGCTTGTTTTCATTTCTTAGGTCAATTTTTATAAAACAATATATAAAATAATAATAAAAAAACGCCGCCAGATTAAATAATTTGCTCACCATAATAAATAACTTGGTCGCCAGATTAAATAACTTAGTCGCCAGATTGAATAGCTTAGTCGCCAGTGGTGACCAGCAACCGTATTTGTAAAACCCCGGTTATGACAACAATTTTAGCAGTTGGAAGCTATGTACTCCCTGAGAAGTTTTTTTAATACTGTATCAAAATAAAATGCAATGTATGTTTGAATGATTAGTGCAATTGTTTGTTGTTATAATGCTACCACACTCAGTAAATTGGAAAATCAAATCTGCAGATTTATTATTATAAGTACTAGCAATAAATTCGTAACAATTATTCGTTTTACGAGAACAATTTACAATAATTAATTCTATATCTCATAAATGAAACTCTTTTAAAAGTTAAAGCATAAAACTATAGCTGCCATCATTATTAAAGTTACCACTAAAAATTAATACAAATTTTTGCCCTATTGAAACGGCAGATTTCGGTGATTAATTGAGAAGAACTTTCTGTTGTATTTCAGTGCTAAGATAAAAGCGTAAAAGTTGGCAGATATGTTAAAATGGTATAAAACTTGGATAGTGGACGAAGAAATACCATTGGGAAGAACCATTGGGAAATAGTTTAGAATGTTATTTAAGAAAATTGAACGGGTTTAATTAGCATTTTTATTTTGACATAACTTACTGCAATATACAGGGTCACATTCTGAACACATGCAACTGTTGCAAATTTGGCAGCAAACAAATTTCCGGCGAAAAAAGACCCATAGTTTAGGCTATTCTGTATTCCTTACCAAATATGTATGTGCACGTTTTGCGCGAGCAGATATCGTCGCTACCATGTCAAACTATCGAATGTGAAAAAATGCATTTTTCATTACTTTTAAAAATGAGCCGATTGTCACCACTAAATTTTAATAGTGTTTCAGAGTTGCAACATCCACCAGGGTTGCCAGTTTGGCATCTTTTTCTATTCAGAAATTTCGAATCCATACCAGAAATTTAAAATAGAAATTTTTGCTTTATATAATGACAGCATATTTCATGATTACTTAAAGTAAACATTTTTCTCTCAAATTTTCCGGTATGAATTCGGCATTTCTGAATAAAAAGGAGGTGCCTAACTGGCAACTCTGTTCTTCACAGAAATTTTATTTGTATTTTTATTAGGCGAAGAATTCTAATAAAATTTAGTGGTGACAATCGGCTCATTTTTAAAAGTAATGAAAAATGCATTTTTTCATGTTCGATAGTTTGACATGATAGCGACGATATATAGTTCATTAAATATTTAAATTTTCTCAAATAGAGATGACAGGGAAGCAGTGTTTCCTGCATGCTACTCATTTAAAAATCAGATTGCTTGCTGGTCACCGATTTTGTTAAGTGGAAATATTAGTCTTTGTTATTGACAAATTAAATAATGTGAGAATAAACCAAATTATGGTATTCTTTTTAAAAAAGTGGTGGGAATCAAACAATCTGAATTAAAAAAAAAATAAACTTCTGGCAACATTACATTTAAGTGAGAAAATAAAATCCTCCTGTGCTTATATTGCATGAAAAATATGTTTCAAGTAATTACTCAATGTAATATTATGTTTTCTTCTAAAATTAAGTATAAAAAAGTTACAGAGGAAAAATAAATGATTCGGGATTTATACATTGCAAACCTATCGTTGTATGTATAGATGAGTTCAAATAAATTCCACATCATAATTTTTATTTGAAAAAAGATTTGAAATATATGCAAACATGTACTAAGTGGCCTGGTACTAAATAAAATTACTGGCAAAAATTATATTTCAATCAGATGTGTTTGCCTGACTTCCAAATAGAAATAGTGTCGGGAGTGAGATTTCTGTACCTATACCGGAACAATGTCTATTCGGTTGCTTTCAGTAACGTCACATTGCAGGCGAAGATTACCGATTCAAATGCTTTATGTCACTTAAATTTCAGTCACTGGTAATGCGTAAGAAGATGACTGAGATCCATAAATATTTTTGAAGACATATTTTTATAAATAACCACTAGAGAAAATATGTTTAGTTTAAGTAATTGATGTGAGTGCGATTTCTTATTGTTAAAAAGCAGCAGAAACATACAGTTTTCGGTGTCCTGAAAGATGAACTCTTATTACTTGGTGGCAAGTTTAAATTTTATGTGGAGATTGAGAAAAGTTATTATATGTATATTATATGCTTTATCTTGAGACTAGCAGATGTTTTTAAAATTTAACAAAGCTGGTAAGAAAACCGCACTAGAATTGTGAAGCAAATGGCAAAATTTCAGGGCTCCCAAATGGTCCGCTTTTTGAATACCTGAATTTTCTTTTTAAAAAAAATTTTATATTTTTTTGCAAATTTTGCAGAACCACCTTCAGAGGTAAATTTTTGCGGAAATGTAATAGCTACCTTCCATGAAAATTTCCATTAAAAAAATATTGTTACTCAGTTGGCGGAACATTTGTTAGCCCTGAAATTGGTAAGTTATAAAAACAATATGTCAATATTGTCCGGCCAGGGGCGCCACCATACTTCACGTTTATTTAAAAAAAATAATTTAATGTTTATTAATAGTGGGATATGTTTTACTTAATCGTTGAAAATCGTGATTAAACGAGAAGTTCAGCATTAAATAATAGTGGTATGAGGGCACCTCCCGGACTCATTCTGAAGACGCTACTGATAATAGAGAGAAAGTAAGAATGATAAGGCAAAGCTGTCTATTCAAGATTTGGGACAACCACGGATGTGTGAATTTTGAAAGTTGAGGACATTTGTAACCGGAAAACTTGGTTGATTCTGTCGTGTTTTATTTGGGACGTCGTAAATCTAAAAGTTGTCTTTTAATACTCAGAAACAATCCGTAAACAATAATACAAATAAACGTCAGAATGGCTTTGGAACCTAAATTTCTGTAGTAACGAATAATAACGCAAAAGCAGTGAATCATAAACGGCAAGGATTGTGAATTTGGAGTCCCATTATATTCGAATAGAAATCTTTGCTTTATTTATCCACAGATACCCGTACTTGAAAAAAGAGAAGATGGTGAAGATACTATGCCGAAATACTAGTATTGAAAATTTGTAGTATTTGCCACCTATGACTGAGTACATCAAACCTTTAACCATGTATCCTAGATGGAGTTATGCCCATTGGCGTAGCGTCAGGTCACGTTGGATCAATTTAATACCAGTGTTATTATATATAACTTTGGACTTACTTAATCTTTGACGTTATATGATTAAATAAGGCCAAATTTAGTATATAACCTAGACATCCAAAGCAATATCAACACCAGTAAAATTTCTTATCAAAGGCGCATTTCCAACTACCAGATTCTTTATCACTGTATTTTATGAGGACAGAAGATTTCAAGGGGGTTTAGATGTTTGTATCGATTGAAATATGCTTCCGATACCATTGTGGTATCATTTATCCTTCGCTTGTCGGAATGAGAAGTCAAATCAGAAAATTACAAAGAGAATCGGAGAAAGAGTTAATTTCAATAGCATCGTGGTAGGGCCCTTGAATATTAATCACACCACTTGTTTAATCTTTCTTGCCGTGACATTTACTACATTATATCTCACCAGATTGTATTAGCAATTTCGTAATACCGTATGCAATACACAAAGTATCACTCATGAATATACACAGATGTTTTCTGAAAAATATGTAATATGTGTGTGTATAATTAAATTTTTAGACATTATTACAGACTTGAGATGCCTGTTTTGCATTCTCTTTTTTACTCAGAAATTCCGAATTCACACCAGCAAAATCCTAATAGTAATTTTTGTTTCATTTATTGATAGATATTTCGTAACTATATAAAGTAGTTATTTTTCCTTCGGAATTTCCGAATAAAAAAGGAGGAAAAACTGGGATGCCTGTTACGGATTAACAGGTTGATATTCATGATATCACCGCACGATTTACAAGTAACACGTGAAATGCATATTTTAAGTATTTTTTTAATTGTACGAGCTAAAAATCAGCTAAACAAATAACAGTGGCAGATCAGTGCATCGAAGTACCGTAATTTCCGGTGTATAAGCCGAAGATAAAAATATTATGTTACGAACAAGAAATTATATTTATTAAAAAAGGTGAAATAAGTCCCATGCACAAATAGGTTATATTTTATTAAATAAACGTTCTGGTTGGAAACAGTTTTATTTCAACCGCGGCTTATACACAGGAAATTACGGTAATTTTTAGAATTCTATTAAACCATTTGTGTCATTGCCGCTCATTTCAGAAATTCCGAATTCATACCAGAGATTCTGAATAGCAATTTTTGCTTTATTTAATGAAAGACGTTTCATGATTACATAAAAATTCATCTTATGAATTTAAAATATGGATTCAAAAATTATGATTAAAAATGAATTCCCAAAATTGGCGCATAATGATACAAATGAGATGAAGTAGGAGATTTCAAACTATTGCTCGCGAGTCAGATTTGTACCACTATTTTAGAATAGAAAAATATTTGCATTGTTCAATTACATTAATTTTCTGATTTAAATATACAAAGATTTCTATATGGAAATTGTGGTGACAAATTTATTTCATTCAAAATGGGTTGAAGATCCCTATTTTAAAGAATGCAAGTTTTGTATACTATCTAAAGAGTGTGTTACCACTATTTGAAATTAGAAATATTTTCCTACCTTTTTTTCGTCAGATTAAATAAAATCTTTCTGCGATTAATCATAGAATTTATACTTCTGCTATTAAAAAAAGGCGAAAAATTCTATTCGAAAATTTTCGTAGCATGCGTGCACCTTGAAAGTGAAATTTTCTATTGACGAATAAAACTTTTTTAATATTGTAATTAAAGTAAAATTTAAAAGCTGTGTTTATCAGTGCTTTCGATTTATGCAGTTCGTGATATATGTAAAAGGAGAACAAAATTAATCATTGCTATTTAATGCCATTACTTGAATAAGTTTTATGGACAGTAGTTGCTTCTCTACTATGTAATCAATTTAATCAAAGGTTTCAGCACTTTTCCTTTGAATAACTTACATCAGATGATAAATTATTACTTTACAAGCATGAATTTGAATCCGCGATAAATTTCAATGAGTAGCATGCATTTTCAGTTTCTAAATTAATGTAATCTGGGAATTAAATTGTAAATCGAATTACTTGAATATGATGGATTTATGTATGTTGACTCTCATAATATAATTATGAATTTGTATTTGAATGAAAATTATTGTACAGATGTTCAATACATTAATGCGATGGATATTATATTAAAAATATAAGTAGAAAATTTGATTTTTTTTACAAAAACAAATTTGATATTTTCTTCCGGTTTCTGTTAAATGGAAGATTATGAAAGAATTTAATTTATTAATAAATTGACACAGGCGATAATAAGATAGTTTTATAATATTTATTTTAAGCGTGAGTGAAATGTTCATATATTCAATTATAAAAAATTCAAAATGATACGACCGGTAATTTTTTCGAAAATGAATTTTTTTTTTAAACCAAGAAAAAAGTTTTTAACAGTTAACTAAAACAAGAAAGGTATCCTTGAAACATTACGAAGATATCATAAAAATGGAATTGTTCTAGACTTTAAATTGGCATAAGAATTAAAATTTTATACGTCCCTGTTAAATAAATATCATCATAAATACCTAAACATTTCATAAAATTTTGCTTAAGTATAAAATAACTGTGAAAATAATGTAAGTTTTAAAATTGATTTTAAATGATAATAAAACACGTTTTTTGAAAATTCTAAATGTTATTTTATGTAGATTTAGAAGGAATTTTCTTGACGATAGAATGTATTTTCAAAATAACAATGTAACGTAAAATAAGAAAAATTATAATATGACGTTTAATGACATAATTGCAGTATATATAAACACTTTGCACTTCTTTGTCGAGTGTGCTAGCACTGCTTCCGAATAACGCAATGGTTATCATTAATTTAAACAAGAACGAAAAATCATGCGTCAAGCATATATTATGAAACAGTTAACAACACAGTCAGAAAACTGTAACGAAACTTAACCGGTAAATAATGTGAAAGAAGATATGTAACTAAACAGTTTAAAAAACATATACCACATTAAAAAATACAGTTTTAGAAATTACCTTCCAGTGTCAAAAAAGAAGGCGCATTATTTTGTGCAGCCCTGTATATGAAAAATTGATGTGGATATCTAGCATGATAAAATTTAGTTCAGTTAGAATATTCACATTTATCATTTTTTCGATCGACGGAAATATACTCGAAATCCTTTGTACAGCCCTGTATATTATCTGAAGACTTTCGTACACACCACATATTACGCTAAAAGGAAACTTAAAACTCATTCGCAGCAATTACCAACCGTAAACGACAATATATATTTTTTCTTTGAGTAGCCCTGTATATGAATTTACTTATATTTCTCAAACTTATACGTATTAGTATCCTAAATATATTATAGTTTAGCAAGAAAATGCGTAATTAAAAACTACCCTTAAGCAATTCACTCCCATAGTCTGTAATACTTACGGATTCCCTTGTGTGGTAGGGTTACAGCGCCTAGAATACATAGTGTGGAAAACGATTTTACCGTTTTTTATTCAAAATTTTCGAATTCAAACCTGAAATTCTGAAACAAGAATTTTTACTTTAAGAAATCCCGAAATAGCTGCCATTAAGTAAGGAAAAAACATTATAGGAAATTTCTGGTGTGAATGCGAAATTTCGGAATTTAAAAAAAACCAAACTGGTAATGCTTTAAAAAGTGCTAAAAAATTGTATCCAATAAATGTACAACGTTGCTGAAAATAGTAGGATGGGTTTGCAGCGCCATCTGCTAGCTCTTGACATTGTATTAGAATGTTTCGGCTGGTGGTAAGTATTTTAAATACTTAAATTATATCATTTTCTCCTCTGACTTAGTGATTTTTATAAGTTTTTTTTAAAATTATGAAAGCATGGCTAAAAAATGTGATACGCATTTTTTTTTGTCTCTGGTTGCAACATTATCGTAGGCAGGGCCTGATTATCAACGGGGCACACTTCCGCCAGTAAAAAAGAATTGAAATAATTCCTTTATTCATGGTGGTAATTTTGCATCAATAGGGCGTTTTAATAAGACGAAAATTTCTATTAAATTTTACTGGTGTAAGTGTGCCCCGTCGGTAATCATGCCCTGTCTACGATAATGTTGCAACCAGAGACAAAAAAAATGCGTATCACGTTTTTTAGCCATGCTTTCATAATTTAAAAAAAAACTTATAAAAATCACTAAGTCAGAGGAGAAAATGATATAATTTAAGTATTTAAAATACTTACCACCAGCCGAAACATTCTAATACAATGTCAAGAGCTAGCAGATGGCGCTGCGAACCCATCCTACTATTTTCAGCAACGTTGTACATTTATTGGATACAATTTTTTAGTACTATTTTGTAGCCGGTTTCCACACTATGTATTCTAGGCGCTGTAGTAGGGTGGAGCGCTCGCCGATGGAAAAATATTTTTTTCTCCAAATCAAAATGGGGCGGTGTGGGAAAGTTGCTGTATCATATCCTTATTCTGAATATAAAATATCTTTGAAAAATATTAATATTAAATACTGCCCCAAGGTCACTGAATATTGAGAAAAAACGTAAAAGCGCTAGCCTATGATTTTTTTCTTTCACCATATAAAAATAGGGTGGTGTGGGAAAGTTGCTCGATCATATCCTCGTTCTAAATATAAAATATATTTGAAAAATATTAATATTAAATACTGCCCCAAGGTCATTGAATATTGAGAAAAAACGTAAAAGTTGTGCATTTTTCCACTTTTTTCCTCAAATATACAGGCTATTAATAATAAATTAATTTAAAAGGATGATCATCGAATTATTATTATTATTATTATATATTTATAGTAAAATTATGTAATATTTATATCAAATTCGCTTTTATTATACTAACTCAATGACTATACTTTTTTTAAATATATGAAACTAGGGTAATTGTAATTGTTTTATATTTTATACCTAACCTATGTAAGAAAATATAATTTCTAATTATTTTTAAAGAACTATTCTAATAAGGTAAAAATAATTTATTATTACAATTTACAAGCAATGAAGTTACCATTTTATAGTAGTCCATACCGGTTTTTGGTTTCAAAAACTGGCATTTTTTTTTGAGAATCCAGACAAGTTTTAATGAACCCATCACGTCTCAAAAGATCGCAGCTTAAATAGCCTACGTAACAAGTTTCACACATCTTTCAGTGGCTTGATTACACTTTGTAAGAATATTATGATCTAATTACTTAGTTAATGGTGGTTCTGTCACGGTCACTTCAGCCCAGTTTATAAAATCGATATAGTCTTTGGCTTCAAAATTGATCTCAGGTAACTCGAAAGCAAAGAATTTCTTGACTTTCGAGATTTTATTATTCTACATAGTGCCAACACTCTTGCATAGTCCCTATCGTCAGCCAACATGGCAATCAAAATATTTTCCGGATGTCAAAAACAGCCATTTCGTTGAATTACGGGATTTATTATTGTTTGTAATTCCTTTGGTAAATATCATGATAACATAACTGTTTGATGCAAATGCTTAGCTCCGTAAATGCATGAAGGCTTAGTTTTAATTTGAAACGATATTTAAATAAACTCTTAGTATAAAATTTGTCAGAATTAACAAATTTTCAGACGGTTCACTTGAAGAAACGTATAGCCTAAGAATTTTATTTCCCACTGTAAGCCCCCTAGAATGCACAAATTTACCAGAATTTCTTTTATACAATTTTTCGGGACACAATCCCGAAGAAATTGCTCCACATATCTCAAGCAAATAAAGTTGATACGTGCTTAAATCCTTTTTATCAGTAATTTCTAACAAAGCACAGCTTATTCTCTTATAATGTACAAGATGAAGAAGTTTACAATATTTTAGAGGTTTGCCAGTAGATCCTGTAAAACTTTGAGGCCCATTTGTTGTACCGTCAAGATGCTAGTGCAAATGGCTCAAGATAAGCTCATTGGCATGTATTTGGCAAATAAGCCATTGAAGTGGTTTTCCTTCTTTTTCCTCTAGAAATCGCATAACACTCTGCTTTGTAACCCGTGTTAACTGTAGTTCCGTCACAGCCAATTACAACAAGCTTACTGGTATCAATATTTTTTGTAGTTATTTTTTTTTTCTTCACTTAAAGTTAAAGTCTTTCCAGATTGTAACGAAAGGTGCCCTAAATACTCAGAACCTGGTTCTTTTATTAAGCTTATAATGCTTGTAAATTGTAATAATAAATTATTTCTTCTTGTTACTCTTCATCTTCAAGTATAATTTTAAAAAATATATTCTTACAAAGTATAAAATATAACAGAATTTTGTTGTTTTGATTATGCTTTACAATTACCCAATTTTTATACATTTTTCAAAATTTTGAAGTCATTGGGACAGTATAAGACACCTGGATTTGATATAAATATTACATAGTTTCACTATAAGCGTATAATAATAATAATAATTTAAGAAGAATACTTTAAAATTAATTTAATATTAATAATATTTGTGCATTTTATATGTTTGACAAAAAAATGGGAAAATGCACAACTTTTACAAATTTTCTCAATTTTCAATGACCTTAGGGCAGTATTTAATATTAATATTTTTCAAAGATATTTTATATTCAGAATGAGGATCTGATAGAGCAAATTTCCCAACCCGTCCAATTTTGATTTGAAGAAAAAAAAAATTTCGCTCCACCCTATTGTGTAGCCCTGTATATGAACAAACGAGTTTATAAACACACACGTACTATGGAAAAGTTCAGCTAAACTTCAAAACGCAAGAATTTCAGGGCGATCCCTGTATATTTACGTGAGTTAGAGCACGGAAAGGCGGCAGACGGCTGTCGGCAGACGGCTGTCGGCAGACGGCCAGACAAACCTAAGTCATAAACACTTTTCAACTAGATTGGAAAGTGTTAAAAACACGTTCGTGGTCTATTTTTACAACATTTGTAATAGCAACATACCAGGAAGTTTATAGTATAGAAATAGTGCAAACAAATTAGTGATAAATATTTCGGAGTAAAACTTAACGTTGGAAGGATTGAAACTTATCCTAATAAAACATAATCCACGGTTTTGTTAATATGTGTTGAAAAAGCAGTGCACTAATCCAAGAAAACACTAATAATAGCAAAGCTCTTGCATAAAAGAAGTTGCAGAGTAACCATGAGTTATAAATCCAAAGAATAATTGACCAGATAATTTTATTAAAACTTCTGTATATTAAATACAACATTTATGCAAATAATCAAGTCCATGCGTTGTTGTTTCCCGAATAAAGTAATTATATAAATTTTAAACAGTTGTGTTCACTTAAATATTGTCTATATTTTAATAAATGTGTCATGTTGCTATATATAAGAAATCATAACTTACATTGGGAATGTCTAAATACTAGAAAATTGAAATAATGGAATTAAAATTTTTAGATTAAAAAAAAAGAAAAAACTTTGGTAGTATTGCAGGCGATTTAATATTTTAGGGTACTGAATTTTTTGCACGGCATATTTTAGGGGATATAAAATAAATTGTAATATTCCCAATGATATCGGAAAGCAATGTGTTTTATAACATCTTTAATGTTGATGAAGTTGAATATAAATGCGCCTTTTGAAACTTGTTGAAAATTTTATATTTCAAATAAGGTGGATCCAGTCAGCTTATCCATCTACTCATGAAAATGATACTGGTCCATCAACTGAGGAAACTGAATGTTTTATATTATTTTAAATATTCTTTTTTATTATATTAAAAATGATTAAATGTTATTTTTTTCTGTTAATGACTATTTATGTACATATACTTTATATAGTTTTTTATACAATTTGAGTTCATACATTTATTAAGTTCATATATTTATCACATATTTATTTTATAAATTAATATATTTGAGTTCAGAATAAATTCTATTATATAATAGTTATTAATTTTTTCATAAAATGCAATTTTTTTGTTTATTTTAAATAAAACCCCTTTTTGAGGAAACAAAATCTTTTCCATTTCCATTTTTATTTTTTAAAATACTACTAGTCATATCGTTTTGAGCTTTTGACAACAGGAAATCTGACAATTTTTCTCCATGGTTCGTAAGCTTTTACCACATTTTTTAAATTGAACTTTTCTATTTAATATTTAAATATCAGAAATTACAGATGCCTCGTTCAATTGCAGGATTTGTAATACTTTTCTGCATTTAAATAAGGCGAAAAATTCTATTAAAAAATCATGGTAAAGGAGTACAAACTCTCGTTTCATAAAAAAAAGATTATTAAAATATCTTAATTAGGTGTGTGTCAATTGTATTTTTATTAACCCGGGAGCAGTCGCATGGGGTATGACATACCCCAGGGTGCGTACGGTTTTTACAATTGTCACCACTAATTTTCGAAAAGCAATCTACAATTTACATTATCATAGAATTTGTAACAAATGTCTTAGACTGAATAAGGTGACGATTATGAACTATATTTATTGGTGACAATGTAAAAACCATTCATTATCTGGGTATGCGCGACTTCTCCCGAGTTAAACACCGAACGCGATAGCTACCCTTTTTTTCTTCTTTTACAGCTGGCGAAACGTGAGAATATCCGTGGGAAAAGCAATTAAATAGCATGTTTGGGATTGTTAGTTTCTGATACTCATTTGAATTTACCATGAACGCGTCGGGATATCTCTGACAAGGCAATCGCTCAATATCGGATCCATACGTGTCTCGAAATATCTTACGATATAAAGTTTAAGCGCAATCACAAAGCTAGTGGCAAAGATCCGTTTTCCAATATTCGTACCAAATGGCTATCTATAAAAATACAAACTGGCCAATCACAGACACGTCAGTTAATAACCATTTTCCCCAAGGACAAATCCTTCATCTCAAAGTGGGTATTCGGTTTCCCACCATTAATTTCTAGTAATTTTTTCTACATAGTTTTTAGAAAGATGTTACGATTGAACAAAGCCATTAAATAATAAGCCCAGTCAGATAGTGTTAAATTTGTTAGCGGAGACACTAGCGCCACTTCATCTGCTGCGGAAGGAAGGCGAAACAGAAGTGCATCGTAGAGAAACGATACGATTTATTTATATCGATATTTTATACGATTTTTATCGTTTGTATCGGTGTTTTGTTTTTGCACTTCCTTTAAAAGCTTGCTAATTATTGGGATCTTTTACATTAAAGCTAAAACTATAATGAAAAAAAAATGGGGAAATTTACTGCATTAATATTTCTATATAAATATAGTGGTGGCGAAGAAGTTGATTTATTTATTAAAAGTTAAATGAAAAGTGATGGAATTTTACATCACTATGCAATTAACCCTTTCCGGCACAGACAAATTCTGTTCGTAAAATGTGAAATTACTGACGGACACCGGAATTTACAAACGACTATTTTAGAAAATACGAACTCCTTATTTTAAGCTTTAATTTTAGAAGCAAAATTTTATTAAATTATTCTTGGTGCCGAATGCAAGCATCCCATCCGCTAGATGGCGCTATTTGCAACTTGCGAAAAGTTTCCCATTTATCTGACTGGGCTTATTATTTAATGGCTTTGCGATTGAATAAGACGATTTCTTAAGACGATTAACTTTTCGCTGAAACTAGTGGGACTGGGCTCTACCTCGAATGCATCGGGATACTTCCGGTACCTAAATCACTCATATCGCTTCCACGTGCTTCTTTAATAGAAAATACGAGGGTGGTTCTAAAAGTAGGGTAACAAGCCCTCTGGCGTCTGCCACAATTTATCCGTGATAATAAAATTCCCTGTAATAAATCCTAGTAAAAATAAATGAAAACAATAGGGGTCATCTACATATTACAAAGCATGGCACCTTGACTTTTGCAAATAAAAACACACAATTTTGACACTATATAGAAGGTTGTTTGAAATTCATAGAAACAAATTCAACAGTTCATTTATATGCATAGATGCCACATTTCTTTAGTTTTTTATTACTCTAATGAATCACCATGACATATATTGTTAGATGAAGTTCTTACACGAAATTTCCATGATAGTATAATTATTCTTAATACCAAGGTGCCTACATTCTTTTAATCTTCAAGGAGAACAGCACCAGTTTTTAGATAAAAAATTCTCTGTTTATTTAAATTGAAGATTCCGTAACCATTGAACTATAACCATATAATTTGTAATTTTTTCCCGAGATTAAATAAAACAGAAAAAACATATAATAAATTTTGATACAAATGTACTAGCCATGCCTAGTACCGTCGTGTTAATATTATCTCACACTTCTAAGAAAATTTTGCAATAGTCATGAATAACGTCTTCCTAACACTCGATTTATCCCTTTCAAGGGCAAAGTACTTCATTTCGTAAAATACTGAAATAATTTAATGACACCAGAAATAATATAAAAAAATTAAGTAAAAGCTGTTTATCACGTGCTTGATAAAAGAAATATTTTATTCCAAAATTTATGGTTTTAGTGATTAAATTTAAGTTGTCGAAAAATGAAACAACCTCTTCAAGATGTTAACCTTCAGGACACATGTTATTTAACCTGATAAACGGGGACTAAACTTTTGCTCAACTGATATGCCTGATTACCAACTGGGCACATTTCCAACAGTCAATTCCACCAGTCCACCAGCCAAACAATACAATTTTTTTCATTATTCATGGCAGTAATTTTGCATGAACAGGACGTTTCAATAAGACGAAAAAATCTATTAAAATTTTACTGGTGGAAGTAATGCATTCAAAATTCTTGTACTGTTAAATTGCACTATGAGTTCACCGCCCCCTGAATACTAGGCCTGCGCGCTGAAAAAAATGGCGGCTGTCGCAGGCGGAATCGTTTGTACAGTCCCTCGAACATCAACACAAATAATATCTAAAAGTTATCTCTGACTTATTTGATCTCTGAAAAAGAAGGCGAAGAAAACATTTAGAAATTATTGGTGCGGAATTTCGAGGGACTGTTCAAACGCTGAAAAAAAAATCGGCCTGCGACAGAAATATTTAGACGAAATATTTCGTCATACCCAGTTAAAAGGTTAAGAATAAGATAAACTACGGGTAACAGGGTCAAATACGTTCTCAAAGATTTGGTGATTTAATATTCCAGTTCTTCTAACTGTCAAAAAAATCAAACAGTTAGATTACTCGATCATCTCATTATGCTGAATACTACCAAAGCGTAAAATTAACGTATTAATTCTTTTGTGTACATCTTGTTAGATTTTCCGGTAGAAATTTGTGTTTATACTAATTTCAAACTATAATACATATGACATTTTTTTGTTATTCCGAACGTTAGAACCATTTCGAAATCAAATTCGTGTACATAATAAACGTTTACAATGCAATGGCACAAGCAAGACTCCCTTATCATAGATCAGACTTGACAATCCGGAGAAAGTCTATGGGAGAAAATGTCCGCGGTAATTGCCAACTTATTAATTGACTTTCTCCGGAAAGTATCGCAGCCTGGTGGATACTACAGCACAGTTGACATGTTTCGGGCTTTTTGAACACCAGTATATTTTTAGAGAAAATGTTGTTCTTTTAAATCCCAGAATTCTCCGATCAAACAAAACAAAATTGTCTCTACTAAAAAACTGGTATCCAAAAATATAATAGAAAAATCTATAGAAAATCTAGCTGGTCTGCTACCGCATAGCTGCCAACTCTTACGCTTTTTTCTTACCACTAAAATTTAATAGAATTTTTTTCGTCATGTAATCACACGATCTTGTCAATTTAATAGGATAAAATTTACTATAAAATTTTAGTGGTAGGAAAACTACTAGTTCATAAGCAAATGCATAAAACAAATGGAGCTGTGAAAAAATTTCGTGTGATTTCGTGTCGTAAATACTATTACTGACGATTGATGGCGCTAGTAGCAGGACAAGTATAGCGGTCAAAGGCAACTTGCTGATTGAGAGGTCTGATACTATGATAAGGAGGTCTTGGGCACAAGTAGTCTTCAGGCTGGGCTAAAAGTTCGAAGTTCGAACTTGGTTCCACACTATGTGCCAGTTTGTAGTAGCTGATGTTGGGGGGGGGGGGGTGATTTAGGTTTTATTTATTTTATGAAGAAATTTTCGGTTCGAATATACATATTATCATTTGTTACCGGCCAAATAATCGTTTGTTGGTATATTTAGAGTTAAATCTTCATATAATAAGAAGAGGTCAAAGTTTGCTGATGCTACCAAACAAACTTTATACCAGCCAAAAAACACACACAAATTATAATATATATATATATATATATATATATATATATATATATATATATATATATGTGTGTGTGTGTGTGTGTGTGTGTGTTAGATGTTATTCGCTGAATTGTATAGTGAATGAGAAATTAAGTAGACTTCTTTGCAACTTGTATTATTTTAATTAAAATGTAAATGTCTAGATTTAACTGAAATTATGTACAGTTGGGATAAGATAAAATTATAGCATCATTGCGGCCTACGGTCGTATTTTAGTTCTGTTCAACTCGAAAGCCAAGTCGTAAAAACTTGTACATTTCAATTACATGTGCGTTTCTTAGTCCCAAGCGGAGAGCACGCTCCATTTTACACAAAGAATAAGCGCCGAAACCACTCCATTTAAATACAAAAAATAAGCTCTGAACCTGATACATTTTCATACAAAGAAAGATACATCAGTGAGACACTGTTGTGTTAGCCTGGTATAGAGCGCCACTGAGGTCCACATCGTGATAACCACACATACATACATATACTATAGGTATATAATTTTTATATAATTTTTAACATAAATGCGCAAGACACTTCATTTTGCATATAATCTAACGTTTATTAACACGTTGAGTGCCATGTGTACCTCCGGGGATCACACTTTATTTTTATTAGAGTGTCGTGTGTACTGCGGCGGTCACATGTAAATCTAAATTTAAATCATATAAATTTTGATGGAAATCCAGTAAAATATATTATTGTTGCTCTATGAAATGAATTTCTAATCTTATATAGAAGGAATAAACACATACTTTGGTTACAACACAAAATTATTTTTCTTCACATTTTTTTTTAAATTTCATTTAAAAAAATATATATTTGATCCATTTTTATTGCTAATTCTTGTTATTACTAAAATAAAAATAGATATTGGTACCGTTATAAATTGAAAAACGAGAAAAATTCCTATAAAAAAAATTACTTGCGTGACAGTCGGCGGTGCATAAAACACATTTTTCATAAATTCTACTTTCACTTGAACAGGGATCGTACCCTTTTAGCACAGTTGTTTAATAGATTTTCTCTTCTTAATATTTAAATAGCAGAAATTGTAGAAGCCTCATTTAATTTCAGAATTTATAACACCTTTTTGTATTTAAATAAGGCGAAAAATTCTATTAAAATATTGTGGTAAAGCGTACGAACCTTGTTGTAGTAAATATCACTACCGCTAAATGGTAATAACATGGTGACTACCGATCTGGGAAATATACAGTCGAAAAAAGGGTATGTACCAGAATTTTCACATTGGAATATTCGACTAATCAATCATTCAAATAAACAATACGAATTTTTCCATATGAAAATATCACATTTTTTGTCTGTGGTTTTCCTTAATTTGTCATCACGTTGAATAATGCACTGATGGCACAGTGGCGCAACAGAGAACCAATTAACACCTGTGAGATTTCAATTGTACCCTTTGTCTTGTTTAAGGACACAGTTTCAGACATTTTTAACCCTTAATTGCATGAGTTTTTCTTTTACAATTGTGTTTTTTTATACATATATTAAATATTAGACACCAGAAATTTTAAGATAGATTTTTAACTTTGTTCAGCAACATAGTTCACGGGAAATTTAGTGGATTAATATTTCTATATAAATATAGTGGTGGCGAAGAAGTTGATTTATTTATTAAAAGTTAAATAAAAAGTGATGGAAATTTACATCACTATGCAATTAAGGGTTAATTAAAATTTAGTGGTGAGAATCGCCCAACTCTGCCATCACTGAATAATGACATCCTATGAAAGCTTAATTCACGTACATGGCGGCACTCAAAGTATTAACCCTCGTCCTTATCTTTTCGACCAGGAGTTTAATACTGCAGCAATATGCAGCTACGTAAACATCACTACCTGACTAAACATAATCTTTATATGTCATTAAAATTAACAGAATGTTACTTATGGTGTGAGTCTAAAAAAGTAATAGCACAGTTTTGGCGTATGCATGCATGTCTAACATGTAGTACAAAAATTACGTTCAAGCCTAATAACAAGAAAAGAAGTAGTTTAGATAATATTTATCTAAACTAATAAAAGAAAGTTTCGCTCTGTGTGTCTGTGTTTCTGTATGTGTGTCTGTTGGCGATGGCTAGGAAAATCTGGCCCACCTAGAAGGCTGGAAATTTAGATTTAGGCAGTGGCGTAGCGTCAGGGGAGGCACGATCATTTTACTACCAGTATAATTATATACTACATTTAGCCTTATTTAATCTTTGAACGGTATGAATTAAATAAGGCCAAATATAGTGTATAAAAATACTGGTAGTAAAGTGATCCGTCCTCCCTTGACGCTACGCCCCTGGATTTAGGTAGTCCAAACCCTCTCCTGGTGCAACATTACTTCAGAATTTTAATATTTTAATTACTTTCTGAAATATTAATTAAATTGCACAAAGAACTCTCATTAAAAATACGCTTTTATTCTCTTGGGTTAGTTGGTTCACTGGTTGGTTGCATCGATTCTTCACAGAAGTAATTAAATAAAGCAGAGTAGCGATGCACAAATAAGGATTTCTAACTAAATAGTGTCAACATGGATTGAAGTTATTAGCGAGAGGAGCCATGCGAATGTCACGCCACCTGTACATAACTAATTACCGAATTTTAAGTAAACTAATTGAGATATCAATTTGGAAATTTCTGAGCATATGTAAAAAAATATTCTGTATCTGACTGTGTGATTTTTGAAAAATTCGGTTGGTAACTTTTTTTTAATTTACGCAAAAAACTGCCAAAAATCTGCAGGCGCCAGTGAAAACAATCCCAGAAAGTTTCAGACAGGGATCGGCTTTCATTAAAAACTGAACTACAAAGAGATCTGTTTCTCGGGAAAATCCCTCTATTTAGTTTGCGAAAATGAAAGAAATATTTGCCAATTTTTACTAATGAACAAAAATTTAGGTAACTAATTAAGATATAGATTTGAAATTGAGGTCGGGAAGGGTTGTCATCTGCCGGTTATTTTAGCGTAGCGTCTTCGTTATGTTCTAATTATCAGAAAAATGTAATTCTTTTTTTAATGATCGCGTTAATGTAGGTGACGGTGGTTCTCTTGAACAAATTATTCATTATATTTGCGGGTATGGGGAGGGAGGGGGTTAACGACTTTTTCTGAGATTGTAATTATCTCGGGCCCGCGCAACGCCGGGCGGGTTAGCTAGTATAATATATATTAAATAAAGAATTAATTAAATTTAAATATTTAAATTTTTTATTAGAAAACCAACGCATATTTATATAACCATTAATGAAACATTACTGGTAACACCAACATAAACTATGAAATTATGAATTATATATATAATAGCTGACCGCCCGACGTTGCCCGGGCCCGTGATAATAAAGTTAAACAAACCAAAATTTTGTATGATTTTATATCTTTAACTCGATAATTATGCATAATTTTCCAATAAAAAAAATCCAAGACTTTTAATAATTTTATACAGCTTCTAATAGCACCATTCCAAATTTTTATGTACTTGTTTTGTATCTTTCTTTATTCAAGAGATAACGGACATCTTGTCTGCTATGCTTGTTCGTAGAAAAAAAAGTCCTTCCGGCATGTACCGGGAGGAAAAGGTAGCTTTCCTATATCTTCGTTTTAAAATTTTAGCTAATGTTGCACGAAAACAGAAAGTTAAAATGCAAAGAAACGTTTACAAAAGATTCGTTAATACTGAATTTGAATAAGAAATTCGCCAAATTATTGAGCAATAGCCAAATTGGCTTCATTTATGAAGACTTATTTTGGTCGCCAAAGTTGGCGATATTTCGCCAAATGTCGCCAATGTCGTCAATTTTGGCGCTAACGGATATGAATATATAGTTTTATGCGTATGATTGGGAAAATTATTACAAGAATGAAAGAAAATAATTTGCGAGTAATCGCGTTAATGTGCTGTTTTGTTTCAAAATGTCAGCCACACTAGAATTTCAAACTGCTCTATCTCAGCCATTTTTTAAGATAGAGGTAAACCAAAAAATGCTCTGGAATTCTTGTATCAAGGCCTAAAACGTAATTAAAAAATAAATTTGAATTTTTAATTTTTTTGTATATTTGTTTTAGTTTTAAATTTTTAAATGGACCAAGCTGGCCAACGAACTCGGTCGAGACATTGGTTAGCTTAATACACACAATTAGTTTCATCAAAATTGATTTATAAATACGAGCGTTATCGTATGACATAGGTCAGATATATATATGTGGTCATATATATATATATATATATATATATATATATATATATATATATATATATATACATATCAACATTTGAACGGAGGGCGGTTTTGGGGTCTGGGGGCCATGATCGGTGAAAATATATCGAAATTTTCCGGAACTGCTTTCCTCCGAACGGCTGCAATAGGTAGCTTTATACTTTTTGGTATTGAAAGCTACCTAAAAAAGAAAACGAAACACGTTATTTTTTTCTGCAGTCAAATTAATGCGAAATAATAAATATCTTCGGTTACAAGAATCGGATAATCTTAATTTTTTACAAACTTGTAATGTGGAAACAGAGATGATTCGAAATGTGTTAATTTTAAAATCGTAGCTTAATTAGAATTGTTAATTTGAGTCACCTAAAAATTCTCTTAGTACCTCTTTCTTTGCGGTTTCATTATGGAGACACCTGCGACGGCTCAAATTTTTATCAAAAAATGTGTTGATCATTGCAAGATTAAATTGCTCGAAAAATTAAACATTTCTAATTAATATTTCTGAAAGTTGTGGATGGAATTTTTTTTAATTTGACTTTTTGAATTCGCGATTGTTTGTTTATATCAAAGCCATTAAATAATAAGCCCAGTCAGATAAATGGGAAACTTTTCGCAAGTTGAAAATAGCGCCATCTAGCGGTTGGGAGTGCTGCATTCGGCACCAAGAATATTTTAATAAAATTTTGCTTCTAAAATTAAAGCTTAAAATAAGGAGTTCATATTTTCTAAGAAAGTCGTTTGTAAATTCCGGTGTCAGTCAGTAATTTCACATTTTACGAACATAATTTGTCTGTGCCGGAAAGGGTTAATTGCATAGTGATGTAAATTTCATTCACTTTTTATTTAGCTTTTAATAAATAAATCAACTTCTTCCCCACCACTATATTTATATAGAAATATTAATCCAGTAAATTTCCACATTTTTTTTTTCATTATAGTTTTAGCTTTAATGTAAAAGATCCCAATAATTAGCAAGCTTTTAAAGGAAGTGCAAAAACAAAACATCGATAAAAATCGTATAAAATATTGATATAAATGAATCGTATCGTTTCTCTGCGACCCACTTCTGTTTTGTCTTCCTTCCGCAGCAGAGGTTTGGCGCTAGTGTGTCGCTAACAAATTTAACACTATCTGACTGGGCTTATTATTTAATGGCTTTGGTTTATATAGATCAGCAAATTTTTGTGTCGAAAGACCTAATAGTTTCTGTTATTTTGACATGTGTCGAAAAGGCGTAGTTAAAAGTCATTGTGGTAGCCCAACCTTTTTCAAGTAAACATAAAATCTTTCTTCCCTCTCCCAACACACAACTCATTTTGCGGTTTCACATTTCTTTTGCACCATTTTCAGAAAAATATGGCATTTTAGAAGCGATGGTTAATAAGAAACTAATTAATATCTTGGGTAATTATCAAAATATTAAAATTCTGAGACTCAGGTGCACATGGCCAGACTTTGGACTATCCCCACCTAAATTTACAGACTTGTAGGTGGGCTAGATTTTGCTAGCCATCTCCAACAGACACACACACACACACACACACAGACAGAGCGAAACTTTATTTTATTAGTATATATACCGGGTGATTATAATTAAAGTTACGATTTCAAAAATCGATAATTTTAAAACTACTGGTTAGAATGACTTGATAGTTTAGCAGAACAATCGTGAGGCAATGAAATTTTGTTTGGCGAAGGAAAAAAATAGTTCCAAATTGTGACGATAGATGGCGTTGTCAGGGTAATGTCAGGGGAAAGACCAAAAATGTATTCTTGAACCCTTTCCGGCGCGGAGTAAATTTGTTTGCAAAATGATGAAATAATAGACTGACACCGGAATTTACAAACGAATCAATTAGTAAAAAGAAACTTGCTTATTTTTCTGGTTCTTAATGAAAGGAAAATTTTAATTAAATACCGGGTGATTATAATTAAAGTTACGATTTCAAAAATCGATAATTTTAATTAAAACTACTGGTCAGATTGACTTGATATTTTAGCAGAACAATCATGAGGCAATGGAATTTTGTTTGGCGAAGGAAAAAAAAAAGTTTCAAAATGTGCCCATAGATGGCGCTGTCTGGGTTCACATTGTCTGAAGATATGCAAATTACTAATATGTGACATGCGCACCGCAGACATAGCAACCATAAAAATGCAGAGCAGCAGCTCTTTGCCTGAGTGCTTCATCATGACTCTGACTATGAAGGATCTCGCTCTGCTCTTGAAGCTTTTTTATAAGAACGATGACTGTGCACTTACAGCTATTAGGAAGTTTCGGACATTAAAATCCATAAAAAAAGGTCCAATAACAACAAATGGTCTGCAAAAAATGATTGCTAAATTCGAAGAGACCGGTTCATTTGACGTTAAACGGGGTAGAGGAAGGAAACCAGTTTCAGCTGCGGCAGTGGAAGATGTGGCTACAGCATTACAGGAACATACTGACAGTGATGCTGGAATCAGCAGTGCAAGGGGGATTGGCCGAATGCTGGATATGCCGAACAGAACGGTGCGTAATGTCTTACGGAACGTCTTACGCTGTTATCCGTACAAGATAACGCATGTGCAGGAGTTGCTACCTGCTGACCTGGAAGCACGTCAATCTTTTGCACTACAATTTCTTGCCCGGATGGAAGTGGAAAACGGATGGCCATGGAACATTCTGTGGTCTGACGAAGCCCACTTTCATTTGCAAGGTTCTGTAAATACGCAAAATTGCAGGACATGGGCGACCGAGAATTCGTCCCAGCTACAGCCATTACCTCTTCAGTCTGAAAAGGTCACTGTGTGGTGCGGAATAACGGCAGCGTTTATCGTCGGTCCATTTTTCTTCGAGGAGATCACACCTGCGGGTCCCGTTACCTGCACAGTTACTGGCAAGCGGTATGAAGCACTTTTGCTTAACCATGTTCTTCTGGCACTTCAACAGCGTCAGTGTGTGGATCGCATAATATTCATGCAAGATGGCGCTCCTCCGCACATTGCTACTACTGTGAAGCAGCTACTGAGTGATAATTTCGGAGATGATAGGATCATAAGCCGCCATTTTCCAACAACGTGGCCGCCACGTTCCCCCGACTTAAACCCGTGTGATTTCTGGCTTTGGGGGTACCTGAAGAATGTTGTATATAGCGGGCGGATTCAGAATCTAGCCGACTTGAAGGCAAGCATCACACAACACACCCATTGCATTAGTACAGATACCCTCCGATCTGTTGTGGAGCATGCCGTTTTGCGCTTCCAAATAGTCGCGGAACAAGGCGGAGGGCATATTGATCAACTTATGCCTTAATAATCAGTAAGGTGTTTGTTCCATGAAGCTCTTTATTTTTTTTCATTTTTTGTCATTATCGTTGTCGTCGCTGTAAACACGTAGTCTTGTCTTTTCGCTAATAAATTTTTAGTAAATCTCTGAACTCTATTTTTTTCCTTTTGCAACATCATTCCTATGTTTAACCCTTTAACGGGCGGTGGTCACAAAAAAGGACACCCAATTTTAATTCTAAAACTGACAAACGGCACCAAGAATATTTAATTAAAATTTTCCTTTCATTAAGAACCAGAAAATAAGCAAGTTTCTTTTTACTAATGGATTCGTTTGTAAATTCCGGTGTCAGTCTATTATTTCATCATTTTGCAATCAAATTTACACCGCGCCGGAAAGGGTTCAAGAATACATTTTTGGTCTTTCCCCTGACATTACCCTGACAACGCCATCTATCGGCACAATTTGGAACTATTTTTTTCCTTCGCCAAACAAAATTCCATTGCCTCACGATTGTTCTGCTAAAATATCAAGTCATTCTGACCAGTAGTTTTAAAATTATCGATTTTTGAAATCGTAACTTTAATTATAATCACCCGGTATATACAGGGTGTATCTGAAATGCTTCAACAAACTTAGAGGGATGATAGTACTCATGAAGACAACAAAAAATGCAATGGAACATGGGGTCGCAAATGACGTTTAACCGTTTCAGGGGCAGTGGTATGTTTATGAAACCACTTAATTTTAATTCCAAAACGCCACAGTGTTACCAGAATTTTGCTAAAATCTTTTCCATTTAATACGTATGCGAAATATAGCCTTTTTCTTATTTACAAACAAATTTTTTTGTAAATTCCGGTGCCAGTCATTTATTTCAACATTTTAATACTAAAAGTACTTTGCTCCTGAAAGGCTTAAATGATGAAAACCGAGAAAATGCGTCTGGTGCCAGTCCGGTGCCAGTCCATTTCCATACGCATTTTCTCGATTTTCATCCTTTAAGCCTTTCATGGGCAAAGTACTTTTAGTACTAAAATGTTGAAATAAATGACTGGCACCGGAATTTACAAAAAATTTTATTTTAAAATAAGAAAAAAGGTTATATTTCACATACATATTAAATGGAAAAGATTGTAACAAAATTCTGGTGCCTTTATGGTGTTTTGGAATTAAAATTAAGTGGTTTCATAAACATACCACCGCCCCTGAAAGGTTTAAAGGTCATTTGCGACCCCATGTTCCATTGCATTTTTTGTTCGTCTGCATGAGTACTACCATCCCTCTAAGTTTGTTGAAGCATTTCAGATACACCCTGCATATATATATATATATATACAGGGTGTTTTTTTTTTAAACTGACACTGTTCAGAGCCGTCTGTAGCTCGTTCTAATAACTGGATTGACACAAAATTTTGTAAATGGACTAAGAAAACCATGGGAAAAAAGATTCCAACAAAAAAAATATTAGTTCCAATCACCACCGATAGGGGAAATGTGGCGCTGTGGTCATTTATGCAACTGGGAATTAGCATAAAATACGGGCAAAAAATGAAAATGCAAATTTTTACTTACGCAAGCGACAGTAGCGCAATAGTTTAAGTTATAAATGCATGCAAAAAACACCGAGAAGCAATTTCAGCTCAGGTTGAAAATGAATCTCACGTTACCGCAGCGCGCGTTACTTGTGAAGTTCTTATATTGTAACCATTACAAAGCACCAGCCGCTCTTCGTTTACTTAGAACACGCCATAAACTGCGCAAAGGACCTTTATCCGTTAATGTATTGAAAGCTATGATTCTGAAATTCGAAGAAACAGGCTCGCTAGCAGTTCGGTCAGGCAGAGGACGTAAGCCGGTGGCAGAAAAAGTGATAATGGATGTTTCAATTGCGATCAACGAAAGGGAAAGTGTAAATGATGAATAAAACGTGGCATTTTATCCAAATTATTAATTTTGTCTGTTTCTGATGGGTTTTTTTCAATGTACAGCGCCACATTTCCCCCTATCGGCGGTGATTGGAACTAATTTTTTTTTTGTCGGAATCTTTTTTCCCATGGTTTTCTTAGTCCATTCACAAAATTTTGTGTCAATCCAGTTATTAGAACGAGCTACAAACGGCTCTGAATAGTGTCAGTTTAAAAAAAAACACCCTGTATATATATATATATATATATATATATATATATATATATTATGTGTGTGTGTGTGTGTGTGTGTGTGTGTGTGTGTGTGTGTGTGTGTGTGTGTGTTTCATAACTTTCGATTTTCCGTGAAATTTTTAATTTGATAATATATATTAATTTAAGAATACATATAGGTTTTCTCTCATCATCAGCATGTAATTATGACACAGAGGTCCAATGTGTATTATAATGCTCTGCGAGATGAAAAAAATTGGAATGAACGTTAGAACAGTTAATGAAGAATGAGAATAAATCATGAATCCCGCTGTTAAAGAAATTTCATTATTTGAATATATTTAAAAATATATATATATATTTTACATTGAATAAAGTCAATACCAAAAAAAAATAAATAAATAAATAAAATAAAATATTTATTTACTAATAGATATACACTTTTAGGAATTTCTAACCATGAAACCTCGGCGTTAGTGTAATAGTAAAAAAAAATCTAAATAAACAGCAATCGAAAAGCATAGTGAAAAATGTTTTTTTTTTTTTTTTTTTTTTTTTTTTTTTTTTTTACACATAAATCTTTTACCTTCGTCACCCTGTTATCCAGATATAAAGTCTTACATTTTGCTAATTTATTGAAGGAAGGAGGAGTCGATAGGATGGAAGGAGAGTCATTACGTTTTCAACGTAGCAACATCATCAAACTTCAGTCACTTATCCATTTCCAGTTTAGTGCGCCGCAATACTCCGACATGATTCGGTATACTTGGTACAACTCTAGGTTAGTGCAAACTGGGCCACTTCCTTTTTAAGCGCCCTTGCAATTTTGTTTTTCACAGGAGGTGGACCATTGTAATCATTGCACTAGAATTAAGTTCATGAAATGTTCTTGGTGCCACTGTTTTCTATGCTTCAATCAGTTGGATCAGTACCATATTTGTGAATAGCATTTTTTTGCGGGCTTCTTTCACTTTTATATTATTATATCTAAATATGTTTTCTATTTTATATTAATCTTATTAATAACATTTCTGAATCATAACCACGCCTTTTTTTCCCAAATTAAACAGATAAATTAGTAAATTTTACAAGACTTTATATCTCCAGAACAAAGTGACGAGGGCAAATGATTTATGTGTTAAAAAATACCTTTCACTATGGTCTTTCGGTTGCTGCTTACTTAGATTTTTTTTTCATTATTACACTATGGCGTAGTTTCCTGGTACGGAGTACGGAACCACTATATTAGATAAGAAATTTTCTATTTAATATTTAAAAGAAATACTTTTTAGCAACCCTATATAATTGTGCAAATCTATAATATTTTTCCGTGATTAAATAAGGTGACAAATAGCGTTAAAAAGTCGTAGAAATGTCAGTAGACATGTATTTAGACATTCAAAAAAAAAAAAAAAAAAAAAACTTTCAAAGATTGCACAAAGGGTTTCGTTTAACATTCCTTTCAAAACACTTTATTCTTCCTTTAATAAAAATAAATGTCATTTTTCAAAAGAAAAAAAAAAGTCATGTTGTTATAAAGTAAAAATTTACCGGTCTATTTTCTCGGTTTTTCGAAAATCTGAAAAGGTTTAATAGCGGGCGACTCTATTACACTCTGTTATAATAATATCTGTCATGTGGACTAAATGTGGTATTAAAAAAAAATCAATTTCAAAATTAAACATTCTGTATGGAGACGTCATATTAAGCTGCTTTCTGTATTTACACATACTCATACTCCTTGTATTTGTGAGAAATGTTTGAAAATTTATTACCAATATGACGTCATATTAATACTTTTTTTCAAGTGGTGAAACTTTTTAGTTGATTTTATTTTTTTACGTGGAAATCTTTCAATAGAAAATTAATTATTTTAAAAAGAATTTTATTGTGGATTTTTAATTGTTGGCAACTGCTATAACGAAAAATGTTGAAATTTAATAGAAAAGGGCTATTAGATTTTTGTTTTTTCATCTCTATATATTAAAATAATCCATTTTTTTTCAAATTTTATGATTTTAGGCTTCATAATAGGTATTTAGCTATAAGTACACGACTGTAAGATACATAGTTTCTCAGAACCGTCTCTGTGATGGACAGACAACGAAGCGGGAGTAATAGGGTTTCGTGAGATGAACGAAACCCTAAAAACATTTTTTTAAAGTTGTGATGTGATTTATACAATGACTCGGATATAAAATAACATGCATGCCGAAACTGTAACAATATATTGGTTTTTCCACTATAATATTTATTTATATAATATTTCAATATTAAAAGCTACACACTTTTATTTGATAAATGCATAACTGTGAACTGCTACGATTTTATTAACATAAAAACACAGAACCCTATATCAGGGTTCGTACGGATCAGTGATATTTCCAGGAGTTTCACCAGTATTTTTTGTATAGAAAAATAAATCTAGGTTAAACGCGTGGCACTTCGCCTTCTTCTAAGGAGAGATTTTCTGTAAAAAAATACTGACACCGAAGAATTTATTGGTCGCAAAATTCCAGGAGCCGTACGAACCCTGCTATATGTTAATTTCACTGTTGTTCTGCGACTAGATATCGAAGCTGCGGAATCCCGTGGACAGTATTTTATTTGTTCAAAAAACCTCCCACAATTTTCGAATAGAAATCATCGCATTATTTGATAACAGACCTTTCATATACATATAAATTAAAGATAATTATTCGAAACTTCTTATAGATACTTTGAATTTTTCGTGTTAAAATTAATTTTTAGCCGTGTTGCAAATTTAGCGCGTTTTTTCATTCAATATATATAACAGAATTTCCGAATAGTAATCTTTGCGGTTTTTAATCACCTATACGCCGCCCTTAACAAAAAATTTATACGGAAATACAGGGTTCGTACGCTGTTACCATAATTTTTAATAGAGTTTTTCAGTTTAATATATAAATAGCAGAAATTGCAGACACACAGAGTTGCCAAGTCTCCGGTTTTTTGCACACCAGTGACTTTTTAGAGAATATGTTGTTCTTTCAGATCGTAAAGTGCTCCGATTAAATAAAACAACATTTTCTGTACTAAATTACTAGTATCCGAAAAGCCGGAGATATGGCAGGTCTGGACACATAATTTCATTGCAGGGCTTATAATAATTTTCTGCATTTAAATAAGGCGAAAACTTCTGTTAAAAATTGTGGTAAAAGCATACGAACCCTAAATTAATGGCGGAATTTTAAAATAAAAAAAGCTGGCTGTGGTGTCTGCAAAGCTTACCTGTGAAATTGTATAATCTCTCACACAAGTTCTTTGCTTCATTGTACCTTAATAATATTCGCATATTTATTTTATTAATTTTTAAAGGCATATAAATTTAAAATATGAGGGCTAATTAATAAATAATTATCTTATTTTTTTTATCATGTTTTCTTATGCACAAATTTAATTTTATATTGCACTGTTAGCCTTACGTGTACTGAATATGTTGTAATTATTACATTTCTTTCTTTCACGTATTACGTCATTGTTAGATGCGCAAGTTCAGACACGTCCGGTATCGCATACGATACCACACGACTAAAAAAAAAAAAATTCTTTCTCCTGAAGAAATTGTAGGCCGAAGCCTATGAAATGCTGCAAGAGGCTCATAAATAGTATTATATTTCCTATACCAGAACTAGAAGATTGTTTAGTCTAAGGTACCTCTAAATGAAAGTGGCGACATACTTGGGTTACAATTTTATAGTTTTAGATGATTCTGGACTGAAATGAATCGTCAACCATATTGGAGATCCTGCCATTATCTTCAAACAAATATTTGCTAACTTTTCTCAAACGTTTAATCGAACTCGTCCTGCCGAGTATAGCGAAGATCTGGAATGTATGTTTTCGATGGTTTGAACCAAGACTCCCTTATCATAGATCAGACTTGACAATCCGGAGAAAGTCTATGGGAGAAAATGTCCGCGGTAATTGCCAACTTATTAATTGACTTTCTCCGGAAGGTATCGCCGCCTGGTGGATACTACCGCACAGTTGCCATGTTTCGGGCTTTTTGAACACCAGTATATTTTTAGAGAAAATGTTGTTCTTTTAAATCCCAGAATTCTCCGATCAAACAAAACAAAATTGTCTCTACTAAAAAACTGGTATCCAAAAAGATAATAGAAAAATCTATAGAAAAATCTATAGAAAAATCTAGCTGGTCTGCTACCGCATAGCTGCCAACTTTTACGCTTTTCTCTTACCACTAAAATTTAATAGAATTTTTTTCGTCATGTAATCACACGATCTTGTCAATTTAATAAGATAAAATTTACTATAAAATTTTAGTGGTAGGAAAACTACTAGTTCATAAGCAAATGCATAGAACAAATGGAGCTGTGAAAAAATTTCGTGTTATTTCGTGTCGTAAATACTATTACTGACGATTGATGGCGCTAGTAGCAGGACAAGTATAGCGGTCAAAGACAACTTGCTGATTGAGAGGTCTGATACTATGATAAGGAGGTCTTGGTTTGAACAATAACTTCTGTCTAAGCACAGTATGAGCATGCGCGCTATGCTTATTTCGCTATTCTCATATAGAGACACTCTAGCGTAAAACATTCTCATCGGGAAACGATAATTCTCGTTTTTATTCTAAAAACGTCATTGACTTTGGGCGTGACTTCTACCTTACAGAAAATATATTTATGTTATGTTGTCCATATTTTTTTTTTAGATTGTTTAGATTGTTAGATATATTATAATAAATCCGAATGACATTTATTGATGCATAAACAGGTGAAACCTATCTAGGAATTCAATTTACGAAAGACTTTCAGAAGAGGGAGGAGCTTCAACTGTTTTAAAACACAGATTTAACAAAAATATTCCGAATGAAATATGTTAAGATGTTCAAGGAACGTATGGACAAGCAGCTCCAGTGACTACTTTTTTAGAAATCTAATTTAGTAATACAGCTTTTATTGTTATAGGGCCAAATCAGACAAACTATCTCCACTAATTTTAAAATATTATTTTTGTCTTAATTAATCACAGTGAATCAATAGGACAAAAAAGTTTTTTAATTAGAGGTAGTTGTATGCCTGATTGCCTATTTCACCCCCGTTAAGGCGGCACATATGCTTATTGTCCGAGAATAATGTCGATTGACATTAAGAAAACTATCAGAATTATTGCCATAGGCGCGAATCTTGACAGATTTTGAAAAAGTTTCT
Organism: Maratus michaelseni; assembly: GCA_963931845.1. Classification (NCBI taxonomy): domain Eukaryota; kingdom Metazoa; phylum Arthropoda; class Arachnida; order Araneae; family Salticidae; genus Maratus; species Maratus michaelseni. Next base: position 190,358,978 of record OZ007599.1, on the reverse strand, counting down.
TCTTAACCCCTTGGGGACCAGCGACACTTATACGTGACGTAAAAGATGCTCATAATCCTCGAGTATTTCTACCAGTTATTTTTTAATGTAAGCTTTGCTTTTTGTAATCCTAGCATTTCTGCGATTCAATTAGGCAAACATTTCTGTTTTGAAAAACCGGTGGAAAAGATTAAAAATTCTGTAAAGGACGCTCGTCGCAAAGGAGTTAAATATTCGCACAAAGTTTAGATTAAATAAGGTAAAGAAAACTTTAAAAACGTAATGTTATTCCAAAACCTTTGTACCTATAATAATATAGATCGCTCAATCCATGAAGGTGTTACTCACACTTATCAACTAAATTAGCTTTGTACTTATAGTTTTTAAAGCTCAAACTTTTAAAATAAATGCGGTGTGACCTGGATGTCAAACTCGCATGAAAATAATGTTTTAGGAAACTAGGGCTGCTTTATTAATGTAAATAAATTTAGCATAAATTTAGAAATATTTCATATAAAAGTTGGGGATTTATAATGGCTTCATAAATGTTCAGTTTTGTAATTTAATGGGCTTAATAATTTTTTCGTATAAAAGTTATTTTATGTGTAAAAGTGTGAGACAAGTCTAAATCCGCACGCATGGAATTGGCGGCCTACCATTCGGGGTCACCAGACATGTTTTAAAGAGATAAATGAACCTATTACGTTTTTGTGAGTGGTGGTTAACATGGTCATAATACCCGAACGTTGTACATTTGCATGTTTGTTCGCAGTAGATGGTGATATTGCAATCCAAATGTAGCACCACACTGTTGATTGTTTGCTGCCGCCGTTGTCAACGTAGGCGATGCTGAACGTTTCTGAACTCAAACGGCTACTACTGTTGTAGAACTTGAAAGAAAGAAAAAATATACATACATATAATTATTACACATTTAGCTAAAAAATCAACATAAAATTAAATGTCTGTGTAATAAATTATGCCAAAAAACTGATTATTCTTTATTGAACAGTTGTCCATTGTTTGTACAATTTGACCAAACTTTTTAATAGAACGTTTCCATTTAATATTTAACCCTTTAGCGGATGAAGCACTTCAATTGCTAAAATGTCGCAATAAATGATTGACACCGGAAATTATAAACAAATTTATTTTTATATAATAAAAAAGCGATGTTCCGCATACATAAAAAATGGAAAACATTTCTATTAAAATTCTGGTGTCATTGTTCAATTTCGTAATTAAAGTTTTGTGGTTTCCTAGGGAAACCAATGAATGTTAAAGGGTTAATATCAGAAATTGTAGATGCCTCGTTTAATTATAGGATTTGTAATACTTTCCTGCTGTTAAATAAGCCGAAAGAGTCTGTTAATAATTGTGGTAAATGCACACGAACACTACTTTGCTATAAGCAAATCTTTAAATTCTAATTGTCTAAAATATTCTATAAATTTCTAGGATTATACATAGCCAAAATATTCCAAAAGATTTAGTTTTTCTATTTCAAACAGATATTTTTCTGTTATCACAATATTTTTGTTTTAAAACAATATGTCTCTCATTCTGATTTCTTAAAGTAAGGAAAATGTTGTACTTCTCACAAGCGATATAAAAATAGTCAATGTACATTTGAAATCCTTTTATTATGAAGGTATATTCTATGTTCCGTTATAAACACTACAAACAAACAGAGGCTTTCGCAAAGTGCTTCAGCTTTGAAATTACTTTTTCTATTGAATGATACTTCAAACAGAACAAGTAAAAGTCAAGAAAAGAAATACAGTATCAAAACAGAGTAAAAATATTTTTCAAATAATTCGAGGTTCCTCGCTTCAGAAAAGTTAAATTAAATTTGAAATAAAAAATCAAGTTTTCTCGAAATATGATTCAAATAGGTGGATTTTATCAAATAGATTTAAATTATTTTCGGATAAAATTAACACTTTCGCGACAAGTATCCTTTAACTGGGTATGACGAAATATTTCGTTATATTATTACCGTAATATTTTAAACGCATTACTTCCATCAGTAAAATTTTAATAGATATTTTCGTCTTATTAAAACGCCCTATTCATGCATAATTACAGCCATGAGTAAGGAAAAAAATTCTCTTCTTTTTACTGATGGAAGTGTGCCCCGTTGGTAATCAGGCATAGAAGTTGAACTAAAGTTTATTCATTGGTTAACAAGTTAATCTTCTCAGTGCCGTGAAACTGATATAGCAGTTCACTAAGCAGTACCTTTCTCTGCAAGTGATGCATTATTTATCTTTATATAATTCTACAGATATATCGCAGCTTTAAAATGATTGATACTATCAAGGATTATATTCATGTACGTAATTTATTTATATCATGTTGAAAAAATCATCTTTTTTTAGCACTTTTAAAAATTACAAAACAAAATTACAATTTTGCCCTTTTTTATGGCCAGTCAGATGGTTAAATAAGGCAAAAATTTCAATTAAAAGTTACTGGTAATAAAAATCAAGAATTATAAGCACTTGATGCGTCATGTATACTTGACGCTCATCGCGATAGTGTTAACTTCATTTTTAAATTTTTTATATATATTCTGTACCAGAGAAAGATATTAATTAAAAATGTTTCGTTCTAATTAACACATTTGGTACCATATGTTTGCATGTTCGCATGTTGCATTATAAAATGATATTTTTATTCAAGTTTGTATGACAAATGGCTCTTTATCAGGTTTTTTAAATTGAGACCTCCTTGTAAGAAATACTTTTGTACTCAAAATGTCACCTTAAAAAATCCTTCTATTATTAGAAATTCCGCTTATAATTCATTTGCATCATTAGCGCAGGTATGAGGACATTTCAAGAATTTCTTTTTTATTCATAAATTCTGAAACCATCCCGAATATTCCCTACAGAATAATTTTTACTTTACATAATCACGAAACTTCTGTCATCAAATAAACAAAAATTACTATTCAGAATTTCAAGTGTGAATTTTAATTTCCGAATAAAAAATAAATTCCTGAAATGCACCCATAAGTACGTTCAAGAAGCAAATGGGTTAGAAAAGGCGTAGATTTTTGCACAAAATTACTGGTTCTAGATAACCGAAGATGCATATGATAATGTGATATGATACGTTTCGATTCAATTTATTTATATACATAGTGCAGTCCGTTAAAAAACAAAAGAAGAAAGATTCACACAAATTTATTCGCATATTGTTATAATAAAAACAGCACAGATGTGTCATTCGAGTCGAAATAATATGAGGGGTTCGGGGCAAGAGAATGCCAAGCCACATTTTTGAACTTCTGAGATATTTCAGTTTGAAAATTTGATCAAATACTCAAATCAAGATATATAACCTAAAGTTTTTTTGCCAATGTCTTAGTAACATTTGAGATAATCTGAGTAACAATATGGATTTACTTAAATGATATTACTATTACTTTTTTTTTTTAAATTAGCTATCTTCATTGAGAGCATACCCATCTAGGGCAAAAAAGAAACCTGTCACATATGCTGCCACCAAGTGACATTAGAAACAAATTATATGTTGGATATTATAATTTACAATATAAAACACATGATTACAGTGTTAGATTTATTTCACCAAAAATGTGGCTTGTCACATTTTTGCCCCGACCCCCTCATAACTTCTTTCAATGCATGAATGTGATTTTTGAAAAGTAGACGGTCTACACAGTAATTAATGTACCAACACAAATCAGACCGGAAAATGTAGAGTTTACATACATTTTAATAACTCTCAGAAAGTTATAAAAAATGTATTAGGTTAGCTATGCTTTAATTTAGAAAAATAAATTTAAGACTAGGAAATTTACCAGAGTCATACAATTCGCAGCCTGTAAATAATTATTAGGAAAATTTTCATTTTAATATAAACTAATTTTACTTTCAACGAAATTTATAAAGATAATCTGTTTGTTGTCTACAATTTTCTCATACCTTGTTTTACGATAACATGAGACCAAATGTTGCCAGTAGGCTACATTTTTTAATTCAGATTGTTTGATTCCCACCACTTTTTGAAAATAGTGTGATGTTTTTTTTCTTGCATCATTAATTCTGTCATTACATAAGGTGATTATTTTTGCTTAAAAAAATTGGTGGGAATCCAAAAATCTGAATTTTATAAATGTAGCCTACTGGCAAAACTGCAAGAAACAATCCTTTAAGACTAGGAGTCTTCACACTTTTTGTCAGAAATTCGTTGGCCAACCCCAAATTCCTAAATCTGATCTTCGCTTTATTTAAATGCAAAGTTTCTGTCATTAAATAAGGCAAATCGTTTATTTTTTAAAAAATTTGTAGCTGACATGCAGCACTATATTATGACTCCCGATATTAGACCGCCGAATAATTAAACTTCTGTATGTCAAAAGTCCTTTTTTTATAGCTCTATGTAAAACTCGTTCTTGAATGGGAAAATTTACGTTGGTCATAAATAATTTTACCGAATATAAATATATGCAGTGGTGTAAAAATTCAGTCGCCAATGAACAGATTAACACCACTAAATTTTTTGTATTCTTCGCCTGATAAGAATACTGATAAAATTTAGGCGTAGTATAAAAATAAAATTTATTCGGAGAATACTAATAAAATTTAGTGGTGAAAATCTGCCTAATGGAGCCTAGATTTTTACAACCCTGAATATACGAATAACTTATATATATGAATACTGATATGATGTATATACTGAATATATGAATAACTTATGAATTATAAGTATTTTATTAAATCGAAAAACCATCCAGATTATATTTACCCAGGGAAAATGTACGTTGGTCATAAATAATTTTACCGAATATAAATTATATGCAGGAGTGTAAAAATCCAGTCGCCAATGAGCAGATTACCACCACTAAATTGTTAGTATTTTTCGGATCTTCGCCCAATAAGAATGCTGATAAAATTTAATCGAAGTATACTAATAACATTTAGTCGGAGAATACTAATAAAATTTAGTGGTGAAAATCTGCATAATGGAGCCTAGATTTTTACAACCCTGAATATATGAATAACTTTAAAAATTATAAGTAATTTATTAAATCGAAAAAACATCCAGATTATATTTAAGCAGGGAAAATGTACGTTGTTCATAAATAATTTTACCGAATATAAATTATATGCAGGGATGTAAAAATCCAGTCGCCAATGAGCAGATTACCATCACTAAATTTTTAGTATTCTTCGAATCTTCGCCTAATAAGAATGCTGATAAAATTTAGTCGAAGTATACTAATAACATTTAGTCGGAGAATACTAATAAAATTTAGTGGTGAAAATCGGCCTATTGAAGCCTAGATTTTTACAACCCTGAATATATGAATAACTTTAAAAATTATAAGTAAGTTATTAAATAGAAAAAACACCGAGATCATATTTCGGTCTATTAATTGTATCACATTTAAACATTTGAAGGGAATTTTTTTATTCTTTATACCACTCAATTACAAATTGCCACAACTGCACCAGAATTTTGGAATAATTTTTTTCTTTTATATAGTTCGCTTTTACTTATTCTCAAATATGTTTTTCATTAATTCTGGTGTCACTGAACCATTTCAAAATTTTAGCAGCAAAAATACTTTGCCCCGGATATGTTAAAACCAAAAACAATCAATCGGATAATATTTAGTAAGAATATAAATTAAAGTTTGTCACGTAGATTTAACATTTGCATTTTAAAACTTCGAGCCTTTCTAATACTGTGACTTTAAAAAATCTAAATTATATTATTTTCGCAGATTTTATCCAAGGAATTCATGTAAATTCCCCAAAAATGTGTTGCTGGTTTAATAATTAAATATCATTTTTAATACGTAGATTTCCACCATTTATGTTATTGTATCCATATTCTGAATGAAAACTTTATTGTAGGGTTTATGAAACCTGTTTTCTGATTTTATTGTAAAAGATATGCTAAAAACACCAGTGTATATATATATTTTCTTTGTCCAGGACTGTACATTGTTATAAATGCTATTATTGTTTTTTTTTTTTTTTTTTTTTTTTTTAATCAGAAATAATGTAAAATATACAGAGATGCCAAGTTCCCACTAATATTCCGTAATATTTGGTTTAATCTAACCCAGTTTAACAACGCTCAAACCAGAAAAATTATTGGATGAATCTTTATGTATTTAATTTCAGGTTTCTACATGAAATTAATTTAATTTAATTTCTTTAAAAATTTTTCTGGTGTGAAACGTGTTATACCTGGGTCAAATTAACCCACAAATTACGGAATACTAATGAGAGCTTGGCACCTCTGAATATATATTGCAAAACGATTTGCCTTAGTCGGAGTTATTGACATAGAATGACATAAACTCACGTAACCAAATAACAAACAATTATTAAATTTCGAATATTATATGCTTAAAGTTGTTTTAAGAAGAGTTAAAAAATATACATGTCCAACCTGCATACTTGCTATGAAAATATTCGCTTCATTTAATGTCAGAATGCAGTCTGGCAAGCAAAATGTTAGAAAATAGTTTTCATACTCTACCTCCTAAATAAATATTTTTAAATATATCAAAAACACATTTCCCAATTAAAAAAGATTTAAAATACATTATTTAAAACATATAATTTTAAAATTCTAATTAATGCATTAATTATTATTAACTATTTTTAAACAACCCAGATATTACATTTACAAGAAATAAAAATTTATATTTGTAGTTATTAACTTCTTCAGAATCAGTGTACTTTATACGACATTTAGTAGTTACGTATCACTTTTCAAAATGAAATTGTCTGATTATATATTTGCAGATGATGTGCTCATCCTGCTAACATTTTTTTCAGGAACAAAGTAAATATTTTGCTAAAATATTGTATAATTGAACAGTGTTGCCAGTTGGCTATTTTTTTTAAAATTCTGATTAGTTCATTGGCAACATTTTTTTAAATTTATATAATTCCTCTTGTTTTCACCCTGATTAATCTGGCATTAAATAAGACGAATTTTATTTTCTCAAAACACTGATCGCAATCTATAAAAGTGTATTGAAAAAAAGTTGCCCACTGGCAAAACTCTAATTGAACGACATTATTATTCATTAAAATAATTCATTTGGTATTAAACAAAATATTTTGTTAGCGCACATCATAAAATAAAAAATGTATTAATAAATTATGCGTGCTGTTTGACAGTCACGAATAAATATTGAGACGTATATATAGGGGTAGTAAAAAGCTACTTTCCTACTATTATTTTTATAATTCAGATTGCCTGATTGCCACCACATTTTTTAAATAGAAATATTCTGCATATTTTATGACGTGTTATTATAATCGAAGATAAGGCGAATAATACAATTCAAAAACATAATAATCAGTAAATAAATCTAGTGGACACAAAATTATAAAATCCTTATTTTTGAAGTTGGCGATAAATAGATTTCTGTCATACTGATAAAATAAAATTTATTATCTGTGCTACCCTTATGAAATCTCTAAAATATTTTCTCAGTAAACAGAAGATATTTTTCCAATAATTCTATATACTTCATGTGAAACGATTTATTTAGTTTTGAGAAGGGCTGTATTCCGAAAGTGTACTTCACATAAATGCGAGTATTTTCGCATTTCTACTATTAATAAATTGCACTCGACATGAAACCTATATACGTCGTGACAAAGAAAATGTCACTGAAAATGCATTCCTGCAGATGATTCGATTTTCATGGATAAGGGTACTTAAAAAAAGAGGTAAGAAACTGCTAAAGGGAAATATTTATATAAGGTGTAAAATATTAAAAAAAATTACAAAAGATTGAGCTTTATACATTCCTGTTTTCCAGGAAAAAAGGGGTGATTTAGAATTTTTCAATACTAGCGTATTTGTAAATAAATTTATAAAAATACAAACTTTTAGGATTAGATTCACACATACAGGGTGTAACTGAAATGCTTCAACGAACTTTGAGGGATGATAGTACTCATGAAGATGAACAAAAAATGCAATAGAACACGGGGTCGTAAATGACATTTAACCCTTTCAGGGACAGTGGTATGTCTAAAAAACCACTTAATTTTAATTCCAAAACGCCACAATGGCACCAGAATTTTGCTAAAATCTTTTCCATTTAATATTTATATGAAATATAGCCTTTTTCTTATTTACAAACAATTTTTTTTTTGTAAATTCCGGTGCCAGTCCATTTTCAGACGCATTTTCTCTATTTTTATCCTTTAAGCCTTTTAGGGGCAAACTACTTTTAGTACTAAAATGTTGAAATAAATGACTGGCACCGGAATTTATAAAAAAATTTGTTTGTAAATAAGAAAAAGGCTATATTTCACATACATATTAAATGGAAAAGATTTTAGCAAAATTTTGGTGCCATTATGGCGTTTTGGAATTAAAATTAAGCGCTTTCATAAGCATACCACTGCCCCTGAAGGGGTTAAACGTCATTTGCGACCCCATGTTCCATTGCATTTTTTGTTCGTCTTCATGAGTACTATCATCCCTCAAAGTTTGTTGAAGCATTTCAGTTACACCCTGTATATATACAGTATGTCTACTAAAGTCCCTTGTCACACGCTTAACTTCGGAACGGCTGCTGCTATATTCATAAAAGTGGTATCTAGGTATAGTAAAATAGCCATGCGCTACTCAATGAAACCGCCTACGGCGCCACCTGGTGGGATGTTGCGGTGTTAGCATTCCTATCTCGAAAACGGAAAGAGATAGAGAAAAAAAGTGATTTACAAAGTTGTAAAGCATCATCGATTTAGTACAAAAAGACACATTGTGGACATTAATGCGCAAAAATAGAACGGTTAAAACACCCATTTGTCTTTTCGTGATTTGCTACACTGTGACGTGACAAAACGATCTTAAAAAGAAAAAAAGCAACTAGTTATAATAATATACCTTTATTTTAGATTTTCAAACCTCTCACCGTCAGCTGCAATGCATATTTGGATGTTTGTTTGAATTTCGCGTTGCACACGTTGGAGCATAGATGGTGACACGTTGGCACAAGCGTCCGTAATAGCGTCGTTTAATGTCCTCTAATGTTTGAAGAGGTGTCGCATAGACCTGCTGTTTCATAACTGGTTGTTTCTTTCTTTCTAAGATCGTTTTGTCACGTCACAGTGTAGGAAATAACAAAACAACAAATGCGCGTTTTAACCGTTCTATTCTTCGCATTAATGTCCACAAGGTGTCTTTTCGTACTAAATCGACGATACTCTACAACTTTGTAAATCACTTTTTTTCTCTATCTCTTTCCGTTTTTGAGATAGGAATGATAACTCCGCAGCATTCCACCAGGTGGCGCTGTAGGCGGTTTCATTGTGTAGCGCATGGCTACTTTACTATACCTAGACACCACTTTTATGAATATAGCAGCAGCCGTTCCGAAGTTAAGAGAGTGGCAAGGGACTTTAGTGGGCATACTGTATATAGATATATATATATACAGAGAGAGAGAGAGTGATTTGGCACAGCGCGTAGAAACGTCTGGAAATATCAGGTTATTTGAAGATGATTTGGAATCGCATAGAGTCAGTAATGGCAATCAGTTTGCCAATTTAGCGGAATTTTTAAATGTGAAACTCCGATTTCATACCAGGAATTCGAATAGTTATTTTCGCTTTCATTAATCACGTAATGTCTGTCATTAAATAAATCAAATATTACTATATTGAATTTCTGGTATCATTTCGAAATTTATCGAACTAATTCTTATACCGTTAGTTTTAGTGGTACACCTCAGAACGCCAAAATGTTCCAACTGTTTGTTCTTAGTTATATATTACTGAAAAAGCGTTTTTGTGTTTTCAATGCCAGAAAACGCCAAAAATTCATAAATTTATAAGTATCATAATATGGTAGCATTCACATAAGTTCATAAGTGTTAATTACTATTACAAAGTAGTTGTATTTAAAATCCTTAACACTTCACACATAATCGGTAGGATTTGGTAGTAGAAGAATGGAATTTTTATAAGTTTACCATATATATTCGCGAATAAGTCGTCCCCAAAATTCGAGAGAATTAACTCGTCCTTACGTTTCAATACCAGTATATTCGAACAAATTATTGTGCCGTATTTATTTCAGAAATTCCAATAGTTTTCTGTGATTAAATAAGCCGAATATTAATATACGGAAATTCTGGTATTGAAAAGGAAGAAAATATTATTCCTCCCGAATTTTAGGTTTGACTTACACGCGAATATATATTGTACTTGTAACCCTATATTGAATTATCTTCAAAATATTACTTACAGAACCAAGAGACTGTATAACTAGGACTTCCCTCAAGGGGATTAGTCTGAGTGATATTGCTGAGAACATGGGGTTAACAATTACGATATAAAGAAGATACACTATATGAAAAAGAGCAAATTAAATGATAGAATTACAAAATATCATATATAAATTCATATATATGGTTATGTTTTCATATATATATATATTTATAACATTTGGCAAAGCATCTCATTTTCTTAAGCGGGAATTGCTCAAAACTTTAAAAAAAAAAACCGTATTTTTTAAAACACCAAGCTTTTTAAAGTCTGGTAATCGGATTTTCAGCAAAGAGCATATTGTAGCAAGCGTAGTTCAACGCAAATTTAATTTCATTGATGCAACATTTTCTTTGTAGCAAATATTTACATTTGAATTAAAAAATATTCCTCATTGTTTATTTGAATAACTTTATAGAAACTCGTGCACTTCAAACCACATTGATAACATGCTTTGCTACAAACCTGATTACCAAATTGTAGCCTAAATTCCTACTAAAGTACATAAAAAATCTTTCGCTGACTTCTGTAAAGGTAAATTTTACATTAAATCTCCATATCGACGAAATTGAAAAAAAAAAATATTTCAAAGATAATAAATACTTCTTGATTATTTTCTAGGAGGCTCTCCACCCTGCGCCTTTACTACTTCAAACGCCAGACTTTTCTTCTGCCTGCCTGTCTGTCTCTCTCTACAATCTGTTTGTTTCTCTATCCGTTCTTCTACCCATCTCTCTACCCGATTGACTCTCTCTCTACATGTCTGTATATTTTTTTACTGGTCTCGCTACCCACCTATCTGTTTCTCTAACCGTCTGTCTACCTGTCTAACTACCCGCATGTCTAGCAGTGTCTCTATACCGTGCCTCTCTCCGTACCCATCTGTCTACTGTCTCTCTACTCGTCTGTATACCCATCTCACTATCCGTCTGTTTCTCTACCTTACTCTTTAACCGTATTGCTACCCATCTGTCTATCCGTTTCTCTAACTGTCTCGCTTCCCATTTCACTACCCGTCTCTCGACACGTCTGTCTGTCTATATACCCCACTCTCTACCCGTCTATCAACTCGTCTCTGTACCCATCTCTATACTCGTCTCTCTATCCACCACGCTACCCGTCTCGCAACCTTTCCCTCTACATCCTGTCATCCTGTCTACCGGTCTCACTGCTCGATTCACTATCCGTCTCCCTACCCATCTCGCTACCCCTTTGTCAACCCTCTTTTTTACTTGTCTCGTTACCCGTCTGTCTATTCGTTTCGCTACCCGTTAGCTTATCTATGTCGCTATCCGTCTCTCTACCAGTCTGTCTACCCGTTTGTTTACACGTCTCTCTACCTCTCGCCACCTCTTCCCAATATTTAAACAATTTAGTATACAGAAGCCGTTTATCTGTTATTAGGAGTAATTTATCTAATAAGAGTAATCAGATGAAACTTTTTAAATACATACATAAACCAGCATAATAATTCATCGTTTATTTTCATAGTAGTTTATGTCATTTGACAGTAAATCTCAACTTCTTAAACTCGAACTGCGTCAAACTTTTTTTAAAAGCTCCAAGCTCCGTATAACTGGGAAGGGAAAGTACCCTCAGGGCTATTAGATACATGTTATTAAGTTAAGTGAAAGTTTCGTAATCGAGTTCGTAGCCAATTGCTTGTGTCAGAAAGCGTGGCTTAACACCATTTTAAATTAATTTCTGAAACTTTTTTTTTCGTTTGGGGGGGGGAGGTTCCAAATATTTACACTTAAATTCAAACTTTTGCCCCCATGTTAATATTAATTTGGTTTGTATTATTAATTAATACTTTGGTGACAGAGCTTCATTGGTAACAAATGTAAAAGACTTCTACTAAAGTTTTTTCTAGGAGAAACATCCGAAACGGGCCTAAAGCTAATCGGAGAATTTAATGTCATTATTGTTTGTAACTCTTATAGAGTTAAAAAAAAATATTGTTGCTAGTATTACTCTTGTTTGAGACCAGCCTTGTCTGTGTATCTGAGTGGGGAAAAGTTCCGTATCATGTGCTGGTTGGCGCCATTGGTGAAAAAATTAAAAATGGTGCTAATAGGCAGTTTTAGCATCTTACCAAATTTTTCTAGAGAGTGGAAAAACATGTTTTTTAAATATTTACAAATATACGTTTAATTAAACCATGTTTTTGCGCCATCTTAAAAAATTAAGTACGATGCTAAAATAAAATTTTATTGCCATTTTTGATATTTTAACTTGTAATGAAAATACATAACAAACATATTTAACAAAACTAAGAGACATTTTTGTGATAAATAATTGTTATTGTCAGGAGAGAAAATTATAAACAATTAATAAGCGAACTAAAAAATTACCGAAAATAACTTGTGGTAATCTCAGGAAAGAAATATCTGATATAAATAGCATTTAAAATCTTAAAATGGAGAAGTGGTCCATATAAAAATGCAAAACATTATACGCCTGATATAAGTATTTTTTTTTTATATCTATATTTCCGAAAGCACAGATAAAAGGGTAAAAATCCCGGCACAGATGTCATATACTCACCACGTTGGAGCGATTTTTTTCCTTGCCAATTTGGCGAAAACTGTTTGTTGTGTTTATTTACTTTTATTTTTTATTTTAATTCTATAGATTATTTTTATATGTATATCAATTTTTATTTATATCAAACTATTATTTATTTATTTTTATTTTATTTTTTAAAATAATAGAAGCTATTTCATTTATTACGTTATTTTATTTTTATATATAAATAAAAATTCACGTGCTATTATTGCACGCTAATTTGTAACTAATATTCAAAAATAAAGTTTTCGCCAAATTGGCGGGGGAAAAATCGCGCCAAAGTGGTGTGTATATGAGGACATCTGTGCCTTGTTTCCATTTCACATATGTATTGGTACTTTCATGTTAACTTGACGCAGTTGATAAATCGACAAATATTGTTTTCATAACATATTAATATTTCATTAATTTCATTTAACTATAAACCTTACACTCATTTCACTTGAAATACATACATTAAAAATACATGTCTTTTACTCATTTAATTTAAAATACATGCCTTTCACTAATTCCATTTAAAATACTAAAAAGGAAAAGAAAATAAGAAGAAATAATGCCACGAATCAAAACTTTTTATTTAAACATTAAAGAAATGTTTCTGATTTACAAACGCGAAATAAAAAAGCTAGGCTAATGGTGAGATTTGCGCCAAATCTCTAATAATAAGTTATTGCGGGTTTTTTTCTTTCAAACAGAAAAATTCCAGATTAATTTTCCATTTTTATTAAATGGAAATATGCTTTATTATCATTGTACTGATATTGTATTTCACTGTGCGTGCATATGTTTTGCTCCATCTTACTCCATGAACTTTGGAAATCTTATTATTTACGAAAATCTCCGCCGGTGAAAATGCCGTATGCACTAAATTTTCGTGACGTATGTTCTTTAATTGTGCTTTTTTATTTATTTTTTAATATAATTTCCAAACGGTTCGACATTTATTCTGGGTAATAAATAGACGTCATTGTCAACCTTATAGGTACCTGCAGTAAAAATTTGAACGAAATCCGTTAAATATTTTTTGAGTTATGCTTGACGAAAGGTTTTAATATCCATCGTAGCTATATATGGGGCAATGTAATACTGCGCTGTGTATGAGTCTTCGTGTTCACTCAGACAATAATTTAAATTTCGTACATTTTTATCCCTGGAGAAGTCGTATAGACAGTGTATGAATGTTATTTACTTTGTCACCAATAAATACAATTAATAATCGTCACCTTATTTAATCGGAGACAATTGGTACAAATATTGTGATAAAGTAAGTTGAAGATTACGTTTCGAAAAAGAGTGGTAACAATTCTAAAAAACCATACGCACCCTGCATATGTCAAACACGGCGCGAATGCTCCCGGGTTAAAAGATAACTTTTCCGAAGTAAATGGGATTTCGCTTTAAAAATAACAACATTTGGAGCATTTGTGCAATTTGTACTATATCTTTAAAGCTCACAGTTATAATTTAGCTAATTATAAACGATAAAAAGAAACTCCCTGTGTAAATGTTTATATTCATATGTGGGTGTTTACAGGCACGTAAATCTATAAAAATTTAATTGTTTTTTTTATTTTATATTCAGATATATTTTTATAACATTAAAATAATTGCGTATTTAAAACTTTGTTACACTATTAGATTTATTCACTAACTGTATCTATATTCTGACAGTTATTTACATCGTATTCGAAAACCTGAGAACATATAACTCTCGCAGGTGTAATTAGCAGTTTCTAGGTACTATGAAACTGATAGTTGTATTTACTTCCACTTATCAAGGTTGAAATTGTTAGGGATTTATCGGACACTCACTTGATAAATTCGCAATATAAGCAAGTGGATCTCATAATCAAGCTAAACTGTCAAAGTAAAATTCTATAACTGTGCTGATTTTAATCCCATACCTGATTTTTTAATCAAACACATTTGAACAAGAAAATTTATTTAAATGAATTCATCATGTTCTTACAAGGAAGATCTCCATAAGCGCATACTCTGAAATTTTTGAAAAAAGTACAGAATGTTCTTCTCATGAGGATTTATACGTTTATAAAAAAAATTGCGGAACCTCGATATAACGTCTGTAAAAAAATATTAAAATTTCTTTTATTTGTCGATTTATAACCGGTTGGTGAAGGAGTGAAATAAAAAAAAAAAATACTCTTTTATGACAAATACTCCTTAACCCGTTAACGCCCAACTGTTTTTACATTTCTTTTAATTCTTCGACACCACTTTTTCCCATGTAGTAATTCTGAGTTATTTAATGACTCAAAATTTGAGATTAGATAATGAGAAAATTTCCGTACTAAAATATTGGTATGGAAATTTAAAAGTTTTGTTCGGTTGTAGGTGATCTAGAAATAGATCGCTGGGCGGTAATGGGTTAACCCTTTCCGGCGCGGAATAAACCTGTTTGTAAAATAATGAAATAATGGACTGACACCAGATTTTACAAACGATTTCCTTGGACAAGAATAACTTGCAGATTATCCATTACTTTATAAAAGGAAAATTTTAATTAAATATTCTTGGTGCCGTTTGTCAGTTTTGGAATTAAAATTAGGTGTCCTTTTTTGTGACCACCGCCCGCTAAAGGGTTAAGAAAAACATGCTGAACTCGTTTATGTAAATTTAACTTACATATTAAATAAATTTTTATAACTACAATTTTGTGTACACACTTACATGTACATATAATGAAATTTAACGATTGTATTTTACGATTTAAAACAAAATTGAAATTGATTAAAATTGTTTCAAGCTCAAAAATAAGCTCGATTCTGAACACTGTAAATTCAAGAAAAAAGTATCGTTGCTATGGAAACAACGACTTCTTCGTTATAGAATGATAATATGTATAAAGAATTCGTTTGTTATCGGGCTGTTCCTTTTAAAATACATTTAAAATTTACTTCTATAACCGCTGAAGCCGTTTAAATTAGAAAGAATTGTAGAATGGAGGATAAAGCAATAGCAAAATTTCATTCAATCGGTAATAAATAGAGAAAAAACGAGTGATTTATTTAATCTGATTTAAAGAATATTTTTAATTAATATTACTTCAAATGTACAGAGAGCTGAAAATGTTGAAAGCAAAATGCAAACGATTCTGAACAAGATGGGTTATGATATCATGAGCCCTAGGATTAATTCATTCGTATAATTATTTTTAAGCTAATAACAATTTTAAGCTTTCAAATTTTACAAAAATCTCATAGGTCTGATAACAAGAATTCCTTCAAACTCTTCGTTTACTTTAATATGCCTTTCGTATTCATATATATTTTTTTTATTTCGATTGTTAACTAAAAGTGAAAATAAACATTTGCAACTTAAAAAAGACAAAAACAAACAGATTTAACAATAATACACATAACATTAAATGTCAGCCTCGCTATAACATAAAATAGATATTTGCAGCTTCCAAAGCATAGAACATATATTTTCAGTGATAAAATTAAATAACTGAAACATGAAACAGCTTATATATATATATATATTATTATTTAAAAAAAAAAAAAAAAAAAAAAAAAAAAAAAAAACTATTTCATAGTTTAGGTTTAAATTCATTAAGTATTGCGCATTCAAATAATCATTTTACATGCAATTTCAAAATGCATTAAAATCGTTTTCGTTTGGCGAGGAAAAAACGGTGCCAGCCAAATCGCGTCTTTTTGCGCCAAATACTCGAAAGTATTTTATTTTTTTGCAGTTTTTCTACTGGGATTGCGCAACTAAATTTCACTGTACCTTTATTACATACATGAGTAGCTTCATTAGCATTTTTTTTCAAACTTTTCTGAGTATGCGCTTTAAGGAGACATTCTTTGTTAGATGTTAGTCACTGGATTTAAATTTGATATTATTTATGAAATAAATTTTCGAGTAGAAATATGATTTTTTTTTCTGGAAAATGTTAGTCAGCCGTCAAATATGTTCTAGTCCCAACATATTTTTAACCAGAAATTTTATTTAATATCATGCACCTCACGTCTAAAAGTCATAAATTTGACTTATTTTGAAGAAAATATTCTGGTTAAAAACATGTTTGTTTGATCTTGATCATTATATTTTACCGCCAGCGGTTTGTTGTTAAAGTGTTACGAAAGTATAGTAGTCTGTTGCTAAAGTGTACGAGGGGTCCCTGTGAATTTTTATTCAGAAAAGCGATACATTCCAATTTTAACCCTTTCCGTCCCGGAATAAATCTGTTTGTAAAATAGTGAAATAATGGACTGGCACCAGATTTTAAAAACGATTTCCTTAGAAAAGAATAACTTGCTGATTTTCCCTTACTTTATAAAAGGAAAATTTTAATTAAATATTCTTGGTGCCGTTTGTCAGTTTTGAAATTAAAATTAGATGTCCTTTTTGTGACCACCGCCCGCTAAAGGGTTAAACTGCATCTAATTTAGAATAGTAATCTAAATCGTATTTCATCTCAAATTTTAGCAAATCATATAAAAGCAATATTTCTAATAGTAAAAGTATGTGAAGGAAGCCGAATATTTCGTAGCTATCATTATATAAAACATTTAATTATAAAACAACTTTCAAAGAATACTTCAGAAATATTTTCTTAAAAATCGTTTTTTTTTTAATCCACAAGAGGCGGAACGATTATCTATTAATAAAAGAATCAGAAACCACATTTCCAATTTAGAATAGTAATCTAAATCGTATTTCATCTCAAATTTCAGCACATCAAATAAACACAATAATTCTATTAGCAAAAGTAGATGAAGGAAACCCGAATATTTGGTAGCTATCATTATATGAAACATTTAATTATAAAACAACTTACAAAGAATACTTCAGAAATATTTTCTTAAAAATCGGTTTTGTTCAATATACAAGAGGCGGAACGATTATGTATTAACCCCTTAATCGTCGCGCACTTTAAGTGTAGGCTACTTTTTAAAAATTCAAATTGCTTGATTACCACCAGTTTTTTTAAGTAGAAATGTTCGTCTTATTTAATAGACAGATAAGATAATCCAAGAATATAGCCAATAAAACTATTTTAAAAAACTGGTGGGAATCAAACAATTTGAATAAAACAGGCGTAACCTACGCTGCCCGTGAATGTCTCGGGCACGACGATTAAGGAGTTAATACAAGAAACAGAAACCACATTCCTTTCAAGGAACTTTTCTCCATTTATATTGTTTTTTATTCATTTGTTTGATGTTCACATAAATTCACTTAATGTGGCACGATAAAATGCATGCTTTTCTAATCTTTAAAGTATTTTTATTTCACTAAATATTGATTCTGTTATATTCTACTTCTTTTTAAAACTACATTAAATTTGATATTTAATATTTAGTAGATATCATTATATAAAACATTTAATTATAACACAACTTACAAAGAATACTTCAAGAATATTTTTTTAAAATCAGTTTTGATCAATCTACAAAAGACGAAACGATTATTTATTAATACAAGAAACAGAAACCACATTCCTTTCACGGAACTTTTCTCCATTTATAGTGTTTTTTTTATTTATTTGTTTGAAGTTCACTCTTAAATTCGCTTAATATGGCTCGATAAAATGTATGCTTTCCTAATCTTTAAAGTATTTTTATTTCACTAAATATTGATTCTGTCATCTTCTACTTCTTTTTAAAACTACATTAAATTTGATATTTAATTTGTAATTCACATACACTTCAATTACCACATCACCAACAACAATAGTTACCGTCACATTCTTTCTTAATGTAAGTTACAGACTCGAGAGTTTGAATAAAACATGAGTGAAAATTCTTTATTCCATCATCTCTGCTTAACATAGTCATTATTTCCCTTTTACGCACCCGGAAATTCTGACTGAAATTTTACGTATTGCGAAGATGAAATATACCCCATATGCTTTTCATGTGTCGAGGTTCATTTTGCATTTTACATAAAGAGACTTTTACAATGGCAAAAGTAAATAAGAATTTCTAAAAGTTTTTCATATTATTCAGATTTATACTTTTATTTAAAAAAGTGGGGAGATTTGAAAGACATATGAATTCGTAAATTGAAATATATATTTCTTTGTAAGACGTTGACTTGACATGATTTTATTTCTGATTTTTATTCGGATATTTTTCAGTAAAAATACAAACTAATGTTAATATTATTTAATTATTAAACGAAAAATGAAACTGAGAAAGTTAAAATATATCGTTGAGTAATTTATGAAACGTTGTAAATACACAACTTTTCATACAAAACGGTTATAATAATTTGAAGCACATTTTTATCTTCATACAGTATTCCATATTCCACTTTAGGAAGATGACGTTATTTTATTTTAGTAAAGTTTACAGTGCCTGACAATAATGTCACGTTTTCATGGTGCGTACCATTGGAACATATTTTTTTATAAAATTTCTCATCTCATTTAATCACATAAAAATATTAAAAGTTCTGCGATTTAAATATTGCATAAAAATTATCCAATTTGCAATAGTGGTTACATGCTCCATTGAAATCAAAGAAATATATGCACCATGCGCTTTTTCAGAATGTAAAAATTAACTTTCAAAACTTTCCTACAAATTTGTCAATCCATTCAAAATTTTGCAACATATTTTGCGCGTAGTCTTTGAAATACGCATAAAAACAATGCCCAATTATAATAATTTTTTTCTGATTTCATTTTTATTGTTATTTGTGCTGAATTTTACACATATATATGCAAAAAAAAGCTAATTTCAAAGATCAGGAGATCAGTAAGATATTTTTGAATGACTAAACTTTTCGAATTGTTTTTATACACAGTTCTTATAAAACACTGTAAGGAGCTCGAGCAACAAAACAAATTTAAATCGAGAACGGCCATAGCAGTAATTGTGATCGGTACCAAATAAATATATGTCGATTCGAACCAGAAATTGCTTCACAACATAAATAAAATATAAATCTCACAAAATTAAATTATATAAAATATTTAAATACAATTAAATTAAAATTCCGATGTGAAGTATTTTTTTTTTTTAATTTAGTAAAATGTCCGGTATGTTTAGTGTTAAATGCAAACATATTCAATATTTTTTAACTTATTGAAAATTATTTGCATCCTTGGAAACTCCAAGGATCGTACGAATCTTTTAATTGATTAATTTCATAGGTGTCAATCTTCTATTTTCTTCAAACCCATTTCAAAAAGATATTTTACTTAATTAAAAAAAAACACAAACAACCGCAACATAGAAACAATAAACAATAGGACATTTCATAAGTAAATTTATAGGTTCAAAATATGTTTTTATAAGGAGAACTATTGGCAGGCAAGGATTTCAATAAGCCTTAACACTTATGTAAAATTTCATTTTGGACAGAGCGCGATTACCAAAGTGGAACACCGTTACCAAGTTTTCCGCGAAGAAAATTTTCTCATAACACTCAACCTTCTCCGGTAGGCCATATGATCCGTGTAGTACAGGGTGGCTACTAAATACTGTTACAAATATTCAGTCATTTTATTTTACAAATATAAAATATAAAATGATAAATGCTTTAATACGATGAACATCAGAGATGAAAGGTTACCTGGAAATAATTTTATTTGAATCGACCGCCATCTTTATCGATTATCGTAATTTTTGGTGTATAAGCCGCGGCTCAGATAAATTTTTTCCGACCAGAAAAATTATTTAATGAGATATAACCTATTTCTGCATGGAACTTATTTGACCTTTTTTAATAAATAAAATTTCTGGTTCGTAGCAGAATTCTTTTAGCCGCGGCTTATACACCGGAAATTACGGTACTAAAGATAATCTCTTGTGCCATTGTACGACTGTGCACGAATCATTTTAAGAGGTAATCGGTCCCATTCACACAATATGGAAGCTTTGAGAGAGTCTAAATTTTGTGTTATTTGCTCTTTACTTTAGCTTCTAAAATACCCCAGACTCAATAATCTAAAAGATTTAGATCCAGTGAAGAATGTAGCCAATCTTCTTGCACGATAAATTTCGGAAAATTGACATGGAGCCAAGCCTGTGTTGCTCGGTGCGAAGGTGCAGAATTTTTCTGAAATATCCAATTCTTTTTGGAATACAACCTGTCAGCATGTGGCAATAAATGTGTAGGCAATATGTTCTGTTTGTAATATTCCGCATTCCTTTTCATCCCTTTACCGATGAATTTCAAAGGAAATTTTCTATTGTTTGACGCTGCAGCCCAAACCATAACAGAATTTTTGTTCTGAAACCGTTTAACAGTTCGAAGGTTTTCAGAAATATCCCCGAACGTTGCTGAATATACGACTACATTTTTGACATTAAAACACTGCTCTGTGCAAAATATCTTCTCATCAGAAAATATTATTATGTCAACACTTTTCCTACCATGCCTCTTCAGCAACTTATTGCATCTTTGTAATCGTTTTATTCTTTGTGCAGCAGTCATACTTTGTCATACTTTGTGCAGCAGTCATACTCATGAACTTTTCTTTTGCAATATAGGTGATAAACCATGTCTTCATTTATAATAACTTGTAAAGTTATGTGACTCACGTTCACTTCTGCAGCCTCTTTATTTGCAGAAAGTTGTGGATTTCTTCGTATCGTTTAACGAATTCTTTTGATGCACTCTTTTGGGCGAACTGAGTGTGGATGACCAAACCTAGGTCGATCTTTACAGCTATTAGTATCCAATAATCGATGTATAGTTCTATATAAAAAATTTATTAAAACCAACTCAAATTGATTGATTAAAGATTTTACCTGCAGAAAATTTTCGATTAAAGCGCTGTTTAATCATCATTCTTTTAGCTTCCATCTTTAAAATAATTTTAAATATTTGCTTTATACATGACTCGTCTGCACTAATACACTGCTGGCCATCCAAAATGCAACACCATGAAGGAATGCAAATAACAGAAAGATTTTTATTGTACAAATACATTATAATGGGAAGGACAAGTGATTACATTTTGAGAAATTTTGGAGGTATAGATCCTGAGAAAACACTACCCAAAATATCCACCGTGCCGCAATAACAGCTTTTATCTGCCTAGCCATGGAGTCGAACAGAGATTGAATGTCATTTACGGGTACATCAGTCCATGCAGCTTCAACATTATGCTACAGTTCCTCAACCGTAATGGCGGGCGAGTGGTGGCAGGCCAGTCGCTCAGAAGCCATTGACAGGACATTTTCAATTGGTGAGAAATAAGGAGAACGTGCCAGCCAGGGCAACAGTCGAACATGTTCTGTATCAAGGAAGGTCAGAATAGTACTGACAACATGCGGTCGGGCATTGTATTGTTGAAAAGTAGAGTTCTGGAGACATTGAAGATAGGGCAGAACTACGGGACGTAACACATCAGAAATGTAACGGCTGCTGTTGAAATTGCCAACAATGAGACCAAGAGGCTATCGAGACGTATATTCAATGGCACTTCATACCGTCACTCCAGGTGATATGCCTATTATGACGATGTCGATTGCAAGCTGGCAATGTGCGTTTTCCACGATGCTGCCAAACACTTATGCGGGCATCATGATGCTGTATATGACGCAGAAATGGAGTCTCATTTCGTCTTTTCAGATGAATCCAGGCTCTGTGTGCATCATGAAGGCCGCATCCGTGTTTGATGGCATCCTTGAGAATTCAGTTTACCAGCTTGCATTCGACATCATCATAGAGGCCCATAACCTGCAGTGATGGTGAGGGGTGCAGATAACTTCTTGTTCCCACTGCCGACAATATGACAGCAGCCGTTACATTTCTGAGGTGTTACTGCCCGTGGTTCTGCCCTAGCTTAGAGGCCTCTGGAACTCTACTTCTCAGCAGTACAATGCACGACCGCATGTTGCTCGTACTATCCGGACCTTCCTTGATACAGGACATGTTCTACTGCTGCCCTCATCGGCACGTTCTCCTGATTTCTCACCAATTGAAAATGTCCTGTCAATGGTTTCTGAGCGACTGGCCCGTCACCACTCGCACGTCACTACGGTTGATGAAGTGTGGCATAGTGTTGAAGCTGCATGGACTGCTGTACCCGTACATGACATCCAATCTCTGTTCGACTCCATGCCTAGGCAGATAAATGCTGTTATTGCGGTCAGGGGTGGCAACTCTGGGTAGTGTTTTCTCAGGAACTATACCTCCAAATTTTCTGTAAATGTAATCACTTGCCCTTCCCATTATAATGTATTTGTCCAATAAATATCATTCTGTTATTTGCATTCCTGCATGGTGTTGCATTTTGGATGGCCAGCAGTTTAGAAAATTGTCAAATGCTGAAATAGAGAAAGAAATTGTTTTACAAAACGATTAAAATGAATTCTTATTTTTTTGGAGTGTAACAGTTTTTAGTAGAAACCCCGTAGATTTTGCGAATGACTGCAAATTTTCTCAACATTATTTTTTTATTGCGACATTCCCCTTAATTAATTGCAGAATTATTCCCAATTTTCTGAGATTAAATGAGCCGAAAAAATAAATTTTCCTAAAATATCGCAGAAATCTTAAACTATGTATGGGGCCATTCTTCATGTACATGTAAATTTCGATTAAAACTTTTTCTTATTTTTGGCGAAAAAAATATGATTTGACGATTTTAGACTATATTGTTGCTTTACAAAGCATATACGTGCAACGGCCGCTCGACGATATATCTACTTCATTGAATATTTTTGTTTTATAAACAAAAAATACTGAAGGTGTGTGAGGCATCACCTACGGGAGTGACAAAATGAATTATTCTAATCTCATATTACAAGAAAAACTAATTTATGTAAATCTACTATATGTAAGATATATGTAGATTCCTGCAATTAAAGTAAAATGTACTATACAGAATAAAATCAAAGAAACTTTATGGAAAACTTTGAATCCAGAGTACTACATACCAGTAAATTTATTTCTAGATTAAATCGAATCAATAAGTTCTGTGTTAAAAATTTTATATAAAACATGGGCTTTATACAAATGCCTACAAAAAAAAGTTAGTTTAGTTAAGATCAACTAGCATACAATTTCTTATACCTGTACACACAGAGTAAGGAGATTTAAACAGAGAATCAACTCTCATAGACTTCAATGGTAACTTCTTTAACATAGGATTACACATAGACAGTGGCGATATCTGCGGATGACGCAGAAACTACGCCCATAACAGAAGCGAGGTTTCTAATAACGGCTATATATCGCTTTCTTGGCGACAAATGAGGGAAGGGGAAGAAAACGGCGAATGCTTGTTGCTGCTTGTTATTTAAATCTTATTTTTGATATTATTTAACATCGTACAATCCGCAATTATTATTTTTTCAATTGCATGCACATTTATAAGCATATAAAATTCTTCGAATGTTCAAGAAATTAGAATCATTAAATTAACCTTCGTACCCTGTTGAAATTTTACTCAACGTTGATAAAAACATTTCACACCAGTATTTGTTTTTGAAAACGATTTAGCATATTTATTTAACTTACTTTTTTTACTTACACTACTACTTGTACTACTACTTTAACGTATATTTATTTAGCTTACTAAAAAATCTGGTTCCAATCGAATTAAATAAATTATAGAAGTGGGTCTATTCTTTTAATTTAAAAAATAAACAGGTGTTCATCAGCAACGAATAAATTAAAGTGGAAAGTAAAAATAAACGCTTTTAAAATTTGTAAAAAATATGAAAATAAGATGTTTATATTTCCCGAACAGATGCAAAAAACATTTTCAAATATTTTAAGCAATTAATTTCTAAATTCTATTAAATTTATCGGCAAAATTTTAAAATTATTGGAAATCTTTATCGAAAATTTAGCATTCATAATTTTACGTCTAAATCCATTATGTAAACATTCTATTTCCATTTCAGATAAAAATGAAATTTGAAAATTCGTCTGCATCCCCATAGGAAAGCATTATGGCCTAAAAAAATATTCTATATTTTCCGAATGAATGAGCCAAATTTAACCAAAGACTATACAGCTAATTCCGGATACCTGGCCAACATACCAACTAAAAATCAACCTAATCGGACCATTTGTGCGGAAAACAGACAGATGCAAACCAAAAACTTTTCGCGTCTCCACAGTGAGCCTTAACATGACGTTTCGGCAAAAATCTGTCAACACTGAATATATATAAAATATTTCAAACATTACGGAACTTGAAAAACAAGAACAAACATAACACATGAAAATAAATCATAACTTACATTTTGAAGAATTATAATGACCTATTTGATCTTCAAAGAGTAATTTTAATAATAAATATTAATCAAGATTCAAAAATCAAATAGCGAACGCCGAAAATTTGCACTTGTGCAAATGACAACAGCCAAAGCTGTCAAGCTGAATAGGGTTACAATTAACACGTTCGCTGCCAAGCTAAAAATGCCGGAATTTTCATTTTATTTAGAAAGTTCAAATTCATACCAGAAAAAACTAATAGCAATTTTTACTTTTTTTTATTACAGACATTTCATGATTACATAAAATAAAATTTCTTCTTTTGAAATTTTCGATGCGAATAACTAATTTTAGATTAAAGAAACGTAGATAGCACTACGAGTATACCCGTAGTTGGCAGCGAACGTGTTAAACGGAAATCACGAAAAAAATCGCCAAAGCGATGATTTAGTTTATAAGTCATCCGCCGCAGTCGCTCTTTTCAGGCGAAGTTGGATCTCTGTCTTACTCTGTGCCTGTACAATTGCAGGTACTCGGTGAGTTTATTTTGAAAACTACTAAATAAAGACAAAAATATATCTTAAATTTTTTGGTGTATAATCCTTAACCGTTCAATAAATGAATTTTGTTTTAGAAGTGTGTTTTTTTTAAACGTACATTAAGGATTGGACACCAGAAATTTTAAGAGATACTTTTAACTTTACTTAGTAGCATATTTATGTGATTTTTACAGTATTAATGTTTCGATATAATTATAGTGGTTGCGAAGAACTTGATTTATTTATTAAAAGTTAAATAAAAAGTGTGTCAAATTTGATACTCTAGGAATTTAAGGCTTAACCCCTTGAAGGGCACCGGTATATTATATATACCACTTAATTTTAATTCCAAAATGCCACAGTGACACCAGAATTTTATAATCAAATTTTGAATTTATAAGGTACATGAGGAAAATCTATTACTTATTTTAAGATAAATTCATTCGTGAATCCTGGTGTCAATCAATCATTTCAATATTTTAGCTAAAAGAGTAGTTTGCCCCTGAAGGGGTTAATGGATTCATACATGCATAACTGCACAGTGTACGATTAATATTCCTAAAAGGAAAATAAAAACTTCCATTCTCGGGCGTCTAAAATGCGTTTACATATTGTAGAAATATGCCTCTTTCTTTAATGACAGTAATTATGTGATAAAAAAGTGTGAATAGCCGCTATTCCGAAATAGCGGTAACAAATGATCTGATACTAAGTGTGCTTCTCGCGCTATCTTATAGCTCAAAATTTATGTATACCGTTTTGATTTGTGGAGCCTAGAATATAAATTTTAAATTTACAAATCCGAGTTTATAATTCCTTTATAAGGAGTATCTAACAATATAGATAATGTTTTCATTGTTTATATTTTTAAAATTTTATTCAAGACTTTTATAACAAAGTAAATAAAACTAAATAAGCTGTTTTAAATTCCCTCTTTAATACGGCAATTAACTTCGAAGCTGCTTTTTGCTTTCCTTCACTGAAAGAGAAAGTAATTGCATTTTAAACAGCTGTGAAATTTAAAAAAATGTTAATTGAAGTCGAATTATTTTCATTTAAGTGAGTGGAACTAAGTTTTCAGTTTAAAAGTTGTATTTTAGTTACTTTAAGGATTAACATATTTTGGCGTTATTACTTGTAGATAATTATTTTTTTACGTACGTTGTAAACAATTAAGCAAGTATACTTTTTAATTTCAAGTACGTAGAATTTCGATAACTGTAAATCGATCAAGTTGCGTACACTCCATAAAATTTACAAGGTGTGGCATCACTATTTCAGCTTAAAATATTTCTGTTTCCATTCGCATAGGGTTTGTTTAATCGTAGAATTTTAAATAAGTTTCAATGATTAAAAACCGAATCTGTTAAAAAAATTCTGGTAATAATCTGCGCACCCTGTTCTAAAGAAACAGTATTGTTCAAATGTTTATTTTATTTTATATTATTAAATTTTTGTTATTTTGTGTACTTTTATTTGTTTGATATTCTATCCTGAGAATAGTCGCGACTTTTTTTAAAGCTATAGTCACGTTCAGCCATTTTGGCGCCAGAAAATTGCTTATTGAAAAATGGAAAATAGCAGGAAGGATAATTGCTTTGATTAAATAATACATACAAGTATAATTATTCACATATACCGGGTGTCCCAAAAATGACTGATGGATTTTAAAATTCAATAACTTGCAAACGGTGACAGATATTAAACAAATTCTTGCAGGAGGGTTATGTATGATGTCAGGAGTTTTTGTACTGTGATTCTTAATTTTAGTTCGAATTTCAAATATCAGATGGCGCTGACAGTGATTGGTGTTCAGTCGGGGTAGAAACTGACGCCACTCAGCATTGAAGCACCGCCCCCTGAATACTAGATGGCAACTGTCGCAGGTAGATTTTTTTTTCAGCGATTGACGGTCCCTCGAATTTCAACACCAATAATATCTAAAAGTTTTCTTTGAGTTATTTGATCTCAGAAAAACTAGGCGAAGAAAACTTTTACAAATTATTGGTGTTGAAATTCGAGGGACTGTTCAAACGATGAAAAAAAAAACCGCCTGTGACAGTCGCCATCTAGCATTCAGGGGGTGGTACTTCAATACTGAGTGGCGTCAGATTTGGCCTCGAATGAACGCCAATCGCTGTCAGCGCCATCTATTGTTTGAAATTTGAACTAAAATCAAGAATCTCAGTACAAAAACTCCTGACATCATACATAACCCTCCTGCAAGATTTTTTTAAAATATCTAACACCGTTAGCAAGTTATTGAATTTTAAAATCCATCAGTCATTTTTGGGACACCCAGTATATAATACACATGGATTTTTCCCAATTAAACAGGCAACGAAACCGTCAAAAGATCTTTCAAAACAATTTATATTATTACACTGCTGTCCAAAATTTAAGGGGGAGTGACCGAACGTTTCACTTTTTACATGGTTTGTCGAATATCTAATGAAATTCTTGGCAAACCTTTTTTTAAATTCGAGGATGTAAAGCACATGTTTGACTTTAAGAACAGTAGAAACAGTATACTACAATTAAAAAAATAACATATTGAATATTTCATGGGATATGGACATTTGTATGAAAAATTTTCTAACTGCGCAAGCGCGAATCATACCAAAGATTATTTTTCTTGATTTGGCAGTCAATTCTATAGAGTAACTCATATAAAAAGAGCAGTCAAATATCGTGAAAACTCAGAAATATACTAGTAATGAGTTGACAAATTCAGGGGGGGGGGTGGAAACCCCTATAATTGAATGGGATTTCCTTCCCAATTTGTCAATTAGCTCACTGTGTTGCTGGTACCTTTCTCCAGTTATGACAATAATTGACTGGTCTTTAAATAAGAGTTACTCTATAGAATTTACTACCAAATCATGAAACAAAAAATCTTTGTTGTAGTTCGCGCATGCGCAGTTATAAATTTTAAAAATTATTTGATACAAATTCCCATATCTCATCAAATATTCAATATATTAAATTTTAATGGCAGTATACTGTTTCAACTGTGAAGTCAAACATGTTTTTTACATCTTCGAATTGCAAAAAAAAATTGTCAAAAATTCCAGTAGATATTCAACAAACCGTGTAAGAAGTGAAAACGTACAGTCACTGTCCCTTACCTTTCCGGCGCGGAGTAAATCTGTTTTCAAAATGATGAAATTGTGGACTGACACCAGAATTTAAAAAAGAATTCATTAGACAATAAAAATTTGCTTATTTTCCCGTACTTTATAAAAGGAAGAATATATTAAAAATTCTTGGTGTCGTGTGTCATATTTGGAATTAAAATTAGGTGTCCTTTTCTGTAGACACCGCCTGCTAAAGGGTTAATGTTTGGACAGCAGTGTACAATATAATGAAACGCATATTCACTGAATACGCAATAGGAGCAAAGTGATAAGAACAGACAGAATTTTCTAAATTATAGAAATATTGAACTTCATTTGTTTTCTTTTTGCATTTAATAACTTTAGAAGCGAAAGCGCCTAGTCACTGTCCCTTAATGTTTGGACAGCAGTGTAGAATATAATGAAACGCATATTCACTGAATACGCAATAGGAGCAAAGTGATAAGAAACAGAATTTTCTAAATTATAGAAATATTGAACTTCATTTGTTTTCTTTTTGCATTTAATAACTTTAGAAGCGAAAGCGTCCAGTCACTGTCCCTTAATGTTTGGACAGCAGTGTAGAATATAATGAAACGCATATTCACTGAATACGCAATAGGAGCAAAGTGATAAGAAACAGAATTTTCTAAATTATAGAAATATTGAACTTCATTTGTTTCCTTTTTGCATTTAATAACTTTAGAAGCGAAAGCGTCCAGTCACTGTCCCTTAATGTTTGGACAGCAGTGTAGAATATAATGAAACGCATATTCACTGAATACGCAATAGGAGCAAATAGATAAGAAACAGAATTTTCTAAATTATAGAAATATTGAACTTCATTTGTTTTCTTTTTGCATTTAATAACTTTAGAAGCGAAAGCGCCCAGTCACTGTCCCTTAATGTTTGGACAGCAGTGTAGAATATAATGAAACGCATATTCACTGAATACGCAATAGGAGCAAAGTGATAAGAAACAGAATTTTCTAAATTATAGAAATATTGAACTTCATTTGTTTTCTTTTTGCATTTAATAACTTTAGAAGCGAAAGCGTCCAGTCACTGTCCCTTAATGTTTGGACAGCAGTGTAGAATATAATGAAACGCATATTCACTGAATACGCAATAGGAGCAAAGTGATAAGAAACAGAATTTTCTAAATTATAGAAATATTGAACTTCATTTGTTTTCTTTTTGCATTTAATAACTTTAGAAGCGAAAGCGCCCAGTCACTGTCCCTTAATGTTTGGACAGCAGTGTAGAATATAATGAAACGCATATTCACTGAATACGCAATAGGAGCAAAGAGATAAGAAACAGAATTTTCTAAATTATAGAAATATTGAACTTCATTTGTTTTCTTTTTGCATTTAATAACTTTAGAAGCGAAAGCGCCCAGTCACTGTCCCTTAATGTTTGGACAGCAGTGTAGAATATAATGAAACGCATATTCACTGAATACGCAATAGGAGCAAAGTGATAAGAAACAGAATTTTCTAAATTATAGAAATATTGAACTTCATTTGTTTTCTTTTTGCATTTAATAACTTTAATGCAGTGTTGTGGAATAGTGTTTATAAGATTTCGAACATTTCAAGTTGTCAAAACACGCCATCTCTCGCATGGAACAGATATCAATTCTGTTAGGAGGAAAAAGACGTCCCTATGATGAGGGCAAGAGGCAACAACATAAAACTCTTTTTAACACTTTCTAACCTAGTTGAAAAGTGTTTAGGACTTCGGTGTGTCTGCCGTCAGCCGTCTGGCCATACGTCCGTGCTCTAACTCCCGTAAATATACTCCGATTGCCCTGAAATTTTTGTACGTTATTCCCGTTTACTACAGCATGTTCCCTATTGAAAATTAAGTGTGTATCACGAATACTTTTTTCCTACAGGGGCAGTCAAAAGTATTCCGTTACATTACAGTCAATGGGTAATAATCGTTTCAAGTGCATTTGATGATGTTACGTCCTTTCAAACATGATGAAATTGATATATAATTATGAAGCGCATTAAAACATGCTTTTTGTAGAATATCGGGAGAAAAATATTTATTATTTATTTACAGGGTCAAACAAAAGAATTTTGTTACACATTGCTCAACGGGGAAAATCGTTTGCAGTGTAATTTATTATTGTTTCACTATTTCAAACATAATGAAATTATATGCATTACTAAGGTGCACTATAAGTTGCTCGCTTAAAAGTATTGTGCACATTGCGTTTATCGTACATTTTTAGGGACACACAAAAAATATCGTTACAGTATACGTGTGATAATTACACTCTATGTGTGATAATTGCATTTTGAACTTGGGTTAGTGTTTTTAAGTTTATCTAAATTTTTTGATAGTATGTAGCTGTATATATTCGGTTGATCATATACAGGGCTACACAAGGATATTCCTAAGTATTACATACTATGTAAATGAATTTCTTAAGGGTAGTGTTTAATTGTGTTACGCATTTTCCGATTGAACTATATTTAGGAGACTAATAGAAGTTTGTGGAATGTAAACGAATATACAGTGCTACGTAAAGAACAGGATACATTGTCGTTTACGGTTGGTAACTGCAGGAACTGTGTTTTAAGTTGCCTTATGTGTTTTTTACCTGAATTCATTTTTTACCGTTTAGCTTAGTATGTGGTAAGTAGAAAAGCTTTAAGATAAGATACAGGGCAGTACAAAACATTTCGATTGCATTTCCATTGATTGGCGAAAATTGGTAAATGTGAATTTTCTAACTGAACTAAATTTTATCATGCTATTTATTATATATCCAAATCTATGGATCATATACAGGCCTGCACAGAATAATTCTACAATATCTTGACCTTGGAAAGTAATTTCGGAAACTGTATTTTTCATTGTGTTATTTGTTTTCTAAACTGTTTACTTACAAATCTTCTTTCACCTTATTTAACTGTGAAGTTTCGTTACAGTACTGGATGTATTTGAAAGTGTTTCATAATCTATTCTTGACGCAGGCTTTTCGTTCTTGTTTATAAGTAAATCTCCGTTTTATCAATCGGGACATTCACCGATTAAATAAGATGAAACTCTCTAGTAAAAAATATTTTTTCTGTTATAAAAGTGGTACATCGTCGGCCCCTACCCACACCCTAAAAGTCAAATGCTCTTAACTGGAGCATTTGATCTTTTTTTCGGTAGACATTCGGTATAATATGCCAAACGTTCCCAATGGGATTTATTTACGGATGCCAACATTTCCATATTATATAAGATCTGACTCAAGACAAATATGTTTCTGACCCAATACAAATATGTTTTCAACCAGAAATTTTTTTTAAGGAAATGTGTCTTGATGGACATGCGGTTCTTATAAGATTATTTTTATAATAAAATATCGTTTTAACCTCTTAACTGTGGAAGGTATTTTGACACCACTTTTTCCGTACTAAAATATTTGCTTTGTGTAATCGAAAATGGTCTGTCGATTAATAAAGCGAAGGTTGCGTTAAATAATTACTGGTGTGCAAAAGCTTTTAGTAACAAAACAAGCAAACTGTTCTTGCCCGAACTGAGTTCGGGCTACACAGTTAAGGGGTTAAAGACATATGACTGAACTGATTCAGACTCATGGAGAATCTGGGCTCTCACTGGAAGTATGAGCAGATGAATGGAAGAAATTTCGCAAGTTGTAGACTGGTGCGACACGTATTTCTTTTTACATGCTGGAAAAGGAAAAGAATAAAACAGAATCATCTCAAAATGAAATTGAAAGATACTAATTTAAACGTGAAATGTTTGCAGTGTGAAGTTGGGGACCCTGAATTTAAGATGCACGCTTCTGTCAAGTCAATTGGATGAATGGACTTAAATGGCGGATTATGGAATCTATGAATAACTTGGTAATTTTTTTCGAATAATATGTGTTTGGAAAACTCGCCGCTGTAGGGGATAGTGGTGTTCAAGTATGTCAACAAAATTTGCATATGCCACGTACGCAGAGCTTTGGTTTAGAATACCGTCCGTAGAAGAGGAAAGTTTCGCTAGTGGGTGCTAACAAATTTAACAGGTACTGTGCTCGCTCTAGGTATAATCTCTCTGGTTCCTACGCTTCTTTGAAATAATATTAAAGACGATACTTCAACAATATAGTTTTTTTTATTAAATAATCTAAAAGATAAGATAGTTCAGCAAATTTGGCATTTGCCATGTGTTTTTATATTTTTTAAATTAAAAATGGTAGTTGCAGCATGTTTTTTCCTCTTCATTTAGGGATGTGCAGTTCGTGTAAAATCTCCCGTTTTTTGCCTGTTGTAACTGAACAAATTTTCATAACTAGATTTTAATTTAACAAAAAGTATAATAATTAACTTTTTCAGTAATTAGTAGAATATTTTATATAAATATTAAAAAATAATACTTCAATATTTCAATATAAGCAAAACGCAAAAATACCTATTAACACATTTGCATCCGAAGGGTATGTATGCATCCACTTCAGGAATTTCTTTTTTATTCTGAAATTCTGAATCGTTACCGGTGATTCCGAAAGAAGAATTTTTTATTTATGTGATCACGAAAAGTCCCTTATTAAAAAAGTAAAACTTTCTATTCAGAATTTCTGGTATGAATTCGGAATTTCTGAATAAAAAATAAATTCCTTAAGTCCAATCTTTCGATACAAATAGGTTAACAGATGATGTGATGTACAAATTAAAACAAAGTGTTTTTCAATTTGGAACAAATTATTCAGAATACAGCTGCATTAATCGCAAATACATATATTTTCTGAATAATATAAATAAAACAAGGCTTGTGCATAAGATATTTTATTAATTTATTCTGGGGGTATTCTTAACCTTTACCCGCCGCACCATGAACTACTTGTCAGATTAATTTAAATTTTATTTTTGATAATTTAGTTTAAATGCAAACGTTTTGTAAGGCAAACTTTTGGGGTGTTATGTAAAATAGAAGTGAGGGTTAGAGGTATGTTACATTTTTGGAACGTTGTAAACGAATAACATTTGTAAATTTAAAGCAAATTTTTGTTTCCAAAGAATAAAAGCAGTACACGCATATCAAAACAAAAAAAACAAGGTAAAGTGCGCCTATTTGCGCCTAAGTTGCACCCTATTTAGCCTATGTAAACTAGTTTTACTCTATCAAGCATAGTACCATCCTATTTAGCTAGTCACCATAGAAAAAAACCTAATTACCCAAATTATGGCCCAATTGTTCTAATTTGTGTCTATATAGAATAGATGCACCCTATTTAGCCTATTATGCTAGTTTTACTCTATCAAGCATATCACCAGCCCATTTAGCTAGTTACTATATTAAAACCCTATTTACCACAATTATGCCCAATTACTCTAATTATAGCCCATATGTTCTAATTTGGGTCTCTCTATTCTAGCTGCAATCTATATAGTCTAATTAGACTAGTTTTATTCTATCTAGCATAGTACCAGCCTATTTAGCTAGCTACCATAGTGAAACAAAATTCACCCCAATTATGGCACAATTATCCTAATTAGAGCCTGTCCAGACAAGCTGCACTCAATTTAACCTATTTAGTCTAATTTTAGAATATCTATCATTATAACAAAGTGCATAAAAAGGATAAAAATCTAAAAATGTTGATAATAATAATCAGATAATTTTGTAATCTGAACCGCCAACGTTCCACATGTGGAACATTGGCATTCAACTTTAGAATAAAACAAAAACAAAATACGATAAATCACTAATTTATACATTCAAACTGATAATTAACAGTAAGCAACACATTAACCATCATCAAGGCACTCACATTTTAATTCTAAATGTATACGCAAGTCAAAATTTATGCTGGTATTTGTTTGCTAGACTAGCATTAAATGCTGTATCCCAGCAGTAGAATAGCATAAACTACCATAAACATTTGCTGGTTCCACCAGAATTACCAGCAAGTCATGGTGTGTATTGACTCACTTGATGCTGGCTAGCATTATAAAGCATATAATAGCAATAACTAACCTAATTTTGTTGTGATACTAGCATAAACATTTGCTGGTTCCACCAAAATTACCCAGCAAATCATGGTGTGTATTGAACCACTTGATGCTGGCTAGCATTATAAAGCATATAATAGCATGAAAATACAGTATACAAAGCAATACATAGCAATAACTAGCCTATTTTGTTTTGCTGGTACTAGCATGAATTTCGACTTGGGATAGATAGAGTAAAAAGCACAGATTTTTTTGTTTTGTATTTCAACACGCTACAGGATGGGAGCCACAAAAATTTATTGAAATATTTTATTTTGCTTTATTTTACTTTATAATCCGTTATAATGTATCTTTAAAAAAATATTAAATATTTGAAACAGTTTAAACAAATACTTTAAACGATACAACATCCCATATTTTGTGTTCCACTTGTGGAACGTTGGCGGGTAAAAGGTTTTAAGCTACCACACACAAATAACCAGTTGTAGTTAAAAAGAGTAGCTTTAAAAATGATATTTGACCTCCGTTGTTAAGATATTATTCGTTAATATTTTTTAAATGTATATGCGATATATTAACATATTGGATATCATCAGATAAATATGATTCGAATCAAAATGTTTTTTTATTATTATAGATATTAAATGTTATACAGTTACAACATCCTTTTTATTAAATAAAATTATTGGTGATAGTATACTTTTTGATTTAGTGCGTCAAACCTTTCTTACAGTGGACCACACCTCCATAAAGTGGGGAGCTTTGACACTGTAAAACGATAGAATATACACTAAGTTATTTATATGTGACTAGCTGGGGTGCTGTTTAACAAAAAAAATTAAAGTAATGAAAATTGCATTTTTTCATATTCGATAGTGACGACATTACAATTTTTCAAATATTTTTTCTTTCAAATTGTTTTGTTATCCATTAACCCTTTCAGGGCAAAGTACTTGTATTCACAAAATGCCGAAAGGATTGAGTGACACCAATTACAAACAGATTTAATTGAAAATAAGTAAAATATTTTCTTCACGTACATATTAAAAGAAAAAAAACTCATTTCAAAATCTTGCTGCCGCTGTGGCAATTCGGGATTAAAATTAAGTAGTCCAAAAATGAACCTTCCTCCAAAATACCGTTCAAGAAGGTTAACCCTCTTAAAGACAAATTATATATGTTACTAAAATATTGAAATGATGCAAATGGTGATCTTCATTCGTCTTCTTTTTAATCAATAAAAAACAGAAGTTTAATAAAGCAAAATAAATAAATTTTCAGACAAGATCTTAATCCTTTTTTTTTTACAAAATTTCTGGTTTTAATTGGTTAAATAAAATACGAATGTTGGCAGATATGCTTTTGCGCATGCCCGAATGATTTATTTGAATATCAAAATCTCCCATGCCCGTCACTAGATTGATTGACTCCAGGATTTCGAACAAATTTATTTGAAAATAAATATAAATATTTCATCACGTACATAATAAATGAAAAATTTCATTCTAAAAGTCTTGTTACGTTATGTCATTTCAGAATTTAAATTTTGTCGGATGTACAATATCCCACCACTCTTAGAGCTGTTTAAAGGAAAACGTAATTTTTAAATTTTAACAGGATTTCTGTAGGTCAGGTTTTTCTTACATTTAATATACCACCGCCTTTTAAAGTGATAAAGAGCGTGATAAAAAATACACTACTTCAAAACACAACCATGTTAAGTTACTATAAATTTCTCTTCATTTTCATACATTGTTGCAGGGATAAAACGGTTTATGAATAGTCAAAAATTGCATTTGAAATCTGTGTAAATTATGAAAAGGTTTTTTAATATTTTCCTAACATATGGTCTAAAAAATATTTACTACGCTTCACAATTAGATTGGAAAAAAATGTCACAAAGAATCTAATTTTGTTTCAGAATTAGAAAAAATAGATGTTTTATAAGAAAAGAATTTTCGCTTTACTAATAAAGAAAAGAAATCCTCGTAAGATATTTACAATTGCTGAAAAACAAATTAATGGATCTAGATTGAATAGTTAAAATGGAAAAAAATTACAACAAAAATTGCGAAAAAAAGAAACTAAATAAAGAGGTTCCACACAATATTTTTTGTCTTACTACATACAAGTTTTTTTTCTTTTATTTACAGTTCCTGCAAATCGTTTTGTTATTCATTAAAAAGAAAAAAAATCTTATTAGCGTTTATAAAGTGTAATGCATATTACAGTTTTATATTTACAGATCTTTTTTCTCTAATGTAAAAAAAAATAATCAAATATGTAGATAGCAAATAGTTTGTTAATATTATTATTATATTAATAAAAGTCACAAATACTTTTACCGTGTTATGATATAAATAAATGATCGATTATTCTTAAACAGAAAATATATAAAAAGAGTTATTAGAAAATACTCTAAATATTGTAAATATAATTATATATACTATAAGTAAATATAAATATTAAAATTACTTTTTGAGTTAATTTGACCATTTTACAATTAAAGGAAAATTTGTTATTTCAGACTTGAATACACACAAATTTATACAATAAACACAACACGATTGAAAAATTAACAGGTGCCAGGACTCGAACCTGGGTCTACAGCGTAACATGCTGTTGTTCTAACCACTGAACTATCCTGGCCGATGTTCTAGCTCGGCAATTTCTCACTATTAATTCGTGTTGGGGAACGTCGCTAGCAATAAGACAGCACAGAATGACGGAACAACAATGAATGTGAGTTGTAATTTTCCAACTGGACGAAAAATGTCCGGTCCAGGATTCGAACCTGGGATCTCTTGGCTGAAGCCGCCACGTTCTACCAACTGAGCCATCCCGGTCGAATGTGGAGGGCATAATTCATCCAGTTAACCTTATTGATCATAGCATCTGGTCTGATATTTTGATCAGCACAACAGAAAAGATCGCAGGTAAAGGAACTCCAGTAAACGGTGGATACGTGATTACACAGATTAATTTTAACACAATTATTTCAAATTGGTAAATAAATCACACGAGTTGTAATTTTCCAACTGGACCAAAAATGTCCGGGCCAGGTTCGAAAATTACAACTCGTATGATTTATTTACCAATTTGAAATAATTTTGTTAAAATTAATCTGTGTAATCACGTATCCAGCGTTTACTGGAGTTCCTTTACCTGCGATCTTTTCTGTTGAGCTGATTAAAATATTAGACCAGATGCTATGATCAATAAGGTTAACTGGATGATTTATGCCCTCCAGATTCGCCCGGGATGGCTCAGTTGGTAGAGCGTGGCGGCTTCAGCCAAGATATCCCAGGTTCGAATCCTGGCCCGGACATTTTTTGTCAGTTGGAAAATTACAACTCGTATGATTTATTTACCAATTTGAAATAATTGTGTTAAAATTAATCTGTGTAATCACGTATCCAGCGTTTACTGGAGTTCCTTTACCTGCGATCTTTTCTGTTGAGCTGATTAAAATATCAGACCAGATGCTATGATCAATAAGGTTAACTGGATGAATTATGCCCTCCAGATTCGACCGGGATGGCTCAGTTGGTAGAGCGTGGCGGCTTCAGCCAAGAGATACCAGGTTCGAATCCTGGCCCGGACATTTTTCGTCCAGTTGGAAAATTACAACTCGTATGATTTATTTACCAATTTGAAATAATTGTGTTAAAATTAATCTGTGTAATCACGTATCCAGCGTTTACTGGAGTTCCTTTACCTGCGATCTTTTCTGTTGAGCTGATTAAAATATCAGACCAGATGCTATGATCAATAAGGTTAACTGGATGAATTATGCACTCTAGATTCGACCGGGATGGCTCAGTTGATAGAGCGTGGCGGCTTCAGCCAAGAGATACCAAGTTTGAATCCTGGCCCGGACATTTTTCGTCCAGTTGGAAAATTACAACTCGTATGATTTATTTACCAATTTGAAATAATTGTGTTAAAATTAATCTGAACAATGAATAAATTACTATTCCATCCATACACAATATATTAAAAAGCACAGAGATTAACGTCATGATTTATTAAAGGTACACTTAAAGAACAATTTGTTATTTTAGACCTGAATACACATCAGAATGGATTTCACTCGTGTTGGGTTTATTGTATAAATTTGTGTGTATTCAAGTATTCACATCAGACTTTATTTCACTCGTGTTGGGTTTATTGTATAAATGTGTGGGTATTCAAGTCTGAAATAACAAAATGTCCTTTAAGTGTACCTTTAATAAATTCAGACGTAACTTTATGTACTATTGTGTATAGTAATTTATTCATCATTGTTCCGCCATCCTGTGCTGTCTAATTGATAGCCGGTGACGTTCCCCAACACGAATTAATAGTGAGAAATTGACGAGCTAAGATATCGGCTGGGTAAGTTAAGTGGTTAGAACAACAGCACGTTACGCTGTGGACCCAAGTCCGAGACCTGGCTCTGGCTAATTCCTCACTCGTGTTGGGTTTATTGTATTATTGTATAAATTTGTGTGTATTCAAGTCTGAAATAACAAATTGTTTTTTAAGTGTACCTTTAACAAATTCAGTCGCTAATTTATTTGCTTCATAGTATTTTACAATTCGTAGATATTTACGGGGTGCGTACTGTGAAACCAAAATTTTTGAACTGACATTTTTTCCTGATTTCATAGCTAAAATATAAAATATTCTACGATTAATTTCAGAAAGATTTCAAATATTGGGAAACAATACTAATCCACTATAATCATTTCAAATAAAAGTTCCACATTCCTTAAAAATTCTAAGCAGTGTACTGTCTTGAATTTATGGTTTATTTTCTACGTGTTTGATATATGTAATTGAAATATACCATGGTATGTTCTCTATTGAAAATGAAGTTTTTAGCATTTATATTTCATTTACAGCAACACTAAAAAAATTCTTCTTTACATTATGGTCTGAATAGAGAAAATGTTTATTGTTTATTTTAACGATGTTGCATTATTTCGTACATAATGATATTCATATGCATTTTCTGAGGCGCAGCAAGACATACTTTCTGTAGATAATTGAGTGCAAAGCAAATATCATTCATTTTCAGGGTAACAGAAACGAAATGGATTACAAATTGTTAAAGGAAAGAAAATCGTTTTCAACGTTTTTTAAAGCGTTACGCCATTTTAAATTTAGTGATAATTATTACAAGGTTCTTACTGTAAAATATAGAGCGATCAGCGTTTATTTTTCATTTACATAGACAACAAAACAATTCTGTTACTGTACTGTCTACGAGTGATAGTTGCCATAAGTGCGTTTTAAGCATTTGTTTGCGGTTTTAAGTTTAACTAAATTTTTGGATACTGCAAGATTGATATAAATTCAATAGATCGTATACAGGGATACAAACAAATTCGCAAAGATTACTGTCATTATGCGTGAATTACCCAATGTTGTCTTGTAATTCTGTAATGCATTTTCCAGCTGAATTATATTTAGTACACTAAACAATTTGAAGAATTTAAAGAAAACCGTAAACAGGGCTACAGAAAAACAGGATACATTGCCGTCTATGAGTTGTAATTGCTCGACTTACGTTTCTAGTTGTATTATGCATTTATTTTCTAAATTATATTTTTGATTAAAACTTTGATTATGGGCCAGGACTTCCAACTATTTTCATTTTCGTTCAAAAGCCATTATCAGTTATGGAACAGTGGTGCAGCAGAGAACCAATTGACACCACTAAATTTAAATAGTATTCTTTGTCTTATTTCAGACAGAATTTCTGAGAATTTTTAAGGCGAAGAACACTATTGAAATTTAGTGGTGAGAATTGCCCAAATGGTGCGCCAGTGTTCCATCAGAGCATTATATATTAAGCCGGAACAGATAATTAAAGAAATTTCGCAAATGGAAAATAGAGCCCTCTTACGACTAACAGTCTTTTTGCATGCGAGAAAATTAAAAGTTTACACCAGAAAAATCACAAAGAAAGATTGCGGCACACTGGTACAGATGAAAAAGAAGAACCAGATCAACCGTGGACGGGCGACCGTTGATGGAAGTTCGATACTGCTGCAATGTCAACTGCATACTTAGTAATCGTTAAATGGCAGAAGCACCCGTCAGGTAAGAAGCGAGGTCACGTCATTGAAGGTCGTACGCCACGAAGCGCACGGAGTTGAACTATAGCAAAGTAAATAAGTTTTTACCTCTTTTTTCTAATCTAGTATTTCTTATATCTAAGAAATAGTTGCGGTAGTGCAAACGTCATGTTTTCATTTGTATTAATGTAAAATTGTTGAACGTCAGTATATTGTAATAGCAATTGTATACTTTGTTATTCGTGATTATGTTCTATGTTATTACTTCTTTTGAAAATGCTTTTATTCATTGTTACAAAATATTTATTGAATATCTACATTGTTTTGAATCTCTAGTGAATAATCATCTTATAGAAATGACAATATCTCATATTATTATCGTCTGCCATTTTTTACTTCATCGTATAACCAACAGATCTAGCGGGGTTGAGTAAAAAGTTTTCCGCCAAATAATGTTTTATTGTAAAATGATAAATCCATACGAAATCATCAAAGTTAATGAGGATAGTAATCTCCGTTTAAATCTACAATCGTTTACCGACGATTTGGCAACATTGCAATCCCTTCTGCGAAAAATTGTGGCGTGCGCCAGTCCAGAAAGTGATCGACCGCATTTATGACCTCCTCATTTGAGTGGAAGATTGTGCCATCAAGATGCAGCTGCAGATGTGAAAAGAGATAGAACTCTGAAGGGGACATGTCGGGGCTGTATAGTGGACGTTGCATCAAATCCCACTCCACTTTGTAGAGCGTCCATCCGGTTATCGTACTAACGTGTGATCGGTCGTTATCTTGATGAAAGAGAACCACCTTCCCTCTGAACTCGTTTCTTCGTTTTTCGCGAATGGTATCGCAAACTTTGATTAGCATGTTGCGGTATATTGCACTGTTGATAGTTTGTCCGCTTTTCAGGTACTCTTTGCACAGAATTCTACGACAATCCCTCTAGATGCAGAGGAGCACTTTCTTGTTAGTCAAGGCACGTCTTAGAACCGAGCCAGCTGATTCCCCAAGTTTTGACCACCTTCCTTTATGGCTTGTATTGTTGTAGTACACCCATTTTTCATTACAGGTCATAATTCTGTCCAGAATGTTCTCTTTCCTTTGATCTCTGAGCAGAGCCAAACTACAGTTTTTTCTCCTGCGCTTGGTCTTCAGCAGTCAATTCGTGAGGCACCCAGCAGTTGAACTTAAACGTTAGGTTTATGCGTTTTAGAGCGTGAACTATTGTGTTTTGGCAAACGTTAAGCTCTAACGTAATAGTTTGTGTTGAAACATTTCTGTCTTGATCAATAATTTGCTTTAACTTCTCACAATTAACTTCAATAGGGCGGCCGGAACGTGGTTCATCTTCACTGCCGAAATTTCCAGCTTTAAACTTCCGAAACCAAACTTTGACTGTATCATAAGAAACAGTGTTGATTCCTAAACTTTCACACATCTTTCTGTGGCATTCAGTCGCACTTAGTTTTTTACGGAACGCATAGTAAATAATCGTTCTGATCTGCTAACTTGATAGCTCCATTTTAAACACTTTTTTGAAGCACATGATAATAAATTTTTAACAAACAAATTACACAGTCATATAGGCCCTGTGCTCTACTTTTGAATGCAAAAATTGGTTGACTGAAAAGTTAACAACCGCACGAATGACAGCTGTTTGCGCGAAGGTATCTCCCCTTGGCGGAAAACTTTTTACTCAACGTAATATTTATCAATTTATGTTTGTTTCTAATATAAATATGAAAATTTTAGTTATGTAGTGAACGTTTGTTGTAAATGTTGAAATAAATATGTGTATAAAAATTTCAGTATCCATATATCAAAATTCGTGGGTTTCAAGCCACCAAAGTTACCACACTTTATAAAATTCTTTTCACCTAGTTTTATTATGCGTTACACGCTTTTATTGTGTAACTTTACTTTCATTCTTGAGTGTAAAGCAGAAATTTTGTAATCGAATTTTCACTCAATTTCTGAGGTGCTATAATTCTAAAGTAATTTACACAGGTGTTTTTCTTCTAACAATACATTTTAATATGTTTAGAGGGTAAGGTATTTTTTCAATATAGAAGCATTGGCAAGATAGAGAAAATGGCCTATATATATGGAATTATATATAAATCTACCTTCTGCGCTTTCTCATGAGTATATATTATGAAACTTTACTCACTCATGGAAAATGTATCTTATTTACCAGATTCATTGCTAAATGTTTTTGATACAGTTGTTTTTTATAAAAATATTTATCTGTA
Source organism: Maratus michaelseni (assembly GCA_963931845.1). Classification (NCBI taxonomy): domain Eukaryota; kingdom Metazoa; phylum Arthropoda; class Arachnida; order Araneae; family Salticidae; genus Maratus; species Maratus michaelseni. The sequence goes on along the minus strand of OZ007599.1, from coordinate 190,316,042 downwards.
AAAGAACATTCACTATATCTTTTTTTTTTTTCGGGATGAAAAGAAATAATGCTTACATAGTGCTTATATATTATTATCTTTACTACCGAAAGTAAAATGTTATTGTGAATGTTTTTAAATGTACATATTTTATCGAAACAAATTGTATAAAAAATATTTGGCAATAAATCTGGTAAATAATATACATCTTTCAAGAGTGAGTAAATATTCACAATATATGCATCATACCTAATGACATCATAGTAAAAGCCCGCGTACTGGCATTATCAACCACGTCAACAAAATTGCGCAGTTGTGTCAATTTTACACCCCTTTTCCAGTTTTAAGATGGAACGCTTAATATGTATGCTCTTTTGCCTATAAATTAGTTATAGCTATTTTGTTTTCACACTAGCTTTTAGTTTGCAACTCGTCACAGGATAAGAAATTGGCGCTCATGTACGCGCACGCTCTAAGTACAATCGTTGTGTTCTCAGAAGAAATAAAGCGAAATTTTCTAATAAAAAGTAATGCTGAGAAAAACTCGTAGAACTTTTATTATCTTATAAACTGTCCAATTAAATCACACCGCAGATGGTTTAACGATAATGAACCGTTATAATATAACAGTGCAAGTTAGACGGTGTACCAGGAGTCTCCAACCGTGGCGAGTGGTGTCTAAATGGCGCCGGTAATTTCGAATCTTCGAAGTTTTAATCTAAGAACGCTTCTTGGTAAAAACAAAGACTTTAGTGAATAATTTTATAAAGTCCCACTGAAATATCTGTAAGATTGCTGTGAAACACTAAAGCATATTATAACTGATAAAGATATCTATTCATAGTTATACAAGCTGCAGGTTTCTTTCCCAATAATATATTTTTCGGTTTAAAATCTCGTAATGATTGTTTGTGTTTAAATGCGTACGTCGTGTTAATAAATCTTCGTCTTCTTAATTACCCAGTTTGCTATTTGAATTGAAGTCATGTTAATTTTAATTAATGTAAGTTACTAAAACTTTCAAATTTATGTTAATATCTACCACGAAAATTATTCATCGCAATTACTGGTATTCAAAAAACTTAAAAAAACTGAGCCCTGCTAATTGTCTAAATACAAATATTTTGTGAATGCTTTAGTAATATTATACAAGTAGTGCATATGTTTTAGGAATATCAAAAAATGTAATCCAACTATTTACCCGCATTGAACCACTAATTTCGTACCGAAAATTTCACCTTATTTAGAAGCAGAATTTTTCTAAGATTTCTTAATGTGACAATTTCTGTAAAAGAATAGTCGTTCCATGTGAGGTTCTGTTGGTACGTATTGGTGTAACATATAAAATAAAAGAGTGACATCAATAGGTGGAGTTACAAATATTCAAATAATGTGAAATCACTCCAGTTGTCGTGAATGAGTTAGTCACCTGAAAATTTTGTTTGTTGTTAACCCCTTGAGGGGCACCAGTATATAATATATACCACTTTTTAATATATAACTTTGCCACCAGTATTATTAAATAAAAATATAGTATTATTTTTTGCAGATTGATAAGGTAACAATTCATTATTTAAAATTACTGGTGTCGAAACATTGCAAAATTTAGCATTTTTAGACCACGTGTCTGCCCTCCAAGTGGTTAATCTAATTCAGGAGTGTAAAACTGTTGTCCACAAAATCGCAATGGATCAATCTTTTTTCGATAGTAATCTTTGCCTGATTCAATCACCGAAACTTTGTGGTTAAATCAGGCGAAGATTTTGAAAATAATGGTGTCATAAAGTCTCCGTGGACAGTAGTTTTATTCCCTTAATAGAAAGTGCAGAATAATTTGAGACAGTATTTTGATAAAAAGTGTATTAAATCCAGTAGCGGTTGGTCAGGTGGGTTCACAATCAGTTTAGTACCAGTAGTTTAATAAAAGAAATCTGTCCTTGTTTATTCGTAGAACATTCCACAATTAGATAAGGTCATATATAATTGTAAAAACAATTCTGGTGGAAAAGCGATTGTGAAATATGGTATATCTTTCGTTGAATGAGCAAAATACTTTTCATGTATATATAATTTTAAAAAGTCATAAATAAATAACTAACAACATTTTGAAACTTTTACAATGTTTCAACATGTTTTACATTCTGGATCACTAGTTGCTTTGATGCTGATTAAAAATTTATTTTCATTTCATTGATTTTTTTCTGGGATACAAAAATATGTCTAACAATACAGACTACTTTTTGACATAATATTTCTTTTCTACACCTTTCAATTTTCTACAAAATATTACTTTTAGACATTGTGTTTCTTTTCTTTATCTTACAACTTTCAATTTCTGCAAAAAAGAACTTTTAACAGGAAATCAGATTTATATTAAAAAAAATAATGAGAAATATTTCAAATCCCCCTTCAAAAGCATGTCATAATATGTCATAACTTAACAAAACAATATCTTATCATGAAATTTGAAAAAAGTGTATAATTTTGCGCATTTGCCTGGTCGTAAAATACTTATTTCAAAAGAAAATTTTATAAAAGTTTCTTTTGAGAAATCAATTTGCATTTTTCGCTTTTTGAGTTTCTGATATGTTTCAGAAAAGAATTAATAATACGGAGCAAGATGGAAGCTTTCCGTGCCAACCTGTCAAAAGATCCTACCGTTTACACACAAAAAGCAGCATATTGATTTTCATGAAATTTTATCAAATCTTTATTTTTATTTTCAGAATTCTATGTGAATTGTTTTATTATGTTTCTTTTTTAAAATGTCTGACTCATAGCGAATACATGTCATTTTGATTTTTATTAGTATTTATTTTTTTTTTAATAGAAAAACATTATAGTTTATAGTGTGTGTTACATTAAATATATTATGTATGTTCCATTTAAAATTCCATTAAAACCCATTAAAGCGCAGTAGTATAATTGATATATAACTCCCTTTTAATCAAACTTTGGACCAGAATTTTTGAATAAAATTTGTTTTAATATGTTTCTTGCAAAACAAAACATTTATTCATATTTAAAGGAATTTTTAAATATTTCGGTGACTTTAAAAGATTACAGGAACAGCAATTATTTCGACCTCAAATAGTTCAGCCAAATGTAATAAATAAATTATACTAACATAATTTTGAAAACACTTAAGACCAACTAATATTTATTTCCTAAGTGCGACAAACATAATTCCATTTTATAGTCTAGATTATAATGTTCTACAATGTACAGTAATTTCCGGTGTATAAGCCGCTGCTCAAATAAATCTGTTTCCGACCAGAAAGTTTATTTAATAAAATATAACCTATTTGTGAATGGAACTTATTTGACATTTTTTAATAAATAAAATTTCTGGTTCGTAACAGAATTATTTTAGCCGCGGCTTATACACCGGAAATTACGGTATCAGTTGTAACTGTGTCCATAGGGAATCGATAGCAAGACTAATCGAATAGCAAATTTTTACTTTTTTTATTACACAATTTCGGCGATTACGCCCTTGCTTCAAAATCTTAACAAGTTCTTCAGCGTTCATGTTTGAATAGAAATTCATGTCTGTATTATTTTGTAATCGAATGCCAAATTCAGGATTGACTATAAACGTCATAAAAGTATGTTACATTCACACTAAAGCAAATAAATGCGCATTTGTAACTCTTTGACTAATTGTCGGAACAATGAAGCTATGAATAAAGAGGAGGGGTCATATAGTGTAGCGTCTACCAGTTGGGAGTGAAGTAAATGAAGATGTAGCCACAAGGCGACGGCTGTTGTTTGTTTACATCGAGTCAACAGGTCGTGATTACTACCGGTGAAAACTTGCACCAGTAAATTTGAATAGAAATTTTCGACTTAGTGAGATGCGTTATTCATGTAAAAATTCTGGCAAAAGTGTCTATTCGTTTTTACTGGTGGCTGTTTGCTTGGTGGTATTACTAACTCTTTCACTGACATCAAACTGATGATTGTCTATGAAGTCACAATACAGCAGAGCCGCAGTGTCTGACTATATATGGGGAAATTCCACAAAAAAACGATTAGATATTTTTCGCTTTAATTATGACAGAAATTCTTAATGAATAAGGCTTTAAATAAGGAAAAAATTTCTATTCAAATTTACTGGTAGAAATTTGACACCTGTCGGTAACCTGCCCCTGTTGAATCTATTGAGGTTGAAAATGTACCATTTTGAGGATCTGTCATTTCCTCTTTATTCATTGTTCGATGGGTGGAACATATGTGTCTCAATGGACACTTTTTTATTCTATGTGCACCACGTTTCGAAAAATAATCTCTTCCATTCAATTATACTAGGATATTTTCAAGAAAAATCTGCCGCAAGTAAAAATGTTTGTAAATTGTGGTACATTTGAATATATAAATAGTCACCAGTACCGGCCGGTTATAAAGAGATTAATTTAACATATTATTTTTAATCTCTTATATCTTCAAAACATTCGATATTTCCAGAACCATGTGAATCAAAAAGTAATATTTTCTGTGAATTTGTAAAGAAACCCGCATAAATATAGTCCTACAGTTACGCAGTTGGGACTGAAAGTATGTGAGGCATCCTCAGTAAACAATTGTTAAAAGGTGTTTGTCACACCCATTAATGGCTCGCAGATCGCAATCACTCAGCTGAGTTTTTCTTAGAGCATGAGACTGAACCCTATCGTTACATTTCGATATCGCAGAGAAACGTTGATTTCTATGACAACATTTCTTTACCATCCTATTATTTACAATTTCTTAAGTAAACACCTGTCTTGAATCTCTAGTTCCACAAATGAATTATTTCTTTCATAAAATGTTTGTAATCTTTTGAAAAAAAATCATGTATTTATATCATATATTTGACCATATTTTATTAGACGTAGCAAATTTTATATTAAATTCCTATAGTCAGACTTTTTTTATGTGTGAACATGGAAAATCTATCTAATATCATAAAGTTAAAAAACGAGGGCTGAGCTTCTATAATTTTCATAGAGAATCACCGGTAAACAATATTTCATGTGAGATATCTATAAAAATCTTTTAAGAATAAGAATATGTTTCGTAGAAAATATATATTATAGACTCAAAAATAATCCAATACAAGTATTCTAGAACATTCGATATTTCAAGTTTAAATAAAATGAACATAAAAGTAATTTATCTCAAAATGATGTTTCCAGAATTGCATAATATCTCTGGAACTACATGATATTTTTTATAAGATATTTTTAGATATTATAGATTATTATCTCTATATTTTAAGATTTAATATAAATATGTTTTACCCACAAAAACATATGCTTAGATATACTGCGAATTAATAATATGCAATACTTTTTTTTTTAATATCAAATTTGCTAAAATATATGCATCTTTAGGTAGTGTCATAAAATATACATTGTGTTTCGAAATGGTGTGAAAATCCAGTTTTTCAAGTATAAAAAGAAAAAAATACTACAAAAAAATCTTTACACTCAGGGATGTTAGAAATAGCACAAATATTTGTGTCTACAAAATATAATTGAAACAATCATTTTTAGATGAAGGAAACTGCATTTCTCTATTATTATTAGATATTCTCCGTTATTATAAATATTACCGTTTCATATTTGAACATGCAATTTTTCGACAAATCCAGGCAATTTTACTGGTGCCTATTAGTCATGCGGGTTTTGGGTTTTCTCGTCTTGTACATCCATGTCATAGATCTGCAGGCTACTCTTGACAACGTGCCTTTTGACACCGCTATCACCATAGATCTCTATCCAATTGGGCTTAAAATGTTTCCCTATTGCTCTTTATAATGGCCTTTTTGGACCATTTGGACTGCTTTGGCGGTTATCCTGAAGATTTCTTCGTTCCGTAATACTCTTGTAAGTAATAGAAGAAAATACAATGTTACATCTTGAGAGCTATTAATTTTTTTGCGATAGCTCTTGCTGAAAGTCCTTGATCCCTCAAATCACATTTTTTTCTTTACACAAACCCGCTTAAAGCGTTTTTACGACCCATACTCTCAGGGATCACTTTGCAGTCACGTAAAATTGACTGGCGATTATTCTGATCCTGCTCAAACCAGCATGTTTAAAGCCAGATTTTTAAAACTAAAATGTAGTTTATTTCTGTGGCATTAATATTTGACTTCACTTATTAAAATTATGGTCAAGAATTGTCGAATAATTTTATACTCAATAGTACCACAATATACAAAAATGTTTTTTGTCGTACAATTTACTACTTCAAAAGTTTTGAGTACAAGCGAATGACAGATACCACATTTAAAAAATAACACAAATATAATATATAATATTACACGCGGACATGCATGTCCCAAACCGTTGTATACGAACTCATAAAAATTGTTTTCCGTATAATTTTTCCGTATTTCAGATATATATATATATTTCTAGTACATAGTGCGTTTTCAAAAAACTATTTCTGATCAGAACATATCGAAGCATCTACGAAGTAAGTTGTTAATTCAAATTGATTTATTTCTGTCACTTGTTTAAAAGAGTAATATTCGTGTTATTTATTGCTTTTTAAAAATATGTCATTGAATAACGCGAATATTACTATTTTAGAAAAGTAGCTGAACATAGAAAAAAACCAACCCATCTGGCAACAATGAAGTATTTAAATATATATATATATATATAAGCTCAAAAATGATTAAAACTAAACTAAACTAAAAATAAAAATAAAAATATAATTATATATATATATATATATATATATATATATAATGTACCAAAACAAATAATAGAAGGATTTGTAGTGTAAAATAATCTAAAATTTTCTTTCTTCCTGTTCATCTCAATGTTAACATTTACCGTAATTTCCGCGTATAATCCGCGGATCAAACAATTCTGTGTCAACCCAGAAATTTTATTCAACAATTGACGTCAAATATGTACAGCGATCTAGTTTACAAATATTTACAGCAATCTAGACATTTTATAAAATAAAATTTCTGGGTCGAAATATGAATGTTTGATCCGCGGAGTATACGCCAGAAGTTGCGGTGCTATAAAAGTAGATAAAACTATTTCATATAGTAAAATTATTCACAATTTTAGAAAATAACAAAAGCTTCCCATCTTTCGCATCCGTGTAACCAAAAAGTAACATACATAGAAACTTGTATATAAAGATAAAGAATACAATTTTATAATCATATAATCATACTTGAAATAAACTTGATCAAGAAAATTGCTTATTATAATGAAACAATTTGCAATGAATGAAATCTAAGTAAGATATTATAATAGGTTAATTTAAAAATAATATTTACCAAAACTATTCCTCTATTACTTTTGTAAATGGCTTTCTGTACCACTTACATAGTTTCTACAAGACATAGATAGTTTTTTATTCTTCTATAATAAAAAGAATCTGGACATGTATGAAGCCGATTGGATTAAAATTCTTTCACTTTTTCATCTGATGAAGATCATTCATGTTGAAACGTTTCTTTAAGGAGATCAAAACTAATGCTACTACAAAAATGATAATTTCGGATTATGAAGAGGATGACTGAGTTACAGCGCCTAAAATACATAATGTGGGAAACGGTTTTGCCGTTTTTTAATTAAAATTTTCGAATTAAAAATGGAAATTCTGAAACAAGAATTTTTACTTTAAGAAATCACGAAATATCTGTCATTAAGTAACCAAAAGAACGTTATAGGAAAGTTCTGGTATGAATGCGAAATTTCGAATTTTAAAAAAGCCAAACTGGTAATGCTTTAAAAAGTGCTAAACAACTGTAGCCGATAAACGTGCAACGATGCGGTAAAATAATAGGGCGATCGCAGCGACGTCTGCTTTTAAAATAGATTTACCTCTAGCAAAAGTAACCGTTTCATTATTTACAACATGAACATAATTTCTGTTAATAAAATCTTCTTGTAAGTGAATATAACAGATGTAACTGATTTTAAAATTTGTTTTTTATCATATCAGGGAATTAATCTTCTCCTCTCTTCTAGCAGAAATTTTCGGAATTAAAAAAATTCCAAACTGGCAATGCTTTAAAAAATGCTAAAACATTGTAGCCGATAAAGGTGCAATGACGCGGTAAAATAATAGGAAAATCGCAGCGACGTCTGCTTTAAAAATAGATTTACCTCTAGCAAAAGTAAAAGTTTCAATATTGACAACACGAACATAATTGCTGTCAATAAAATCTTCTTGTAAGTGTATATTTCAGATGTAAGTGATTTTAAAGTTAGTTTTTTTTAATATCAGGAACCTATTCATTATTTTATCCTTTGGTATGCTAAGTAGGGATAGTTTCTAGTTTGCTGTCTTGTATCGAGTAATTGAACCAGGCACAAAATAATGCGTCTCACGTTTTTTAGCCATGATCAATATCAATCATATTTTGAAAGCTTATAGAAATCATTATCCAAGTCAAAGTAAAAAGGGTTTAATTTAATTATCATTGTTGTTGATAATTTAATTATCATTGTTGTAATTATTATTAGTTGTAATCATTTGTGGCCGTACACTCATGAGTAACACCTGTGCGAACATTTTTGAATTTTCCAATGCATTTGTAAACACTCCGTTGCGGCAAAACACTGTTCCCGTATTTTGCCGAAAGTCTTTGATGGATTGAGGCCCCTGATACACTTCTAACCACACAAAAACTGGATCACGGCTGGTTGCTCCTCTTTGGTGCAAATTTCTAATGGAGTGGCCATGCAACAAAAGGAAGACAAATGGAGGAATTACGGTCAAACTTTCATAGCATGACCATAACAACATAACAATAAAATAAACCAGGGTAGATGTCAGTATGAACAATGTAAGAAGAGTTACCGTAATTTCCGGAGTATAATCCGCGGATCAAACAATTCTGTTTCAACCCAGAAATTTTATTCAATAATTGACGTCAAATATTTACAGCGATAAGTTATTACTAGTAAGTTACATTTTATAAAATAAAATTTCTGAGTTGAAACATGATTGCTTGATCCGCGTATTATACGCTCGAAATTACGGTACAATGTTTGACTTACTCTCGTATGTACAGACCAATATGTTATTTAATTTATTATTCTATTAATATAATTATCTATACTATTGCCTCTCTGATATGTAATCGCAGAAATCTGATTAAATAAGTTGTAATTTGCTATTAAAATAATGTGGTATTGAATGTTTGACAATCTAGTGTTCAACCTTTAAATCTATGATCAGGTAAAACTATAATTAGATGTATTCGACAAATATCAATTTTTTCCAGTGTGTCATTTTTTAATTTTGTGTTTTTTCCTATGTTTGTTTTGTCGTTGTAAATTAAAGAAATTAAATAAAAACAATGGAAAAATAGTTCTCTTATTGCATGTTTTGTGTACAAGTTACACGCAATTTAGTGAAGATCTTTTACATAGCTGCTCACATGTACGCGTTTTTCTTCTACTAAAATATAATAGTAAATTCTGCCATTAATACTCTCTGAAGTTCACAATTATACAGGGTGCAATTAAGTTATTGTTGGGTTTTCCTAACTCAGAACTTTTGATTTAAGAACGTGACGAAAACTATTATTAAATATATGTAAAGTACGACTCAAAAAGTGTTTTAATAAACACAAATAAGTGTTAAAATAAGCGTTACAAGTGAGTAAAATAGCAACTTAAAAAAACAATAATCAAATACATATTATAATCAAATAATAATTAATATTCAAATATATCAAAAGTTGTTAACGAATTAGGGATACAACAGTAAAAAGAAACGCAATACACATATTACTTTCTCTTGTACACTTGCCATTATGAATTTTCAAGTTTCAACATTCCACAGTGCAGCTCAGTGGGGCACTTAGACAATCTAGGTTGACAAAATTATTGCGTTGAAGTTTAATTTGGTTTTGCTGGTTTTTCGAATGTATCATTATTAAAATACTCAAACAGCGATAATTATTTTTTTATTTGATTATTTTTATTATAATTATTATCATTTATATTATTATTATTATTATCATTTATATTATTAATATCATTTATATTAGTATTATTTATATTATTATTTATTTGTATTATAATATTGTATTGTCATTGAAACTACACCTGTATTCAAATTTGCAGCTCAAATGGACAATTAAAAGTGGTTTAAAATTGACTTGTAAGATGTGAACTAAACAGCCTAATCCTAATAATACTATAAATCTGATTGTGTGTGTAAATGTTTCGCTGAAGTATTCGTCAAAGCGGAGGATTTAATGACCATGTATCTTTACATATAGATGTATGCAAAGTAAGATGTAACGCAGAAATGAATATAGGCTAGATTTTATTTATTTTATTCAAATATGTTTCTTAATAATTAAAAATTTGGTTATTTTCATAGAGAATAAATTGACAATTTTCCATAAAATTTAACCATCTTTGTTTTCGTTGCTAGGGCTTTGATCGTTGCCAATAAATATCAACGCGGAAAAATAATTTTTCCTCAACAATTAATTTTAAATTGAAAGATTTTCACGTGAAACATTAGAATTCAAAAGAAGATAAATTTCCGTGATATTTGCAATGTTGCCAGTCGGCTACTTTTTTTAAATTCCATTTTCTTGATTACCACCAGTCTTTAGAGAAAGAAAAATTCACTCTATGTAATTACAGATTAAATAAGGAGAACAATTTCAAAAACGTGGTGCCAATCAAGTTATATGAATTTGTAAAAAGTAGCCCACTGGCAACATTGGATATTTGAAACAAAAATTGTATTTGTTATTGTACATGAAGTATGAATATCGAATGCGTTGAGAAGATATTTTCTGTCAAAAACTGTTTTATAATTAGAAGGAAAAATGAACAATAATTATAGTATTAAAAAAAGCTTTCGCTTGGACCATGAAACTAGGAAAATGGTCCTCCTAGGCTTGAACAAATATGACGTCATAAATAAAATATGTATTTTCAAATAGTCTCAATAATACAAGGAGCATGAATATCAGTGTATAATAAAAGTAACTAGAGAATGGACATCATATTTAAGATAAAAATCTGAAATATTTGTTAACGATACTGATTAATAATAAGCTTGAATATCAGTTACATACAGATGTGAGTTTTGTGCTAAAATTCACGTCATGACTTCCAGGAAAAAAAATTAACAAGAATTATATCATTAAAAAGAGATTTCTCTGGGATCAAGGTGATGTCATATTTGAAATAAAACGAGAATTTTAAAATATATTTTAAATGGAGTGTGAATCAATTTCATACATTAAAAATACAAGGATCAGTAATTTTGTTAGGAAAAGAAAAATGAACACGAGCCTATTACATTAAAATCTGACTGTCTGTTTGTATTTCGCAACTACTCCTCTTAGATTATCGAATGCAATGCGATTTACTTAATACTGGTTATCATTGATCGGAGGATGTCATATAAACTCTCAGAATTTAAAATTTTGAATAAGATTCAGAGATATTATATATATTTTTTTTAAATTTGAACGAAATTTCTCTAAAAACGGTAATTAAATTACTCCATTTTTGTGTATAAAGAAGGAGAAATTAAACAGATGTCTATTTTTTACGCCATTTTCTTATTACAACTGAAAAAAAGAATTTGTTTTCAATTTGAATATTTGGTGAAAAAAAAATCTTAATTACAGTAAAATTTTCAAAAAAATAAAAAACATATTTTGACATATTCAAACTTTATGAATCATTTTATTCTGCAAAACAAAAATCGTCTGTTAAAATATTGCATTTAGAAATCAAGATTTGTTTCAGCTATAGATTAACCCTTTCAAGGGCGGTGTTTTGCTTTCAAGGGCGGTTGTGCGAACGCTTAATTTTAATTCCAAATTGCCAAGTGGAACCTAGAAATGTTTAATAAAATTTTGCTTTTATAATATTCGCAATGAAAAGCTTTTAATCATTTTCAAATAGATGTGTTCGTAAAATCTGGTGTCATTCAAATATTTCAACATTTTAGTAAAAGAAGTAATTTGCCCTTGAAAGGGTTAAACCAAGGAGGCAAATTTAATCTTCTTTCATTTAGGTGTAGAATTATTGCTCCCAATCCACAAGAATTGAATTTAAAGAAAATTCATATACTATTTCCAACGAATTTTTTTGAATGATGGCTATTAAAACGTTTCCCAAAGTCGTTAAAAGTAAAATGGTTTATCAGGTAAAATTATACATTTGTTTTTACCCAATTCGTTGATTTACATGATTGTATTTGGACGTTCTCTTCTCATTGGTTCCAGTTTCATTTTCGCGATTATTTGACACAAAATTTCACTTTTTTAAAACTGAGTTATGTCAAGGCCCCTATAACAAAGAAATACCGTATTTTCTCACATGGAATGTGATAAAGAGTTAGTATATTATTTAAATTTTTCTGCTTCTTTTAATGTTACGTGAACGAAGTCACGGGTAACAGCTAGTAATATTATAAATGTGATTGTGTGTGTAAATGTTTAGGAGAAGTAAACTTCAAAAAGGGGGATTTAATGGCACTGTATCTTTACATATAGATGAAATATAACCCTGAAATAAATATAGGATATATAATATGAATCATTTTTAAATATTTTTCTTAATAATTCATAGAGAATCAATGAATAGTTTTCCTATAAAATTTAATTAACTATTTTACGTTGCTAAGCATTAACGTTGCCAATAAATACGAAACCTAGAATAATATCTTTTCCTCAACAATTATTTTTCACATGGACAATTTTCACGTGAAAAATGAAAATAAAATAAAAATAATTAAGCTTTGCAAATAAGATTGAATGATGTATTATATATACACACATATATATATATATATATATAGAAAAGCCGTTCTTGGTATGTATGTTCCTTATACAAATGTACAGTTTTTATTCGATTTGAACGAAAGTTGATGTACATACTTTTTAGAACACGAGTAAAAATACTGTCAAGCTTAAAATTTTCTCAGACCATTCTTTACAATTTTTTTTTCAAATATCTCCCTTACTTTATCATTACACAATTCTGTTTTTTTCAATTTATAATGCAATTTTTTCCGTCGACATAAAAAGAAACTGCGTATGGATAGTATAATAACCCCTTAATCGTCGCGCCTGATAAATGTAGGCTACTTTTTAAAAATGCAGATTGCTTGATTACCACCAGTTTTTGTTAAGTAGAAATATTCGCCTTATTTAATAGGCAGATATAATAATGCGATAATAAAGCCAATTATATTGTTTTCAAAAATTGGTGGGAATCAAACAATCTGAATAAAACAGGCGTAGCCTACACTGCCCGTGAATGTCTCGGGCACGACGATTAAGGGGTTAATAAACCAATAAAAAATCAGATTTTCTCACTATTATTTGAAATCAGAAACTGACGTCATTCCAGTTCAGATAATGTGATTTTTTTTACATATTACAAAAATTACTATAATAATAATTGGATAATAATTGCCCACTATTAATAAAATTGGATTTAAAGAAAACAATACAATAATTTCCAGTAATTATTCTTTAAAAATGGGTGTTAAAGTAAATTGGATTAAAAGTAAAATGGGTTTATCGTGGAAAAAAATGACGTAACTTTTTTCATGTAAACCATTCATTTTAATTTAAAAAACTAATATATTTTTTATAAGTTCGAGAATGTGGCGATATTTTCATTTTGCCAGCTTCAAAATTATAAACCAATTCGTAAAAGTACAATATATTTTTAGAAATATTTTTTTGCCTCAAAAATCACATGATTTCAAAACGCGATTTCAGCAAATTCTGTTTAAATTACATTGTAAATATATTTTCGGAGATAAATTAAGTATTTAATAATATTAATGTTTAAACGTTCTCTAAACGCTTTCTTGGTTTAAATAGATAATGTGCATGTGACGTCACGCACTCAAGTAAAGGCGTTTTTCGTAACTTATTGTAGGCGAAAAGTAACAATCCTTGAAGAGGTAATAATTGATAATGTATTATTTCCTACATATAATATAATGTATTCTAACTACTTGAAAATTACGAAAAACTTAGCGAAACTTCAAACAATTTAGCTCAACGTTTTGCCTACGTTAAGATGACAAACATGCACATTATCTATAAATAAAAATACATATTTGTACATGATTCCCGAAGTGAAAGAATTTTTTTTAACTAGAAAAATATCGGTTCATAGGAAAATCTATACCCGGTGAAATTGTCGTCATATTTTAAATCCTGTACTGATTTTCATTCAGAAAATATTAGTACTTTATAGCAGTTACACAAAGAAGCGTAATTTGAACAGAACGTATTAGTCGCCAAAACATAAGTTTAACATACTTTTACAGTACAATCTTCCAGAATATTAAGTTTCGGTATAATTTAATAAATAATTAAAGTCGATGTAAAGTTGTTAGCATGTTGCAATTTTCATTGGGGAATGGAATTTGCATTTGACATCGTTCACGTGAAATTTAAAGAAGAGTTGATGCAACTAATTAAACAAGAAAATTCCCCTTCTATTTTTAAAGGCACCATGATTATGGAAAAAAGCAAGAGAAAAGCCAATTAAAAATACAGGTATTATTAGTTATATTTCTCTGATACATATATAATTCCTTATAATTTTAAAATATCTAAATCTATAGTTAAAAATGTCTCTACAGAGTAATTTTTTCCCCTCATTGGAATAAATTCCTGTCAAATTTCGAAACTCCCATAATCCTAAACTACAACACAACGATCAACATGACAATGCTCCATAATGGGCTTTTCTCAGATTGTTTTCGCCATTTAAATAAATAAGGAACTCTATTGCTTAACAAATAAACATTTAGGCTTTGGAAGTTTTTGGAGCCTTATAAACATTTTGATTTTATTGGTAGATCTACAGATGTTAAATGTGTGGCACTGTGAAATAAAATTACGATAAATATATGAGTGTTAAATGTATTTTTCTACTTATTTTATTTATTTTGAAACTTTTATGCTCCACACACATTTAATTTCTTTTTTAAATATCATATAACATTAAATATCATATTATGAACTGTGTTGGAAAATAAACATAATTTATGTTGATTTTAAATAATTCTAATCAAATAAAAATGATGTCTAAAGAGACATGTTAATTAACAAATTTCCTCAAAAATATTTACTAACATATTCACTTAAAACAAATCACTGAAAAGTACTCTTTGACACGAAAACTTAAATTAAATCAATTTTTATGAACGGAATAAATCTAAAATAGAATAAATGGAAATGCTAAAATAGAATAACAAAGAAAAAATGGGTTCCACACTTAATCTTAGTGAAAGAGTATAAAATTTCAAGTTCATGAAATAAATTTAAATGATCATATACATAAAAATAAAAATACGCAAATTGTAATTATTAGAAGTAATATCTACTATAAAACATATTTAAAAGTCTGTTAATTGTATATGTTGCTTAATTAATGCATTAATTTTCTTTAACTGTTACGTGAACGAAGTCACGGGTAACAGCTGATACATACATACACTGCAAGATAATATAACTTAATGATTTGGAAACTTTTGCAGTAGTTTTCTTATGTTTTCAATGCTTTAGGAATGGCATTTTGATTAAAAAAATGCTCATTTCTTAAAAGTGCTTATTACTGTGTTAAAAGCCAAGATAAATTTTGTAAACTAGATGGCGCATATTTTCAAACAACATTAGGTTAAATCGTGTGACAAACATGTGGAATATGCCTAGTAAACTCCTGCTTTCAAATAAAGCGGAATAAC
This sequence comes from Maratus michaelseni, assembly GCA_963931845.1. Classification (NCBI taxonomy): domain Eukaryota; kingdom Metazoa; phylum Arthropoda; class Arachnida; order Araneae; family Salticidae; genus Maratus; species Maratus michaelseni. Next base: position 190,300,337 of record OZ007599.1, on the reverse strand, counting down.
CACAAAGTGCTTTCGAACTTACAGAAACTTGTACAACCATTGAAGCTACCGTAATTTCCGGCGTATAATCCGCAGCTCAAAGAGTCGTTTTTCGACCCAGAAATATTATTTTATAAAATTTAACTTAAATGACCGCTGTAAATATTTAACTACAATTATTGAATAAAATTTCTGGGTCGAAAAACGACTCTTTGAGCTGCGGATTATACGCCGTAAATTACGGTACCTCAAACTAACTGTCTTATTTATGGACGTAGTTAATCGACACATCGGATACTTTCGACAAATCTCGTACGCATCTCTATAGAAGAGATATTCATCTACCAGTATACGCGATCTTGTTAAATTCCGAGATAATCTGAAAAATGAATTTTGTCCACTTAGATCATTAAAGCACCACTGTGCGCCGTGCCGCTAGGGTTGCCGCATATATTGGCGGAGAATAATTAACTTTGTTTGTGTTATTAAAGAAAATTTTTGAGATGAAATTTATGAATATGTAATTTTATATTACGTCCTGTTCTTAAATCAAACGTTATAAAGTACGGAAAACCCGGCATTAATTTTTGAGAACCTTATGTATGGCAAACATTTCTATTAAGATTTAGTGATGAAAAAGCGTAAACGCTTACAGCTACGAAGTTACTATAATTTCCGGTGCGTAAGTCGACCAAAAAATGCACTACAAATAACATTCACTGCTGTTGTATATCAGTATTTTCGTATAGTTGATTTTTCAATCCCAGATTTCGTGATGCATTTATGCGATTATGTGAGATGAGGTTATACTATATGTACTACTTGTAATAAACTGAAAGAAATGTTTTTTCTCTTTAATTTTTCCGACGACATACCGGGTGTTTCAAAAATGACTGATGGATTTTAAAATTCAATAGCTTGCCAAAGCTGACAGATATTAAAAAAATTCTTGCAGGAGGATTATATATTATGTCAGGAGTTTTTTACTGTGATTCTTGATTTAAGTTCAAATTTCAAACAATAGATGGCGCTGACAGCGATTAGCGCTCAATCGAAGCCGAAACTGATGATCTCAGCATCAATGCACCGCCCCCTGAATACTAGAACTGCGGGCTGACAAAAATAGCGGCTGTCGCAGGCGGATTATTTTTTCAGCGTTTGAACGGTCCCTCGAACTTCAATACCAATAATTTCTAAAAGTTTTATTCGCCTAGTTTTTCTGAGATCAAATAAGTCAAAGAAAACTTTCAGATATTATTGTTGTTAAAGTTCGAGTGATCGTACAAACGCTGAAAAAAAATCCGCCTGGGACATCCGCTATTTTTGTCAGCTCGCAGGCCTTGTATTCAGGAGGCGGGGCATCAGTGCTGAGGGGCGCTAGTTTCGGCATCGAGTGTGCGCCAATCGCTGTCTATTTTTTGAAATTCGAACTAACATAAAAAATTACAGTGAGAAAAATTCTGACATCATACATAACCCTCCTGCAAGAATTTTTTTAATATCTGTCACCGTTTGCAAGTTATTAAATTTTAAAATCCATCAGTCAATTTCGGAACACCCAGTATATAACGGAAAGTACTGAATACACTTTCTTCCTATAGTGATTTATTTTGATTAATCAAATACCGTAAGTCGTATAATCTGCGGATGAAAGAATCATGTTTGAACCCAGAAATTTTATTTAATAATTTAATTCAAATATTTACAGTGATCTATTAACCCTTAAACGCATGAGTTTTTCTTTTACAATTGTGTTTTTTTATACATATATTAATTATTAGACACCAGAAATTTTAAGATAGATTTTTAACTTTGTTCAGCAACATAGTTCACGGGAAATTTACTGGATTAATATTTCTATATAAATATAGTGGTGGCGAAGAAGTTGATTTATTTATTAAAAGTTAAATAAAAAGTGATGGAAATTTACATCACTATGCAATTAAGGGTTAAGCTACATTTTATAAAGTAAAATTACTTGCTGAAACAGGAATGTTTTATCCGCGGATTATACGCAGGAAATCACGGTACCTATTACTGGTCATATTATGTATAATAGACGGAATAAAATCAATATTAAGAAAAATGACATTATTTTCAAAATTATTCAATGCAATTTTTTTTTATATTCTTTTGTCTTTTTTTTGTCATATGCTGGACATTGTTTAATATAAATTAAGTTCCTTCCTTTTAATCTAATAAAGTAATTATCATTAGAATGATTAATATATCTATTTTAAAATACCATTCTTAAATCTGTTTTTAGACATAATTATTTTGTATGAGAGAATTGTTTTTACATTTATGATGAGAGTAATAAAATTGGATATTATAATAAGCAACATTTTATCTTACTAGAGTACTAAAAATTTTTTTAATGGACGATCATAAATATGAGATTATTCTGCATTTATATTAGGTCATAAAGCATTATTGAAGTAGTTAAACGTGTAGGCTTATCTTAGCAAGATTTTAAACATAAAACCCATTATATTTCGATAAATGGGATACGATATCCGTTAAAATAATACTTTATGATTCTTTACTTTCCCGTTACCGCTATTTAAATATTTCTACGTTTCTTACTTTTTCAGAATTTACCGCCATTTAAATTATTAAGATGGAAACGCTCTGTTGAAGAAAATTTACTTTGATTTTCAGTGCGGTTAATGGGATTTCTTAAGCACACCAATTACACTTTGTGTATTAGAGAACTAAATGTCAGTTTATTTTGAAACAAAATTATGTTATACTTTATACAATATATAATCGTCGATTTTATTTAATAGAATAACATTTTAGAAATAATTTCTAATCCTGAATATGCCGAAAAAATGTATATTGTGTAAAAATTTCACAAGAACATAGATTCATAATAAGAAGGAATTCTAATTTTGAAATTAAAATTAAAATTAATGTTATTAGCAAATAGATAATAGTAGTAGTAAATAATAACAGTTGTTTTTAGATGGAATTCTAATTTTGAAAATAATATTTGATTATATTAATATAAAAAATTTATGTTATGTACTATATATATAAAATACAAACGGAAATTTCGTTCCGACGTTTTATAACTCGAGTTCTCAATGGATTTTGATAGAACTTGCACTATTCGGTAGATATTTTTTTCAGGGAAGGTTTTAGTATATAACATATTATTCTACGTAGATTAGTTATAGAGATATGATAGAAAGTTCTGTTATTTTGGACGAAAAGGTCACCATTAGTCTTTTTTTTTTGGCAAACATTATCGTTACTGAAAGAATTGTAACTTCTATATCATTTATAAAATAATACAAACACCTCGAAAAAGAAAACTTACTAATTTTAATTCAAATAAAAAAAAAAGATTTTTGATGAGATATAATGTAATAAAACGAAAATATTTAATTTATACACGAAAGAGAATGTTCGTAATGCTTAAAAAATATTGCAATTGCAACCATATTTGGCGATTTATCGCTTGCGTCAGGTTAAGAAAAATGTATCTGGAGCTTTGATTAGATAAAATCTATCTGAGTAACAATTTTGTTTTTTATTTGTTCTTTTTTTTTAAATTTTATTTTTATTTTTTTCTAACTCCTCCATCAAGTGACCTACAGAAGAAGCTAGCAGATGCAATTATAAAAATGACTATATTTTTGAGTTACATGTGTTATTTGTTTATAAGATTTTAATTCTACTTTTATCACCAAACAATTTACTTTTAAGTCAAAAAGGCATAACCGTGATATCGGACCGAGCTATGTTTAAGAAAATTGTGTTTTTCAAGTATTCGACAGCATTTTTGGTATAATTTTTATATTGAAATGCAAATTACATAAATAACAGTTAATATTATAAAATGGAGTCAAATATTTAAATTTTAGTGTAAATGTCAGCCCCACACCAATTATTAACACACAGTTATAAAAAATACCGTTAATTTCTTTTTAGTTTTCTTTGCATATATTTTTTTTCTTTTTGAAGATTTTTAAAAGTTAATGGACTAATCTTCTGTAATCGGGTCACCCGCCAATTGTTGTTTTTACTTTTTGTTAGAAATTTGTGTTATATTTAGAGAGTACTTTGGACAGTGAATCCAATTGCAGAAGATTACACGCAATTTATACTCAGCAATTAGTACATTTATGGTTTTTCATTATTAAGCACACGGATAAATGAAGATTTATTATTATATATTTTTTATCTGCAGTTATTTTACTATCACTAAACAAGCAATACTTGCAATGTACGAAATAAAATTTAAAATGTCAATTGTGGCCAAGCAACAATATTTGCTGATTTATCATTTTGGCTTAGATAAGAAAAACAGTACCTCTAATTCTGATTACATAAGATTTTGGTCATTACAAAGGAATTTCGGCTAACGCACAGTGCTAGCAGTTAAACTTAGTAACAAGTTAACGATTATGTCCATTAAGGGGTTTATTTAGACAACTGACTGAAGAATAATCCAATCTTGAAAATAAAAGAAATAGCAAGACTATATATTTCAGCGTGTTGTTATGCTCATTAGAGAAATGGAAAAAAAATGTTAGGTTCAAGTATTCACCAAAATGATAAATAATTATTACTGAAAGTTTTGCATAACTAACTTAATTTATCATTCTGAAGTACTTTTATTGGTGACAGATCTATCATTCAGTCAGCAGCAATTTGACATTACTTATGGAACGTACTTTGGCACGTAATTTATTTCGTTTTGTAGCTAATTTAGGTGCAATCAGTGGCGTAGCGTCAGGGGGGGGGGCACGATCATTTTACTACCAGTAAAATTATATACTACATTTAGCCTTATTTAATCTTTGAACGGTATGAATTAAATAAGGCCAAATATAGTATATAAAAATACTGGTAGTAAAGTGATCCGTGCCCCCCTTGACGCTACGCCTCTGGGTGCAATTGTAACCATATCGCTGAAAAAACTTCTAATCTTTGACTTCAAACTTGGTTGAGAACCCGATTACGGAAGACTAGGAAGATGTTATTTGATGCAAACTAGAGGATTATTTTTTTATCAGTTTCAGTTAGCGATGTTTTTTTTTTTTCAGTTAAATGGTTACATGATTGCAACTGGTATATAAAATGAAAAGGCACCGAAAATAACGTTATTTTAATTTTATTAAAATAATTAAGCTTTAAAAACCTACTTTTTTATGATTCACATTTCTTTTAAATATGAAAGTTAAACACTGCTCTTTGTATGCAAATATTTTATTACTTTTTTCACTGTATTTATTCTGCTGGAATCCAAAGATAGAAAACTGTAGTAGACCTACCAGAAGATGACGTACATTACAAAATATAATGTAACGTAGATTGAAATTTTATTTAAACTACCAGAACCACTCTTAGCACCAAGCTGAGAGGCACGGAGTTCAAGAACTAACAAACGAAACTGAATAACCCGAACATTCAATGGTCAATCTCTACATTGATTATTCTAATGCTCTCTTTTTTAGTAGAGTGGTGACTAGAGAACGTTTTAAATTCTATTGGTAATATTGTTCATATTTTTCTATCAAACACTGCTATAAATGATCAAATAAAAGAGTTGCTCCTTAAAAGCAAGAATTTTAATTTAGCTAAAGCATGAGATAAGATTATAGCGCATTGACATTCGCATTGTATTAAGCAATGAGAGAGGATTTTCCAGGTGACAATCAATATTACTTTAAAATACATGGTCGAATTCATCATTTCGTTTGATTCAAAGATTCATTTTGAAAATTGACCAGCACAGCGGACATAGCCTGCTAATAAGCAAATAAATAACACTAGTTTACAAAAAAAAATTTTTTTGTTCATGAGATGAAACATATATTATTTATGTAGGCTATGGACGGTAGTTAAAAAAAAAATATTTTTTGTAGCACGTCACAATTTTGAGATATGAAGGTCTTTGTTTTCTATCTACCCGTAATTGTTTAACCCTTTCCGGCACAGACAAATTCTATTCATGAAATTAGAAATTACTGACTGACACCGGAATTTACAAATGACTGTTTTAGTAAATAAGAACTCGCTATTTTAAGCTTTCATCGTAGAAACAAAAATTTATTAAAATATTCTTGCTGACTATTGTGTGTTTGGAAGTAGTTTTTTGTAAAAATCTTCTTTATAAATATTTCAAATATCTGACGTGCGGGATTTTTTTAAATATTTTTTCCTAGATGTAGATACCTAAAGTAACGTAACCGTATATCTTTCATTTCATGAACAAAAGTCGTGTAAACTAGTGTAATAAGAGTCTACTATAGTCCTAGGAATCTCCATGTCACCAGTATTTCAGAATAGTAATCTTCTTCATATTTAATCATAGAATTTCAGGGATTCAATAATTAGGGTTCATTATAGTCCTATTTTTTTTGTTACCGCAATTTCAAAACAAAATTCTTCGTCGTGTCCTTCTATTGCAAAGTTGTGGAAGCATACCACCAAGAGTACTTTTTTGAAAAAAGTTATATTCACACAAATGAGTGAGTTTAATTCTTAAATAAAGTGAAAATCACTAACCGAAAATAGGTTTGTCTCTGCCACTCCATGGTTTACAATTGAAACACATTGGTATAAATAATACAATACATTGTTGTATACCTACTTAAAACTAAGTACTCGATCCGGCTTCTTTATTATTACCATTACTTTACAACACCAGTCTTTGTAGTTTTTATTTCAACTGTTGCAGAAATTAACAGAAAATGTGGAAGATCTGACTTTAAAAAAGGAAGATTTTCAGGAATGGATACATTGTATTCATAGTTGTCAACAGCTACAAATTCTTGACTGTAGTGTTTCGGTATAATAATATATACCTTAATTTACCGCAGAAATTTGCAATTAATTATGAGGAAAATATCTAGTCTAAAACAGTATTGTCAAAAACTTAAAGCAGTTGGCAGTGTGAAATCGCTATTTAATAAACAGTTTTTCCAGCAAAAACGCCTCATTGGCACGATATTTAAGAGAATTTTCCAAAATTTAAGCCCAATACAAGAGTCTGGGCTTTTAACGTGAAAGGGAACAATCCAATTACTTTTCGAGGTTTATTACTCTTACATTTTCAAAAAATTCGAATTTTCGTGGACGTATACCAGAAAAGGCATTATTTTCTAAGCATATAAAACAAACTGCTTAAAAAATGTCCTAAAATTACATTAGTTATGACTATAGATATATTCAAAGTGAAGTAGGATTAGAAGGTCATTGCTACGTCCACCAATGGCTCGAAGAACGCTAACAGTGAGTTGGGATTTTTTAGTACCCCATACTGAACCCTATTGTTACATTTCGATATCGAAATGAGACATCGAATCTTTCGACAAAAATTCTTTACTCAATTCTGTAACATTTTGTAAGGAAACGCCATATATTAACGTATGCTCTGAATTCATATTTGCACCAATGATATTACTTTTGCTTTAAGGGTTTGTAAACCTTTGACAGAAAATATAGGTATTTAAAAAACGTAAACCTAGACAAACATGATTGATAAAGAAAACATACAAGTTGAATGTATTAGAACTGAGTAAAAGTACGTCCATGCCGGGGTCGGAAATAGAAACTTTCGACTTTACTGTCAACGCAGTAGCAATAAAGCTATCCTGGGAAACTCTGCCGATAGAATTCACCCAAACAAATTTTTGAAATTAGCATCGGTTTGCGGGATATGACGAAGCTCGACAGATTGAAACTCAAGTAATGGAACGTCATATAGCCCAGGATATCTAAAAGGATTTTCCTTCACCTTAAATGGGTCAGGGGGCCATCAAGGGGGTCCAAATCATTATCTAAGCGATGGATGGGTTTATGTGTTGGCATTTCTGGACAGTACAGAAAAAAAATCCGATTTTTTTAAGTAAGTGGAGCAATAATAAACAGAGGGGTGTAACACCTGTAGAAAAATGAATAAAGGGAAAAAGCAGTAGGGTCTTTTCCACTACGTACATAGTGAAAAAGGGGAGGCGGCGAAAAAAACAGCATTTTGGGCTATTTTGTTGGGATTCTAATGTCACTCTGTTTTGTAAAGTTTGGGATTTAAAAAGTTAAAAAATTTTGATTTGTCGAGAAACATATATTCGAATGACACTCGAATTTTATGCGTATATTATCTCTCCGTCAGATTGTCACATGTGCGAGTGCAGTGCTCTGACAGGCACCTGTTTTAAATTTGTCTTTAGCACCTAATGAGCTCAATCCTAACGCCCTTACATTTACTCTCTTCTCTCCTAAGTTTCCATTATTTTTTAATCAACACAACCATATTTTTAAATATAAATTAATCTTTAGTGGTCTCCAACTTGTAGGATGTGGGCCACTAAACTACCACTATTTTATAACAAATAGAATTCAACTTAAATCATGACAAAAATGTTTTCGATAAATTAGGCAAAAATTAAATTTCAAAATTTCTGTTGGCTAACGATGTTTTTGCAAAAAGGTTGAATGCTCCATAACTATAATTTAACCCTCTGTAATATCACCACGTTGTATAGCTGCAACATACTCAAAATTTATTGTTACTTATACAGTGGGCTTTAAAAGACGATTTCATTTATTGCTGCTATCTTACAATACAGAAGTTAACATATTGTCGCTACCATGTCAAACTATCGAATATGAAATAATGCATTTTTCATTATGTCTAAAAATGGGCCGATTGTCACCATTAAATTTTATTAAAATTCTTCTCCTAGTAAAAATATTAATAAAATTTTTGTGAAGAACAGTGTTGCGAGTTTGGCTTTCTTTTTTATTCAGAGAAGCCAAATACATAAAGGAAACTTAGAGAAAACAATTTTTACTTTCAGTAATCACGAAATAGCTGTCATTAAATAAAGCGAAAAATTTCATTTGAAATTTCTGAATGAAAAAAAAGAATGCCAAATTGGTAACCTTAGTAAAGTATACTATTAAAATTTAGTGGTGACAATCGGCCCATTTTTAAAAGTAAAGAAAATTGCATTTTTTCGTATTTGATAGTTTGACATGGTAACGACGATATATTGCTCATAGAATTCTCAACACACGACTATACCGAGTTAATCTTTCATGCCAAATTTGTATTTATCATGTGAGCAGTGTCACATCGTTATTTCAAAAATTAACTTTGTTAATTTTATAAAATGAAAAAGGCTAGAAACGTTCAAAAATACATTTTTTACAATGGTAAGGTAGTATACATTACAATTTTGTATTAGAAAATTAACACTGTTTATGAGAAGTGTGAAATTTTATGTTTAAAATAGATATGAAACAAGTTGGAGATTGAACGTCAAACGTGACAAATGAGGTGCAGGTAGTTGTTGATTTTATTGACTTACAAACAATTAATTATAATTGTTACATTACAATTATACTATGCTTAATCATCCAGTACAATACAATGTAAAAAAAAATCATCGTTATTATTTAACTGAAAAATGAATTATATCGTTTGTTATTATTGTGTAATTAATTTCCGTAATAAAACAAGCGTATTTTAAAGAGGCTTTAGGCTAGCTTTGAAAATTTCAGAACTTGATATCCAAATTTACACTCTTTTTCCATTTAATATATATGTCACCGGAAACATCTATCCAAAAACCTGTCGGTAGATTTTATGATTGCTATAAATAAACAATTTTAGTATACACATTCAGTTTTTAAATTCCGTAATACGGAAATAATATGACTCAGTCTTATATAAGACGTAATCACCATGGCAACCTAAAATCATTACCTATCATGGGATATCATTGAATTAATTACGTATGATAGGCTTTAATAGAATGAAGAAAAGTTTTTTTTAATATATTTTTAAGTTTTGATTTGATTTTCATAAAATTTGAAATCACTCGACAAAATTCTGCAATGATTATATATTAAATTTCAAACAATTTGGTTGGGTAGTTTTTGCTCTGTTATATCCCTTTCCGACACAGTGGTCCCACTCCAGGCGCACCTAATTTTAATTCCAAACTTGCATATGGCACCAAGAATATTTTAATAAAATTTTGTTTCTATAATGAAAGCTTAAAATAAGAAGTTCTTATTTTCTAAAAAAGTCGTTTGTAAATTCCAGTGTCAGTCAGCAATTTCTCATTTTACGAACAGACTTTGTCTGTGCCGGAAAGGGTTCAGCAGACAGACGGACAAGACGACTACTATAGGTGCTACGTATTTATATAATTAGAAATGCACATAAAAGGTAATTTTTGTTTATTCGAATTTTTTAAAAATTTTTACATTATTAAAATGATGCGTTCTAACATCTGAGTAAATATTTTTCAAATAGGAGTTGTTGCGCCACAAATGGTTAAAATGAATAAAAGACTCACATGAGTATAATTTAAAAAAAAAAAAATCTGAAAGAGGTTTTAATTTTATGGTGCTTAAAAAGTAATGTAAAGACATCCTTTTGAGTCTTGAAATTCACAAGCTCTTTAAATCTTGATTAAAAGTTGACCGCTGATTAATATTTAAAATTTGCGTTAGCCCTTTGGTTACAGATTTATTAAAAAAAAATACATGCAGAACATCATCACCAGAAATTTGGAATAGTGTTTTTTCTGTATTTGTTGACATATATTCCCTGATTAAAAAGATGCGAGAAGTACTGTTTAAATTTTCCGGTGTAAATTCGAAATGTCTGAATTAAAAAAATAAATTCCGTGGGCAATGCTGATGATGAGTCTCAGTCTTCAAATGAACACAAGGAGTTAAAAGATATAGTTTCCACTTGTTCATCTTTATAAATAACTTCATCTTTATAGGTTGATGTAAACGATCTGTCGTATCTTATTTTAATACCCGATTTTAATACCTAATAATTTTACCTATCAGTTCGAAGCAAGCAGATGTAATAAAATTATCAGGTATAAAAAATTGACCGGTTTTAAAAGTATTAAAATTAGGTCTTAAAATGCGACAGATTTTTTGCATCAACCTAATATTTGACAATGAATAAATAAAAGAAAAATACTTTCTGCATATTCGTTTAATTTAAAAAATACATATTAGTATCTTATTCTGTTTTTATTCCTACTATTCAAAAATTTAAAAGACTTCACACGTGGGTATTAAGTTATCGGTTTGAATAACACTTTATTAAATTGAAATTATCTTCAAAATTCCAGTCATGTTAAATAAAGTAAAAGGAATATCATCTGACATTCATCAGGCATTTCTTGCTAGTCGGCAGTAGTGTGCAAAACAATCTAAAATATTTTTTTTTAAATGTCGGATGGCAAGTTTTCTTCCCAACCGGCATTAATGAGTTAAGGAAACCAGAAATGTATATGATTTTATATTTTTAAACCGACTTTGTATGAATTTATATTTTTAAATGAAAAATTCGCAAAAAAATAATATTATTTAAGGGTAAAAGTACTCGTAAAAAATAGTTCTTCCTGACAAATTTATTAGAAATTTTTATCTGTTATAAGTATAACGGTTTTAAAGTCCGTGTAAAAATTTTGTTAATAAATATTGTTTTTTAGTTATCAAAGGTATATGTTTTCTCCCCGCTTTTCTTTCGCACCCTAGCATTCAACAAAACAACTAACGTTCTAATATTTTAAACTCTCTAAAATTTCAGTCTTTAACAAATGTAACTGTAGGCAAGCCCTCTGTAAAATTTCGTGTAAATATATGTATATTTATCAGTGAAAACATGAGTCGAAAGGACTCGCGTTTTGCCCTTTACATCGAAAATTAGTCTGTTTTTAACCCCTTAACCGTGTAGCCCGAACTCAGTTCGGGTAAAAACAGTTTGCTTGTTTTGTTATTAAAAGCTTTTCCCACCAGTAATTATTTAACGCTACCTTCGCTTTATTAATCGGCAGACCATTTTCGATTACATAAAGCAGATATTTTAGTACGGAAAAAGTAGTGTATTGTGCCGATTTATAGTTCATGGTGTCAAAATACCTCCCACAGTTAAGGGGTTAAATACTTCTACTCTTCCGAACGTTTTCAAGTTTTGTAAGTGCTGTAAATCTGTTTTTACGAGATGTTCTAAAAATGTACGGATGTTTAGTTACTTTTAGAGTATTAAAAATATCGTCCCCGATAGAAAAGAAGTGACCTGCGGTCGCCAAATTTTTTGAAAGTTATAAAATTTGTATTTTTGAAATCCGATTTCACCGGCGAAAATAAAAAAAAGAGTCTCAGCTTCAAGAGGATATATATTTTTTTATAACTACAATATTCCAGCCTGGGTGAGTGTCTCCGTAAGAGGTGGGTAACGTCAACCGTGAAAACGGCCCTTTTTGAATTTTTTTTTCAAATAGTTAATAACGTTATTTTTTCGAAGAAATTGCAGCGATTAAAACGCAAAAATACAATATTTAAGAATGAGTCTTCCGTTTTTCTATATCGCGAGCGGTTTGCCTGATGAAGGTTAAAACAAAACGCCAAAAAAGCAAGCATTTTGTTCTTCCTTCCTTTCTGCTCTAAAATCAGGTTCTGGGCATGCGCACAAATGTCTCCTGATTTTTGGAAAAAAACCATACTCTTTAAATGTGTTTTAAATTAATATCTCGTCTAATTATTAATAAAATTCTTAATTCTGAAGTGCATCAGGACATGCCTTGGACTAAACGCGCCCAAATTGTCAGAATTTTATGTGTGGTAGATTTAGCTAGGCATCGCCAAAAGACATGCGCATAAACACACAGACCGTAACTTTCTTTTAGTACTATATATTATTATATAGCAGGGACGGCAAACCCGCGTGCGAGAAGGTCTATTACAATCAATTTGAACGTTTAGTTATTATACTGGCTTATACTGGTTCGTGTTTTGAAAAACAGTAATTTCAAAGATGAATTTTCGTGGTAGGTTTTTACATTTGTAACAGAAATAACCTTCGAGGAAGGTTTCTACAAAAGTTGCAAAAGAATCCTTCAAAGAAGTTTTTTTAATTGTGTCGTTCAATAAATTAACGGATTGGGAGTCTTGGTCTTGGAAGAGTTTTCTTAATCGAATTTAATTTCAGACGTCGAAGATTATTATTACGGAATAAACTAGCTTTCTGGCACGAGCTTTCGCCGCCCCTATTATATAGAGGCATTTTATTGACATTTGCCACCGTACTAGAATTTTTATATAGAATTTTTTTTAAGATAGAAATTTAGACAATAGATAAAACAAAAATAACAAAGCAAAAATTCTGGTAGTAAGATAGATTTTTAGGAAAACAAGGGGCTAAGATGAAATCAGTGTGGCCCAGTTATGACGGTTTTTCTTGATTGTTATCACTTTTCTAAACAATACTTTTCGACGTATTTAATGAAAGATAAAATAAGGTAAGATAAAATAAGGTGAACATTTCTATTTTATAAAAGTTGTAAAAAACCCTCAACTTGCATGACATCATGTCGGCATTGTTGCCAATGGACTACTTTTTAAAATTTCAGATTGCTCCATTGGCATATATTTTATGAAATGGTATAATTTGCAATGTCTTCCCCTTATTTAATCTACCACAAAATAAGGCGAATTTTACTCGATCTAAAATATGGTGGCAATCAATAGACTGAATTAAATCATGTAAACCACTGGAAAGGGTGATATCGGAAAATCGGCAGACATGAACACATTTAAAAAGTATACGTCCACTTACATTTACGACATGCCAAGCTGTCACCAACGTTAGCACTGTATCATGAAACGTTCAAAGGATAAGGCGGAGGAAGTTTTCCAAGCTACGTTATTGCACAAGAACTCCTTTTAATGATGTCTGAAAGATTTTTCTGGGATTATTTTTTTTTTTTTGCAATCAAAATCTTGTTAATGTATTGGTGAATGGTTATGACCAAGACCTTATCATAGTATCAGACCTCACAATCAGCAAGTTACCTTTGACCGCTATACACGTGGTTAAAAACCACATGGTTGTCCTGCTACTAGCGCCATCAATCGTCAGTAATAGGAGTATTTACGACACGAAATAACACGAAATTTTTTCACAGCTCCATTTGTTCTATGCATTTGCTTATGAACTAGTATCGGTTGTATCCGCCAGGCGGCGATACTTTCCGGAGAAAGTCAATTAATAAGTTGGCAATTACCGCGGACATTTTCTCACATAGACTTTCTCCGGATTGTCATGTCTGATCTATGATAAAGGAGTCTTGGTTATGACAATGCTCACGTTTAAATAACTCAGGGTTTTCTAAATTCTCAACCGTGGGCCACAAAACTGCCAAAAATTTAATATAGTACTTATTGCTTTATTTAAAGCAGAATTTGTATTAAATATGGTGAATAATTCTATATGACAATAGATGAACGGCTCTGCGGCTCGCAGTCGACTTTTTGAAAACACATACTGTACCTAAACATTTTTTCACTACGGGTTTTTAAACACTTACTTGCACGAAGAGCTTGACTACGGTGTGAGGAAATTTAACCATTATATATTGATAGTAATCGTCACCTTATTTAACCCGAGAACTGTAGTTGTCGTTTTCGGTCCATTTGCCGCCGTTACCAGTTGGGCCAAAACAGAAAGGAAATTTACCGGTGTTACTAGATGATGGAAAGCTGGGGAAAATATTCATTAAATTTGAAAATATACATTTCTTAGCTATTATTTACTTTAACTATATTCAGTTGAGTTATAAATACATGTTTTTAATAAGTCATTTTTTGGAAAAATTTATTAAAATAAAAAAAATTGATAAAGGTTTACCGGTGTTACTAGATGATGGAAAACTGGGGAAAATATTCAATAAATATGAAAAGATACATTTCATAGTAATTATTATTTATTTAATTTAACTATATTCCGTTGACATTCAAATAAATGTTTTAATAAGTCATTATTTAGCAAAATGTATTAAATTAATAAAGATTCATAAATAAAATGAATGAATTTATAAAGATACAGTGAATCAATAATCAGAACAATTATAAATTTTAAATTGACGTAGGGATAACTTAATTAATTTGAAGAACAGAACAGCAGTAAGTTTGGTTTGTATGGTGCTTCGGCACTAGGAGCCAAATGAAATTGAAAAGATACAGCTTATAATATTCATTTATATAATTTGAATGAATATTCAATTGTATAGCAGTGTGGGTAGAAAAATCAAAAATTTTCAGATCAACTTGCTTGAAAAATTTCAGATGCTCAAGAAATGTTTAATATGCTGCCACAAGTTGAAACAGCATGTTTCACAGCAGATCGAAATGTGTCTGTGCTGACGATGTGAATGTGTTGACGATGAAATGCGTGTCTTTAATTCAGCTAAGTTGTATATCTGGCCACCGAATTCAATATTTTTTAGATAACCCCACCGCCGGAAATCACAATGATTAAGATCAGGTAATCTAGGCGACAAGCTGTTGGAAAATAATGATTGATAATTCTATTATTTTGGATTTTCAATGCGTATTTGAGCATCGTATTGCAAACAAAATGTGCTACCCATAAGATTCACACGCTGTTGAAATGCTGGAATGACGTGATCGCGCAAAACAGTCTCGTAGCTTTTACAATTCGCGGTACAGGTAACATAACACGTAGGCACTATCTGCTAGAAAAAGAATTTCTGTACAATAAACGATTCCGTAAACCAATTAACTTTGTAGTATGAAGAGATACTGGTTCATGTCCAAATGGATATCCGTTGCCCATATTCTGCAATTCCGAGTAATGACAATCCTTTGGGGATAGAAATGGGCGTCGTATCTCTACAAAATGTTTCATGGTCATTCATTGTAATATTTTCATGCCAGCAAGAAATTCTAGAGCAACATTTTTTCGTACTAGCTGGTCAGTAGGAATCACCACCTGAACATGGGTAATTTTGAATGGGTAGCAATGCAGGATATTTCGTAAAATGTTATGTATAGGCATGGATAACTATCGGGCAATTATCCATACACTGTAGCTTCCCATACTTTTCCTCATTTTTTCCAAGGATGTTGTAGCCACATCTTCTAGTGCTTTTGAAGCAATTGTTTTCCTCCTTCTGCCAGATTTCACTTAAATGAACATGTGTCTTCGAATTTCTTAATCTTTTTCTTCAGATCGTTGGCAGACATTGGACCACATCCTGTTTTATTTGCCTTTTAATGGAATAGTTTTCTTCGTCGTATAATTTTCAGAACGTCGAAGATAAATTTTCCGTAATACACTGGCTTTCTGGCACGAGATTTCTCTGTCCCCGTTATATATAAGGGAATTTTATTCACAAAATTTACCACCCAACTAGAATTTTTATATAGATTTTTTTAAAGCTAGATATTTAGTGATTAAATAAAACAAAATTTACAAAACAACAATTTTGGTGGAAAGATAAGATTTTTAGGAATAAAGGGGTCTTTGATAAAATCAGTGTTGCCAGTTATGAGGATATTTCTTGATTGCTATAAATTTTTGAAACACTAATATTCTACTTATTTAATTGAAGATAAAATAAGGAAAACAATACTATTTTATAAAAGTTGTAAAAAAAACCCCTCAACTTGCAAGACTAGATATCGGCAATGTTGCCACGTGGAGTAGTTGTTTAAATTCAGATTGCTAGATTGACACCAATTTTATGAAATGGTATAATTTGCCTTATCTTCCCTTTATTTAATCTGCCACCAAATAAGGCAAACTTTACTTTTTCTAAAAGCTGGTGGAAATCCAAAAACTGAATTAAAAAGAGTATCCCATTCACCACACTGGATGTCAGTATACTAGCAGATATGTACAGTCGTGGAAAAAAAAACTGAACACCCCCACTAACTCTGCAACAAATTATAGTAGGAGGAAGTGACTGGTACCAAGCGATTGGAAATAAAGTCTACTTTTAAATTATGTATCTAAAATTTGCTTAAGGGGCCATCTACATATTAAAACCAGCCTAAACTTTACTTTTTTCAACGGTAACACCCACTTTTGACATGATATTTTAAATCTTCGGTTCAAACTATGCCTAGATACAAAATTTTAAGTCATTTGGATGATAAGTTTTCGAGTTATAAACATTCAAATTTTAGAGCTTCTAATGTTAAATTACATTTTCATATTTTTATTAATATATCCTGAAATTATCCTAATGTGCTAATGTTTTGTTTGATTATAAAACTCAAAAACCCAAACATAACTATGTCAAATTTGTAATTTTTAAAATTTTATAATATGAATTATGAAATTAATATTCGAAAAAATTACGAATTGCAACCTACAACTTTTTTTATGGATTTATATTTATTATGTCCTGCTTTATGTGTATTCAAAATTTCAAATTTTTCTTCCAAGTAGTTTTCAAATTATGCTTAAATAACGGCAAGATGCTGCTTTAAGGGGCCGTCTATGATGTACATTAAAGCATAGTTTGAACAGGGATGGGAGCGCTCCGACTCGAAATCCCTATTGACACCACTAAATTTTAATAGTATTTGTTACCTTATTCAAGGACAAAATTTCTGAAATTCATTAGAAGAATACTATTAAAGTTTAGTGGTAAGAATCGATATTCGGGTCGGAGCGCTCTCATCCCTGTTTGAGAAAATTTTATACTCATAGGCTGGGATTACAGTGACTTGATAAACTTAGAGATTAAGTCTGTCTTACAATATAAACAATGCGTAAACCGTATTTCAGTGCTTCGCGATCTTACGTTAATTTGAAAGCTAGCTTAAACTGAAACGTAAGTGAATGATCGCGCGAGCACAACAAACTTGACAACGACGTGTGATTGTAGTAAGATATAAGATAGCGAGGCACCAGAATCCCAGCCTTTATTAGTATATATATATATATATATATATATATATATATATATATTTCTTTTACTTTTTCAATGGCTGCTTTAAAATTTTTCATTAAAATTACGTAAAACGTATTTGCATGAGATGTGTGTTTACGTCATTTATGGAAAATAGTTTCGCTTTTATTTTTAAATTAATAAAGTTTATTTTTGAAAAATATGATCAGTTCTACCTTAGAAAAAACTTAATCATTTTTGTTACCTTTAAATGGATTTATAGCTTCTTTGCCAGTCTAATAAAGCTATATTGTTTTTTCTGCAGTATATATGTTTGAAGTTAAGTTTCTTATAAATGCATATGCGTAGAGTATTTGCTGAAACAAAATGACCCTACAATTAACTGAAGAAACGAAAGGCCAAATGATTGGCATGTGGCAAGCTGGAAGAAGTTTTCGTTATATAGCTAGGCATTTTCAAGTGTCTCTTTAAACTGTTTCCATATGGATTAACAGGTAATCTTTATATTGGTAGTTTATTGCGAAAAAAAATTACAATTACATACAATTTATTTAAATTTAAATTTAATTTACATTACTGGTAATTTTTTTATGTTTAGCAATACAAATCTGATAAACCGTCTTTGTAGTCGGCCTAGGATCTTATCAGACAGCCAAGCTCGAGAAGTTGTTGCAATGGCTATACAGTAGATCCCTATATGGCTTCTAATCAAATTAAAGATGATTTGCAACTTAAAGTGAGCATATATAACTAAGAGACGATAGAATGTTGTTAATGTATATATATATATATATATATATATATATAGTTACGGCATACTTTCTTTTTATTATATATCATCACGTACCATTCACAACACGCTCAAAGAAACATGTTTTCGAATTCAGATGACGGCTAAAAAAACAGCATTAACTGAAAACCAGTGACTTCAACGCCTTTACTTTGCCCAAACATATATTAACTGAGGCATAAATGAATGGAGCTCAGATTTATTTAAAGACGGAAGCTGCCTTTAGTCAGCTAATGGCAGACTATTCTGACTATTCAGACTAATTTTAACTCAGCAATTGGAAAATTATAAGCATTTTTTGTGTGTGTAAATATACTTTAGAAGACAAAGCAAAAATAATTTAAATTTATTTTTAAAACAATACTATTAAATTCATGTGAAGGTGTCACTCGAATTTTGATATCATTTCTTTTAAAACCCGTATTTTGAATTCAGGAGAGATGTGAATGAAAAAGCATCAGCGAATAAATTTTATAAATCGTTTCATGTCAAAAATAATAATTGCATCTGTGAATGTTAATAAAACAAAAAAGAAAATGATGATATATATTTTTAATTATTAACATAGCGCCACTCAAATTTGATATCATTGCTTTTAAGACCCATATTTAAAATTCTTAGAGCCAAAATAAACTGTTGCGTCACAAATTTTAACCCGTTAAGGGTTTTCGTACTGTTATAATTACTTTTTCGTGGTTATTGATGAAAATGTCAATTAGTCGAAACCAAGCATAGGATATGAATTAATCATTAGAATAAAATTTTAAAGAAATGCTAAAAAAACGCTAGGGCCCCAATAAAAATATGAGGGTGGTGGCCCAGGGAGAGCAGTCCAAGACTCAACTTTAAAGTTATGCAGCGAGAGAGTGACATAATTACAGGGATGAAAATGCATGGCGCAAAAGAAGTTCAAGGGTCCCGGACCGGTTCCCAGGAGGCCAGTGTCCTAAATGGAATGTAGAAATCATGGAATAACTAAATGGAAAAAAGGCCCCAAAAAACGAAGAGGATCAGATTAAAAGAAGTCAAGTTATTAACAATTTAGGGAACAAAAAATTCAAGGGGCCACGTACCGGGCCCTAGGGTCTTAACTAGAATGTAGAAATGGAAACATAACTAACTGGAGAGGGACCCCAACAACGAAGAAAATCTGACAAAAAAGAGTCAAGTGATTAAAAATTTAGGGCACAAAAACTTAAAGGGATCCAGCGGACCCGGGTTTTGTCCGAGAATTTTTTTTTTGTTCATGAAGCAGCTGAAAGTCCTAAGAAGTTGTTAGAAAAAAAGGCCAGTGAATTGGACGATTTTTAAGGGAGCTATATTAGGGGGCCCAAAAAGGGCCAGTTCGTAGTTTTAAGCTGGGACTTTAGATGAAGGATCTGAATTGGAATGCAGAAATGGGGGAATAACTGAATGTAGAAAGGGGCCCCAAAAACGAAGATCATTGGTGAAAAGGGGGCAAGTTATTAAAAATTTAAGGCACAAAAACTTGGGTACAGGAGGACCGGGTCTTGTTCGAGAAAATTTTGTGTTGTTCATGTAGTAGCTGGAAGTCCTTAGAAGTTTCTAGAAAAAAAGATAGTGAAATGGACGACTTTTAAGGTAGCTATAGTGAGGGCCCCAAAAGGTGCCAGCTGACAGTTTTGAGCAGGACCTTAGGATGAAGGGTCTGAACTGGAATGTGGAAATAGGGGACTAAATGGAAACATAAATTGGAACTATAATTGATATATCCTGTCGATGTCGAGTCAAATGAATCAAGCCGCATTGTAATGGGACCCATAGAACTCGAGTTAGCTGCAAAATCCATTAGGCTATAGAACCTGCAATAGGAAAGCGCCCCTGGTGGTAAAACTTGGAACTAAAATCGATATATCCTGTCGAGTCAAATGAATCAAACTGCATTGTGATGGGACCCATAGAACTCGAGTTAACTTCAAAATCCGTTAGTTCCCTCTTCCACCACCAGGGGGTGCACTCCGTTCTATACAAACATAGCTGAAATTTTTAAGGCTGTTGATTTTGAGCCAAATGAGCCATATCTCGTCGGGATTGGACCCATAGAACCCGAGATAGGAAAACGCCCCTGGTGGTGATACTTGGAACTAAATCCAATATATCCTGTCGATGTTAAGTCGAATGAATCAAACTGCATTGTGATGGGACCCATAGAACTCAAGTTAACTGCAAAATCTGTTAGTTCAATCTTTCACCACCAGGGGGCGCACTCTGATGTATACAAACATAGGTGAAATTTTTAAGGCTGATCAATTTGAGCCAAATGAGCCATATCTTGTCGTGATCGGGCCCATAGAACCCGAGATATGTAAGCGCCCCCTGGTGGTGATACTTGGAACTAAAATCGATATATCCTGTTGAGTCAAATGAATCATACTGCATTGTGATGGGACCCATAGAACTCGAGTTAGCTGAAAAGTCCATTAGTTCCATCTTTCACCACCAGGGAGAACAAATGTTCTATACAAACATAGCTGAAATTTTTGAGGCTGTCAATTTTGAGCCAAATGAGCCATATCTCGTCGTGATCGGGCCCATAGAACCCGAGATAGAAAAACGCCCCCTGGTGGTGATACTTGGAACTAAAACCAATACATCCTGTCGATATCAAGTTGAATGAATCAAATTGCATTGTGATGGGACCCATAGAACTCGAGTTAGCTGAAAAATACATTAGTTCCATCTTTCACCACCAGGGGGCACACTCTGTTCTATACAAACATAGCTGCAATTTTTGAGGCTGTCGATATTGAGCCAAATGAGCCATATCTCGTCGTGATTGGGCCCATAGAACCCGAGATAGGAAAACGCCCCTGGTGGTGATACTTAGAACTAAATCCAATATATCCGGTCAATGTTGAGTCGAATGAATCAAACTGCATTGTGATGGGACCCATAGAACTCAAGTTAACTATAAAATCTGTTAGTTCCATTTTCACCACCAGGGGGCGCACTCTGATGTATACAAACATAGCTGAAATTTTTAAGGCTGTTGATTTTGAGCCAAATGAGCCATATCTTGTCGTGATCGGGCTCATAGAACCCGAGATATGAAAGCGCCCCCTGGTGGTGATACTTTGAACTAAAATCGATATATCCTGTTGAGTCAAATGAATCAAACTGCATTGTGATGGGACCCATAGAACTCGAGTTAGCTGAAAAATCCATTAGTTCCATCTTTCACCACCAGGGGGCACACACTCTTCTATACAAACATAGCTGAAATTTTTGAGGCTGTCGGTTTTGAGCCAAATGAGTCATATCTCGTCGTGATCGGACACATAAAACCCGAGATAGGAAAACGCCCCCTGGTGGTGATACTTGGAACTAAAATCAATATATCCTGTCGATATTAAGTTGAATGAATCAAATTGCATTGTGATGGGACCCATAGAACACAAGTTAGCTGCAAAATCCATTAGTTCCCTCTTTCACCACTAGGGGCGCACTCTGATGTATACAAACATAGCTGAAATCTTCGAGGCTGTCGATTTCGAGTCGAATGAGCCATACCTCGTTGTGATCTGGCCCATAGAACCCGAGATATGAAAGCACCCCCTGGTGGTGATACTTAGAGCTAAAACCAATATCCTGTCAATGTGGATTCAAATGAATCAAACTGCATTGAGATGGGACCCATAGAACTCGAGTTAGCTGCAAAATTCGTTAGTTCCATCTTTTACCACCAGGGGGCGCACTCTGATCTATACAAACATAGCTGAAAATTTGAGGCTGTCAATATTGAGCCAAATGAGCCATATCTTGTCGTGATCGGGCCCATATAACCCGAGATATGTAAGCGCCCCCTGGTGGTGATACTTGGAACTAAAATCGATATATCCTGTTGAGTCAAATGAATCATACTGCATTGTGATGGGACCCATAGAACTCGAGTTAGCTGAAAAGTCCATTAGTTCCATCTTTCACCACCAGGGGGCACAACTGTTCTATACAAACATAGCTGAAATTTTTGAGGCTGTCAATTTTGAGCCAAATGAGCCATATCTCGTCGTGATCGGGCCCATAGAACCCGAGATAGAAAAACGCCCCCTGGTGGTGATACTTGGAACTAAAACCAATACATCCTGTCGATATCAAGTTGAATGAATCAAATTGCATTGTGATGGGACCCATAGAACTCGAGTTAGCTGAAAAATACATTAGTTCCATCTTTCACCACCAGGGGGCACACTCTGTTCTATACAAACATAGCTGCAATTTTTGAGCCTGTCGATATTGAGCCAAATGAGCCATATCTCGTCGTGATTGGGCCCATAGAACCCGAGATAGGAAAACGCCCCTGGTGGTGATACTTAGAACTAAATCCAATATATCCTGTCAATGTTGAGTCGAATGAATCAAACTGCATTGTGATGGGACCCATAGAACTCGAGTTAGCTGCAAAATTCGTTAGTTCCATCTTTTACCACCAGGGGGCGCACTCTGATCTATACAAACATAGCTGAAATTTTTGAGGCTGTCGGTTTTGAGCCAAATGAGTCATATCTCGTCGTGATCGGGCCCATAAAACCCGAGATAGGAAAACGCCCCCTGGTGGTGAACTTGGAACTAAAATCAATATATCCTGTCGATATTAAGTTGAATGAATCAAATTGCATTGTGATGGGACCCATAGAACACAAGTTAGCTGCAAAATCCATTAGTTCCCTCTTTCACCACTAGGGGCACACTCTGATGTATACAAACATAGCTGAAATCTTCGAGGCTGTCGATTTGGAGTCGAATGAGCCATACCTCGTTGTGATCTGGCCCATAGAACCCGAGATATGAAAGCACCCCCTGGTGGTGATACTTAGAGCTAAAACCAATATCCTGTCAATGTGGATTCAAATGAATCAAACTGCATTGAGATGGGACCCATAGAACTCGAGTTAGCTGCAAAATTCGTTAATTCCATCTTTTACCACCAGGGGGCGCACTCTGATCTATACAAACATAGCTGAAATTTTTGAGGCTGTCAATATTGAGCCAAATGAACCATATCTCGTCGTGATTGGGCTCATAGAAGCCGAGATAGGAAAACGCCCCTGGTGGTGATACTTGGAACTAAATCCAATATATCCTGTCGATGTTGAGTCGAATGAATCAAACTGCATTGTGATGGGACCCATAGAACTCAAGTTAGCTGCAAAATCCATTAGTTCTATCTTTCACCACCAGAGGGACCACTCTGATGTATACAAACATAGCTGAAATCTTTGAGGCTGTCGATTTCGAGTCGAATGAGCCATACCTCGTTGTGATCAGGCCCATAAAACCCAAGATAGGAAAGCGCCCCCTGCTGGTGAAACTAAAATCAATATATCGAATTTCCTTAATAATTCGCGAGAAAAATTTGCAACATTTGTCCATAGATCGTAGGAAAACATCATGAATTTCATCAATCGGGTACATAAAATCAAGAATTGCGTCGACTGGATGCAAATTTTGTCGAATGGGCATGTAAAAATCACAAATTTCGCCATTTTGTCGCAAATCGCAAATTTCAATAATCGGTCGACAGAAACCAGACATGTCAAAATTGGAAATTCCGGAGTTGAGAATTTCGTCCATCACTCAAGGAAAAAAATAAAAAATCTTGAATTTTGTAAACCACTGGGAAAAACCCGTGTACTTCGTCAATAAGGCACGTAAAATCGTAAATTTCGTGGAACGAGCATGGACAAACAGAGAATTTCATCAAAAGGGCATGGAAAAATCGCGAATTTCAATGAACAGTCACAGAAAAAAATTGCAAATTGTCCATAGATCATAGGAAAACATCATCAATTTTGTCTATTGGGTCTGTAAAATTATAAATTTTGTCGATAGGCATGGAAAATCACGAATTTTGTCAACTGGGCATGGAAAAATCAAGAATTCCATCGAATGTTTGTAGAAAAATTGCAAATTTCAACCAACGGTCGCAGAAAAAAAAAATCGCGAATTTCACCATTGTCAAGAGAAGAAAAATTGTGAATTTCATCAATCGGCCGATGGAAACCGTAGATGCCAAAATTGGAAATTCCATAGTTCCGAATTTTATCGATTTGCTGAGAAAAAAATAATTTCGTCAACCACTCACGGAAGGAATTGTGAATTTTATCAATCACTCTTTCAAAAAAATCATGAACATCGTCAACCACTCACAGAAAAACTGCACATTTCAACAATCATTCATGTTAAAAATTTGCAAATTTTGTCAATCAGCTGCAGAAATGAATTTCATCAATGTATATTAGTTGAAAATCATGAATTTCGTCAATCAGGCACGGAAAAAACATGAATTTTGTGGACTAGGGGAGGGGAGATCATAAATTTTGTCGAATGTGTGCGTAAAAATCAAGAATTTCATTTATCGAGAACATAAAAATCAAGAATTTCGCCAAACGGGCGCATAAATATCAAGAAATTCATCGATCAGGCATGTAAAAATCAAAAATTTCGTCCATTGGGCACGTAAAAATCATGAATTTTGTCAATCAGGCATGTAAAAATCGTAAATTTTGTAGAACAAGTGCGTAAAAATCATAAATTCAAGTGGCCACATAAAAATCACGAATTTGCCAAGTTTTTTTTTACGCGTGGCAACCGAAAATCAGTAACCTCGAACATGAAAATCACGAATTCGCAAAGTTTTTTTGACGCGTGCCAGCCGAAAATCATCAACCTTGAAATTCTACCCAATCAGAATGCGTGCTTACTACGACAAGCTTTTTCACAAAGTAAACATCGATTTTATTCTGTTTTGAGACTATTTACAAAGTTTTACCAAGTTTTTCTTCATGATTTTCGATTTTAACAAACTTTTAGCAATATTTTCCTCTTTTTGTTTATTTTTACAAACTTTTAGCAATATTTCCTCCGGGTATTTGGATTTCTTCAAACATTTAACAATTTTTTTTCCTCTAGATTTATCTATTTTTACAAATTTTTCGCTATTTTTTGCCCTTGATTAAACTTTGTAAATTGCAATAAGCGGAACAAAATAAATGTTTATTTCGTAAAAGAAATTCTCAGAGTAACTGTGTAAGTAGTGAGTTATCTGCCACAAAGCACACAGTTTATAATTGGGGAGCATCTCGAGATTCCTAATTGTTCAAATGCATGAAACTCATACATGCAGCGGCTAGTAACTTACATATATGTATGCTTCGCATACATTAACAAAACCCCCCCTGGATGCATGTAACGCACCATGTAGCAGTCTCTAGAATGCACAAAACTCATACAAGCAGCGGTTAGTAACTTATGTATATGTACACTTTGTGTAAATTAACCACAAAAAAATAAATAAATAAATAAATAAAACCTGGATGCATGAAACGTAATTTTACATATTTAAATTTCTTTGAGCAAATATTATTTCAGAGCAATGAGTATTCATAGAATACAGAAAAAAAAATATTGACAACGCTTTTTCTTTGCGTAGCCCAGTTTATAAATTTATTTATATTCCACAAATTTCTATTTGTCTACTAAATACAGTTCAGCAGAAAAATGCGTAACACAATTATAAACTAACATTCAGAAATTCACTCCCACAGTCTGTAATACTTACGAATTCCCTTGTGTAGCCCTGCATATGATTAACCGAGATTATAAAAACACACGTTCTATGGAAAAATTTGTTTTAAACTTAAAAACGGCGCAAACCAAAGTTGAAAAAGCACTTATCACACATAGACTGTAATATCGCATATCTAGTGTAACCGATATCTTTTGCGTCCCCCTGGAAATAAATGCAATGCACACTACACTTTCAAGAGAGGAATATATAGTGCATCTCAGTAATGCATATAATTTTCATTATGTTTGAAATAGCGAAATATCACTAAATTACACTGCAAATGATTTTTCCCCATAGAACAATGTGTAAAAGAATTATTTTGTTTGACCCTGTAAATGAAATGAATTGCACCCTATATTCTACAAAAAGCATTTTTTAATGCGCTTCATAATTATATATTAATTACATCATGTTTTAAATGGAAGAACTCTTGCTATGGGCATATTTCTTTTAAAATAGTGTTAATGGAGAAATTGAGCGCATTCAGCAGACCTAACCAAAGTGACCGGTTACTTACCGGGGCAGTAAGTGACCGGTTTCTAACTGGTCAACAGACCTGCTGGACGAAAATGGTATTATTTATTTGTAGCGCCATCTGTATTACATCATCGTAAATTTTCATGTAACCGATCACGTGACCCATCTAACCAAGATTTTTCTCCAGTTAGTTCGGTCCCTTACCGGTCGCTTCGGTTAAAAAACGTTGGTTGCATATCGGTTAGCAGCACTGAACGCCTTGGTAACTAACCAACCTTACCGGTTACGTACCAATGACATTACTGGACGCACTCATTGTCTATTTCTTTCACGTAGCGCATAGTGTGCATAAATGAACATTAACAGTTTGTAAACAACAGAGGAATTGCTTTTTTATTCACAAGTAAATTTGATGCTTTTCAGAGTTTCGTAAAAATCTGAATTTTTTATATATCTATGTAGTTTTAACCATTGTAATACAAAATAGAATATAAAAAAATACTTAATGTCTGATTTTAATGAATTTAAAAACCTGACTTCACAACTTTTGTCTCTCATGACAAAAAATTTTACCTTTTATCAATTACAGAAATATTTCTGTTTATTTATTTATTTATTTTGAAAATAATTTTATTTGTATTATACATTAAATAAAATGAGTAGTCAGATGAGTCTTAAAAAAAAAAAAAAAAAAAAAAAAAAAAAAAAAAAAAGACTATTTTTGCTTTCGAAGTTTTGCAGTCACATATTAAATTATAATCTATAAATCTAACCTCCATATGGATTTTTCATACTTAAAAAAAAAAGCATAATGACTTTTATCAAACATATTTCTATGACTGATAGAACTTTAATAGCATTTACTTTCCCCTCAAATTTGTTTGAATGAATTGAAAAGAGACCGACTACATTTAGTCTAACTATTTTTTAATGTAACATCTTTTTCGCAAGGGAAAAAAAAGTTTTGTACAATAATAAAGAGGGCAAAGTTTATAAATACTTTTCAGTGCTCCGTAATCTTAATTTTTTAGATATGCTTAGTATTTAATTATTGTAATACAAAGAAGAATCACATTTTTAATTACTGTACAACATTTTTATTTTTTATTTTTTGCGAAAAAAGATGTTACATTAAAAAATATTTAGACTAAATTTAGTCGCTCTCTTTTCAATTCATTCAAACAAATTTGAGGGGAAAATAAATGCCATTAAGGTTCCATCAGTCATAGAAATATGTTTAATAATAGTCAGTATGTTCTTTTCTTTAAGTATAAAAAAATCCATATATGGTTAGATTTACAAATTATAATTTAATATGTGACATCAGATTGATCCAGTGAATCAGATTTTATTCATTTAAATATAAATATTAATCTAAATGAAGTTAAATATAAGCAAAAATTATTATTTATTTATTTATTATAATTTTAAAATATTTAAAAATAATATCCGTGGCTATTTATTTTAACTTCATGCTTTCATATTAAATGAATTTTAAAATACATTTGAGACATTCTGCGATATTACCAGGGGTAGTACAGCCCTAGAGATATTTCAGGACATACTTTTTTCGATATTTCAGGATAATTTCAGGACACATTTGCTAGGTATACTAACCGTGAAAAAACCCCTTAACTCACTGTTCATTACATTTTATTATCATAAATAATATAATAAATCATTTAATATCATCTATATACACTTTTTTTAAGTATACATGTAAAAGAAAAGTACTAATTTTACCAGAACCATTTGGCCACGCTACTGAAAAATTGCGATTCTTGCATTACGGAATGACGAAAATCATTTTTTTTCTTCCTTCGCTGATCGACAAAAACTGCAGAAGATTTTCTTTTTCCAAGGTTCGTACGGGTCCTGGAATTTTAAGACCAGAAAATTATTCGGTACCAGTATTTTCTTACAGATAACCTCTTCTTAAATAAAGAAAAATTTCGCACGTGTGAACTTGATGGATTTTTTTAGAAAAATATATTGGTATGTCACCTGGAAAAGTAACGGTACCCGTACGAACCCTGTTTTCATAACTGATTGTTAAAAAATGCGATTTTTTGTTACTGACAGACAAAAATAGCAAAAATTTTTAATACTGAGTGATAAAAATTGTGATTTTTGGTAATCGATCACCAAAAATTACGAATTCTTAATGCAAATTGACAAAAATCTCTATTTTTAACGATAGATTGAAGAAAATCGCGACTTTTGTGATCGTTTTGCATTTGTAAAAAGGTATACACCTACCCCCTATTTGATGATTTCAAATCCGATGTAGCACAAAACTCGCTAAATTTCAAGACAGACTACCATATTTTAGGACATTTCAAGACTTTTTTTTTTCAGGAATTTCAGGACAAGTACGACTCTTGTATTACACACACACACCCTTTTTTTTCTTTTGTTATCAATAATCAAAAGCGAAAATAGTCATCTTATTATTTTTATTTAAAGACTATCTGACTACTAATTTTACTTAATGTATAATACAAGTAAAATTCTTTCTAAAATAAATAAATAAACAGACACACTAAACTGATAAAAGCTAAATTTTTTTGTCATGACAAACAAAAAAGTTATAAAGTCAAGTTTTTAAAGTCATTATAATTAAAATCAGGCATTAATTATTTTTTATTCTATTTTGTATTACAATGGTTAAAACTAAATACATATATAAAAAATTAAGATTTTTACGAAACACTGAAAGCTTAAAAGTTACCTGTGAATTGAAATGAAACAGCAATATTCCTCTGTTGTTTACAAAACTACGTGGATGAATACGAGGCCGAGGCACGTTGCAGCGAATGGTTGGTTGATGGTTGGTTGTAAGAACGATATTCTGCTGAGGAATGGGAAATATTATCTAACCAACTTGAAATATATTATCCTTAAAAATTGAAAACTTATTATAAATAACCGTAAAATTGAATGTGTATAATTAAAAAATATTTGCCCTATATAAAAAATTAATCTAAATAGTTTTTCAACAAAATGCAGATGTACAAAATGTGAAATATATTCTGAACAAAAAAGAAAAATATATAAGCGACAATTTAATTTAATACTTATATATTAAAAATTAAAAATATATTTTTGTATAAAAAAATGAGTCTAAATAATTTATTCGCTACATGCAGAAGGCTTAACTGTATCCTGTGACGAGATATTTAACCTTATCTTAGAGCAGTCAAAAGAGGTGATGCGGTCCCATGTATTCCTATGAGAAATCTCGTAGGAAAATAGTCCGATTTTAAAAGTGGATTATATAGAAAACAAGAGTTTTCCTACCTTAACGCGAAACCACATTCGCTTAGTCTAAAACCGATTAATATAATATAGTAATTTTAAAAAAATAGCCCAAGCCATTTTCGAGATAATTTTCAGGGGCCTTACATTTACCCAAATTTAGTTAAAAATGGACTTCCAGTTCTTAAAATCTACTGCACGTAGAAATGTATAAATTTCAGGATTGAATTAGACCATAGATATAAGACTAACGTAAAAAAATCAAAACGATATGCTTCATATTTGCTGAGATATTAAATGTCGGCGTTTTGATTTCTCTTTGATGTCCTTCTAGCCGTATATATAGAGTGACGGAAATTTTCGGTTTGGGCGTTCGGTTTTCGGTTTTTGCTGCGTCACTCGAGATACTGCCGTCTCTCATGATTCTTATTTCAAAGAATAATGCCCCTCGAAAAATAAAGACATCGACAATATATTAAGGGGGATCATCCACCCTCCACCCTTATAATTAACCAATGAACAACCAAAATTAATCAGGGAAGTGTCTTATTACAATGAACTTATATACAAAATTTGCAGCAAATCGAATAATTCTGCATGAAAAACCCATTGATTTAAATTAAGGGGGGATTAAACCCAAGTTAGCCCCTTTATACTTAACCAATGAACCCCCAAAACTAAACAGGTAAGCTCCTTACCACAATGAACCTATATACAAAATTTGAAGAAAATCGGATAATTCTGCATGAAAAACCCATTTATCTAAATTAAGGGGGGGTTACCCCCCCGTTTCCTCCCTTTATACTTATCCAATGAACCACCAAAACTAATCAGGGTAGTGCTTTATCACAATGAGCCTATATACAAAATTTGAAGAAAATCGGGTAATTCTTTATGAAAAACTCATTTATCTAAATTAAGGTGGTTAGCCCCCCGTTTCCCCCCTTTATACTTAACTAATGAACTCCTAAAACTAATCAGGGAAGCACCTTATCACAATGAACCTATATAGTAAAAATTTGAAGAAAAACGGATAATTCTGCATGAAAAACCCATTTATCTAAATTAAGGGGGAGTTACCCCCCTTTCCCCCCTTTATACTTAACCAATGAACTCCCAAAACTAATCAGAGAAGCGCCTTATTAGAATGAATCTATAAACAAAATTTGAAGCAAATCGGATATTTCTATCAAGACTTATCGCGTTACGTACATACATACGTACATACATACATACATAAAGAACGGGCGGGCACATTAGCTCTCAGGCTTTGATAGCCTGTGAGTTAATAAAAAGCAACTTTCTCTATAAGCTATGCCATAGCATTACAATTAATTTCGGTTTTATAGAATAACTAGTTATTTTTAATTGCAGTAAAAATTCTTTTTATGACAGGTGTGCAGATATAAATCCTTTAAGGTATCTGCCTACGTACGGAGCACTTTTTTTAAAAAAAGGACAGTTTTGAATAAATATAATTATTTTTAGTTCAATTGTAATACAGAATGATAAGAAAACATAAAATCCTAGCAATATCTTTTTAATATTTTAAAAAATTGGGGGTTTTTGCCATTTTTTTAGCAAAATTTCATGTTTACGCGAGACAGCGTACACTCAATTCAAATAAATATATTTCAATTTCCTTTATGCTGCATACTTCTATGACACTTATCTGTACACTGAACTATGAGTTTTACAATATCTTCAAAAATAACCGAAAAATTTCAAAATATGTAAAAAAGTACATTTTTTTAGTAAAAATTACCATTTTTTCATATTTGAGTACCTATAAAATAATTAAATTATCACATACAGCTTAGATCCTAGTTCAGAGCATAGTGAGTGATATGGAAAGCATTCTCACAAAATTTCACTGAAATATCTTTAAAACTTTTTATGTAATGAATTTTATCGCACATGGAAATAACGAAAAAACTGATGTACCAGAAATCGCATTTAAAGATTTCTTTTTAGGCAAAAAACTACAATATTTAATTGTTAAAATTACCATTACTCCTCTTCTAATAATCATAGGAATAAAATTAAAACAGATTTAGAATCGTAAAAGATTGCTCTTTCAAATAAAAAAATTCGAAAATTTTCCCCAAAACAGCCAATTTGATGTAGGCAGTGGTGATGATGTGAATGAGTTGAGCAATGCCAGGGCTCCAAATGGTCAGCTCTTTAAAAACCAGTATTTTCTTAGAAAAATTTAATTTTTAGATTTTTCTTGCAAATTTGGAAGAAACCACCTTCGGAGGTAAGTTTTTCCAAAATGTTGTAGAAATCTACCATGAAATTTTCTGTTAAAAATATTGGTGTACTCATGGCGGAC
This sequence comes from Maratus michaelseni, assembly GCA_963931845.1. Lineage (NCBI taxonomy): Eukaryota > Metazoa > Arthropoda > Arachnida > Araneae > Salticidae > Maratus > Maratus michaelseni. Next base: position 190,268,193 of record OZ007599.1, on the reverse strand, counting down.
CATTTGGGAGCCTTGCAATGCGTATCTTTAATTCAGCTAAATTGTATATCTGGCCACTGCATACAATATTTTTCAGATAACCCCACCCCCGGAAATCACAAGGATTTACATAAGGTAATCTGAGATGCCAGGTATTGAAAAATGACGATTGATAACTCTATCATTTCCAACAATGTTGAAAAGCTGCTTCATTGGATTTGCAATTCGTGAAGTGCGCATGCTGCATAAATTTATGCTACCCACACATGCAGACTTTTGAAGGCCTGGAATGACGTGATTGACCATAACTATCTCATAGCGTTCACCATTGACGGTGAAGGTAACAGGACCCTTAGGCACTATCTTCTCTAAAAAGAATTGTCCTATGATAAACCTTTCCGTACACCAATTACCTGTGCTGTATGAAGAGGTACTGGTTCAAGTATGAATAGATTTCCTTTACCCATATTCTTAAATTCCGAGTATTGACATTCTTTTGGAGATGGAAATGGGCTTCGTCTGTCTACAAACTGTTTCATGGTCATTCATTGTCCATTTCCACGAGAGCAAGAAATTCTAGAGCAAAAGTTTGTCGTACTAGCAGGGCAACAGGATTCAACTACTGAACATGGGTAATTTTAAATGGGTAGCAATGCAGGATGTTTCGTAAAATGTTACGCACAGGCATATACAACGATCAAGCGATTTCCAATACACCGCAGCTTCCCATACCATTGCTCGTCTTTTTCTGAGACACTGTGGCCACATCTTCCACTGCATTCGAAGCAATTGATTCTTCCCTCTGCTAGAATTTACTTCAAATGTACCTGTATCTTCGAATTTCTAAATATTTTATTCCAGATCGTTGGCAGACATTGGATCAGAGGCGTAGCGTCAAGGGGGGCACGGATCACTTTAGTACCAGTATTTTTATATACTATATTTGGCCTTATTTAATTCATACAGTTCAAAGATTAAATAAGTCTAAATGTAGTATATAATTATACTGGTAGAAAAATTATCGTGCCCCCCCCCCTGACGCTACGCCACTGCATTGGATCACATCACTTTTTCATACCCTTTACTGTCCGGAAATTCTTCAGTGCCGCAAAGCCACCGTGCATGTAAAAGAGCTTCACAAGTAGAGAGCGATCCTTCATTGAGAGAGTCACGACGAGCTCTTTGACGCAATGAGAGGGGAACGGCAGGCAGCTGGCGTCTTTATGAGAAATGCAATGCTTGGTTTGCATGACACGTTTAATATTTTTCATATTATGAAGAGTAAAACGCAATTTATAGCAAAAATTTCGAATAATGTTTTTCTCATGTCATAACATTTCCCCCTTCTTCGCTTTAATTCAGATCCAACGCCAGGACTTTCTGATAAGTGGATCTTTTTAAACAGTTTTTTGAAAGTTGAACTTTAATTATAATCACTAAAGTGGGTCGTAAAAACTGAAATTTATATAATCGAAACACAATAGTGCGGGAAAGTTGCCATTGCTTATAAGGGATAAATTCGCAAAATATTACACCAATTGTGTAATATCTTTTACCGCCGCAGGGAAGGGACAAAATTCCGAAAAAAAAAAATCAACCGTTACAATTTTTAATAGAATGCAAGAGCTACATCAAGTTGTTAGTAATGTCCCAATAGAATTTCATTATGGTGAAATCATTTGTATTACCACCGCAGGGTCTGTCGAAATTTTCTATAAATGGCAAAAATTTCAATTTTCCTATTTTTTATTATATGTTTACAATTAAATAAATTTACATTATATCTAGTAATAACTTATAAACGTCTGGTAATTTTGATCATGATCGATTCCAACGAAGGGCGAGAGGGGCTCTCCGCCCCCCCCCCCAAATTTGAGAGAAAGTGTTTTTTTGAAGGAATTTTGGAGATTTTTCGGGGCATTTTAGTGTTTTTTTGTAGCCCCCCCCCATACATAAAACACCCATTAATTTCCCCTTTTGCCCGCACCTCTACAATAAAATCTCTAAAATTTCCCGGAAAATCCCCAAAATCAATTCAAAAACTCCCTTTATCTCAAGTTCCGGGGATGGGGGCTCTCGCCCTTTGTTGGCTACGCCCATGATCAAAATGACTAGACATTTATAAGATATTACTAGATATAATGTAAAATAATTTAATTCTAGACATATAATAAAAATTAGGAAAATTAAAATTTTGGCCGTTTTTGCAAAATTTTGGATTCCAATGCGGCGTTAATAAAAATGAATTCAACCTAATGAAATTTTATTTTGACATTACTTACGTCTTGATGTAGCTGTTGCATTCTATTACAATTTGTATTGCTATGGTTTGATAATTTAATTGTTTTTTTCATAAAAACGTTTTTTGCGATTTTTCGTAACTTTACCTCCTCCCCCCCCCCTATTGCGGCGGTAAAAGATATTAACCAATTTGTGTAATATGTTGCGAATTTATTCCTTATTACCAATGGAAACTTTCACAAACTATTTTGTTTCGATTATATAAATTTTGGTTTTTTCGACTCACCCTAATAATCATCCTCTATATCCGCGGGATTATTTCATAAAATATTGAAAATAACGAGTTCTTGTAAGACAAAAATGTGTTCAGCATTAAACGTATTTTATAATTATAAGTGCTGTTGAGGGGACGGTCGGGGCTGATTTTCCTTTAACCCCTTCAGGGGTAAGGTACTCTTGTAGCTAAAATATTGAAATGATTGATTGACACCAGGATTCACGGACGCATTTATTGTAAAACGAGTAAAAGCTTTCTCTCATGTACCTTATAAATTCAAAATTTGATTATAAAATTCTGGTGTCATTGTGTCATTTTGGGATTAAAATTAAGTGGTATATATAATATACCGGTGTCCTTCAAGGGGTTAATATGCGCTGTAGTCCATTCTGTAATCTTCGGTTCACAGAAAAAGTTTAATTGTAGTTCTGAGTTAAATTGGTATTCAAATTTCGAAATTCATTACGGGAGTAAAATATATTTCAGGATGCTTAGAATTCCTTATTTTCGAACTCTAAATTTGACTTATCTAATCTTACCAGGAAACCACGCCGTTAGTATAATAATGAAATATATCTTAATAACCAGCAATCGAAAAAGAATAGTGAAACGTGTTATTTGACGCATAAATCATTTACACTCGTCTCCTCGTTATCGTCTAAAAAAGTCTCAAATTTATTGATTTCATAGGATAAAAGGAGGAGTCATTGCGTTTTCAACGTAACAACATCATCAAACTCCAGTCACTTGTCCATTTCCAGTTTAGTAAGCCGCAATTCTCCGAAAGGATTCAGTATGTTTGGTACAGGTCAGTGTTAGTGCAAACTGTGCAACTTCCATTTGAAACGAACTTGCAATTTCGTTTTTCGCAGGAGGTGGACCATTGTAATCATTGCACTAGTATTAACTTCATGAAATATTTTCGGTGCCACTATTTACTATGCTTCAATCATTTTTGGTTCAGTACCATATTTGCCAATAGCATTTTTTGCGAGCTTCTTTCATTTTTATATTACTATATCTATTGTATTTTATATTAATCTGATTATTAAAATTTCTGAATCATAACGACACCTTTTCTCACTAAATTAAACCAATAAATTAGCAAATTTTGGACTTTATAGCTCGATAACGAGAAGATGAAGGTAAATGATTTATGTGTTAGAAAATGCATTTCACTGTGATCTTTCGATTCCTGCTTACTCAGATTTTTAACATTATTACACTATGGCGTGTTTTTCTGGTTAGATATTGGAAAATTAATTAGAATTAGAATTTGTCTGAGTGTATTCAATGTATCTTTATTGGAACGACACAAGTTAAATTTAGTCACGTAGATTTAATATTAGCATTATCAAATTCTAACCGGGTGTAACGACATGAACACTTAAGAAAAATACGTAAACTATATACTTTTCCGGGCTGATTTGTTTAAATGAAGTAAATTAAAATATCAAATGGGGGTGTTTCTATTTGAAAAATCAAAGTTTGTGCAGTTTTAAATATTCAGACACCCCTCATTCCTAAATCGTTCATATTCTGGAAGAAGACAATATTCCGTGTCTCATAACTGCTTTAGTGTGGTTTTATAATAAACAGTCTGCGAGTGAAGGCAGGTGTATCAATATTTTCGATACTGACTGTACATATCGTCGCTACTATGTCAAACTATCGACGGTGCAAAAATGGATTTTTCATTACTTTTAAATATGGGCCCATTGCCAGCACTAAATTCTAATAATATTCTTCAGCAGGGTTGCCAGTTTGGCCTCTTTTTTATTCAGAAATTCCTCATTGATATCAGAAATTTCAAGCAGAAATGTTAGCTTTATTTAATGAGAGACATTTCGTGATTACTTACAGTACACACACACAAAGGTCTCACATTCGGTCTGATTTTGAATGCCACTTTTATCAAGGAAAGTATTCTTTTTAGCTATATGCAATTTTTGAAGATACCTATATTGAAGGCTTTTTTTCTTGCAAATGTTGTAAAAATTTACCACAAATATTTTTTCCAAAAATACAATTATTCAAAAACTGGATCAGTGGGAGCTCTGATTATATGGAACGTGCATATGTATTTTTTAAACATAATGAAGCTCATTCGTCTTTTATGTGGTTCTACCTATTTTAATGAAAGCCAAGTGAAAATACTAATAAAAAAATTAATAAAAAATGTTTTTGCAAACTTATAATAGGCAGGGTTCGTAAGCTCTTACCACAACTTTTCTATAGAATTTGTTGCCTTATTTAAGTACAGAAAAGTATTGCAAATACTGCAATTAAACGAGGCGTGTGCACATTATGCTATTTAAAAATTAAATAGAAATTTTCTGTTAGAGAATTACGGTAAGAGCGTACGAACCCTGATAGATTCAGTCATTGAAATGATATATTTTAGAAATGTTTTTGTTAATTTTCTAGAATAAATAGCAAGTTTTCCAAGTAAACAATATTTTGGCTACCTATATATCCGAATTTTCGCTTTATTTCATCTCATAATTTCATGATTATATAGAGCATAGATTACTATTCGAAATACTGATAGCCAAAATACTGACTATTTTGGACCCCATGAATAGTAAATAATTGAACATTCTACGGAGAAAAATGCAATATATGACTAATTACTTCTCAGTAATTTTAATTTCATTAATGCTGATGTTCTTTTAAATTAGCTTTTTACTTAAAGGGTATATAGACGAAACTTTTGAATTAAATATTTTTGTGTTTAAACAACATTTGTGGATCGTAATGTATCGTAGTCTCCAGAAACCAGTTTTTTAACCAGTTTTTTGTTTTTTTTAAAACCAGTTTTTTTGTGGCTAATTTTAAAAACAAATGAAAATAAATTCTTGAAAATCAGAATAATTGTGAAATTTGGAATAATTGATTTTTACAAAATTTTAAATTCAAGCAGCATGATTTACAAGTAAAACAATGTTTTGTGAAAAACAAATTACCGTAATTTCCTCTGTATAAGCCATGGCTAAAACAATTCTGTTACAAACCAGAAATTTTATTTATTAAAAAAGTTCAAATAAGCTCCATGCCATAGGTTATATTTCATTAAATAAACTTTGTGGTCGGAAACAAATTTATTTGAGCTTCGGCTCATACACCGGAAATTACGGTAAATAAATGGGTTTTGAAAAGGAATATGTACGCCCGTACATGTAATTATTTGGTGGTCTCATTTAACGGCCTAATAGGAAAGCTTAACCTCTTCACGACGAGCGTCCTTTACAGAATTTTTAATCTTTTACCACCGGTTTTTCGAAACAGAAATTTTTGCCTAATTGAATTCCAGAAATGCTATGATTTAATGAAACAAAGCAGACAATAAAAAATAACTGTTCGGAATAATCGAGGATTCTGAGTAACTTATGCGGCACGTACATGTGTTGCTCGTGCTCAAGGGGTTAAAGCATCCACATGCCTACCGAATTATGCCCAAAAATGTTATGTAGGTTTAAGATTCGGATTTTGCACTTGTCATTCTATTCGCTACGAACCTTGATACTCAAGTTATTCATTAACTAGCCTAGTTCGGGGAAGTCGAGCATTACCATACTTTAGGGTGAAATCAGCACAAATAGCACGAACATATGGTATTACGTACTGAGCAAGCATGCGTCCCAATATCGTCGCTAGCATGTCAAACTATAGAATGAGAAAAAATTCATTTCGCATTACTTTTAAATATGGGCCAATTGTCACCACTATATTTTAATAGTATTATTCAGTAGACTTGCCAGTTTGGCCTCCTTTTTTATTCATAAATTTCGAAAGCGTACAAGAATTTTCAAATAGAAATTTTTGTTTTATTTAATGACAGACATTTCGTGATTACTGAAAGTTAAAAAAAAAAAAAATAAACTTCCCAGTATGAATTCGGCATCTATAAATATGAAAGGAAGGCAAAACTGGCAACCCTGTTCATCACCGAAATTTTATTAGAATTTTTTCTAGGCGAAGAATTCTAATAAGATTTAGTGGTGACAATCCGCTCATTTTTTAAAGTAATGCATAAAAAATGCATTTTTTCATATTTGATAGTTTGACATGATAGCGACGATATCTCACAGCAGTCCGACTTCATCAGTGGTATATATGCATGTCTGTTTGACCACTCAGAAAGATACCAGCGCAAACCATGAATATGTCTCATCTATAATTGTTTCTTTAAACAGTGTTACATTGATCTAGTGCCTTGTTCCCTCAAGTCAAGGACACCGCAACTCTCCGCATCCAATTGGGACTTGCCTGTGTAGCCATTTCTGTCTGGTATACATAACGTGGTTTCTTGCCCGAAGTAAATGGCCGCTTCTGTGTCTTTCATTAAGTTGGACACACAAAACACGTCATCTTGCATAGAGTCATTGAGTATGAAGATGTCAGCGCACCGTAGTAGGAGATGTTGACATTCCTGTTGTGTTACAATGATATGAAATGAACTAATACGTAGTAGTGTTCCTCTTTCTTTGGGTCAAAAAAGCTAGAAAGCGATCCTGTGGATGAGTTCTAATACTTGACGGCCTGGAACAGGTCTTCTTGATAATGAAATTTTTTATTTAACCCCTTGAAGGTCACCGGTATAGTATATATACCACTTAATTTTAATCCAAAAATGAATCACTGACACCAGAATTTTATAATCAAATTTTGAATTTATAAGGTACATGAGGAAAAGCTTTCAGTTATTTTATAATAAATTCGTTCATGAATCCTGGTGTCAATGAATCATTTCAATATTTTAGCTACAAGAGTACTTTGCCCCTGAAGGGGTTAACTAAATCCACAGACTTTTGACAACACCACGAGACACGATAAACGTCTTTCTGAACCTGAACCAGTTTGTAGTACACCACCCTCAAATTGTTCGCAACCTTAACGAATCGGATTAAAGACATATTCTTTATAAACGTCTCCAATTCTATCAAAATAGTGGTGAGTAAAACTGTTTCATAAGGTTTTATTCAATTAGTGATCATTTCCGGCATGATTAGTTAAATTATGTACCATCTAAATAACATTTTAAAAAATCAATTACAATTAAAAGCTTTCATTATTGAAAGAGATGTTTTTTTTATATTTCTAATCCCTCTAAAAGCCTGTAGATCCTTTTTTGCAGATAAAATCATACAACGTTCATGGACAACTATTTTATAGCTATTTTACATGGGAATCCCATCAAAAGGCTTATAGTGTCTTAATAAATGTTAGTTTGAGTGAGGAATGAAAAGAAGAATGATAATACCTGCAACTTTTATAAATTTTATCAGTATTTATGTACATGAAAGCTTATTGTTTATATTTATATTTATTTGATAATATTTTCCAAACTAGAAAAGGAGATTTCAATTAAAACTTTATAACATTTATTTTTCATCTGAAGTCTCAAGTATGTGGTTCAAAATTCTACCCAGCACACATACGAGATTTTCTCCAACAGAAGGCAACACCAAAATAATTTCACATGATATAAGGTATAATTCTTATTGTTTTTATTTTTGTTTAGTTTAGGTATCAGCCATATCCTGCATTTCTGTCAATTTTTTTATTAGTGAAGTAGTTCTTTATTCAAAATGTAGTGAAAAGTTGACTATTGAGGAAGGAATAGCTTTATTTGAGGAATCCCATGCAGAAACAAATGTGTCGGATTCTAGTTCCGATGGATAAGAATTTGGTGCACCTACTGAAAGAAAAATTCTTGAAGAGGATGATAGATAGAATATAGCCGACGGTGACAGAGAGCCTGCAGGACCCTGAAAACCCGTGATTCCAATATGGACCAAGAGCACGTTTACCGTAATTTTCGGCCTACACTGTTAAAATTTTTCAGCAAACTGTCAAGTCATTTGACCATTTTTTGAAAAGACGGTTAGATAACCATAATTTAGCTTATTCGGACCATGTTATTGCCCACATTATGGTCAGAATAGAGTTAAATGACGGTTATGTAACCGTTTTCTCTACGGTCACATGACTGGACAGTTTGCTGCAAATGTTTAACAGTGTATTATCCACGGATAAAACAATCAAGTTTTGACTCAGAAAATTTATTTAATAAAAAGTAACTTATTGGATCGCTGTAGTTATTTGACTTCACTTACTAAATAAAATTTCTGGGCTCGAAACAAGATTGTTTGATCCATGAATTATAGAACGGAAATTACGGTAATATTTCTTTACCGGAATTCACTGGAGCATATGTGTTTCCAAATAAATCTAAATTTAATATACGTCACCGTTGCACATATTTTTCTGCATTTTCACTATCTATCTTTTTTAGACATCAGTCTTTCGCACTAAATTATCTTATGCAGAAAGGTACCATTTCAGAAGCCATGTTAACAAAGGATGAAATTTTGCGTTTCATTGCTGTTAATTTATTAATGGAAATTAAATAAACTTTCCAGCTACCGTGATTATTGAAGCAGTACTCTTTACTTCGGGACAGATAAATTGAAAAGGCTATGGCTGTAAATCGATTCACATGTATTTTGGGAATTTTACACCTCAACGAAAATTGTTTACCGCCGAAAAGGTGTCGAAGCACATTTTGACAAGCTATATAACGTGAGTCCATGCATTGAATACTTAACTGAGTGTTTTTTAAAATGGAAATAAATATGAAATTTGGTTATAAATGAATTTCGTACATTCTAGAGAATGCTGTACAGCGAGTTTCATGCGTCCAGTGATGTTTTTTTTTCGGTTAATGTACGCGAAGCGTACATACAGAAGTTATTGACCGCGGCTTGAATGAATTTCGTGCATTCTAGAGATTGCTGCAAAGCGAGTTTCGTGTGTCCAGTGATGTTTTTTATTAATGTTAAAAATTGTTTTTTGGATGTTAAAAATTCGCTTTAAAACGCTATAAAATCGTTAAAAATCCTTAAAAATTGAAAAATCCGGAGGAAAAAAAATTCATTTTATTAAAGGTCTGAAATTGAATATCTTTAAGAATGTTAAAAAAAAAAAAAAAAAAAAAAACTAAAAATAATGAAAATTGTGAAAGAAAATATTTAGTTATATTACGCTAAATGTTTTAAATCAAAATTCTTTTACGAATTTTAAAAAACTGCCGCAGAATGGAATAAAATTAATATGGTTCTCGTTGAAACTGTCTAGACCAATGAGCATGATGCATTTTTTGAAATCGTAGCCAAAGTGCAGGGACTAGACGCTTGTATTAATTCCGATATCTAAAGTTTCATAATTGACGGGCATAATTTTCCGGTACGAATATGTTTTCCCAAACGGAAAGAACTTTCTGAACAAACCGATACAAGTCTAACATGTAACAATTGTTAATTTCCTCCACATTAACTCTCATAATTTGTTTTTCAAATATACATAAATGTTATCGCTGATCTGAATCTCTTTTTTTCATTATTTAGTTTATGTTTTCTGACTAATACATGCATAGCTGCGAAACTCCCGATTTCTTTCAAGTCATAAAAAGATATTTTGAACCAGAAATATTCCCTAAGAAAGAAATGAAATAAGAACACTATTGAAAGAAAGCGCGAAACATGTTATCCTTTCATTTCACAGCCATTAAATAATAACCCCAGTCAGATAAATGGGAAACTTTTCGCAAGTTGAAAATAGCGCCATCTAGCGAAGAATATTTTAATAAAATTTTGCTTCTAAAATTAAAGCTTAAAATAAGGAGTTCCTATTTTCTAAAAAAGTCGTTTGTAAATTCCGGTGTCAGTCAGTAATTTCACATTTTACGAACAGAATTTGTCTGTGCCGGAAAGGGTTAATTGCATAGTGATGTAAATTTCCATAACTTTTTATTTAACTTTTAATAAATAAATCAACTTCTTCGCCACCACTATATTTATATAGAAATATTAATCCAGTAAATTTCCCCATCTTTTTTTCATTATTGTTTTAGCTAAAATGTAAAAGATCCCAATAAATAGCAAGCTTTTAAAGGAAGTGCAAAAACAAAACATCGATACAAACGATAAAAATGGTATAAAATATCGATATAAATAAATCGTATCGTTTCTCTGCGACGCACTTCTGTTTCGCCTTCCTTCCGCAGCAGATGAAGTGGCGCTAGTGTCCCCGCTAACAAATTTAACACTATCTGACTGGGCTTATTATTTAATGGCTTTGCTTCATTTAGCCCTTTGATTGTGGGCCAGAACAGGCGACTATTTTATATTCTCTCGTGCCAGAATTTCTAAAACTTTACTCTCTGGCAATTATCTCTGGAAAAATTCCTTGTATAAATGTATGGCTGAGATTTTTTTAATATGGTGCGAATACATTCAACAAGAACGAAAAATCATGCGTCAAGCACAGATTATGAAACACTTTCGAACACTTCCAAAATTCTTTGACAATACTTCCCCTTTTAATAAGGTGAAACATGATGTCTAACTGAACAATTTGGAAAAAAAATATAACACATTTGAAAACACAATGTGAGCAATTCAGAAAATCTACAAACTCTTTTGTGCATCCGCGTATATGATATAGAGTTGCCTATATACAACAGAGTATTCTATAATTTAGTTCAGTTATGACACGTATAGCGCAGTTGTAAATTACCCTTCAGCAATTTCCGTTATATATTCGAGATTTTTTGGGCTGTCCAAGTAATGGTAAAAAACATAGTTTAACTTTAAAGCACGTATCAGAACATAAAACATACTTCCTGTAATCATTCTCCTTAAATCGTACCATAACCAAATTATTTTGTGTATCCCTGTAAATGAACGGTGAATGCATACCACATTCTATAACAAGCCTTTTTTAGTACACCTCAGTGATACATATCAGTTTCAATATGTTTGAAATAGTATAACATCAATAAAATATCCTGCAACAGATTTTTCCCTATAGGCCACATTTTAACGGTGCTTTTGAGTGTCCCTGTAAATGAAGGATAAACGCAACATATATCATATTCAATACCGAACATGCCACAGTAAACATCATTAACATATATCAATTGCTTGACGATCCGAGTATATTTAGAGCACGGACCGACAGCAGACAGACAAACCAAATTCAAAAGTACGTTTTTACTGTCTTGCAAAGGGTTAAAAAACGTCCACCGGGACGTATATGTTTGAAACCGCAATCAGAGAGCAGAGTTGCCAAGTCTCCGGATTTTTGCACACCAGTAATATTTTAGAGAAACTGTTGTTCTCTTAAATCGCAAAATGTTCTGATTAAAGAAAACAAAAATTTTTGTACTAAATTACTGGTATCCAAAAAGCCGGAGACTTGGCAGGTCTGAGAGAGTTAATTTACGGGAATCTGGCAGTTGTAGCTATGAAGAAACGTAGAAAAAATTGTTTTTCACTATATTGTATACTAGCAAAACCAACGCGTCACGAAAACGTCATACCAAGCAGGCAAAACAAAGAAAAAATTTCGAACAACTTGAACGTTTCGATTTTGATAGCTCGTGGAATTATTAACTATTAGTCGTAAACAATAATTATTAATTCTATGAGCCAATGAATCTGAAACATGCAAGTTGTTCGAATTTTTTTCTTTCTTTTGCCTGTTTCGAGGCTAACGAAAAAGTAAGGCTACCGCGGTGCTTTAAGCGTATCGTTTTTTACAGACCACGGTAGTCACGTGATGCTCGAATGCACCAATGAAGGTGTACGAAAAGAGCAACACGTCACTCTAGCGGTCTGTAAAAAAAGATAAGTGGAATGCACCACGGTAGCCTGTCTTTTTCGTTAGCCTCGTGCCTGCTCGGTATTACGTTTTCGTGACGCGTGTCACGGCTTTCTTATCTAGGGGGCGTTGGCAAAACCCGCGGCGTTACTCACGTAATTGTTGAAATATACCAAGTGGTATTGGTGTGTTTAATGTTATTAGAAGAACTTATACTGCTACGGATAATTCTCAAATTACTAAATAAGCTACATTTTGAGTAAACTTTATTGTTGTACTGCATTAGGCGAACATGAGATTTAAATGAATGAGAAGAGATAAAATAAATTCCAAATAAATGGTAATTTAGAATGCATTTTGAAATTTTCCACTCATTTCATTTTTCATTTGAAATTTAGAAATTTTTAGAAACTGGGCGAATACTTAAATCTTAAATGTAAGAACCTTGCCAAATTCCAATTTTCTTGTTAAGCAAACGTCTATAACAACCATATCAAGGAAACCATAATTTTAGAATTTTTTTTGTTCCTGCACACATTAAAATTTCAAAATTTTTAAAAACCGTTCAGTGAATGAACTTATATCTCTAACGTAACAACCGTATAAAAGTTTCTATCCTTAACAATTTCAGATAAATTATAGTTTAGAAAATTTTTAGAACATTTCCCGTTCATTTTTCCTTTATAAAATTTGAATTTTTTTAGAAATCGCTCTTAGCGAGCACTGAAATCTTAAAAATAACGACAATGCAAAATTTTAAGTTTCTAGACCAGCATCATTATTAAAATCGCAATTTTGGAAAGTTTTTTCTTTCTGCACCTTTTTAAATTTCGAATTTTGTTAAAACAGTTCTGTGCCAGCATTTACGTCTAAAAAATAAAAGGCATGTCAAATTTTAAGTTTCTACCATTATCAATTCTGAACAAACCATAATTTAGAACATTTTCCGTTCATTTTACACCTTTAATTGAAAAAAAAATTGTTTATACCGAGCATCTGTAGCTTAAAAATTTACAGTATACTAAATTTCAAGTTTCTAACCCAAATAAATCCAAATAAATCATAATTTAGAACGTCTTTTGAATGTTTTCCGCTCATTTCATCCTTTTAAATTTCTATTTTTTTAGAAATAGTTCTGAACGGGGATTTTCATTTTAAAAGTAACCGCCATACTTGTCCGCAGATTCTGTAAGTATGTGGGAAAGTAACGCGATAACGCTTGATATAAATATTCGATTTGCTGCAAATTGTGTATAAAGGTTCTGATAAGGCGTTCCCTGATTAGTTTTGGGGGTTTATTTCTCAAGTATAAAGGGGGGATGCGGGACTAATCCCCCTTAATTTAGATAAATGGGTTTTTAATGCAAAATTATCTGATTTGCTTCAGTGGCGTAGCCAGGGTGGTGGGTCCAGATGCTCTTGATACCACTAATTTTGTAAAGTTTTCTTTGCCTTATGCAATTGGAGAACTTTCTGCGATAATCAAAGCGAAGAAAACTTTACAATTTTACTGGTATCCAGAGCGTTTGGACCCCCCCCCCTCCCTGGCTACGCCACTGATTTGCTTCAAATTTTGTATATAGTACCCCTGCGATAAGGCGCTTCCCTGATTAGATTTGAAGGTTCATTGGTTAAGTATAAAGGGTGGAAATTGTGGAGCTAATCCCCACCCCTTAATTTAGCTAAATGGGTTTTTCATGCAGAATTATCCGATTTACTTTGATTGTATAATATATAATTAGTGTGAACAGCCTGTGAGCGCAATGCCATCAGTTTAACTAGGCACTTTTCTTTTTATTATTATATTAACATGACTTTTTGAAAAAATAATCTTTATCATACACCTATACTACGATATTTTCAAGAAAAATCTGCCAGAAAGTAATATTTATATATATATAAATTGTGGTACGATAAAATGTAAAAACATTCACCTGTCATGCTTCGAAGTGAAAGCAGTGTTGCCAATATGTTACATTCTAAAAATTCAGATTGCTTGATTGCTAACAGGTTTTTGAAATAGTATTCTTCGCCATATTTAATGATATAATTAAAAGAAGGTGAAATTAAGGGGGATATAACTATTTCAATAAAGTGGTGGTAAACAAGCATTAAAATAAAAAAAACGTACTTTCGTAAAAAAAAAAAAAAAAAAAAAAAAAAAAACGTAAGAGGATTTTGAACACTGAGTCAAAGGGTTAATAGCAACGTTTTTAAGATCAGCAAACATTTGGCAAACATTATTTCATATGTAATTAGTTTAATTAAGACAAAGTTTTACGGATTACATATTAATCCACATTTATTTTATTCTTTCTACGTTCTATTTGTGAAAACATAAAAGCATTTCACTAGGGATATTGAATTCCCGTTTTAAATTACATTCCATTTCTTCCAAATTATCCTCAAAAATCCATTCGTGTTAAATGAAATAAAATGGAGATTATTTCTTTCACAGGTTATTATCGCTCGTCCGAAAACCTTCTTTTATTCATCTCCAAATTACAAAATTGGTTTTTATCCAATAGCTATTAAATCAAATTCTTTATTTAACTAAGAATAGATTAGAAATGTAAAAAGTAAAGTAGAATGCAATTAAATTCTTTAATATCATATAATATTTTTTTTTCACTGATGAAGTCCGTGCCATTTTGAGATATGGAAGAGAAGATATTTTGCTATTTCTTAAAAACATACTTTAGTCCTATCAAGAACAAACTCATTTTGTTCCTAATATATTGAATTAGTTGACAGCCACAAGGATTTACGAAGAAATTCATTTCATATAAATAAATGCTATTCTTTTTTTTTTTTTAAATTGTGGTAGAATTTCGGCGACTGGGAAATAAATTTCAGTGAAAAGTATAATTCTCACATTGTAAAGGGATAACTCTTTAGTCGTAGGAAAAAACACGTTAGATAGCATGCTATTTTACCACGAAATTGCCGTAGAGAGATGCCGTGAATCTTTTTTTAAACATCTGACAAGGCCTCTATCTGCCGGGCTTGTACATCTTAACGGGTTGATGCCTGGTAACGGTGCGAGGATTCCCCTGATCTCCGCATAGCGAAGATATGTTTGATAAACCTCTAGGACGACGTGGCTTCAGTGCATATTGTTGCCTAAGTTGGTTTTCCTTAGTTGACCGGTTGCTAATTTATGTTGCTAATTGATGTAATCAGTCGTTTCAGCACTGATGAGTGTAGCGTAAAAAAATCTGTTAAGGTCCCATAAAATTGTGAAACTAAAATTATTATCATACACATAGTCTAAGAGCTAAAAACGTCAGAAAACACGTGATTTTAGCAAGGCCCATTTTACTATATCCCATTCAGTTTATTGGTGTAGTACGCATGCGGACAGTCTGGCTGGCCGGAGAAGTTGCGTTTACCCGTGAGAGTAGGGGTAATGCTGGTCAAAAAATCACAAAATAAATAATATAAAATATAATAACTGATAATATAAAATTAAAGCGACAGCGGGGAGTTCAGGGGGGGGGGGTGGAGTCCCCCTGAAGTATTGTTATTCTGAAAAATATAGTAATAAATAGTTTATCCTATCATTGCATAACATTGTGTTTAATGCGATACTTCTAAAATTTCCAGAACTTTCTATAAATATATTCTTATAAATGTATAAATAATTTTAAAACTTTGAATTTTAGGATATCAAATATTATGCAGACAATGTTAAAAAAAAGTGAGACTAATGAACAATGATTTGTAGAGCTGACGTAGAGGCCTCTCATCAGTAGATTTACTAGTATCGTTAATATAGAGATCACTACGACGGAGCCCTGTGAATTTTGCTTGCATAAATCGTCAAAGTGACAATCAATTTAAAATAGCCCTGTGGGTTTCACTCGAATAAACTGATTATACGGAATTCTGTATAAAGAAGCCTTGTGCTTAACCGAGCCCATAAATATGGCGATCAGTATTTAAATCGCAAATCTTTAGTTCCAAAAAAGTGTTTTGAGACGATGGGGGAAATGTACTATATTTTGTATAAAAATTAAGATCCTATCGCTAAAAAATAAAAGCGCAAAACAATTTATAATGTATGAAATTAAAAAAAAGACTTTCCATGGGAATAGCCACGCATAATATCTAATTAAAAATTGCAATAGTTGTCTTATTCGTCTAATTTTCCATAATCGAGTTCATAGTCGATGTTGGCGATAAAATATTTAGCTCTAAAATCTCTGAAATACGTGTTTAACTACTTTTTAGTAGAAGTGTTATACTGAATTTCCCGCTCCTACCTGAATTTGCTGCTGAGATAGGACAAAATGACCTAAAACTTCCCACCCCCAATTTAACCCCTTTAGTGTTTGAATTTCTAAAATTGCTGAAATGCGTGTTTAAGTTTTTTTAGTAGATTTGTTATTGTGAATTTCACGCTGCTATCTAAAACTTCTGCTGAGATATTGCGAAATGACCTACAACTTTCGACCCTCCCCCCATTTAAACACTTCAGGGTTTAAATTTTCTAAAGTCATTTCTTAGTCGGTAAATATACGTTGAGTAAGGAACACGTGTTCCAAATTTCAATGCCCTAGGATCAATGGTTAAGGCCTGGCGTTGATTATGAGTCATCGGGCCATGTTCTTTTATAAGTATAGATATTTATAAAATCGCCAAAGAAACGAAAAAAGCGCAAATGTGAAACTTTATTATGACGTATATTGTCAACCTTTATGTTTATTTAATGTCCTATTATGTTTATTCGTTGGAAAGAAAAATATCCTAATACTCCAAAACTTTTGATAGGAATGAGTTGTAAAAAGAAGTGGGGGTGTTTTGGACGACACTCTTTCTTCAGATGTAAAAAATATTTACACATAATGTTGTAAGTTATGTTTCATATTTTTAATATCAATTTTTTAATAATTTTCATAATTAAAAATGTGTATTTGAATCCCATTTCTGTTTTTTAATTCTTTTAAACTAATTATGGACAAAAGGATGAATGATTTACCACATGTTTTGAAAAGTAGAAGTTGCCTTATTTAACTGAAGAATAAAATGATGATTACTGTAAAAAATTGTGATAACCATACGATTTGCATAAGAAAGCGCACAAAATCTTGTATCCCGTATGACGTATGGACACGACGTTTAATGATGAATAAAAAAATACCTGGAATTTGTTTGGGTCTATTTATTATATATCATAAAAAAAACAATCACATTAATTTTGCGAAAGATTTACATTATAGATTCTCACGTGGCTTTCACATTAGCTTCCTCAAAATTTTATCTCTTTTAACTATATGAAGGTTTAAGAATATGTATTAAAATTTCTCTGCTGCATTGATCAAAGAAACTCAAATATGCAATTAACAAAATGCAATTAAATATGAGTATTTGAACCCCATTACTGTTTTTTAAATTTTATAAACTAACTGGCAAGCTATGCCCGCTGTGCTGGTCCATTTTCCGAATGAACCTTGAATCAAACGAAATGGTGAATTCGACCATATATTTTAAAGTAATATGGACTTTCACCTGGAAATTCTTTCTGCATTGCTGAATGCAATGCGAATACCATTGCGATTTTATCTTATTTTATGCGTTAGACAAAATTTGGGCTATTAAGAAGCAACTCTTTTATTTGTTCATTTATAGTACCAGTTTGTTAGAGAAATGTAGTCGTTATGATCAACATAAATTAAAATGTAGTCTAATAACCATACTACTAAAAAAGAGAGCATTAGAATCATTGCAGAGACTGACCATTGAATTTAAATAACGTTTGGTTTATTCATCTTAGTTTGTCAGTTCTTGAATTCCCGGCCTCTCAGATTCGTGCTATCTGTGGTTCAGGCAGCTTAAATATAATCTCACACTAGCTTACATTATATTTCGTAATATAATTAACTTTTGGAAGGTCTACTACAGTTTTCTATCTTTGGATTCCAGCAGATTAAATACAGTGAAAAAGGTAATAAAGTATTTGGACGCAAAGAACAGTTTTTAAATTTCATATTTAAAAGAAATGTTAACAACAAAAAAGTGGGTTTTTAAAGCTGAATTGTTTGAATAACATTAAAATAATGTCATTGTCACTGCCTTTCATTTTATATTCTAGTTGCAATCATATAACCGTTAACCTTTAAAAAATTCTGGTAGAAAAATAACCCTCTAGTTTGCATCCAATAAAATCGTCCTAATCATCCGTAATCAGGTCCACAGCCATGTTTAAAGTTAAACATTAGACTTTTTGTAACGATATGGCTACAAATGTACCAGAATTAGCTACAAAACTATGTTAATTACGCGCCAAACGTCCATTAAATAATGTCAAATTGCTGTTGACTGAATTATAGATCTGTCACCAACAGAGGCGTAGCGTCAAGGAGGGCACGGATCACTTTACTACCAGTATTTTTATATACTATATTTGGCCTTATTTAATTCATACCGTTCAAAGATTAAATAAGGCTAAATGTAGTATATAATTTTATTGGTAGTAAAATGATCGTGCCCCCCCCCCCTGACGCTACGCCACTGGTCACCAACAAAAGTCCACGATAATGATAAATAAAGTTAGTTATGAAAAATTTGAGTAATATGGGTAATTATTTTGGTAAATATTTGAACCGAAGATTTTTTTCATTTCTCTAATGAGCATAATAACATTTAGAAATAAATATGCTTGCTATGTGTTTTATTTTCAAAATTACATTCTTCTTCAGTCTGTTGTAACCCCATAATGGACCTATAAACCCCATAAACACCATAATGAACATAATCGTTAATGTGTCACTAAGTTTAGCGGCTCGGGCTGCCAAAATTGCTTTATAATTATCGAAATTTTATCTAATCTGAATCCCAGGTTACTTTTTTCTTATCTAACCTAAAATGATAAAACATTAAATATTGGATCTTGGCCACCATTGGAATTTCAAATTTTTTGTCGTACAATGCATGTATTGCTTTTTTAGTGATAGTAAAATAACTGGAGATGAAAAATATATAATAGTAAATCTTCTTTTGTCCGTTTGTTTCATAATGAAAAACCATAAATTTACTAATCGCTGAGTACAAATTTCGTGTAATCTTCTGCAATCGGATTCACGATCCAGAGTTGCCTTCAAATATAAAGGAAATTTCCTACAATATAGTAAATGTGCCAATTGGTGGGTGAACCGATTTCAAAAGCTTAGTCTAATATCATTAAAAATCCTTCTAAAATAATATAAGGTATACAAATATAAAAACTAAAATGAAATGAATGGTGATTTAATTTAAATGTGTGTTAATAATTTGTGCATGGCAAACATTTACACTAAAAGTTAAATATTTACTCTTTTTTGTAATATTAACTGTTATTTATATAATTTATATTTGCATAAAAAAACTCCAAAAAGGCTTTCGTAAACTTGAAAAAACATGATACTTGTGAACGTCGTTCGAACCAATGTCATGCTTATAACCTTTTTTGGCTTAAAATCAAATTGTTTGGCGACAAAAGTAAAATGAAAATCGTAAATAAACAAATAACATGTAACTCTCAAGTACAGTGATCTTTATAGTAATTACACCTACTGTATATTACTTTTAAATACTAAAGGTGTAAAATTAACAACTATAATATAAATTAAAATAACTTTTATTAGTTGTTTTACATGTTTCGGCTCTTTCCGAGTCATTTCAAAAACAAAATGAGAATATTCTAAAGCTGCACGGGCTTTGAGGTTATTATTTTCATGTATTTTTTAAAAATTGCGCACGTTATCTATTTTTTTTTTTACTTGATTGTTTATTTTCATATCTTTGACCATGGAGTAATTCTAGCCACAGTTTCGGTAAATTAAAAGATGCCGCATCGTTACATATTGTATTTTTGCACGTGAGTATCTCTATGGTTTCTCTTATTATGGATGGATAGTATAGACTGGAGGGAAATATTATTTTACTTTCATTGAAATTTATTTGCATGGTTTCTTCTAGATATAATCTTGCCAGGGCTGTAGTTTTTCTATTGTATTTAATACCAGCTATATGCTCTTTTATCTGCAATTAAATTTCCTGCTGGTCATGCCTATGTAGTAATTTTTAGATCCGTCTTCTTTAATAAAAGGTATTTCATATACTCTTGAATAATTCTCAAAATTAATTGGGTCAATTTTACTTATATTCTTTAATTTCTTAGGTGGTTTGGCTATTAAGCAGATATTGAAACGTTTAAGGCTGTGTAATTTATTATATTGTTACACCTACTGTTTTATTTTGTAAGTCACATGATGGAGGAGTTAGATAGAAAAAAATATCAGAAACAAAATTGTTACTCAGATTTTATCTAATCAAATTTTCAGGTGCATTTTTCTTAGCAAGGCGCAAACGATAAATCGCCAAATATGGTTTCAATTACAATATCTCACACTGAATAATTTTTTAAGCATTGTGAACAATCCCTTTCACGTATAAATTAACAATCTTTGTTTTATAACATTATCGCTTATAATTTTTCATTTTTTTTCCTTTTAAAAAAAAATTAAATAAAATTGGTAAGTTTTTCTTTTATTGTTTGAGGTGTTTGTAATTATTTTCTGAATGATATAACCGTTTCAATTCTTTCACCAAAGATAAGGGTCGCCAAAAAATGACCAATGGTAACCCTTTCGTCCGAAATAATAGACCTTTCCATCATAATTCTATAACTAATCGACGTAGAACGATGTGTTATATACTAAAACCGTCCATGAAAAAATATCTATCGAACAGTGTAAGTGCCATCAAAGTACATTCAGCAGAACGCGAGTTATAAGCAGTCGGAACGGAATTTTTGTTTGTATTTTATATATAATATAGTAGATTATGTTACCCAAAGTTAGTTTCTTTAGCATTCGTTAATAGACAAATTACGATGCAAGAGGATTTTTAAACATAGCTGAAAAGTTACTCGGCGGAATGAGCATTAATTTCCATATAACTAAATACATATAAATACTTCGATTAGAAATTGCACCATTATTCATTTGATATTTAAACACCAACAAAGAAATATTTTTTCTTAAATAATGAAATTTCGAATTTAACGAAAATTGACTAGGTTTCCTGTTTAAAAGGCGACAACTATCACTCACGAATGTTACATACGTATGAAAATTAACGAGAGAAAGTACAAAATTGCTTTTTTTCCAAAAACTATGTTTATATCATTATATTTTCTTTTATATAAACCAAATAATACCTGTATGTGATGAAATAAGCCCCCATGATGTCTCCGTTGCACGGATGCGAAATAGGCAATCAGGTATACTTATACCACTAATATTAAAAAAATTGTCCTATTTAAACACTGTGATTCATTAAGAAATAAAAAAGCATTTTAAAATTAGTTGTGTAATTTTCCTGATTTGCCTCCGTCGCACCTGTTATGTTGGCGCTAATGCTGTAATGCACTAACTATCTCTTAAATTCATTTTGGCATTGACTCCACAAATTTTAATACATAGGTTTGAGCTCATCATCGTGGAACCACATTTTTATAGCATTTCTTATCAGGCGTTCTTTGTGTGTACAATCTGATTTACCCAAAAATCATTCCAAAATATTCCACAGGCTTTGTATAGAATTTATGTCTGGCTAATTTCCAGGCCAATCAAGCAAATTTATTTTATTTTTCAGCATGAAAATTTTAACCAATTTAGAATTGTTACTTATAGCCAAATCATGTTGAAATATCTCGTCAAAAATATGTACATAGGTACACGACCGCACGGGTGTGAAATAGGAAATCAGTTACAGTTCTACCAATATTTTAAAAATGTTGTTTGCCCTATTTAATCATTGTTATTTGCTTTTTCCTTTCACGAAGAGCACTTCTTACACTTCTTTTAATTCTGCGACATCAGTTGACATAAATTGTTCATTATTGTAATTTTAACTTATTTTATCGCTCAAATTTTGAGATTAAACATTGGAAAATTTCCCGTACCAAATTGCTGAATTTCAAATTTAAAGATTTTGTGTCAGCTGCCTGTTTCTTCTAGCAATCGTTGCCAAATAACGGTTTTGAGAGACGGTTGTGGCACGTTTTCGTTCTTGACCTGGTTGCCTGTGCACATTACCAGTGTCTTTAATCCGTTACCAGATTCTTGACATGGCACTTTAGGCTAATTTTAAATCTTTACAGACCCGTGTCAGTGTCTGTCCTGCTTCCAATTAACCTTTCGCACGTTATTTCTCACAATTGACCAAATGTATTCTGGACGACATATTCCACCTACTACAAGCGAAAATTTTATCCAACTACACGTAAAAAACGTGAATTTAGACTTGAAATCCCTAATGTTTACTCCTTTTCACACGGGCTCAAATATTTGCATATTTTTCTGTAGCGAAGGTAAATCCCACTGGACTACGTGATAACGTTGACATTGCGTTACCAAGCAGTCACCTTTCATTAAAGTTCCTTTAATATAATTAATATAAAGCACCAATTTATGGTTGTTCCTTTAATTTTTCTCGCCATTGTACCTAAAATATTGAACCAAATCGCGGTAACATTATAAGAAATGCCATCGTTGAAAATCATTTTTATTTAAAATATCAATGTATTCATGGATTATTGTAAAGTAGTAATTGGATGTTTGAAAAATTATTTTAGCTTTGTCAAACTTTATATATAATATATGTAGGATTTCAGTTTGAACACTTCATCTCTTTTACGACGTAAATGATCATCAAATTAACTGACACTCTAGTGTACTATTATTATCCATGATTTAAATGCACGAGTTAAAAATATTTTGGATCGCGAGATCAAGATTGGAACATCTAAAAAATTGGAAAAGGGCCAGTCTTCTAATTGTTATTGTGAAGCAAGCTTGGAAACGTAAAAGGCTCTGTTAGGCCTAGTTGTTTTCTTCGGTAAATAAAAATATTGTACAAGGTGTGGCGAGAAGTGGATTAGCTAAAAAGAAATTGCTAATCAAGTATTGTAGAATTATAGTCCTAGGACTGTATTAAAGTTCATAATTTGTCATTCATCGTCTATTTGTGCATATAATTCCAGTAAATTTACTATTTACATATCAACTTCTTGCATTTATGGGGGCTCGGATGCCAAGATAATTAAAAGTAAAACGCCAGTATCAAAAGTTGGGTTACGAATTGGCAAGGTCAAACCGTAATCGTATTACTTCAAGTACAATTTTGAAAGATAAACATGGGAACTTTAAATAAAGCTAAAAGAATTGATTTAATAAATTTCTTCGAAGAATGCGGAATTGTAGCACCAGAAAAAACGACAATACTCATCCTAATAAAGCAGATCAAAAGTTGGGAAAGTTACGAAGAAGATTTTATAAAAGATCGAGTGGAAGTAGTTATAGCAGCTAGAAAAGAGAGAACAGAAGAAGAAAGAGAAAGAGAAGAAAAAAAATTACAAGCAGAACTAGAAGAAAGGAAAAGGCGATTGCAGATTGAAGAGAGGAAATTACAAGCAGAGATTAAAGAAAATAAATTAGAATTGGAGAAAAAAAACCCACGAAAGTGAAAGATATTTCGAAATTAAGAAAATGCAGATACAAGAAAATTCAAGAGAACACATTGATGAAAACTCAAGGACAAATCCTGGTAAGCAATTTGAAATCCTTAGATTATTAACTAAATACGAAAGTTCAAATGATATTAGTTGTATTTGGCTATGTACGAAAGGCAAATGGCGCACACGGCCATTGATAAAAAAGAATGGGAAAATTATTTAATTAATCTAATGCCGTTATATATGATCAATATAATAACAAGGGAAAACGAACCCGAAGTTCACGATTATAATTACATAAAAAATATTCTGCTAAAACGCTACAAACTATCGCCAGACAAGTTTAGGCTGAAATTTTTCTCTTCTAAAAAGGAGCCAACAGCCAATTGGCGAGATTTCTCTTATGAGATAAAGGTGTATTTTCAACAATGGATTGAAGGTCTTCAAGAAAATAACTTTGAAGATTTGTCGGAATTAATTGTAGTTAATCAAATAAGGCATAATTTACCTGCGGAAACGAAAACACATTTTGCAGAGGAATTATTAGTAATAAAGAAAATTGATGACTTAATTAATAAATTGGATATTTACGAAACGGCACGAAGGGTTTGCAGTAAACAAACAGTTAGGAATACAAGCGGACATTTTGAGGACAGAAGATCGAGAGTGGCTGATTACGCCAATTTGGAAAGACGCCAAGTTGACAATAGGCACAGTGTGAATCATGGAATTAGAGATATTAGATATGCAGATTCTAAAGATAGAGAAAAATATCCAGAAAGAAAGAAAAATCTCAAAAAATTAACTGTTTAGGCATGAAAAACAAAATAAATCCAGATGCTGATGTCGAGACGATATCACATCAGGATGACCGATTTGTAGGATTTCAGTTTGAACACTTCATCTCTTTTATGACGTAAATGATCATCAAATCACCGCCCCCTGAATACTAGGCCTGAGCGCTGACAACAATGGCGGCTGTCGCAGGCCGATTTTTTTTAGCGTTTGAACGGTCCCTCGAAATTCCACACCAATAATTAAAAAAAAAAATTCGACTTGTTTTTCGGAGATCAAATAAGTCAAAGATAACTTTTAGATATTATTGGTGTTGAAGTTCGAGAGACAGTAAAGTGTACAAACAATTTCGCCTGCGACAGCCACCATTTTTTTAGCGTGCAAGCTTAGTATTCAGGGGGCGGTGATCAAATTAATTGACACTCTAGTGTTCTATTATTATCCATGATTTAACCCTTTCCGGCACAGACAAATTCTGTTCGTAAAATGCGAAATTACTGACTGACACCGGAATTTATAAATGTCTTTTTAAGAAAATAAGAACTCCTTATTTTAAGCTTTCATTGTAGAAGCAAATTTTTATTAAATATTCTTGGTGCCGAATGCAAGTTTGGAATTAAAATTAGGTGTGCCCGGAGTGGGACCACTGTGCCGGAAAGGATTAAATGCACGAGTTAAAAATATTTTGGATCGCGAGATCAAGATTGGAACATCTAAAAAATTGGAAAAGGGCCAGTCTTCTAATTGTTATTGTGAATCAAGCTTGGAAATGTAAAAGGCGCTGTTAGGAATAGTTATTTTCTTCGGTAAATAAAAATACTGTATAGGTTTGGCGAGAAGTAGATTAGCTGAAAAGAAATTGCTAATCAAGTATTGTAGAATTATATTCCTAGGACTGTACTAAAGTTCATAATTTGTTATTCATCTTCTATTTGTGCATATAATTTCAGTAAATCTACTATTTACATATCATATATATATATATATATATATATATATATATATATATATATATATATATATATATACATATATATATCTGCATATATATACATACATATATGTACATACATATATATATACATACATATATATACATATATATATACATATATACATATATATATATATATATACACATATATATATATACACACATATATATATATACACACATATATATATATATATATTATGTAATATGTACAAAACTGTTCTTAATGTACTGAACTTGAAAACCGACAATTGTTTTTTATCCTTTCTCTTAATTTCCGACTTGTCTTACCAACATAGGATAAACGTTTTTGATAGTCAGTGTTAAAAAAAATTATGTAGACGTCTACTTTATCACAATTTGGAATTCGATCAATTTTTTTCTGAATAAAATTCCTTAATTTAGCAGGAGGCTTAGCTATTAAATTGATATTATACTTTAACAAGGTGTATCTCAACCTCTCATAAAGTTGTGTTGTATAATAAAAAGTATAATAAATAACCTTATCCAATCTTAACACATTGACGGACAGCAGGACCAAGTGAAGTTCGAAATTTGACACTATATGTTTTTATAATTTTTAGAATATTAGAAGTATTGTTTTACTCTTTCTGCTTAAATAATTTTGATTAATTCAGCACCTTTAATTAGGTTGCACTACTCCCTTCAGAACAACGTCAGGGTGGCTAGTGGTCAGGGAAAAATACTGTAAAAAAAATTGAGGATACCAGTATATTCATATAGAAAAAATTATGTTGATTATTCGATTAAATAATATATTTGATTTTTTCTATAAGAATATACTGGTAATTACCATTTTTTACTGGATTTTTCCCTGACCACTAGCCACCCTGCACGTGCATACTGAAGCTGCAACTCAGGTGGAAAACGAACTTCTACCTAAAAATTTTTTTCGAAAACATGACACTGGGCTTCTGCTTGTACGCCGGTAAATGCACATTTGTGCTGCTATAGCCTAATGTCTAAAAACGACCGTTTCGTTTTGGACGGCTATTGCCGTCATGCCACATAGTGAGCTTCGCTTTGACGGCTATAGCCGCAAGTGTCCGTCAACGTGTTAACACATTCTTCCGTTTTGCCTGTTTAGCTTGAAATAGCAGCATATACTGAGGAAGGAAGCGATTATCAGAGCTTAATTTGTTTCATTGAATCAGTCTCTTTTTGTAGGTCCTTATCTGTATAAACTGTAAATGCACGCTTAACCTAAAACGTGTATTTTATATGAAAATGGTGAGTTACAATCAAATAAAATAGTGTTGCTACATCTGCATTGCTTCCTATAAGAACTACGCGCAAATTTCTTTTCATAATTGTTTTTTTTTATTAATTTAATATCAAGAATAAATAAACTAACCTATTTCTCAATTCTTAACGTGATCTTGGTCCTTGAATATAACTCATTAACCTTTAACAAAACCTCATTTAAAAACTGCAAACCATGATCCAAAATTATAAAAATGACATCCACATATCACTTCCAATGCCATTTGCAGTGAAACCCCCCAAAAAATTTGTTTCAAAGGGTCTGAAAAAATTTGTGTCAGATTTTAAAGTTTCACAGTTCCTTGCTTTACCATCTGGAACAAATAAATGAGTTTCGTCACTGAAAATACCCTTCTTTCAGTCGTCAGCAGCCACGACCAGAGGCGTAGCGTCAAGGGGGGCACGGACCACTTTACTACCAGTATTTTTATATACTATATTTGGCCTTATTTGATTCATGCCGTCCAAAGATTACATAAGGCTAAATGTAGTATATAATTATACTGGTAGTAAAATGATCGTGCCCCCCCCCCCTGACGCTACGCCACTGGCCACGACTTATATTTTTTGGTCCATGCTTACCTTTTTTTCATCGTTTTCGCACTAAAATATTATTGTTTCGTTGACCTTCTTGCCTTTCAGCCAGATCCCAAATACCCTCAGCGTGCAGTTGAATTAATAACATCAAACCCTCTAGCCAGTATGTATATTTTGAAGGTCAGTGACAATGTTGTCAGTGGGACATTTCATTTTAATTCAGATTGCTTGAGAGGCGCCACTTTTTTAAACGATATAATTCGCCTCTTATTTAATCTGTCGCTAATTAAGATGATATTTACTTTCTCAAAAAAACTGGCGGTAATCAAGAAAACACAATTCTGAAAAAGTAGCCCACTGGGAATCTGGTAAGATATTGTTTTTATTGGATTCGTTTTACTATTTCTGGTTGCAATTTTATAGTTTCGAGAAGTTGTTTTCTGTTTTCTTACTCATTTACCTCTCCTTTTTGTTGATGATGTTCCATATGCATTACATCCCGTAACAATTCTTGTTACACTTGATTTGCCTGCAGCAACTGTAGAAGCGAAATCTCTTACATTCAGAGAAGTGGGATTCTTGAGAGCAGTTATATTTGCACGCTTCATTCGATTAATATCCACTTTTGAATACACGTCAGCAACACATATCTCACAGAGAACAAAAATTAACATCCAACTTTCCATCATTGTAGCTCACAACTTAAGCTGAAGTGTCTATTTCTAGTTTAAAACCTGACAAACCATGACCAGTAATTTCTGGTAGATAAGACAAGGATTAAATAAATCTGTTTACGACAAGAAATTAAGAAATTTATTAAGTAATATGTAATCTATTTTTACATGGTACATATTTGACTTTATTTATTAAAAAAAATTTCTGGTTCGAAACAGATTTATTTGAGCCGCATCTTATAAACCAGAAATTACGGTACTTCTTGTCAAGTTCTAATTTTCAAGCTGTCTTAAGTCAAATAAAACCAGTTTAAGTTGGTTTAACTCCTTGAAGGTCCATGGGATATTATACATTCCAGTCAAACTTAATCCCCAAATGCCACAGCGACACCAGAATTTTTTAATAAAATTTTTGGTTTATAATGTACATCAAGATGTGCTTTTATTTATTTTCAAATACTTTTGTTCGTAAATCCTGGTGTCAATGAATAATTTCAACGTTTAACAACGTAATTACTTTGCCCATTAAAGGGTTAAGCCTTTCACCGGCAATCACATTACAATTCTGAGAAAGAAATAGCTCGTTCTAAATATGTTGTACAATACAGTTTAAAATATAAGGATAAGTAAGTTTTTAACACTTTCACAACAGCATGTTTTCGCCTTTTTTGTAATGCCTGCATTGTTCTGTAAACATAAATAGGAAAGAAAGTTTTAATATTCAAATGTAAAATTTGTGATTTAAAACATTGAAACGTTTTTATGTTTTATGCGCATAATATACATAATTCTATTCTTTATCTAACAACATTTTAATTGACACACAAAATTTATATACTAAAATTCGTCCTAATAACGTAGGACGTAATAACGTAACATATATATATATATATATATATATATATATATATATTGGCAAATACAGTTTAGAAACGTTTTACTGCATTTCTTAAAATAATAATTATGGACTATTTTAATCACATGTTTTACACTGATGTATCCTTATATTTTCAGAAACGTTAATTACACAGTTTGATAATAACACACCTGTTTGTTTCACTGTTCAAATAAAATAAATTTAAAAACAAATTAAATATTAATTTTATTTTTATACAATTGTTTGTTAAAAAGTATGCATTTGTAAAATGAGATGAAATGCAGATTTTTTAGTTCACAGTATTAATGATACACATTTACGTGTTTAGAATATGCTACATGGGATGAAATTTGATTTTCACTTCACTAAGAAAGTGCCGGTAAGTGTATCTTTTCCACTCATTTTGAAACATTCTCTTTATTGAAACGTGTGACTTTGTCTACCTCTTTTTCTACATATGTAATTAATTAAAATCAGTGGCGGCTCGTGTCTCGGTCGTTTAGGGCCACTAAATGCATGGTTGAAAATTTTATTCTTTACTTACCATACGAGGGGCAGTCGCAAAGTAAGTTTCCTTTGGTGTCAACAGTGCCATCTGCGCAGGCACTGCAACGGCACTACCTGCTTGATCGAGGTCGACCTCTGGTGTATGACCCAATGGTGTATCGGTGCCTTGCACGTTCGCGTTCACCTGCTGCGTCGTCTTTCGCCCATAGCCGTTCAACACTTCGTCCGTATGCAAAGCCCTGATTTTTTCCTGGAGGGCTTTTTGAAGCTTATAAAGCGGTATGAAAAATGTCTAGATGTACTTGGTACTTATGTGGAAAAATAAAGTTATGTTTTATCTTTAATGTCTCATTACATTTTTTGTCTTTCATACACACCTCTGTCCACAGTCGCCAGGGGAAATTTATTTTCCGACTTCCCCTCGTATTTATAAGAAAACTTTTCCTTGTTTTAATGGCAGACTTTTCTACTAACAAATAAGGCAACTATTTATTTTACAAAATAGTGGTATGAAAATAATAAATTTCGCAACGATGCATTTAGTGCGCTAAATAAAGGCAGAGTCACTAGCCGTCACTGATTAAAATAATAATTTCAGTATGGGTGTCTTTTACGATGATTATTGAAAAGCTTTACCTTCACTAACTCTAACTTAAATAATTAATTTTAAAATGAAAAACACATATCAAAATTGTAGATATTATCACTTTGCAGCATTTTTTATTTATAAGAAAAAAAGACAAAATTGAAATAATTTTCTTTTTACTAGCAAGTATTTAATATTATTTAGGTAGTATTCGCTGAATAGTAGCATTCCGTATAAAAGACAAATTATATCAAACTATGTTTTTATCATATTTGCATATCTTTATAATTTCTTTCCAACCTTAAATTATTTCCTTTATCAAATTTATGCATACTTATTAGCTTCAATATCGGTACATAAATATCTAAATATTATCATCTTAATTATATACTTTGTGTATAACGTGTTACAATTATTTGACATAAGGAAGTTTAATAGCATACATTAATGGTTAGGTACAGCCACTATCTTAAGTATCTTTGAATAAGTACTTGTTTGTTTTAAAACGCTTTAAAATTAAGGACGGTAAATAGTTACACTTTAATAGATTTATTATAGTGTAAACATGTATTTTTTCTAAAATGACTCGTCGTTAAGGTATTTTGAGAAAGTATGTCATATTATAATAAGGTTTTCAGATATTATAATAGCATGAAATATTAATATTTTTTTTAATAAAAAATACATGAAACAAATTTTGCATGTAAACTTATCTACATATATGGAAACATAGCTACAGAAATACATACATTAATATTGTATATATACCGGGTGTCATAAAATAGACCGACTGATTTTAAAATTCAATAATTTGCAAACGGAGACAGATATTTAAAAATTTTTACAGGAGAGTAATGTAAGATATCAGGAGATTTTTTTTTTATGAGATTACTGATTTTAGTTCAAATCATCAGAAATAGATGGCGCTGCGAGCAATAATCGAGACAAAAGCAGAAATCACCCAGCAGTGATGTTAAGGAAGGTGTTTCAGTACATGGAGTGGGTCTCATTCACCAATAAAATACTATTGAGTTTCGGGCCCTAAAAACAAGATTGTATTAGCGAATGAGACCCACTCCATGTATTGAACCTCCTTCCTTCTCATTAATGCTGGGTGATTATAGTTTTCGCCGGTATTATACTCCTATCGCTCGCAGTACCATTTATTGCAGGTAATTCGAACTAAAATCAGGAATCGCAGTAAAAAAAAAAAAAAAAGAAAAAACTCCTGACAATTTACATTACTCTCCTGTAAGAACTTTTTAAATATCTGTCACCATTTGGAAGTTATTGGATTTAAAAATCAGTCAGTCCATTTTAGGAAACCCGGTATGTAAATAACGGCTTTCACTGGTCTCCCTTTGGAATACCACTATTAAAAAATAGTACACTTCGTGAATTATTTCTCCTGACATTGTTGTAAAAGGGGTATTTTCAATGCTCAAAGAGCATATTTTACAGTAATCATCGCTTTTTTTAGTAGCACAAAATCTACGATTAATTAGTGAGAAAAAACTAGACTTTAATTTTAACACAATTATTAAATGTGTAAAGAAATCATATGAGTTGAAATTTTCCCAAATGGGAGAAAAATGATCGAGCCAGGATTCGAACCAGGTATCTCTTGACTTAAGCTACCAATTCTAATTGTTGGTGAATTATTTTACCTGGATTCGTCCGAGATGGCTCAGTTGGTAGAGCATTGGCAGCTTCAGCCAAGTGATAATTGGTTCGAATCCTGCCCCGAGCATTTTTCGCCCAGTTGCAAAATTACAACTGATACAATGAGAACAGAACTGTGCGAATATACTAATACGAGACGTATTGCTGCTGGAAATACCCTTTGTAGAAACTTTTCTATTTCTAGATAGAAATATTACTTAACATATTATTGATTTGCTTGGTAAAAACTCTTGTGTATAGCATACCTGCGAACTTTCAACTAAACTTCTGTACAAAGCGAGTTAATTTATCTAAATTAAAGACGTTTCTAACCAGAAAATATATCTGAAATCATATTATATGTATTGTTTTATGTTCTTACGTTGAACACACTAAATTGCGTTTAAAAAAAAAATTCTGGTTTGAAACGAGTTTAACCTCGTTTAAATTAACCTACATTGTACGGACGTTTAGTGCGATATTGACAGGTATGGTATAGGGAATTTGATGACATATTCTATTAAAATGTTTGTTAATTTTATTATAATGCCAATAGCAATTAAACTGACTGAATACAATGTTCGACTGTTTTAACACAATTTTTTAATATAATTTGTCGATTTAATATTCAAATAGCAGAAATTGTAGACGCCTCGTTTTATTACATGATTTGTAATACTTTTCTGCATTTAAAAAAGGCGAAAGGTTCTATTAAAAAATTGTGGTAAAAACCAACGAACCTTGAAATAAAAAGAAGGTGCTGATGAATCTTTTGCATTTTCAGGAATAAGCTGTCAGTCTATTACAAAAAAGATAGAAAGACCTAAAGCATTTATCAACAATTTTGTAAGGTTAAAAGACTTAAGGTATGGAATAAAAGCGCTGCAAGAAGACTAAAAGCCTTGTCCCCCAGAGATGAAAGGACACTTTTAAAGTTAGTATCAATTTAAAAATATTCAAGTAAAGAAAATTTAGAAATAACTGGGTTCAATGTGTTCCAGAAAACAATATGCATTACAATTACTCAATCTGGGACTTTTTAAGACACAGCAAAATTATGAAACCCACTTTACTGACTATATGAAAAATTCAGCGTTCACAGTGTACAAGACAATTGACGATTTGGGATGACAAAAGACTACAGATTATAGGGTTAGTGGCATAATTTGAGAAAAGAAAAAAAATCTTAAACTGTCAATTAGTTTGATCCATTAAGACTTGAGGTTGTTTTTCGTTTAACGCTGCAGTCTCATTTGGTTTTCTCCCAGGAAAAGTTAATTCAAATCATATCTAAAACACTTGCTGACCATCTTTCACCTGTTGCAACACCTATAGTAGTAGCAAAAGGGATTATTTATGGCATATTTACACATGTCGTAGGAAGAAATTCTGGTTCCAGAAGAAAAATATTGAAGTTTTGATGTAAACCCTATCCAGAACTTGTGGGTAGATCTAGCAAGACGAGTTTATAAAAATGCAAGGCATTTTTTTTCAAATTCAGAACTTAGATCTACGATTGTAGATGAATGGTATAAAACTAGTCCCGAACTGCACCCAAAACTAATAACATCCATGAAAGTTTGAATATTTGTGGTCATTAAAAGCAATGGTGGCTGCACAACATATAAAGTATTTGTTTCTTCATAAATGTATTGTTTTTATTTTGTTGTCCTTAAAGTTTATTTTTCACAAGTGGAAATAGGGGAAGGGGGATGTTTCTTTGTATAATTATTTTATTTTCGTAATAAAATACTCACAGATAATTTTCAGTACCCGAAATTTTCAACAGCCATTTTTTTCAACAGCCTCTTTATTCAACAGCTATTCTAACACTATTCCAACATTTTCAACAGCCATTTTTCAATATTTGGCATTTTTTTACCTTATAAACTTTATTATAGTGTTATAGTAACCTTTTTTTCATCTGGTATGAAATTTATGAAAACCGTTAAAATATTTTGCTGTTCTAAAAATTTTTACAACCACTCTATTATCCCAATATTAAAATATGCGTAGTTTCTAAAGATAGCCGTGATAACAAAACGCGCGACTGTCCCAGTGTTGCCAGTCCACTACTTTTAAAAATAATTTCGATTTACTGATTACCACTAGTTTTTTTGAAGCAGTATTATCCGGTTTATATAATCACAAATTAAATAAAAAGAAATCAAGTTGAAATATAATTTCAAAAAATTGATGGCAATTCAGAAATTTGAAAAAAAAAACTAGCGAACTGATTACATTAGATGGTTCCAGTCTTAACCCCTTGAAGGGCACCGGTATATTTTATATACCACTTCATTTTAATCCCAAAATGACACCAGAATTTTATAATCAAATTTTGGATTTATAAGGTACATGAGGAAAAGCGTTTACCGTAATTTCCGGCGTATAAGCCGCAGCTCAAAGAGTCGTTTTTCGACCCAGAAATTTTATTCAATAATTGTAGTTAAATATTTACAGCGATCTTTTAAGTTACATTTTATAAAATAATATTTCTGGGTCGAAAAACGACTCTTTGAGCTGCGGATTATACGCCGGAAATTACGGTAATTCAGTCTCTTGATTGCCACCATATTTTAGATAGAGTAAAATTCGCCTTATTTTGTGGTAGATTAAATAAGGGGAATACATTGCAAATTATACCATTTCATAAAATATGTGCCAATCGAGCAATCTGAAATTTAAAAAGTAGTCCACTGGCAACAATGTCAATATGATGTCATACAAGTTGAGGTTTTTTTTACAACTTATATAAAATAGATATGCTCACCTTATTTTATCTTTCATTAAATACGTCGAATAGTATTGTTTTGAAAAGTGATAACAATCAAGAAAAACCGTCATAACTGGGCCACACTGATTTTATCTTAGCCCCTTGTTTTCCTAAAAATCTATCTTACTACCCGAATTTTTTCTTTGTTATTTTTGTTTTATATATTGTCTAAATTTCAATCTTAAAAAAAATCTATATAAAAATTCTAGTACGGTGGCAAATGTCAATAAAATGCCTCTATAGAATAGGAACGGCGAAAGCTCGTGCCAGAAAGCTAGTTTATTCCGGAAAAATAATCTTCGACGTCTGAAATTAAATTCGATTAAGAAAAGTGTTCCCAGACCAAGACTCCCAATCCGTTAATTTATTGAACGACACAATTAAAAAAACTTCTTTGAATGATTATTTTGCAAGTTTTGTAGAAACCTTCCTCGAAGGTTATTTCTGTTACAAATGTACAAACCTACCACGAAAATTCATCTTTGAAATTACTGTTTTTCAAAACACGAACCAGTATAAGCCCTACTAAACGTTCAAATTGATTGTAATAGACCTTCTCGCACGCGGGTTTGCCGTCCCTGATATATAATAATATATAGTACTAAAAGAAAGTTACGGTCTGTGTGTTTATGCGCATGTCTTTTGGCGATGCCTAGCTAAATCTCCCACACATAAAATTCTGACAATTTGGGCGTGTTTAGTCCAAGGCATGTCCTTATGCATTTGATAATTAAGAATTTTATTGATAATTATCCGAGATATTTATTTAAAACTCATTTAAAAAGTATCGTTTTTTCCAAAAATCAGGAGACATTTGCGCGCATGCCCAGAACCTGATTTTAGAGCAGAAAGGAAGGAAGAACAAAATGCTTGCTTTTTTGGCGTTTTGTTTTAACCTCCATCAGGCAAACCGCTCGCGATATAAAAAAACGGAAGACTCATTCTTAAATACTGTATTTTTGCGTTTTAATCGCTGCAATTTCTTCGAAAAAATAACGTTGTTAACTATTTGAAAAAGTTTTTTTCAAAATAGCCGTTTTCACGGTTGCGTTTCCGACCCCTTACGGAGACACTCACCCAGGCAGTAATTTTGAAGTTATAAAAAAAATATATCCTCTTGAAGCTGAGATTTTTTTTATTTTCGCCGGTGAAATCGGATTTCAAAAATACAAATTTTATATCTTTAAAAAACTTTGGCGACCGCAGGTCACTTCTTTTCTTCCGGGGACGATATTTTTAATACGCTAAAAGTAACTAAACATCCGTACTTCGACACAATATTTTTACAACATCTCAGAAAACCAGATTTACATCACCTACAAAAACGTTCAGAAGAGTAGAAGTATTTTAAAAACTGACTAATTTTCGATGCAAATTGCAAAACGCGAGCGCTTTCGGCTCATGTTTTCGCTGATAAATATACATATATTTTCACGAAATTTTACAGAGAGCTTGTATACAGTTATATTTATTAAGGGTTGGAATTTTACAGAGTTTGAAACTTCAGAAGATTATTGTTTTGTTGAACGCCCCAGAGCAAAAAAAAAGCTGGAAGAAAACATATTTATTTAACAATTACACAACAATATTTGGTAACAATATTTTACATGGACTTTAAAACCGTTATACTTATAACTGATAAAAATTTCTAATAAATTTGACAGGAAGAACTATATTTTACGAGTACTTTTACCCCTAAATAATATTATTTTTTGCGAATTATTCATTTAAAAATATAAATTCATACAAAGCCGGTTTAAAAATATAAAATCATATACATTTCTGGTTTTCTTAACTCATTAATGCCTGTTGGGGAAGAAACGTTGCCATCTGACATTTTTTTAAATATTTTAGATTGTTTTGCACACTACTGCCGACTGGCAAGAAATGCCTGATGAATGTCAGATGATATTCATTTTACTTTATTTAACATGACTGGAATTTTGAAGATAATTTCAATTTAATGAAATGTTATTCAAACCGGTTACTGAATACCCACGGGTGAAGTCTTTTAAAATTTTGAATAGTAGGAATACTAATATGGGGAGTTGGGATACTAATATGTATTTTTAAAAATTAAACGAATATGCAGAAAATAATTTTCTTCTATTTATTGCGGTCAAATATTAGGTTGATGCAAAAAATCTGTCGCATTTTAAGACCTAATTGTAATACTTTTAAAACCGGTCAATTTTTTATACTGATAATTTTATTATACCTGCTTGCTTCAAACTTATAGCTAAAATTATTAGGTATTAAAATTGAGTTTTAAGGGGGGGGGTGGAAATCAGGTTGAAATGAAAAAAAATAAATCCATTTTTTGTGTAAATTCCTTGAAATGTTATAAATCCACTGCATTAAAAAAAAAATTAAATTAGAACGGGAGTTATCGCTAAAAACGTCTGACAACACAGCAAAAAATTTGGGGATTCCTCTTTAACTCGTAACAGCTGCATACTACCACAGAGTGGCCAAGTCTCCGGCTCTTTAAATACCAGTATATTTTTAGAGAAAATGTTGTTCTTTTAAATCCCAGATTTCTCCGATCAAACAAAACAAAATTGTCTGTACAAAAAAACTGGTATCCAAAAAGCCGAAGACTTGGCAGCTCTGCTACCAGCTCTGCCAGTTCATAAGCAAATGCATAGAACAAATGGAGTTGTGAAAAAATTTCGTGTCGTAAATACTCCTATTACTGACGATTGATGGTGCTAGTTGCAGGACAAGTATAGCGGTCAAAGGAAACTTGCTGATTGAGAGGTCTGATACTATGAACAAGAGGTCTTGATAAATACGATAGTCATTTAGTTATTACGGAAGTAGTGTTCAAGAACAGCGTTGCCAGTTTGACCTTCTTTTTCATCCAAAAATGCTGAATTCACACAGAAAGGTTTAACCTTTCGTAACGCACTGACACCTGGACGGTGACAAACTAAGTTTAATCCTCAAATGCCACATTGGCATAGGAATTTTTGATCAAATTTATTTTAAAATGAATAAGTGCATTTGTTCGTGTAATAACAAACCGTAAATTGTTTTTCAAAGTTCCAGTGCCAGTGTGGAATTTGTGGATTAAACTGTGTATGTCTCCGTACAGGTGTCAGTGGAGTGCAAAAGATTAAGGCAAAAAAATACTTTAATTAACACTTTGCCGTCCGCATGTCTCGTAAAAATACTTCTATTCGTAAAACTGAAATCATTGATAGACACCAGAATTCAGAAACAAATTGATTCGAAAATAAATAAAATCTTTTCTTCATGTACTTGATAAAAGGGAATTTTTCATTCGAAAATTCTGGTGCCAATGTAGCATTTAAGGATTAAAATCAAGTTACTTTACGACAACACCACTGCGTTGTTGCCGGACGGCAAAGTGTTGATCACGAAATGTCTGCACTTAAATTTAAAAAAAAATCTAATTGAAATTTCTGGTATGGATTCGGAATTTCTTAATAAAAAAGGATTCCAAACTGCCAACGCTGGTGAAGAATACTAGTAAATTTGGTGATGACAAGCAGCGCATTTTCAAAAGTAATGAAAAATGCATTTTTTCACATTCGATAGTTTGACATGGTAGCGACGATATGTATGTACTCATAAGAACACTGGCAAGTTAACAACAAATATGTAATATTTAATGCCTAAGGGTAGCCACTCGTCTTGGCAAGGCAGGACGTTGATCGCATAGCCTAGTAATATTTTCGGAACCATCTATACCATAGATTCACAACCTTTTCTGGACCACCCTTACAAGAAAAAAAATCTCAGCGCCCCTTCCCCTCTTCCATAATAGTTAATTATACCAAATATGAAAATAATGTTGCATATTATATTTACCTACTTTATCTGTCTATCTATCTATTAAGAATCACAAAATAAATTAAAACGACCACCAAATGTAGTAAAAAATTATTTCACACAAAATCAATGAGAAAAAAAAGAATGAGATGGTTGAGGATGGTGGAGTTATAACAATTTGTTAATGTCGGGTGCCAATTTCATTAAAATCAGCTACATTCCGTGATGTGGAGTAGGGTGTCTCAGGAGAGGCTAAAAAATATATAAAGTTTGAAAATTCCCAGTCTCACCTTTTAAAAATGTAATTTCGGTTATAATATGATATTACAAAAAAATTCAAGTCATTTCACAAAAGTTTAGGTGTTCCCCATGCTAATAGGGAATTTATGGATAATTTGAATTCCTAATTAATATGCTGGATTGCTGAATTCTACCACACTTCTCTTACAATTGTTTTTCTCATACAATTTATTTAAGAACACTTTATCATATTTGACAATGATTTCAATTGATGTTATACTTTTATTACATTTTTTAATAAAAAATAATAATAATTATACAAATCTATCCGAGTGACATATTTCATTTTTCTGATCAGTACTCTTTTAATGATCTTCAATCTTTATTGATCTGCTGGATGTCATTACGGATCCTCTCCCCTCACGCGAAAATACCCTCTTGCTAATGTTAATCCTATGGGGCATTATTTTTCTAATATCTCGTTTGCATTTCAATATTTTTAAATGATTTTTTTTCATTGGTTAGCTGAGAGCAATCACTATTTGCAACGCTGATTACTTTTTCGATTTTTTTGTGTATTTATTTTACGAAGATACTTTCACTTCTGCAACTGTTTTCGTTCATCGGGAACGCCAACGTCTTATCCAAGAAACTGATCAACATTTAAAAACGCAGTTTGAATCATCAAAGTCGGTTGTTCATTGGAACGGGAAAGTGTTACCCAATTTGTCATAAAAAGTACAAGAAAGATTGATCGTTTAGTGGTACTAGCTTCTTCTTCGCAAGATAATTGGCGCAGCTTGTCCCCAATGGGACTTTGCGCAATTAAACCTTATACAACCAATCTTCGCAAGCAGCGGCGTAGCGTCAAGGGGGGCACGATCATTTTACTACCAGTATAATTATATACTACATTTGGCCTTATTTAATCTTTGAACGGTATGAATTAAAGAAGGCGAAATATAATATATAAAAATACTGGTAGTAAAGTGATCTGTGCCCCCCTTGACGCTACGCCTCTGTTCGCAAGATAAATGTACTAAGCTTCTTGAAGTTCCTAAGTTATTGTCTGAATCTTGCATATCAGCAGCTTCGAGCTTTTAAATATGAATCTCAAGTTATTGGCATGTGTTTTGATACAACCCATACAAATAGTGGAAGATTCAATAGAGCATGTACTCTTCTTGAGCAAAAAATAGGCAGAAACCTTTTGTGAATAGCATGTCGACATCACATGTTTGAAGTTCTACTTTCTGATGCATTCAGTGTGTGTTTTGGACAATCTACTGGGCCTGAAATCCTTTTAATTAAGAGATTCCGAGAAAACTGGTCTAAGCGCAACCACCACGAACCAAAAAAGCAATCAGTTCCCATAATAACAGCATCAGACATTTTAAAAATTTTTATTTCTGACCATCTAAAAAGTTCTACAAAACTACAAAGACTAAAATTGAAGCTAGTTTTCTAGTGTACCATTTAAAGATTGGCCCGAAACGCCATTCTATAAAAAAGCTGCAATATTTGCAAAAAACTTGCTTTCTGTAAATGATGTTGCTGAACAAGCTGTTGAATTGATACAGGACTTTACTTGTTCAACAATAAACGAAGAACAAAAACAGTTTTTGTTAAAAGTCGTAGAGATGCACAGAAAGAACTTTATACAACGTAAAAATCTTTTGGAAATGTAGGTGATAAAAAATGTGTAAATAAATATGTGATTGTTCGAAAATATTCTTCTTAGGATAAAGCATTATGTCTTATTTACGAATTGTAACATAATTGTCTACCTAAGATCACTTTTTGTGCATAACCAAATCATAAGAATACAGAAGGCAGGAATGTCTACAAAATAAAAAATTTCTTGATTTCAGTAATTTTTTATGCCTCTTTCTATCAAGAGCAAAAACACAATTTATACAAAATTTGTTTGAAACAATATATAAGAAGCTTTCATAAATGAAAAAATTATCTGAACGTTAATAGTTTGTAATGTACCTAATTAAAAATGCCCCATTTCACATTATTTTGGTCATTTTATTTAACTTCAATGATCTTGGGGGACTTTTAAATTCTGAAACAATTAAAGGTGTTTTATATTCATAGAAAGAACATCTTTGAATAGTGAGAGTTCACAATTTAAAAAGTTGATTTTTTTAGACACCCTAATGTGCAGTCTGTACCTTTTCTTAGCCAGTAAATTAGCTACTGCACTGAACCCACACTCAGCCAAATTCGATGAAAGAAAAGGAATTAAAAATGTCTGCACACTTTCACACAATCCAGAGTATAGAGCTGGTATTGATTTTGGAAGCCAGAACTCTTGGTATACATTTCTGAATTTTACTTTTAGTTCTTTGTTAGTTGTGATTTTTACATGAGGTCTACGATTTCATCTTCTAAATTTTATGATTCTGCAGTATATTTATTTAAGAAAATATCTAAAATCCAACTCGGTATATTAATGTTAAAAATATCCTGGAATCGCTCCATAAAATCAGCATGAAGAACGTCCAAGTGTTGGCAGTAAGTAAGTAAATACTCCTGTTTTGCAGAGACTGTTGATATAAAAGAGACATGCGCCGCAGGCGTCCCGGTGCGGGACGCACCGTTCCCAAGTCCTGAGAGACTTTTACTGCGCCAGTAGCTTTGTCTCGCTACGGCGCTACGGCCGGCCAGAGAGCCGCACCTTACTGCGGTTCCTCTAACCTAGTACCCACGGGTCGATGACATAGGTCGCTAGGACAGTAACCCCACGCTGGGGAAACTCCCCACAGGACGAACCCGTGGCAAACTGGCGAAGGCCACCCGCCGACCCCGTCTCCGAAACCCCAGTAAGGGAAACGGTTCCCAAGTCGTCGTGCTGCCGCGACAACTTTTGCTTTCCCACAGAGCTTTCCAACGTTGTCATGCTATGTAAGCGAGCAACTAGCCTCTCCTTCCATGAGGTTCACATATCATACACTACTACATATATATAACTACTACAAATAAACACAACTACATATATATCACTATAAAAAGAGCCGTCCTTCTCCAAGGAGATACCCGCGAGGCATCGAGATCCAAGCGACACGGTATCCCTTGGGAGGTCACGCTCAGAAACTACATATATCACTACTACATATCACAATGGTTTTGCTGCACGTGGATGTTTTCACATCTACCTAGATTCCGTTCGAGCAGTAGACGTTTTCCCACAAAAGCCGCTGTGACATTGTTGTAATTAAATATAACTCACCACCTTAACATCCCTAGTAAATTGATTTAAATATCATAAACAATTCTGACAATTAAGTGATGTTATTTTTGGATGTCATCAGATTTTTGCGCAGTTTTTCGTCGCTGTTTTCAAGGACGTTCAGTACTGAGTCAAGTAGATTTCAAAAACGATTCAGACCAATACCTTTCATGAACCAATAAACTTCCGTATGCAGCAGCAAGTAATTGAAATCTTCTTCATTTGCAATACAAAGTTGGCCAAATAATCTGGTATGCAATGAGAACTCCTTCTAATATTATTGACTGTTCTAATAACGTAATGAAGCGAAGTATGCAGGCGTTCATTCAGAATGCTAACGATGAAGAACACAATGTATAGAGAGTACATCTCGTACTACTTGTTTCAAATGCGCTATGAAACCTTTATGACGCTCTGTTATTACTAGAACAGCATCAATAGCAGCTGATAAAATATTAGGAATAGGAATTAATTTATCTTGAAAAAACTTGCTCATAGTATTAAGAGGCTAATTTACTCAGGCGAAAACACAAGCTCGCTAATGTTAATCCTATAGAGGAAATAATTTACGAAATCTCGTTCGTATTTCAACATTTTTAAATGATTTTTTTTGCATTGGATAGTTTAGGGCAATCTCTATGCATGGTCCATTGTACTTCTTCGATTTTTATTAC
The DNA here is from genome assembly GCA_963931845.1 of Maratus michaelseni. Classification (NCBI taxonomy): domain Eukaryota; kingdom Metazoa; phylum Arthropoda; class Arachnida; order Araneae; family Salticidae; genus Maratus; species Maratus michaelseni. Next base: position 190,225,888 of record OZ007599.1, on the reverse strand, counting down.
AAGATTTTTTTATCAAGATACATTTACTTTCGGAACCGGTTTGGAAAGTGAAAGTATCCTGAATAAGTAAAAAAAAAACTGCAGCAAAAATCGAAAAAGTACAAAAGAGCGTGCATAGAGATTAACCTCAGCTATCCAATGCAATTAAAAATCATTTAAAAATATTGAAATGTGAACGCAATATCTTAAATTATATCCTTCATAGGATTAACATTAGCGAGCGGGTGTTTTCGCCTGAATGAAATAGCTTCTTAAATATCAATTCTCCCTTTGTATCAGTTTTCTAATGTCAATAATAACTATTGACGCATGTTTTCTTCTTTTATGAATCGAACGTATGACAAGAGTACTGCTTATATCCATTTGCGGGTGTGACATGTATGTCACAAACGCAACACATAAAAATTCTCTTTATTAAATATAAAACGTATGTTTCAATGAATCGGTGCTGCTTTATAATAATAAATAAATACTTTTATAAACAAAAAATATTTAATTTAAATGTTTAAGCCGTATACTTTTTAATTTAAAGCTTATTTATGCTTTAATGTATCAGAAACATGCCCATGGATTTGGAGTTTAACTTTATTTTTTAATAAATACAATTTGTTTTTAAAAAGAATAATTATTTTCCGAATTTTAAATTTCGTTATTCCTTAGACCGTCTATAAATATGAAATATTTTAACTGCATGTCACTTTATTTAATAAACACTGAAGAATAAAAATACAACGACGTAAATGAGTAAATCTTTGTTTCTTAATTTTATTAAAGAAAAATTATTAAAAAAGTAATTGTACTCCTTTGAAAAAAACACAAAAAAACACACCTAATTATCGTAAAAATGTAAAGCACCCCATTTGCAAAGGCATTTTTACACGTCTTGACATTAATTAGGTTTTAGGAACTATAGAGCCTTTAAGACATCATATTAATTATTTATCTTTTACGTGCGTTATGTTTAAAAAATATACCGACACATAAATAAAACATGTTTTTCCCATTTTCCTAAAAAAAATCTCAATAGGTGATATATAAATAAAAAAAATATTAACAAAGTATAAAAATTATATAATGGAAGAACTGCATAAATATAATTTTCAAAAATGTTTTCAAAGTTACAAAAATTACTGTACTTTTTTCTCGCTGAAAACCTGCGGATAGTTTTAAGCTATCACAAAAATATTTCATTTAAATACGGTATTTATTTTATTTCAGTGCTTCAATTCTACCTTATATATATAAAATATGAAGAAAAATGTTTTGTAAGGTATGAAAAAATATTTTTGAGGCATTTTATACCTTTTTTGTGAATGAGTAATTCCTCGTAATATTGCAATTTTATATTTTTGGCTTTGTGAATAATTTTTTTTAAATTACAAAACGAAAAAGTGATTTAAACTATCAAAACTAATCACTTATATACAGGGTGATTATAAAAAAACTATCCCGATATATGAGTCCTTAACTATCACACCGTTTACAGAAACTGACTGAAATTTTGGTTTTAAGTATTTTGAGGTATGCGCTCATGAATCGTATGAAAAACAACAGTTAAACTCTAACAGTTACGGTTACAGCGACAAAATGTTGAAAATTTCAAATGACAACACCTATTTTTTTATTGGAATGTGATCTTCATAGTGAAAAACCATAAAAATCGTTGAAACGGTACCTGTAACACGAAAATTGCCGGCGCTAGAGAGACTAAGAAGAAAAGTGAAAACAACCAATAAAGGACAGAGAAGCAACAGAAAGTAAAACATTTTATTATTCAGTGCTATCCACCATTTACCGCATGCAACGTGTCTTCGTGTGTGACGTGGAAAAATTGTGAAACACAATAAAATGTTTTGTTTTCTGTTGATTCTCTGTCCTTATTCGTTGTTTTCAATTTTCAATTTTCACTCAGTGGTATGTTTATGAAACCACTTAATTTTAATTCCCAAACGCCACATTGACACCAGAATTTCGCTAAAATCTTTTCAATTTAATAAGTATGGGAAATATAGTCCTTTTTCATATTTCCAAATATATATATATATTTTGTAAATTCCGGTGCCAGTCATTTATTTCAACATTTTAGTACTGAAAATACTTTACCCCTGAAAGTGTTAAATCCATCGGACAATGAAATATAAAATTAGAAAATTTCAGCTTACGCCGTCGAGAATACAACCCGGTTTCTTTGGGTAAGGAGAAAAACACGCTACCACTGATCCACCTATCCTACGAGAAAAAAAGACTCAAATTAAACTTCTGATTTAATTATTATTATATTAAAAAAATCGCATCGTACGTCATTAAATTAATTCATTTAATTTAACAAGTCTTTTAATAAGTCTTTTTTTCAAAATTTTATGATTTGTTGTGTAACAAGAGATATTCAGCTATATAATATGCAAAATTTGAAGTCTCTAATTTTAACAATTTCCAAGTACAAATTAGTTTGTGAGACAGACAGAGGAGTGAGACGAATAGTGTTTCGTCAAATGAACGAAACCCTAATAAAATAAATTGTTTTTTGTTAAAAACTCTCCAATAACACATGGATCAAAGTAAGTAATTTTATTACCTGTCATTCCCTAATTCATTATATGAGGGGTTTAGAATGACAGTATAGTAAGTCAATATTTAGTAATTTGACAAACGAAGGTTTTTTTTTAAACTTATCGTATTGTCGTTTCATTATGTAGTCCAGCTTGTTTTGAACTCTAGCGACTCTCTAAGTGAACTATGACTTATTTGACTGTCACACTAAACAGAAATTAATAAACGTTCAGTGAAAATATGTTTATATTGATTTTTCAAATATTTGACTCACTCCACTGTCATTCTAATATAAGTAAATAACATTTCCTTTTCTTTTATTATATTTTTGTAATTGTGTTTCAAAAGCTATTTTGAAGCTGAATAAACTTTTCTACAAATGAATTTTAAGAAGTATTTTATCATTTCTTCACAATCACTTCCTGATAATTTTAATATATGAGGGAATGATTTAAACTGTGGGGGAATTATCTGAATCCACTTGTATATGTACTATACAACAAAATAAGACTAATCTAATGCTATACATTACTTATTAAAAAACCCATAAGATTTTTAATTGGAGTGATTATGGTGAATTCATTTAAATTTTTATTATTTTACTGAGAGAAGTAAAGAATAAACTTAAACATTTACTGTACTAATGCAAATAACAGGTCTCTCAAATGGTGCGCCAAGTGAATACCACTATTTTATAACAGAAAATTTCATGGTAGGTTTCTACAACATTTCCGAAAATAGTACTTCCGAAGGTGTGTTCTGACACATTTGCAAGAAAAATCTAAAAATACAAAGTTTCTAAGAAAATACCTGTATTCAAATAGCGGACAATTTAGGAGCCCTGAAATAAACATCAAATCTGCTAAATTTTAATGATTTATTTTTATTTTTTCAATTTAAAAACAGTAACAAAAATTAATTAATTACTGAGAATATAACAGTGCTGTTTTTTTGTCTTTTCTTTTCTTTTTTTTAAGAATAATAAAACTACTCTGGGAAAATTATCTAAGGAAAAAATAAGGCTGCAAAAAAGCGTACGATAGAATTAATTAGAAGAGAGAAAAATAAATCAGATCCAGCGGTGCTTGCAAAATTAAAAGAAAAGGAAAATATATAATTTTTTTTAAATAAAAAAGGGCGTCAAACTAGTAAATAAAATGACTTCTGAATTAAGACAAAAAGAAAACAGTGGGAAAAAATCCAAAATTTATCTACTGAAGAAACGCAGTGAGTAACATACATTAGATACGGGTGATGTGCAAAAACCTACATGTAGCAAGGATTCAACTACTATTTTCGACACATCTCAAGCCATTGGATGTCACGGAATTTTTTGGAAATGATCAAAGACTGTTCAAGAATTAAATGAAGCGAAATGTTAACATTCGATTCAAAAGTCTCGAGCTCAAATGTATAAGAAAATATATTTACAATTTATGAATAAAATCAATGAAAATAGCACGTAACCCCCAGAAAATATAGAGAAGTTTCTAAATAAAGAAAATGTATCAGCAGTTATTAGGAAAAGATTAATATTTGGTTAGGGTTTACATTTACAAATTAAAAGCAAAATTTAAAGCGCTTGGAAAAAGCTACTAATTGAGGGGAAGATTTTTTATTTCTGTAAGCGAGATAATTATTAATATATATAAAGGATTCTTCTATGACAAATCTAGAGTGCTGGACTTGCGTTCACTTTTCTGCATTAAGTTTAATATTTTTAAATGCACACATTTCCAGTTCAATTCCTTTAATAACATGAAAATGTATTCAGCAATAAAAGATCCGAAGATGAAAAACAGTAAATACGATTTCGGTGAGTGGGTGATGTTAGATTACGATAAAACACTGTAACCTGGAACGATCTTATCAGTAGACGTTGAAAAGTGCATTATCAACTTGAAGGGCACCGGTATATTATGTATACCACTTAATTGTAATCCCAAAATGCCACAGTGGCACCAGAATTTTATAATCAAATTTTGAATTTATAAGGTATATGAGAAAATGCTTTTACTTATTTTAAAATAAATTCATTCGTGAATCCTGGTGTCAATTAATCATTTCAATATTTTAGCTACAAGGGTACTTTGCCCCTGAAAGGGTTATAAAAATGTCATGGCATCAACAAGAAACAACAGATATAACTGCTCTCAAAAAAGGGCATTCATACTTATTGATATAAGATAGATATAAGATATAAACTCACACAGCCTACACCTTCCAGTAACAGAACGAGCGAATATAATTTCTTTGTAAATAATTTTACATGTGAATATTTATGGATAAAATTTTTAATATAATTAATATAATCATTATAAAATTAACGTTTTATACTTGTCTATTAATAATTATTAAAATATAAATGTGTTATATGAAAACAGTCAATTTTAATATTTATCTGTCATTCCCTGAAACACAGCATCATTCTCTCATTTTTTTTCATTTATTAAAATAATTTAAATCCCAGAAAATCTTTCAGGTACACTTTGTTTCATATTATATTTTGATAAATATAGATGTACTACCAGACAAAATATTGAGATTTTGGGAACAATTTCAAATGGGCTCATTTTTTCTAAAATAACCGCCACTTTTCAAGAATGAACCGAATATTTTCTGAAAATGTTGTGAATTTTCAAATAAATATCATTATAGAAAGAGAAGTCAAAGAAAAATAGCCTAATCATACTTCTATAAAATAATGATAATGCTGCGAAAAATATTATTAGTAGTATAAAATAAGTTACGATTAATTATGTCTCTCGATCCAAAATATCAAGAAAATATAAAAATAATAGAAACAATATTGAATCAAGTAGGTAATATTACTTTTAGTTATTGGTGTTACTACAATTTCATTTTGATATTTTAAGTTTCAGAGATAATACATTAGAAGAGTCCATCTACCGCAAGCGACAATTTCTATCTGTGTTTCTGAATAGTAACAATCAGCTTATTTAACACTACACTGCACAGTGATGCATATATAAACCAATAAAAACTTAACTCTTATAAAAGTAATTCATTTCCAATAACCACTTGCCGTAATTTTCCGTATTCCGCGAAACAAACAATAATATTTCAACCCAGAAATTTCATTTTATAAAATGTAATTTATTAGATCGCTGTAAATATTTGACTTAAATTATTAAATAAAATTTCTGGTTCTAATCATCATTGTTTGATCTGTGGATTATACGCCGAAAATTGCGGTAATTTAAATAACAACACACGCCTTACGTAATCACAGAAGTCTGATATCAATTATTATTTATGTTATATACCCTAAATATCCGTATCAGAAACATAGTTCCTAAAGAAATACTTACACAGATGAAATATAAATATGTAAAACTTTTATTCATTTTTATTGTTTAAATTCATACTTATTTTTCTAAAAATCTTGAGAAATTTAAAATTAAGCAAGATCCGCAAATCAGCAACATAAATTAATGAATTTTTGTAGAAGAAAAATTATATCATTCTTATATTTAATAAGATTAATCTACTATAAAATGCTGAAGCAAACTTATCCCAACATATTAATTTTCCAATTTGTTTGGAAAATATCAGCAGTTTTCTTTTGAGCTTATGGAGGCAATTATATCAGCATAGAAAATTAAGAATAATTATATAATTATATATTATAGGTTAAATTTGCAGATTTTTGCTTTCGTTTGTTAATTTAAAAGAATATCAAAGAACTAAATAGCAGACGTAATTATTTTTGGTAATAAAATTTCTAAACACAAGTAATTAAATTCTTTTAATGAGATTTGCTTCATATCAAAGAAATTTAAATCAATAATAATATTTCGTAATATTACTTCATTAAATCTATGGTACTCACTAATTATGAAAAGAAAAAATGACACTGTTATTTATGAAAAGTAATATTATCGTTATTTGAAAGAAATTCCGCAATTAAATAACGTAACGATTTTCTTTTAAACTGCATAAAAGAGTCACATTAAATTTTCAAACGAAATATTTATTTAATGCTGTATAGTCCAACTGCGGTGAGCTTCGAACCGATATCATTAAACAGAACGTTCTAGAACGCATAAAAATTGTGATTAAATAAAACGAAATATGTGGTTAAAATTAGTGGATGCAATCTGAATAAAATAAAAACACACCCATTTGAAGCGGATTAACCTCTCTACGATCAAGGTTTGGACCATCGTACCTCTATTATCGGGTAAAAAACCGCGCCTTCTACAATTTTGAAATTCCTTGCCATTAAATAAAACGAATATTACTATAAGTACACCACTCTAGGTACGCCAAAAATCAACTGGCAACACCGCTTAGATATGCGGATATCACGAGTGAAAAACAATTCTTTTGAAAATAATATATCAAATCAAACACATTACTAATTCACAAATAAAAATATTGTATAGACAAAAATTTACAATGGATTAATTCAGTGAGGTACCACTCATTTTTTATAGATATTTTCGCCTTATTTAAAAACGAAAATTCCGTGATTCCATAAGGTGAACATTAATGTAAGAAAAAAAGTGGTTTCATGTGGGCCACAGTTTAACCACAGTGAATTACTTGATTTTAAATGATTTTTTATATTGCCAAGTGAAGTAGAATAATTATGTTTTCGTTGTACTCTTTTACATGAGAAAATTGATTGTGTTTAATAACACTTTTCAACGTTTGACTAGATATTACGAAAAATATAATTTAAATTTTTAATTTTGTAATCCAACATTTTTTCTGTATTTTTTGCAAATGTTGCTGAAAGTTTTGACTCGGTATACAGAATCATTGTTCCGTAAGCTACACGGTACCACTATTTTCGAATAGAATAATTTATTATTGAAAATGACAGAAGCTGTGCGAATAAATATGGCGAAGATAAACTTCACAAATTCTGGTGGAATATGAGTTTCAGATCAAAAGTTCGCGCAGCAGTAATTTAGTTGTTTAGCCCTTTTGAAGAGGGTTTGTATATTATTTATACCACATACTTTTAATCCCAAACTGCAAGATATACCAGAATTTTCGAATAGAATTTGTTTTTTATAAAAAGTGTGAAAAATTCTGAAAAATTTATTCATAAGTCCTAGTGACATTCATTCATTTCACCATTTTAACCCCTTGAAGGGCACTGGTATATTATATATACCACTTAATTTTAATCCCAAAATGCCACAATGACACCAGAATTTTATAATCAAATTTTGAATTTTTACAGTACATGAGGAAAAGCTGTTACTTATTTTAAAATAAATTCGTTGGTGATTCCTGGTGTCAATCAATCATTTCAATATTTTAGCTAAAAGAGTACTTTGCCCCTGAAGGGGTTAACAAGATAATTATTTTGCCCCTGAAAGGAGTGTTACCAGTGGGCTACTTTTATCAAAGAATCAGATTGCTTGATTGACACCACTTTTTTTAAATGATGTAATTCGCCTTGTTTTAGACTTATTTAATCTGTCATTAACTCTTTCCGGTACAGTGGTACCAATCCGGGCACACCTAATTTTAATTCCAAACTTGCATTCGGCACCAAGAATATTTTAAGAAAATTTTGCTTCTATAATGAAAGCTTAAAATAAGGACTTCTTATTTTCTAAAAAAAGTCGTTTGTAAAGTCTTTCCGGTGTCAGTCAGTAATTTCGCATTTTACGAACAGAATTTGTCTGTGCCGGAAAGGGTTAAATAAGGCGAAATTTATTTTCTCAAAAACTAGTGGCAATAAAAAAAAACTGAGTAAAATAAAAGTAGCTGACTGGCAACACTGCCTGAAAGGCTTAATTGAGTTTTCATTGGGTAATTCATTTATGTAAGTTTATTACTGAAATAGAATTCGACCATTAATAATATAAAAAAGAATTGTTACAGAGCAAACAACATTTTCTTTCTATTTAAAAGCAGCAACGAGTTCTTCGGTTTGAAATAGGAAAGGCAGAGTAAATGAATCGAAAATGAAGATTTGATGCTATTAACCCCTTAATTGTCGTTCCCGAAGCATTCACGGGCAAAATTTGTGAACCAATTTTGTCGCGCTCATGACCCTCACGGGATAAACTCCTCATAATTTTAATTCTATACCGCACCTTTATTTCAAAACAAAAATCTTTTAATAAATGTTAGCTGTATTTTCAAGAGAAATGTAATATAAAGTTTGTATTTTAAGAGTAGTGGTTCAAATAGATTATAAAAAAAAGTTGCCAGTGGCAGCCGTGATATTATGGTTCAGTCAATGATTTTGTTAGTCCCGATATTATTTTAAATGCCTAACACCTTAATCGTCGTCCCCGATATCTTTGCGGGCAGTCATTTGTAAACAGATTTTTTCGCGCCCGTGATTCATGTGGGCAATGTAGTCTACTTTTGTTTTAAATTCGGATTGTTTGATTCCCACTTTTTTTTTTAAATATTGTAATTAGCCTTAATCTCGCAATATTTAATCTGTCATTAAATAAGGCGAAAAATTGTGCATCAAAAAAGTGGTGGCAGTCAAGCAATGTGAATTAAAAAACGTAGCTTGTGTACAAAAAAAGCCATATATAAGATAAGTAAAATTGTCATTTTAAAAATTTATATCCATCCTGAGTACTTTAAATTGAAAAGAAATACACTGTTTCTTTTACGGATTAACTCAGAATTTCTAGACTAATAAAATGGGAAAGTAAAAAAAAAAAAAAAAAAAAAAAAAAAAAAAAAAAAAAAAAAAAAATCAGAAAACTGACCAAAAGATATACGCATTTCTGCGTAATTTTGGGTGCAAGGAACACTTTATAAAAAGTATTTTACGGAGCTTCAGACTGTCACGTTTTCTAATTACCACTGATAACGACTAGTAATCTTCTTATTTACTTACAGTATTTCTCTCATTACTAAAGCGAATATTTCTGTTAAGAAATCGTGATACACAAATAAGGGTGGGATCGTAATTACATTGCTGCAAACTTTTACACTTTTTTCTAGCCACTGAAATTTAATTGTAAATTCTGACATTTTTCATGAAATCTTCGTTTCAAATAAAGCAAACATTAGATTATAACATAAATTATAACATAAACTATTAAATTTTAGTGGTAACAAAACAGCGTAAATTTGGCAGCTGTGCAACTATGTATCTCGTGACGAGCGACACGTATACGTGCCACAGAGGGATTGTACAATGTTTAATTTTGACTATCAATTTTTGAGTTTCTGAATTCTAAACAGTACTTTTCACCTTATGTAATCACAGAAATTCTGAGATGAATTTAAACAAATAACAATATTCGAAAATAATGCCACTCCCCTATTATAAATTTTACACTAGCTGATCGACGAGAAAAGACCCACAAAGAAATAAAAAGTAAAGTGCCCAGTTAAACTGATGGCATTGAACTCACAGGCTATTCACATTAATTGAATAATATAATCAAATTTCATATGATAATTCCCCTCGAAAAATAAAGAAATCGACAATAAATTCAGGGGGGTATTAGCCACCATCCCCTCTTTTATACTTAACCAACAAACCCCCAAAAGTAATCAGAAGCGCATTATCAGAATGAACCTATATACACATTTTGAAGCAAATCGGATAATTCTGCATGAAAAACTTACTTATCTAAATTAAGGGAGGATTAGCCCTCCCCCCCTCGTTTCCCTTAACCAATTTACCGCCAAACAAATCAGGGAAGCGTCTTATCAGAATGAACCTATACAACAGAGACTAGAATACATAGTGTGGAAAACGGTTTTACCGTTTTTCTAATTCAAAATTTTCGAATTCAAACCGGAAATTCTGAAACAAGAAATTATAGTTTAAGAAATCACGAAACATCTGCCATTAAGTATCGAAAATAACATTATAGGGAATTATTGGCATGAATGCGAAATTTCGGAATTTTAAAAAAGGCCAAATTGGTAATGCTTTAAAAAGTGCTAAAAAATTGTACCCGATAAAAGTGCAACGATGCGGTACAATAATAGGGCGATCGCAGCGACATCTGCTTTAAAAATAGATTTAACGCTAGCAATAGTAACGGTGTCACTATTGACAATATGATCATAATTTCTGTTAATAGAATCTTCTTGTAAGTGTGTATTTCAGATGTAATTGATTTTGAAGTTAGTTTTCATCATATCAGGGAATTAATCTTTTCCACTCTTCTAGCAGAGATTCATCCTTTGGTATGCTAAATAGGGATAGTTTCTAGTTTGCTGTCTTGTATCGAGTATGGCAACCAATCACAAAAGAATGCGTATCTCGTTTTTTGGCCTAGATCAATATCATTCATATTTTCAAATCTTATGAAAATCACTATCTAAGTCAAAGGAAATAGGGTATAATTTAATTATTTAAAATATTTACCACCAACTGCTGAAAAGTTTTCTGAGTTCGATTTTTACACAGGTTTGCGTTGAAAATATCTAGCAAACTGTGGTGTAGTCAGAGAGGGGGTCTAAATGCTCTGGAAACCAGTAATATTATGAAGTTTTTTTTGTTTCCGATATCGCAGACAATTCTCCGATTAGATAAGGCAAAAATATTTTTATACAATTAGTGGTATCCAAACCATCTGGAACTCCACTCTGTCTACGCCACTGCTAGAAGATGTCGATGCGATCGACCCGTTATCTTTTTAGCATCGTTCTACATTTATCGAATTCAATTTTGTAGTACTATTTTGTAGCCGTTTTCCACACTATGTATTGTAGGCGCTGTACCTATACACAAAATTTGAAGCAAATCGAGATAGTTCTGCATGACAAATCCATTTATAGAAATTATAGGGGAGATCAGGCCCCGTTTCCCCTTTTATACTTAACAAACGAACCCCCAAAACTAATCAGGGAGGCGCCGTATCAGAATGAACCTATAAACAAAACTTGAAGCAAAACGGATATTTCTATCAAAAGTTACATACGTACATACATACAGAACTGGCGGGCACATTCGCTCTCATGATTTGATAGCCTGTGAGAAAAAAACTAGTTGTGTTTTGCTTCCTGCATAATAAATTAACTACATATATTATTGTGACAAATGAAATTTGGGAATAAGTTTTTAAATATATTCAAAAGATAACTTTCTAAAATGTGACATTTTGCCCGTATTTATCGTGATGGTTTAAATTTTTAAATTAAATTTATTTGCAGAATTAGTTTTTTTTAATATAAGAAAAACGATAAAAATAATTTTGTGCATAACTCAAAGTTGTCTCATAAATTTTAAAGTGTTCCATTTAAAGTATGCGGGTTGATTAGTTTATTTTATTTAAAAAAACCAAACCTTTTTATCCAATAACATCGAAATATCATTTTGTAAGTGAAGATAAATTTTTGACATAATGTAGCAATATTATGTTAGTAAGGTCCGACTGTTATATATATCGATCAAACAATTTTTGACAATTTCCAACATTGTTGAAAAGTGTTTATGTATTCGGTTTTTCTGGAAGTTTGTAAGTTTGTGTGACCGTGCTCCAACTCGCGTGAATCTATCCCGTTTGTCTTTAATTGTTGTCCGTTATTGAGATTTGCCATAGCATGTTCAGTATTAAAAATAAAGTGTGTAGCATTTATAGTTAGTTTACAGAGGAACTAAAAAGAATGTCATTACATTATGGTCTAATGGAAAATATTTTTGCAATGTATTTTAATGATGTTACACAATTTCAAACATATTGAAACTCATACACATCATTGAACTGAACTACAAGATGCTTACTATATTGTATAGCACTTATTGTTCATTTACAGAGGCACTCAAAACAATTCTGTTATTTTATGGTCTATTACTTTCGCGGTGTATTTTAATCATGTTACACTATGTCTCATAATGAGATTGATATGAATTTTTGTGGCGCACTAACACACGCTTTATAATATGTAGTGTAAACCCTTTATCATTCATGTACAGGACTACCCAAAGGAATTCGGTTACATAATGCTCTACGCGTAAATCTGTTTGCAACGTATTTGAGTTACGTTACAAATTATCAAATATAATGAAATAGAGATATATTTCTGAGATATGCTACAAGATGCTATATAATATGATGAACATAGCATTTATCGTTTATTTACAAGAGGACATCAATTATTTCAATTAAATTACTTTATCCGAAGTACTGTCTATTAGCGACAAATGTTCGAAGTGCGTTTTCAATTAATGTATGCGTTTTTAATTTTAAATAAATGTTTGCATACTACGTGGTGTGTATAAATGCTATAGATCATACACAGGGATACGTGAAAGAATTCGTTAGCTTTACCGAATATGATCGTGAATTGTTTAATGGTGTTTTTTTAATTGAGATATTCCTTTTCGAGCTGAACTATAATTAACACTTTTCTGTCCGGCGACACCATAGTGGTGTCGTATGTAAAGTAACCTAATTTTAGTCCTTAAATGCTGCATTGGCACCTGAATTTTGGAATGAAAATTTCCCATTTATCAAATACATGAAGAAAACATTTTACTTATTTTCGAATAAATTTGTTTCTAAATTATTGTGTCAATCAATCATTTCAACCTTTTACGAATTGAAGTATTTTTATGAGACACGCGGACGGCAAAATGTTACTACACAAAGAGATATTTGTAGAATATAACTAAAATCATATAACTATAGAGCAAATAACTATAGATACATGGCCGCATATGGATGGTAATTTGTGGAAGTGTGATTTCTGTATTTGTACGTGTATTTTTATCCGAATTGTATTTTAGGCTCATCTCTATATAATAAAACGCAGTGTAACGATTCCGGTTTGAACACATCCATCTTACCAGTCGGCAATAAGATTGAACCAAGTTATGCTTAATTTGATTTTGAGATGTGGATGACATAACGTATCTTCCTAAATACAAATCTCTTCTACCTCAAATCACCGCTATTCAGCATATTTTTCTATAAAACATTAAAAAATATCTAAATTTCAATGATTTGGACAATCTCCTTGACGCTAAAAAAATTCATATCAGATCCCTATTTCCGCCAACGGTTTGTTTTGAAAATTCCTGAACTGCGGTTGGATGGTTGACTAATACGCACAAAGGTGCGTTCATATTTCGTAACTGATCGTATGCACTCGCTATCCGACAGTTTTCTAAGCAGTATTTCGTTGTGTTCAACAGTTTACGAACTAAACTATTTTCTTTAAGGGGTGAGAGGTCTACAACGGTCATCTGGATTGAATTTAACATATAAATTTATGAGAATGATCGGAAAGATTGAAAAAATAAAAATAAATTTGCTGATATTAACCCTCTGACCGCGGAGGAAAAGGGCAAAATTTGAATTTTGTTTTCTCTGTATTTTTTTTTTAAATGCTAAAAAAAAAAAAGTTATATTTCAGTCATGATATAAAAAACTTAATTACGTATATGAATATAATTCTTGAGAGTATTAATCATTAATTAATGATTTAAAACTGTATTATATTTATAAAATTATATTAATTTAAATAATGATAATATTACAGTGAAACCTGCAGCGTAGTGAACGGATATATCAGTTCACGTTCACGGTGGTGAGAAGGATTAAATAAAACTGAAAGAAAAAAAATGTTATTTAATGATTTTAAATGAAAATGTTTTTTTAACTTTCTTGGAATTTTAAATAATAATAAAAAAATCGTTTATAATTATGAATAGGATAGTTTCAAATGACGTTACAAATCAACTGTTGAAGGTCACACAACCGTTGGAGGTCAAACAACCGTTGCATGACAGTTGCGATTGGTAGCTGTGGGGATTATGGACGTCGCTGGAGATCAATCGGGCAGTTGTGATTGGCGGATGAGAAAGTCATCAGCTGACTGCAAATTAACTATATGGTTATAAATTAACAGTTAATTTTTTAATGATTTAAATTATTTTTATAATTAATTTTGTAAGGGAAATATTTGATTTTGTGTAAAAAATACTACATACTTTTAGATTTGCAATAAACTAAAATATCGTTTTCGTATTATTGAGAGCGAAAATTAATACCTATAATTGATATACCATTATTAATTATTGAGATCTTAATTAATTATTGAGATCTTTACTAAGAATAAGATTTTAATTATTCAGAAAAATATTTGAAAATTTTGAGCTGAAAAACAAAAATAAAGAAAAAGTTTACGTTTCGTAAAATTTACCATTAACCCTGTACTTACCGGTTCAGGTCAATTTTCCTTATTGTAGATAAATAGTACATGAATATTTTTATCAATTATTTCAAATTTTATGTGAAAACCCCAATTTCTACCCACCGTCGTAGGACTGACATTTATACTAGTATGTGATAAAAATCTGTGTACGTGTATAAAAATTACGTGTATAAAAATCTGTAGATAATATACAGGTCTATGCAAAATAATTCAAGTATGTTTCAGTCTATTGGTAGAAATTGCTGAGAGTGATGTCCCGCATGTGAAATATCCTTCCCATTATATGTTATTATTTTAGGAAGAAATTTCTGATTTGAATCAAAAAATTGAATTTTCATTTGGTACAGGTCAAGTGATCGGTTGTTTGTATATTAAATGTTGAAATCCAATTGCTATTTTTTTTCATAAAACATTTCATTATCAGAAATCCTATTCATACCTGGGAACCTTCCTTTTATTAATATAAACAAGTTGGAAATTGTACGTCAAACGTTACAAACGAGGTGCGTTCGTACGCACGTTTTAGAATTAAATTCATGATATCCCGTACGTAGAACGGGTTAAACAGCTAGTTAAGTATATATCTTATGACACTGTTCATACAAATATCTTAACTAGTTATATAAATATTCAGATATATATGTATCAGCTAGTTATATAAATATTCAGATCTTGATGATTTTTAATTCTGTGAAATGAATTATATCGTCTGCAGAATTATTTCTGTCATAAAATAAGTATCTCGGTCGCTTGACGATTAAACTTCGGAAGCTCCTATAACAAAAAAGCACCGATTAAAAAAAAAAATCTAATTTCTTAATAAATATTTTTATTAATATATCTTAAAGTTTTGATTCGATTTTAATAAAATTTGAAATGTCTGGACAAAATTCTGCAAAGATAATATATTTTAAATTGCAAACCATTTGGTTGGGTAGTTTTTGCGTTGTTATATGCGGACAGACAGACAGACGGACAGACAGACAGACAGACAGACGGACGGACAGACGGACGGACCAAACGACGACTATAGGTGCTACGTATTTATATAATTACGAACGCACCTAAAAAGCGAAATTGTATTGAGTAACAATGGTTACTAAATAACAACGGAGAAACAAGAAACTTAAAAAAAAAAAAAATTGTTCAAATATTATTTACTGGACTCAAAAAAAAGAAAAAGAAAAAAAAAAAAAAAAAAAAACCACGGAATATTTCCAGGTATGTATATGCAAGGAATATTTCCAGATAAGCATATGGGAAAAAAATTATTTTTTACTTGTATATTATACATATATATAAAGTTTGTAAAATAACATAAATACTTTTGCAACAAGAACTTCATTCAGATTATGTCTTTATGATGCTTTTGTGATTGTATATGAGTAACTGACGATATTTTTTTATTAATGGATATAGAAAATTTATCAAGAATATGAAATACACGAAACTTCATATATGCTTAGATTATTGTATCAAACATCATGCAGAACAAAATAAAGACTTTTGAATTTTGAGTGGTTTTAATACATTTAAAATTTAAATGTCGTTTTCTGTCGTATTCACTTTGCTGCTTGCAGGAGCTTGGAATCTTTCAGAATCTTGGAATTAAAATACGGACAGTGGATTTTTAAATATACCTGAGCAAATCAGCGCTACTAACTAGAAGAACTAATAGTTCAACTGTTACCGCATCATGATATTTGACCACATCATGATATTAATTGCAGAATTTGTGCATTAAGTAATGCGAATATTCATATTTGACAACGAATGTACCTAAAAATTCCAGATGGCCGACAGCTCTTGAATGTAGACGCTAATTCTGCAAAACATTTGCATTATTTTTAATGAATGAAAATAAAACAAGGAATATAAAATTCATAAAAATATGAAACGGGTTTTGCAGCATTTAAATTAGGGCTGCCCAACCTGAAGCCTGAATATCATTTCACATCACAATTTGTCCGTACCCTATTTAAACCTATAATTTCAGATTAGTCAGAGCAGATTCAAACTATTCTATTCTAGAATGGTGACGGCTTGGTAGCTTCTGGTCGCCACAGGTACCCACCCCTAAATTAACTGGTTTTCCTACGTGCCTAAGCTTTCGAAACGCAAACTAAAAAATCATATATTTGCAATGTACTTTAGATATAGAATGCTTCCATGTAAAATTTCACAGCTAAGAAAAAGTTTAAATTAAAGTTTAGCTAAAATTTTACCTATTTTCTAGTTATTTATTTTTATGTGCATTAAGCACTTAAATCAGTTTTATAAATTTTTCATATGCTTTAAAAATTTTCTCCTGAAGAAAAAAAAGAAATGAAAATAACGAATAAATTTGAATAAATTTAATGCTTAACGAAACGATTTAAAAACATATAATTCCTGGAAAAAAAAAAAAGTGTTCTATTTAAAATATATAATCTTTTTCACACATGTTTTATAAAATTATTTCATTATTAGTAAAGTAACACCGTGAAGAATGTTTAAAAGTCTGTAGCTATGAAATAGTAAAGTTTTCGATTTCTTGTAAATTAAAAATTTTCGTCAAAGCTGCCAACAAACCAATAAAAAAAAAAAATTGCCACTTTTGCCAGTTTATAAGGGATTTTTTTCATCACTTTGCTACTACTTTCTTAAACTAGTAATATTCGCCTTACTTAAAACATTCGCATATGGAAACAAACCGGAACTCTCGTTCTTATTCTAAAAACATTATTGAAAAAGAGCATGGCTTCTACCTTACAGAAAATGCATTTGTATCACGTTTTTTCAGATTGTTAGGTATTTTATATTAAATCCGTATATTGCAGATGAATAAACTTGAGAAAACTACCTATAAAAAAAAATTATGGAAGACTTTCAGAAGAGCGCGAGTTTCCGTTGTTTTAAACCCCATATTTCACAAAAACATGCCGATTCGAATGTGATCATATGCCATTAAATAAATCTAATTTTCATTAAACCAAAACACTGGTAGCAATCAATCAATCTGAATTTTAAAAAACATCTAACTGTCAACACAGTTTTGAATTGAAACATAAATTGTGTTATTGCTGTGCACGTATAATATTATCCGGCATTGTAATAGGATAAATTTATTCTTTTCACCACTATTTTGAAAAAATTATCTAAGATGTATTTCTATTGGCTATGTTAAAGAAGTATATCCTGAAGATTATTAATTAGTGATACTGATTGAAAAAATAAAATTTTCCTAGATGCTGCGAACCCTATATTATTGTGTATTGTTTCTTCTTGTCCTGATTTAGCACTAGGACGGCCACAGCGGTAAATTTGACCAGTTCCAAATAAATATATTTTTATTCAAACCAGATTTTTTTTCTTAAAATAGGTTATATGTATATCACACAGGGGGGGGGGATATGTGTTTGAATCGTTCTTCTGTTCATTCATTTAAAAATTAAATTTCTGGTTTAAAATTAAAACAAATTTATTTCACTTGGGCTAAATTATCACAATGCTAGAAAGGAGCACTGTGTCTGGATATTATCCATAACTATCCACAGCAGAACCGTAAATATCGATATAAGTGAAGTTATAGTAAATGTTTCAATATTTCTATACAAACTTTCGATATGATTCAGGCAGTTAAATTCAAAGGGAAGGCATAACTTATTGATAATTAACGTACAATATTTTCTGGAATATATGGAAACATTTTGAACCAGAAAATTTATTAAAATAAATATGTGCCGTCTAAATATGTGCGGTTCTTAGACGGTTGAGCATCTTCGAATGACAGTTAACGTGTTGCATAATTTTTTGGCCTATTAGGTCGAATTGACACAATCGTACGGAAAGAGGTAATAACTTGGTATGTATGTAAATTTCTTCTTCTTAACGCTAGAATGACGGGGAATTTTGCACTAGTTTCAGAAAAATATTTCACACCAGAATTTTTATTTAACTTATGTTTGTGCGGTTTATATTTAACTTATTGTATGAAGAAATATCCGGTTCGAATCGACATTTTTTCTTTTGGTGTTAAATGCTCAAAAAACAAAGGACTTTCTGGATACACCATAATGCATTCTAATACGTCAGAACATCATCTAATATATACGATAAATATATTTTCAATCTACAGTACCATTGACAGACCTTAACAACAAATTTCACATATAAAAAGCCAAAGTAGATGTTATTTACAAGAATATACGTTACTTTCCTCAAAACAGAAAAATTCAGTTCGTTTAAAAAAATTGATATGTGCTAAACAATATCGTCATGCGCATCCTCAGTTTTTCTGATCGTCATCATCACCTCTTGATGTCATTCTAACTTTCTCGTTTTTTTTCAAAATGTAATACACTGCTCAAAACAATTAAAGGATATTGCAGTTTTAGGTGGATTTTGTATCTGGGAAACTTTTTAGCTGATTGATACATGGTCGACAGACATAGTAGGTTATATGAGAATAAATTACACATGTTTGGTAGAAAAAAATGCATTTTATTGCGCATTTGTGTACAAAAGGAAAAAAAACACAATTTGTGCATATGAGAAAAAAAGAATAAGAAAAGGTGTTTTCTTCAAAGAAAATCATTTTCAGTAGGGGGTATGGTTTCCACGGGCGGCAGCAACGTTGAACACCTTTGAGGCATGGACTCAATGAAGCTATTAATGACGAGTTGGGGTATTCTGCCCCACTCTTCCAGAAGAGCTCTTTCCAGTTCTTGGAGAGTTTGTGGGGGTGTTTGGTGGCCAGAAACTCGTCTTCCTAGAGCGTCCCAAACGTGCTCGATTGGATTCATGTCTGGAGAACAAGCTGGCCATTCCATTCGAACGATTCCTTCCTCGAAAAGGAAATCCTCCACCAGGTTTGCACGATGTGGCCTGCAGTTATCGTCAATTAAAATGAAGTTATCTCCGATTGCTGCAGCGTAAGGGACTACAATAGGTCTGAGGATCTCATCCTTATCGGCGACCACTCAGAGCTCCATCTCGAATGATGTAGAGATCAGTGCGCCCGTCAATGGAGATGCCACCATACACCAACACTCCTCCACCGCCAAATCTGACACTTTCGTGCACGAACGCAGGATTATTCCTACTGCCACGGTCCCTCCAGATGAAAATACGCCTATTATCCGGATGCACAGAAAAACGGGACTCGTCAGAAAACAGAATATTGCTCCATTCATTTCTCCTCCAGTTGACATGCTCGGTTGCCCACTCCCTGCGGTCGCGACGATGCCTTGATGTTAATCTAACACATACCATCGGTCGGCGAGCATACAGACCTACAGCATGGAGCCGGTTTCGGACAGTCTGAGTTGAAATCGTGGTGCCTGTAGCCGAGCGAAGGTGTTGTTGGAGAAGAGTAGCGTTCATGTTTCGGTGTCTCCGAGCTGTTAACGCTAAATACCGATCGTCATTGGGCGTTGTTGCCCGTCTACGACCTTGCCCTGGTCTTCGGCCTGCACATCCACTCTCCAAAAAACGGTTCCAGATCCTGGAAATGACACTTTGTGACACTCCAATGGCTTGCGCTACTTCGGCTTGAGTTTGGTCCTCTTCTAACCTACCAACAATTCTCCAAGCTTCTGAATCTGTCAAATGACTTCGCTGAGACATCGTACTCATCAAAACAAAGCAATCACTGAATGCCGATCATCCTTGTCTTCATTCTCTTTTATCCAGTTGAAAGTCAAATTTCATTCGCTGCCGCTGAAGCGACGTTTTTGACGTCGAACTCAAAATTTGCATACTCCACAGTTTGAAAACCAGAAAAATTTGCATTTGTGATTCTCTTCTTCTATTTTCGGCAAAAAAAATTTCGTTTATATCTTTATTTTATATAAAAATTCAAATATCCTTTAATTGTTTTGAGCAGTGTAGATAGTGTCATATATTGTCTATTGTCGCATGCATAAGATCATTGCAAGTCTCTGGTTTTTCTGTATCTATTTCAATGGCTTCATGCATTAACGTATAATTCAAGTTGTTGTAATTTCCAAGTGTCTGCACTTCCTTAAAAATTTTCTGTATTAGGGATTTTTTATTTAGTCGGGCTATTTCGGTGGTTTCTTTTCTTAATTTTATATCTATTTCATGTTCTTTAATCCTTTCGTTTATTTTCCGTTTTGTCATACCTAGGTATATATGCATACTCTTTTCCTTCATTGTCTTTAAACTTTATCCTATATATTCCTCCGGTTATTAAATGGTTTATTTTGTCCCTCTCTGTTCTTACTAATTTAATTATTGAGGAGTCTGGTGTTACTGGTATATTGAATCCAAGTTTTATAATTCTCTTTTTGTTTTTAGGGAGACTCCATTCATATATGGTATTGAACTTGTAAATTTCATATCCTTTTGAGCTGATTGTATTGTATTATATTTCGATATTGCACTGCCGATTAATTTATCAATTTTATTTTGCAGGATAGTCTGCTTTTAAGGTCATTTCTATAATCTTACTTATTTCAATAGTTAAAATATCTTTAGATGAACAGTTATATAAGATAATGTTTCAATGTTCATACAACTCTAACTTTTCCACTTTCTTTTTTTTCCTTTTGTATACCAATGTTTCTATAAAGATAATTTTGGTGTATGTTATTCAGAAATTTCGAGTTATGTCAGAAATTCCGAACAGTATTTTTTCCTTCATTTAATCATAGACCTTCCTTAGTTAAATAAAACAAATATTACTATTGGAAATTTCTTTTATGAATTCGGACTTTCTGAATAAAGTAATCAGATAAATAAAAATCCGTTCAAGTAAAGATAGTTTTCTCTTAGTTAAATAAAAAATATGAGGTCCCTGGTTTCTACAAGTTATACTTTTTAAACCTTTATCCAACATTTATCAAGTACCGTATATTTCGGCCTATAACTTTAAGGGAAACCCCATTCATATACGGTATTGAACTTGTAAATTTCATATCCTTCTGAGCTGATTGTATTGTGTTATATCTCGATATTGCACTTCCGATTAATTTATCAATTGTTTTTGCAGAATAGCCTGCTTTTCTGGCTATTTCTTTAATCTTATTTATTTCAATAGTTAAAAGATCTTTAGATGAACAGATTCATAAGATAAATGTTTCAAGGTTCACACAAGTCTTACTTTTCCACTTTATTTTTTTCCTTTTGTACACCAATGTTTTTATAACGATAATTGAGCTGTATGTTATCCAGAAATTTCGAGATATGCCAGAAATTCCGAAAAGTAAATTTTGCTTCATTTAATCATAGACCTTCCTTAGTTAAAGAAAGCGAATATTACTATTGGAATTCGGACTTTCTGATTAAAGTAATCAGCTAAATGAAAATCCGTTCAAGTAAAGATCTTTTTCTCTTAGTTAAGGAAAAAAATATGAGGTCCCTGGGTTTCTACAAGTTATATATTTTAAACCTATATCCAGGATTTATCAAGTACCGTATATTTCGGCCTATAATCCGCGGCTCATAATATTCATTTTGGACCCAAAAATTGTAAATGATAATATTCTACTTTCTTGAACTCGGAATATACTTGACTTCAATTACTAAATAAAATTTTTGGGTCTAAACTGAATTATTTGAGACGCGGATTATAGGCCAAAAAATACAGTAATTAGTAACCTTACTTAAAACATTCGCATATGGAAACAAACCGGAACTCTCGTTCTTATTCTAAAAACATTATTGAAAAAGAGCATGGCTTCTACCTTACAGAAAATGCATTTGTATCACGTTTTTTCAGATTGTTAGGTATTTTATATTAAATCCGTATATTGCAGATGAATAAACTTGAGAAAACTACCTATAAAAAAAAATTATGGAAGACTTTCAGAAGAGCGCGAGTTTCCGTTGTTTTAAACCCCATATTTCACAAAAACATACCGATTCGAATGTGATCATATGCCATTAAATAAATCTAATTTTCATTAAACCAAAACACTGGTAGCAATCAATCAATCTGAATTTTAAAAAACATCTAACTGTCAACACAGTTTTGAATTGAAACATAAATTGTGTTATTGCTGTGCACGTATAATATTATCCGGCATTGTAATAGGATAAATTTATTCTTTTCACCACTATTTTGAAAAAATTATCTAAGATGTATTTCTATTGGCTATGTTAAAGAAGTATATCCTGAAGATTATTAATTAGTGATACTGATTGAAAAAATAAAATTTTCCTAGATGCTGCGAACCCTATATTATTGTGTATTGTTTCTTCTTGTCCTGATTTAGCACTAGGACGGCCACAGCGGTAAATTTGACCAGTTCCAAATAAATATATTTTTATTCAAACCAGATTTTTTTTCTTAAAATAGGTTATATGTATATCACACAGGGGGGGGGGGATATGTGTTTGAATCGTTCTTCTGTTCATTCATTTAAAAATTAAATTTCTGGTTTAAAATTAAAACAAATTTATTTCACTTGGGCTAAATTATCACAATGCTAGAAAGGAGCACTGTGTCTGGATATTATCCATAACTATCCACAGCAGATCCGTAAATATCGATATAAGTGAAGTTATAGTAAATGTTTCAATATTTCTATACAAACTTTCGATATGATTCAGGCAGTTAAATTCAAAGGGAAGGCATAACTTATTGATAATTAACGTACAATATTTTCTGGAATATATGGAAACATTTTGAACCAGAAAATTTATTAAAATAAATATGTGCCGTCTAAATATGTGCGGTTCTTAGACGGTTGAGCATCTTCGAATGACAGTTAACGTGTTGCATAATTTTTTGGCCTATTAGGTCGAATTGACACAATCGTACGGAAAGAGGTAATAACTTGGTATGTATGTAAATTTCTTCTTCTTAACGCTAGAATGACGGGGAATTTTGCACTAGTTTCAGAAAAATATTTCACACCAGAATTTTTATTTAACTTATGTTTGTGCGGTTTATATTTAACTTATTGTATGAAGAAATATCCGGTTCGAATCGACATTTTTTCTTTTGGTGTTAAATGCTCAAAAAACAAAGGACTTTCTGGATACACCATAATGCATTCTAATACGTCAGAACATCATCTAATATATACGATAAATATATTTTCAATCTACAGTACCATTGACAGACCTTAACAACAAATTTCACATATAAAAAGCCAATGTAGATGTTATTTACAAGAATATACGTTACTTTCCTCAAAACAGAAAAATTCAGTTCGTTTAAAAAAATTGATATGTGCTAAACAATATCGTCATGCGCATCCTCAGTTTTTCTGATCGTCATCATCACCTCTTGATGTCATTCTAACTTTCTCGTTTTTTTTCAAAATGTAATACACTGCTCAAAACAATTAAAGGATATTGCAGTTTTAGGTGGATTTTGTATCTGGGAAACTTTTTAGCTGATTGATACATGGTCGACAGACATAGTAGGTTATATGAGAATAAATTACACATGTTTGGTAGAAAAAAATGCATTTTATTGCGCATTTGTGTACAAAAGGAAAAAAAACACAATTTGTGCATATGAGAAAAAAAGAATAAGAAAAGGTGTTTTCTTCAAAGAAAATCATTTTCAGTAGGGGGTATGGTTTCCACGGGCGGCAGCAACGTTGAACACCTTTGAGGCATGGACTCAATGAAGCTATTAATGACGAGTTGGGGTATTCTGCCCCACTCTTCCAGAAGAGCTCTTTCCAGTTCTTGGAGAGTTTGTGGGGGTGTTTGGTGGCCAGAAACTCGTCTTCCTAGAGCGTCCCAAACGTGCTCGATTGGATTCATGTCTGGAGAACAAGCTGGCCATTCCATTCGAACGATTCCTTCCTCGAAAAGGAAATCCTCCACCAGGTTTGCACGATGTGGCCTGCAGTTATCGTCAATTAAAATGAAGTTATCTCCGATTGCTGCAGCGTAAGGGACTACAATAGGTCTGAGGATCTCATCCTTATCGGCGACCACTCAGAGCTCCATCTCGAATGATGTAGAGATCAGTGCGCCCGTCAATGGAGATGCCACCATACACCAACACTCCTCCACCGCCAAATCTGACACTTTCGTGCACGAACGCAGGATTATTCCTACTGCCACGGTCCCTCCAGATGAAAATACGCCTATTATCCGGATGCACAGAAAAACGGGACTCGTCAGAAAACAGAATATTGCTCCATTCATTTCTCCTCCAGTTGACATGCTCGGTTGCCCACTCCCTGCGGTCGCGACGATGCCTTGATGTTAATCTAACACATACCATCGGTCGGCGAGCATACAGACCTACAGCATGGAGCCGGTTTCGGACAGTCTGAGTTGAAATCGTGGTGCCTGTAGCCGAGCGAAGGTGTTGTTGGAGAAGAGTAGCGTTCATGTTTCGGTGTCTCCGAGCTGTTAACGCTAAATACCGATCGTCATTGGGCGTTGTTGCCCGTCTACGACCTTGCCCTGGTCTTCGGCCTGCACATCCACTCTCCAAAAAACGGTTCCAGATCCTGGAAATGACACTTTGTGACACTCCAATGGCTTGCGCTACTTCGGCTTGAGTTTGGTCCTCTTCTAACCTACCAACAATTCTCCAAGCTTCTGAATCTGTCAAATGACTTCGCTGAGACATCGTACTCATCAAAACAAAGCAATCACTGAATGCCGATCATCCTTGTCTTCATTCTCTTTTATCCAGTTGAAAGTCAAATTTCATTCGCTGCCGCTGAAGCGACGTTTTTGACGTCGAACTCAAAATTTGCATACTCCACAGTTTGAAAACCAGAAAAATTTGCATTTGTGATTCTCTTCTTCTATTTTCGGCAAAAAAAATTTCGTTTATATCTTTATTTTATATAAAAATTCAAATATCCTTTAATTGTTTTGAGCAGTGTAGATAGTGTCATATATTGTCTATTGTCGCATGCATAAGATCATTGCAAGTCTCTGGTTTTTCTGTATCTATTTCAATGGCTTCATGCATTAACGTATAATTCAAGTTGTTGTAATTTCCAAGTGTCTGCACTTCCTTAAAAATTTTCTGTATTAGGGATTTTTTATTTAGTCGGGCTATTTCGGTGGTTTCTTTTCTTAATTTTATATCTATTTCATGTTCTTTAATCCTTTCGTTTATTTTCCGTTTTGTCATACCTAGGTATATATGCATACTCTTTTCCTTCATTGTCTTTAAACTTTATCCTATATATTCCTCCGGTTATTAAATGGTTTATTTTGTCCCTCTCTGTTCTTACTAATTTAATTATTGAGGAGTCTGGTGTTACTGGTATATTGAATCCAAGTTTTATAATTCTCTTTTTGTTTTTAGGGAGACTCCATTCATATATGGTATTGAACTTGTAAATTTCATATCCTTTTGAGCTGATTGTATTGTATTATATTTCGATATTGCACTGCCGATTAATTTATCAATTTTATTTTGCAGGATAGTCTGCTTTTAAGGTCATTTCTATAATCTTACTTATTTCAATAGTTAAAATATCTTTAGATGAACAGTTATATAAGATAATGTTTCAATGTTCATACAACTCTAACTTTTCCACTTTCTTTTTTTTCCTTTTGTATACCAATGTTTCTATAAAGATAATTTTGGTGTATGTTATTCAGAAATTTCGAGTTATGTCAGAAATTCCGAACAGTATTTTTTCCTTCATTTAATCATAGACCTTCCTTAGTTAAATAAAACAAATATTACTATTGGAAATTTCTTTTATGAATTCGGACTTTCTGAATAAAGTAATCAGATAAATAAAAATCCGTTCAAGTAAAGATAGTTTTCTCTTAGTTAAATAAAAAATATGAGGTCCCTGGTTTCTACAAGTTATACTTTTTAAACCTTTATCCAACATTTATCAAGTACCGTATATTTCGGCCTATAACTTTAAGGGAAACCCCATTCATATACGGTATTGAACTTGTAAATTTCATATCCTTCTGAGCTGATTGTATTGTGTTATATCTCGATATTGCACTTCCGATTAATTTATCAATTGTTTTTGCAGAATAGCCTGCTTTTCTGGCTATTTCTTTAATCTTATTTATTTCAATAGTTAAAAGATCTTTAGATGAACAGATTCATAAGATAAATGTTTCAAGGTTCACACAAGTCTTACTTTTCCACTTTATTTTTTTCCTTTTGTACACCAATGTTTTTATAACGATAATTGAGCTGTATGTTATCCAGAAATTTCGAGATATGCCAGAAATTCCGAAAAGTAAATTTTGCTTCATTTAATCATAGACCTTCCTTAGTTAAAGAAAGCGAATATTACTATTGGAATTCGGACTTTCTGATTAAAGTAATCAGCTAAATGAAAATCCGTTCAAGTAAAGATCTTTTTCTCTTAGTTAAGGAAAAAAAATATGAGGTCCCTGGGTTTCTACAAGTTATATATTTTAAACCTATATCCAGGATTTATCAAGTACCGTATATTTCGGCCTATAATCCGCGGCTCATAATATTCATTTTGGACCCAAAAATTGTAAATGATAATATTCTACTTTCTTGAACTCGGAATATACTTGACTTCAATTACTAAATAAAATTTTTGGGTCTAAACTGAATTTTTTGGGTCTAAACTGAATTATTTGAGACGCGGATTATAGGCCAAAAAATACAGTAATTAGTAACCTTACTTAAAACATTCGCATATGGAAACAAACCGGAACTCTCGTTCTTATTCTAAAAACATTATTGAAAAAGAGCATGGCTTCTACCTTACAGAAAATGCATTTGTATCACGTTTTTTCAGATTGTTAGGTATTTTATATTAAATCCGTATATTGCAGATGAATAAACTTGAGAAAACTACCTATAAAAAAAAATTATGGAAGACTTTCAGAAGAGAGCGAGTTTCCGTTGTTTTAAACCCCATATTTCACAAAAACATACCGATTCGAATGTGATCATATGCCATTAAATAAATCTAATTTTCATTAAACCAAAACACTGGTAGCAATCAATCAATCTGAATTTTAAAAAACATCTAACTGTCAACACAGTTTTGAATTGAAACATAAATTGTGTTATTGCTGTGCACGTATAATATTATCCGGCATTGTAATAGGATAAATTTATTCTTTTCACCACTATTTTGAAAAAATTATCTAAGATGTATTTCTATTGGCTATGTTAAAGAAGTATATCCTGAAGATTATTAATTAGTGATACTGATTGAAAAAATAAAATTTTCCTAAATGCTGCGAACCCTATATTATTGTGTATTGTTTCTTCTTGTCCTGATTTAGCACTAGGACGGCCACAGCGGTAAATTTGACCAGTTCCAAATAAATATATTTTTATTCAAACCAGATTTTTTTTCTTAAAATAGGTTATATGTATATCACACAGGGGGGGGGGGGGGGGATATGTGTTTGAATCGTTCTTCTGTTCATTCATTTAAAAATTAAATTTCTGGTTTAAAATTAAAACAAATTTATTTCACTTGGGCTAAATTATCACAATGCTAGAAAGGAGCACTGTGTCTGGATATTATCCATAACTATCCACAGCAGAACCGTAAATATCGATATAAGTGAAGTTATAGTAAATGTTTCAATATTTCTATACAAACTTTCGATATGATTCAGGCAGTTAAATTCAAAGGGAAGGCATAACTTATTGATAATTAACGTACAATATTTTCTGGAATATATGAAAACATTTTGAACCAGAAAATTTATTAAAATAAATATGTGCCGTCTAAATATGTGCGGTTCTTAGACGGTTGAGCATCTTCGAATGACAGTTAACGTGTTGCATAATTTTTTGGCCTATTAGGTCGAATTGACACAATCGTACGGAAAGAGGTAATAACTTGGTATGTATGTAAATTTCTTCTTCTTAACGCTAGAATGACGGGGAATTTTGCACTAGTTTCAGAAAAATATTTCACACCAGAATTTTTATTTAACTTATGTTTGTGCGGTTTATATTTAACTTATTGTATGAAGAAATATCCGGTTCGAATCGACATTTTTTCTTTTGGTGTTAAATGCTCAAAAAACAAAGGACTTTCTGGATACACCATAAAGCATTCTAATACGTCAGAACATCATCTAATATATACGATAAATATATTTTCAATCTACAGTACCATTGACAGACCTTAACAACAAATTTCACATATAAAAAGCCAATGTAGATGTTACTTACAAGAATATACGTTACTTTCCTCAAAACAGAAAAATTCAGTTCGTTTAAAAAAATTGATATGTGCTAAACAATATCGTCATGCGCATCCTCAGTTTTTCTGATCGTCATCATCACCTCTTGATGTCATTCTAACTTTCTCGTTTTTTTTCAAAATGTAATACTAGATAGTGTCATATATTGTCTATTGTCGCATGCATAAGATCATTGCAAGTCTCTGGTTTTTCTGTATCTATTTCAATGGCTTCATGCATTAACGTATAATTCAAGTTGTTGTAATTTCCAAGTGTCTGCACTTCTTTAAAAATTTTCTGTATTAGGGATTTTTTATTTAGTCGGGCTATTTCGGTGGTTTCTTTTCTTAATTTTATATCTATTTCATGTTCTTTAATCCTTTCGTTTATTTTCCGTTTTGTCATACCTAGGTATATATGCATACTCTTTTCCTTCATTGTCTTTAAACTTTATCCTATATATTCCTCCGGTTATTAAATGGTTTATTTTGTCCCTCTCTGTTCTTACTAATTTAATTATTGAGGAGTCTGGTGTTACTGGTATATTGAATCCAAGTTTTATAATTCTCTTTTTGTTTTTAGGGAGACTCCATTCATATATGGTATTGAACTTGTAAATTTCATATCCTTTTGAGCTGATTGTATTGTATTATATTTCGATATTGCACTGCCGATTAATTTATCAATTTTATTTTGCAGGATAGTCTGCTTTTAAGGTCATTTCTATAATCTTACTTATTTCAATAGTTAAAATATCTTTAGATGAACAGTTATATAAGATAATGTTTCAATGTTCATACAACTCTAACTTTTCCACTTTCTTTTTTTTCCTTTTGTATACCAATGTTTCTATAAAGATAATTTTGGTGTATGTTATTCAGAAATTTCGAGTTATGTCAGAAATTCCGAACAGTATTTTTTCCTTCATTTAATCATAGACCTTCCTTAGTTAAATAAAACAAATATTACTATTGGAAATTTCTTTTATGAATTCGGACTTTCTGAATAAAGTAATCAGATAAATAAAAATCCGTTCAAGTAAAGATAGTTTTCTCTTAGTTAAATAAAAAATATGAGGTCCCTGGTTTCTACAAGTTATACTTTTTAAACCTTTATCCAACATTTATCAAGTACCGTATATTTCGGCCTATAACTTTAAGGGAAACCCCATTCATATACGGTATTGAACTTGTAAATTTCATATCCTTCTGAGCTGATTGTATTGTGTTATATCTCGATATTGCACTTCCGATTAATTTATCAATTGTTTTTGCAGAATAGCCTGCTTTTCTGGCTATTTCTTTAATCTTATTTATTTCAATAGTTAAAAGATCTTTAGATGAACAGATTCATAAGATAAATGTTTCAAGGTTCACACAAGTCTTACTTTTCCACTTTATTTTTTTCCTTTTGTACACCAATGTTTTTATAACGATAATTGAGCTGTATGTTATCCAGAAATTTCGAGATATGCCAGAAATTCCGAAAAGTAAATTTTGCTTCATTTAATCATAGACCTTCCTTAGTTAAAGAAAGCGAATATTACTATTGGAATTCGGACTTTCTGATTAAAGTAATCAGCTAAATGAAAATCCGTTCAAGTAAAGATCTTTTTCTCTTAGTTAAGGAAAAAAAATATGAGGTCCCTGGGTTTCTACAAGTTATATATTTTAAACCTATATCCAGGATTTATCAAGTACCGTATATTTCGGCCTATAATCCGCGGCTCATAATATTCATTTTGGACCCAAAAATTGTAAATGATAATATTCTACTTTCTTGAACTCGGAATATACTTGACTTCAATTACTAAATAAAATTTTTGGGTCTAAACTGAATTTTTGGGGTCTAAACTGAATTATTTGAGACGCGGATTATAGGCCAAAAAATACAGTAATTAGTAACCTTACTTAAAACATTCGCATATGGAAACAAACCGGAACTCTCGTTCTTATTCTAAAAACATTATTGAAAAAGAGCATGGCTTCTACCTTACAGAAAATGCATTTGTATCACGTTTTTTCAGATTGTTAGGTATTTTATATTAAATCCGTATATTGCAGATGAATAAACTTGAGAAAACTACCTATAAAAAAAAAATTATGGAAGACTTTCAGAAGAGAGCGAGTTTCCGTTGTTTTAAACCCCATATTTCACAAAAACATACCGATTCGAATGTGATCATATGCCATTAAATAAATCTAATTTTCATTAAACCAAAACACTGGTAGCAATCAATCAATCTGAATTTTAAAAAACATCTAACTGTCAACACAGTTTTGAATTGAAACATAAATTGTGTTATTGCTGTGCACGTATAATATTATCCGGCATTGTAATAGGATAAATTTATTCTTTTCACCACTATTTTGAAAAAATTATCTAAGATGTATTTCTATTGGCTATGTTAAAGAAGTATATCCTGAAGATTATTAATTAGTGATACTGATTGAAAAAATAAAATTTTCCTAAATGCTGCGAACCCTATATTATTGTGTATTGTTTCTTCTTGTCCTGATTTACCACTAGGGCGGCCACAGCGGTAAATTTGACCAGTTCCAAATAAATATATTTTTATTCAAACCAGATTTTTTTTCTTAAAATAGGTTATATGTATATCACACAGGGGGGGGGGGGATATGTGTTTGAATCGTTCTTCTGTTCATTCATTTAAAAATTAAATTTCTGGTTTAAAATTAAAACAAATTTATTTCACTTGGGCTAAATTATCACAATGCTAGAAAGGAGCACTGTGTCTGGATATTATCCATAACTATCCACAGCAGAACCGTAAATATCGATATAAGTGAAGTTATAGTAAATGTTTCAATATTTCTATACAAACTTTCGATATGATTCAGGCAGTTAAATTCAAAGGGAAGGCATAACTTATTGATAATTAACGTACAATATTTTCTGGAATATATGAAAACATTTTGAACCAGAAAATTTATTAAAATAAATATGTGCCGTCTAAATATGTGCGGTTCTTAGACGGTTGAGCATCTTCGAATGACAGTTAACGTGTTGCATAATTTTTTGGCCTATTAGGTCGAATTGACACAATCGTACGGAAAGAGGTAATAACTTGGTATGTATGTAAATTTCTTCTTCTTAACGCTAGAATGACGGGGAATTTTGCACTAGTTTCAGAAAAATATTTCACACCAGAATTTTTATTTAACTTATGTTTGTGCGGTTTATATTTAACTTATTGTATGAAGAAATATCCGGTTCGAATCGACATTTTTTCTTTTGGTGTTAAATGCTCAAAAAACAAAGGACTTTCTGGATACACCATAAAGCATTCTAATACGTCAGAACATCATCTAATATATACGATAAATATATTTTCAATCTACAGTACCATTGACAGACCTTAACAACAAATTTCACATATAAAAAGCCAATGTAGATGTTACTTACAAGAATATACGTTACTTTCCTCAAAACAGAAAAATTCAGTTCGTTTAAAAAAATTGATATGTGCTAAACAATATCGTCATGCGCATCCTCAGTTTTTCTGATCGTCATCATCACCTCTTGATGTCATTCTAACTTTCTCGTTTTTTTTCAAAATGTAATACTAGATAGTGTCATATATTGTCTATTGTCGCATGCATAAGATCATTGCAAGTCTCTGGTTTTTCTGTATCTATTTCAATGGCTTCATGCATTAACGTATAATTCAAGTTGTTGTAATTTCCAAGTGTCTGCACTTCTTTAAAAATTTTCTGTATTAGGGATTTTTTATTTAGTCGGGCTATTTCGGTGGTTTCTTTTCTTAATTTTATATATATTTCATGTTCTTTAATCCTTTCGTTTATTTTCCGTTTTGTCATACCTAGGTATATATGCATACTCTTTTCCTTCATTGTCTTTAAACTTTATCCTATATATTCCTCCGGTTATTAAATGGTTTATTTTGTCCCTCTCTGTTCTTACTAATTTAATTATTGAGGAGTCTGGTGTTACTGGTATATTGAATCCAAGTTTTATAATTCTCTTTTTGTTTTTAGGGAGACTCCATTCATATATGGTATTGAACTTGTAAATTTCATATCCTTTTGAGCTGATTGTATTGTATTATATTTCGATATTGCACTGCCGATTAATTTATCAATTTTATTTTGCAGGATAGTCTGCTTTTAAGGTCATTTCTATAATCTTACTTATTTCAATAGTTAAAATATCTTTAGATGAACAGTTATATAAGATAATGTTTCAATGTTCATACAACTCTAACTTTTCCACTTTCTTTTTTTTCCTTTTGTATACCAATGTTTCTATAAAGATAATTTTGGTGTATGTTATTCAGAAATTTCGAGTTATGTCAGAAATTCCGAACAGTATTTTTTCCTTCATTTAATCATAGACCTTCCTTAGTTAAATAAAACAAATATTACTATTGGAAATTTCTTTTATGAATTCGGACTTTCTGAATAAAGTAATCAGATAAATAAAAATCCGTTCAAGTAAAGATAGTTTTCTCTTAGTTAAATAAAAAATATGAGGTCCCTGGTTTCTACAAGTTATACTTTTTAAACCTTTATCCAACATTTATCAAGTACCGTATATTTCGGCCTATAACTTTAAGGGAAACCCCATTCATATACGGTATTGAACTTGTAAATTTCATATCCTTCTGAGCTGATTGTATTGTGTTATATCTCGATATTGCACTTCCGATTAATTTATCAATTGTTTTTGCAGAATAGCCTGCTTTTCTGGCTATTTCTTTAATCTTATTTATTTCAATAGTTAAAAGATCTTTAGATGAACAGATTCATAAGATAAATGTTTCAAGGTTCACACAAGTCTTACTTTTCCACTTTATTTTTTTCCTTTTGTACACCAATGTTTTTATAACGATAATTGAGCTGTATGTTATCCAGAAATTTCGAGATATGCCAGAAATTCCGAAAAGTAAATTTTGCTTCATTTAATCATAGACCTTCCTTAGTTAAAGAAAGCGAATATTACTATTGGAATTCGGACTTTCTGATTAAAGTAATCAGCTAAATGAAAATCCGTTCAAGTAAAGATCTTTTTCTCTTAGTTAAGGAAAAAAAATATGAGGTCCCTGGGTTTCTACAAGTTATATATTTTAAACCTATATCCAGGATTTATCAAGTACCGTATATTTCGGCCTATAATCCGCGGCTCATAATATTCATTTTGGACCCAAAAATTGTAAATGATAATATTCTACTTTCTTGAACTCGGAATATACTTGACTTCAATTACTAAATAAAATTTTTGGGTCTAAACTGAATTTTTTGGGTCTAAACTGAATTATTTGAGACGCGGATTATAGGCCAAAAAATACAGTAATTAGTAACCTTACTTAAAACATTCGCATATGGAAACAAACCGGAACTCTCGTTCTTATTCTAAAAACATTATTGAAAAAGAGCATGGCTTCTACCTTACAGAAAATGCATTTGTATCACGTTTTTTCAGATTGTTAGGTATTTTATATTAAATCCGTATATTGCAGATGAATAAACTTGAGAAAACTACCTATAAAAAAAAATTATGGAAGACTTTCAGAAGAGCGCGAGTTTCCGTTGTTTTAAACCCCATATTTCACAAAAACATACCGATTCGAATGTGATCATATGCCATTAAATAAATCTAATTTTCATTAAACCAAAACACTGGTAGCAATCAATCAATCTGAATTTTAAAAAACATCTAACTGTCAACACAGTTTTGAATTGAAACATAAATTGTGTTATTGCTGTGCACGTATAATATTATCCGGCATTGTAATAGGATAAATTTATTCTTTTCACCACTATTTTGAAAAAATTATCTAAGATGTATTTCTATTGGCTATGTTAAAGAAGTATATCCTGAAGATTATTAATTAGTGATACTGATTGAAAAAATAAAATTTTCCTAGATGCTGCGAACCCTATATTATTGTGTATTGTTTCTTCTTGTCCTGATTTAGCACTAGGACGGCCACAGCGGTAAATTTGACCAGTTCCAAATAAATATATTTTTATTCAAACCAGATTTTTTTTCTTAAAATAGGTTATATGTATATCACACAGGGGGGGGGGGGGGATATGTGTTTGAATCGTTCTTCTGTTCATTCATTTAAAAATTAAATTTCTGGTTTAAAATTAAAACAAATTTATTTCACTTGGGCTAAATTATCACAATGCTAGAAAGGAGCACTGTGTCTGGATATTATCCATAACTATCCACAGCAGAACCGTAAATATCGATATAAGTGAAGTTATAGTAAATGTTTCAATATTTCTATACAAACTTTCGATATGATTCAGGCAGTTAAATTCAAAGGGAAGGCATAACTTATTGATAATTAACGTACAATATTTTCTGGAATATATGGAAACATTTTGAACCAGAAAATTTATTAAAATAAATATGTGCCGTCTAAATATGTGCGGTTCTTAGACGGTTGAGCATCTTCGAATGACAGTTAACGTGTTGCATAATTTTTTGGCCTATTAGGTCGAATTGACACAATCGTACGGAAAGAGG
Source organism: Maratus michaelseni (assembly GCA_963931845.1). NCBI lineage: Eukaryota > Metazoa > Arthropoda > Arachnida > Araneae > Salticidae > Maratus > Maratus michaelseni. The sequence continues at coordinate 190,190,584 of OZ007599.1, read as the reverse complement.
TAATAACTTGGTATGTATGTAAATTTCTTCTTCTTAACGCTAGAATGACGGGGAATTTTGCACTAGTTTCAGAAAAATATTTCACACCAGAATTTTTATTTAACTTATGTTTGTGCGGTTTATATTTAACTTATTGTATGAAGAAATATCCGGTTCGAATCGACATTTTTTCTTTTGGTGTTAAATGCTCAAAAAACAAAGGACTTTCTGGATACACCATAATGCATTCTAATACGTCAGAACATCATCTAATATATACGATAAATATATTTTCAATCTACAGTACCATTGACAGACCTTAACAACAAATTTCACATATAAAAAGCCAATGTAGATGTTATTTACAAGAATATACGTTACTTTCCTCAAAACAGAAAAATTCAGTTCGTTTAAAAAAATTGATATGTGCTAAACAATATCGTCATGCGCATCCTCAGTTTTTCTGATCGTCATCATCACCTCTTGATGTCATTCTAACTTTCTCGTTTTTTTTCAAAATGTAATACACTGCTCAAAACAATTAAAGGATATTGCAGTTTTAGGTGGATTTTGTATCTGGGAAACTTTTTAGCTGATTGATACATGGTCGACAGACATAGTAGGTTATATGAGAATAAATTACACATGTTTGGTAGAAAAAAATGCATTTTATTGCGCATTTGTGTACAAAAGGAAAAAAAACACAATTTGTGCATATGAGAAAAAAAGAATAAGAAAAGGTGTTTTCTTCAAAGAAAATCATTTTCAGTAGGGGGTATGGTTTCCACGGGCGGCAGCAACGTTGAACACCTTTGAGGCATGGACTCAATGAAGCTATTAATGACGAGTTGGGGTATTCTGCCCCACTCTTCCAGAAGAGCTCTTTCCAGTTCTTGGAGAGTTTGTGGGGGTGTTTGGTGGCCAGAAACTCGTCTTCCTAGAGCGTCCCAAACGTGCTCGATTGGATTCATGTCTGGAGAACAAGCTGGCCATTCCATTCGAACGATTCCTTCCTCGAAAAGGAAATCCTCCACCAGGTTTGCACGATGTGGCCTGCAGTTATCGTCAATTAAAATGAAGTTATCTCCGATTGCTGCAGCGTAAGGGACTACAATAGGTCTGAGGATCTCATCCTTATCGGCGACCACTCAGAGCTCCATCTCGAATGATGTAGAGATCAGTGCGCCCGTCAATGGAGATGCCACCATACACCAACACTCCTCCACCGCCAAATCTGACACTTTCGTGCACGAACGCAGGATTATTCCTACTGCCACGGTCCCTCCAGATGAAAATACGCCTATTATCCGGATGCACAGAAAAACGGGACTCGTCAGAAAACAGAATATTGCTCCATTCATTTCTCCTCCAGTTGACATGCTCGGTTGCCCACTCCCTGCGGTCGCGACGATGCCTTGATGTTAATCTAACACATACCATCGGTCGGCGAGCATACAGACCTACAGCATGGAGCCGGTTTCGGACAGTCTGAGTTGAAATCGTGGTGCCTGTAGCCGAGCGAAGGTGTTGTTGGAGAAGAGTAGCGTTCATGTTTCGGTGTCTCCGAGCTGTTAACGCTAAATACCGATCGTCATTGGGCGTTGTTGCCCGTCTACGACCTTGCCCTGGTCTTCGGCCTGCACATCCACTCTCCAAAAAACGGTTCCAGATCCTGGAAATGACACTTTGTGACACTCCAATGGCTTGCGCTACTTCGGCTTGAGTTTGGTCCTCTTCTAACCTACCAACAATTCTCCAAGCTTCTGAATCTGTCAAATGACTTCGCTGAGACATCGTACTCATCAAAACAAAGCAATCACTGAATGCCGATCATCCTTGTCTTCATTCTCTTTTATCCAGTTGAAAGTCAAATTTCATTCGCTGCCGCTGAAGCGACGTTTTTGACGTCGAACTCAAAATTTGCATACTCCACAGTTTGAAAACCAGAAAAATTTGCATTTGTGATTCTCTTCTTCTATTTTCGGCAAAAAAAATTTCGTTTATATCTTTATTTTATATAAAAATTCAAATATCCTTTAATTGTTTTGAGCAGTGTAGATAGTGTCATATATTGTCTATTGTCGCATGCATAAGATCATTGCAAGTCTCTGGTTTTTCTGTATCTATTTCAATGGCTTCATGCATTAACGTATAATTCAAGTTGTTGTAATTTCCAAGTGTCTGCACTTCTTTAAAAATTTTCTGTATTAGGGATTTTTTATTTAGTCGGGCTATTTCGGTGGTTTCTTTTCTTAATTTTATATCTATTTCATGTTCTTTAATCCTTTCGTTTATTTTCCGTTTTGTCATACCTAGGTATATATGCATACTCTTTTCCTTCATTGTCTTTAAACTTTATCCTATATATTCCTCCGGTTATTAAATGGTTTATTTTGTCCCTCTCTGTTCTTACTAATTTAATTATTGAGGAGTCTGGTGTTACTGGTATATTGAATCCAAGTTTTATAATTCTCTTTTTGTTTTTAGGGAGACTCCATTCATATATGGTATTGAACTTGTAAATTTCATATCCTTTTGAGCTGATTGTATTGTATTATATTTCGATATTGCACTGCCGATTAATTTATCAATTTTATTTTGCAGGATAGTCTGCTTTTAAGGTCATTTCTATAATCTTACTTATTTCAATAGTTAAAATATCTTTAGATGAACAGTTATATAAGATAATGTTTCAATGTTCATACAACTCTAACTTTTCCACTTTCTTTTTTTTCCTTTTGTATACCAATGTTTCTATAAAGATAATTTTGGTGTATGTTATTCAGAAATTTCGAGTTATGTCAGAAATTCCGAACAGTATTTTTTCCTTCATTTAATCATAGACCTTCCTTAGTTAAATAAAACAAATATTACTATTGGAAATTTCTTTTATGAATTCGGACTTTCTGAATAAAGTAATCAGATAAATAAAAATCCGTTCAAGTAAAGATAGTTTTCTCTTAGTTAAATAAAAAATATGAGGTCCCTGGTTTCTACAAGTTATACTTTTTAAACCTTTATCCAACATTTATCAAGTACCGTATATTTCGGCCTATAACTTTAAGGGAAACCCCATTCATATACGGTATTGAACTTGTAAATTTCATATCCTTCTGAGCTGATTGTATTGTGTTATATCTCGATATTGCACTTCCGATTAATTTATCAATTGTTTTTGCAGAATAGCCTGCTTTTCTGGCTATTTCTTTAATCTTATTTATTTCAATAGTTAAAAGATCTTTAGATGAACAGATTCATAAGATAAATGTTTCAAGGTTCACACAAGTCTTACTTTTCCACTTTATTTTTTTCCTTTTGTACACCAATGTTTTTATAACGATAATTGAGCTGTATGTTATCCAGAAATTTCGAGATATGCCAGAAATTCCGAAAAGTAAATTTTGCTTCATTTAATCATAGACCTTCCTTAGTTAAAGAAAGCGAATATTACTATTGGAATTCGGACTTTCTGATTAAAGTAATCAGCTAAATGAAAATCCGTTCAAGTAAAGATCTTTTTCTCTTAGTTAAGGAAAAAAAATATGAGGTCCCTGGGTTTCTACAAGTTATATATTTTAAACCTATATCCAGGATTTATCAAGTACCGTATATTTCGGCCTATAATCCGCGGCTCATAATATTCATTTTGGACCCAAAAATTGTAAATGATAATATTCTACTTTCTTGAACTCGGAATATACTTGACTTCAATTACTAAATAAAATTTTTGGGTCTAAACTGAATTTTTTGGGTCTAAACTGAATTATTTGAGACGCGGATTATAGGCCAAAAAATACAGTAATTAGTAACCTTACTTAAAACATTCGCATATGGAAACAAACCGGAACTCTCGTTCTTATTCTAAAAACATTATTGAAAAAGAGCATGGCTTCTACCTTACAGAAAATGCATTTGTATCACGTTTTTTCAGATTGTTAGGTATTTTATATTAAATCCGTATATTGCAGATGAATAAACTTGAGAAAACTACCTATAAAAAAAATTATGGAAGACTTTCAGAAGAGCGCGAGTTTCCGTTGTTTTAAACCCCATATTTCACAAAAACATACCGATTCGAATGTGATCATATGCCATTAAATAAATCTAATTTTCATTAAACCAAAACACTGGTAGCAATCAATCAATCTGAATTTTAAAAAACATTTAACTGTCAACACAGTTTTGAATTGAAACATAAATTGTGTTATTGCTGTGCACGTATAATATTATCCGGCATTGTAATAGGATAAATTTATTCTTTTCACCACTATTTTGAAAAAATTATCTAAGATGTATTTCTATTGGCTATGTTAAAGAAGTATATCCTGAAGATTATTAATTAGTGATACTGATTGAAAAAATAAAATTTTCCTAAATGCTGCGAACCCTATATTATTGTGTATTGTTTCTTCTTGTCCTGATTTAGCACTAGGACGGCCACAGCGGTAAATTTGACCAGTTCCAAATAAATATATTTTTATTCAAACCAGATTTTTTTTCTTAAAATAGGTTATATGTATATCACACAGGGGGGGGGGGGATATGTGTTTGAATCGTTCTTCTGTTCATTCATTTAAAAATTAAATTTCTGGTTTAAAATTAAAACAAATTTATTTCACTTGGGCTAAATTATCACAATGCTAGAAAGGAGCACTGTGTCTGGATATTATCCATAACTATCCACAGCAGAACCGTAAATATCGATATAAGTGAAGTTATAGTAAATGTTTCAATATTTCTATACAAACTTTCGATATGATTCAGGCAGTTAAATTCAAAGGGAAGGCATAACTTATTGATAATTAACGTACAATATTTTCTGGAATATATGAAAACATTTTGAACCCGAAAATTTATTAAAATAAATATGTGCCGTCTAAATATGTGCGGTTCTTAGACGGTTGAGCATCTTCGAATGACAGTTAACGTGTTGCATAATTTTTTGGCCTATTAGGTCGAATTGACACAATCGTACGGAAAGAGGTAATAACTTGGTATGTATGTAAATTTCTTCTTCTTAACGCTAGAATGACGGGGAATTTTGCACTAGTTTCAGAAAAATATTTGACACCAGAATTTTTATTTAACTTATGTTTGTGCGGTTTATATTTAACTTATTGTATGAAGAAATATCCGGATCGAATCGACATTTTTTCTTTTGGTGTTACATGCTCAAAAAACAAAGGACTTTCTGGATACACCATAATGCATTCTAATACGTCAGAACATCATCTAATATATACGATAAATATATTTTCAATCTACAGTACCATTGACAGACCTTAACAACAAATTTCACATATAAAAAGCCAATGTAGATGTTATTTACAAGAATATACGTTACTTTCCTCAAAACAGAAAAATTCAGTTCGTTTAAAAAAATTGATATGTGCTAAACAATATCGTCATGCGCATCCTCAGTTTTTCTGATCGTCATCATCACCTCTTGATGTCATTCTAACTTTCTCGTTTTTTTTCAAAATGTAATACACTGCTCAAAACAATTAAAGGATATTGCAGTTTTAGGTGGATTTTGTATCTGGGAAACTTTTTAGCTGATTGATACATGGTCGACAGACATAGTAGGTTATATGAGAATAAATTACACATGTTTGGTAGAAAAAAATGCATTTTATTGCGCATTTGTGTACAAAAGGAAAAAAAACACAATTTGTGCATATGAGAAAAAAAGAATAAGAAAAGGTGTTTTCTTCAAAGAAAATCATTTTCAGTAGGGGGTATGGTTTCCACGGGCGGCAGCAACGTTGAACACCTTTGAGGCATGGACTCAATGAAGCTATTAATGACGAGTTGGGGTATTCTGCCCCACTCTTCCAGAAGAGCTCTTTCCAGTTCTTGGAGAGTTTGTGGGGGTGTTTGGTGGCCAGAAACTCGTCTTCCTAGAGCGTCCCAAACGTGCTCGATTGGATTCATGTCTGGAGAACAAGCTGGCCATTCCATTCGAACGATTCCTTCCTCGAAAAGGAAATCCTCCACCAGGTTTGCACGATGTGGCCTGCAGTTATCGTCAATTAAAATGAAGTTATCTCCGATTGCTGCAGCGTAAGGGACTACAATAGGTCTGAGGATCTCATCCCTATATCGGCGACCACTCAGAGCTCCATCTCGAATGATGTAGAGATCAGTGCGCCCGTCAATGGAGATGCCACCATACACCAACACTCCTCCACCGCCAAATCTGACACTTTCGTGCACGAACGCAGGATTATTCCTACTGCCACGGTCCCTCCAGATGAAAATACGCCTATTATCCGGATGCACAGAAAAACGGGACTCGTCAGAAAACAGAATATTGCTCCATTCATTTCTCCTCCAGTTGACATGCTCGGTTGCCCACTCCCTGCGGTCGCGACGATGCCTTGATGTTAATCTAACACATACCATCGGTCGGCGAGCATACAGACCTACAGCATGGAGCCGGTTTCGGACAGTCTGAGTTGAAATCGTGGTGCCTGTAGCCGAGCGAAGGTGTTGTTGGAGAAGAGTAGCGTTCATGTTTCGGTGTCTCCGAGCTGTTAACGCTAAATACCGATCGTCATTGGGCGTTGTTGCCCGTCTACGACCTTGCCCTGGTCTTCGGCCTGCACATCCACTCTCCAAAAAACGGTTCCAGATCCTGGAAATGACACTTTGTGACACTCCAATGGCTTGCGCTACTTCGGCTTGAGTTTGGTCCTCTTCTAACCTACCAACAATTCTCCAAGCTTCTGAATCTGTCAAATGACTTCGCTGAGACATCGTACTCATCAAAACAAAGCAATCACTGAATGCCGATCATCCTTGTCTTCATTCTCTTTTATCCAGTTGAAAGTCAAATTTCATTCGCTGCCGCTGAAGCGACGTTTTTGACGTCGAACTCAAAATTTGCATACTCCACAGTTTGAAAACCAGAAAAATTTGCATTTGTGATTCTCTTCTTCTATTTTCGGCAAAAAAAATTTCGTTTATATCTTTATTTTATATAAAAATTCAAATATCCTTTAATTGTTTTGAGCAGTGTAGATAGTGTCATATATTGTCTATTGTCGCATGCATAAGATCATTGCAAGTCTCTGGTTTTTCTGTATCTATTTCAATGGCTTCATGCATTAACGTATAATTCAAGTTGTTGTAATTTCCAAGTGTCTGCACTTCTTTAAAAATTTTCTGTATTAGGGATTTTTTATTTAGTCGGGCTATTTCGGTGGTTTCTTTTCTTAATTTTATATCTATTTCATGTTCTTTAATCCTTTCGTTTATTTTCCGTTTTGTCATACCTAGGTATATATGCATACTCTTTTCCTTCATTGTCTTTAAACTTTATCCTATATATTCCTCCGGTTATTAAATGGTTTATTTTGTCCCTCTCTGTTCTTACTAATTTAATTATTGAGGAGTCTGGTGTTACTGGTATATTGAATCCAAGTTTTATAATTCTCTTTTTGTTTTTAGGGAGACTCCATTCATATATGGTATTGAACTTGTAAATTTCATATCCTTTTGAGCTGATTGTATTGTATTATATTTCGATATTGCACTGCCGATTAATTTATCAATTTTATTTTGCAGGATAGTCTGCTTTTAAGGTCATTTCTATAATCTTACTTATTTCAATAGTTAAAATATCTTTAGATGAACAGTTATATAAGATAATGTTTCAATGTTCATACAACTCTAACTTTTCCACTTTCTTTTTTTTCCTTTTGTATACCAATGTTTCTATAAAGATAATTTTGGTGTATGTTATTCAGAAATTTCGAGTTATGTCAGAAATTCCGAACAGTATTTTTTCCTTCATTTAATCATAGACCTTCCTTAGTTAAATAAAACAAATATTACTATTGGAAATTTCTTTTATGAATTCGGACTTTCTGAATAAAGTAATCAGATAAATAAAAATCCGTTCAAGTAAAGATAGTTTTCTCTTAGTTAAATAAAAAATATGAGGTCCCTGGTTTCTACAAGTTATACTTTTTAAACCTTTATCCAACATTTATCAAGTACCGTATATTTCGGCCTATAACTTTAAGGGAAACCCCATTCATATACGGTATTGAACTTGTAAATTTCATATCCTTCTGAGCTGATTGTATTGTGTTATATCTCGATATTGCACTTCCGATTAATTTATCAATTGTTTTTGCAGAATAGCCTGCTTTTCTGGCTATTTCTTTAATCTTATTTATTTCAATAGTTAAAAGATCTTTAGATGAACAGATTCATAAGATAAATGTTTCAAGGTTCACACAAGTCTTACTTTTCCACTTTATTTTTTTCCTTTTGTACACCAATGTTTTTATAACGATAATTGAGCTGTATGTTATCCAGAAATTTCGAGATATGCCAGAAATTCCGAAAAGTAAATTTTGCTTCATTTAATCATAGACCTTCCTTAGTTAAAGAAAGCGAATATTACTATTGGAATTCGGACTTTCTGATTAAAGTAATCAGCTAAATGAAAATCCGTTCAAGTAAAGATCTTTTTCTCTTAGTTAAGGAAAAAAATATGAGGTCCCTGGGTTTCTACAAGTTATATATTTTAAACCTATATCCAGGATTTATCAAGTACCGTATATTTCGGCCTATAATCCGCGGCTCATAATATTCATTTTGGACCCAAAAATTGTAAATGATAATATTCTACTTTCTTGAACTCGGAATATACTTGACTTCAATTACTAAATAAAATTTTTGGGTCTAAACTGAATTATTTGAGACGCGGATTATAGGCCAAAAAATACAGTAATTAGTAACCTTACTTAAAACATTCGCATATGGAAACAAACCGGAACTCTCGTTCTTATTCTAAAAACATTATTGAAAATGAGCATGGCTTCTACCTTACAGAAAATGCATTTGTATCACGTTTTTTCAGATTGTTAGGTATTTTATATTAAATCCGTATATTGCAGATGAATAAACTTGAGAAAACTACCTATAAAAAAAAATTATGGAAGACTTTCAGAAGAGCGCGAGTTTCCGTTGTTTTAAACCCCATATTTCACAAAAACATACCGATTCGAATGTGATCATATGCCATTAAATAAATCTAATTTTCATTAAACCAAAACACTGGTAGCAATCAATCAATCTGAATTTTAAAAAACATCTAACTGTCAACACAGTTTTGAATTGAAACATAAATTGTGTTATTGCTGTGCACGTATAATATTATCCGGCATTGTAATAGGATAAATTTATTCTTTTCACCACTATTTTGAAAAAATTATCTAAGATGTATTTCTATTGGCTATGTTAAAGAAGTATATCCTGAAGATTATTAATTAGTGATACTGATTGAAAAAATAAAATTTTCCTAGATGCTGCGAACCCTATATTATTGTGTATTGTTTCTTCTTGTCCTGATTTAGCACTAGGACGGCCACAGCGGTAAATTTGACCAGTTCCAAATAAATATATTTTTATTCAAACCAGATTTTTTTTCTTAAAATAGGTTATATGTATATCACACAGGGGGGGGGGGGATATGTGTTTGAATCGTTCTTCTGTTCATTCATTTAAAAATTAAATTTCTGGTTTAAAATTAAAACAAATTTATTTCACTTGGGCTAAATTATCACAATGCTAGAAAGGAGCACTGTGTCTGGATATTATCCATAACTATCCACAGCAGAACCGTAAATATCGATATAAGTGAAGTTATAGTAAATGTTTCAATATTTCTATACAAACTTTCGATATGATTCAGGCAGTTAAATTCAAAGGGAAGGCATAACTTATTGATAATTAACGTACAATATTTTCTGGAATATATGGAAACATTTTGAACCAGAAAATTTATTAAAATAAATATGTGCCGTCTAAATATGTGCGGTTCTTAGACGGTTGAGCATCTTCGAATGACAGTTAACGTGTTGCATAATTTTTTGGCCTATTAGGTCGAATTGACACAATCGTACGGAAAGAGGTAATAACTTGGTATGTATGTAAATTTCTTCTTCTTAACGCTAGAATGACGGGGAATTTTGCACTAGTTTCAGAAAAATATTTCACACCAGAATTTTTATTTAACTTATGTTTGTGCGGTTTATATTTAACTTATTGTATGAAGAAATATCCGGTTCGAATCGACATTTTTTCTTTTGGTGTTAAATGCTCAAAAAACAAAGGACTTTCTGGATACACCATAATGCATTCTAATACGTCAGAACATCATCTAATATATACGATAAATATATTTTCAATCTACAGTACCATTGACAGACCTTAACAACAAATTTCACATATAAAAAGCCAATGTAGATGTTATTTACAAGAATATACGTTACTTTCCTCAAAACAGAAAAATTCAGTTCGTTTAAAAAAATTGATATGTGCTAAACAATATCGTCATGCGCATCCTCAGTTTTTCTGATCGTCATCATCACCTCTTGATGTCATTCTAACTTTCTCGTTTTTTTTCAAAATGTAATACACTGCTCAAAACAATTAAAGGATATTGCAGTTTTAGGTGGATTTTGTATCTGGGAAACTTTTTAGCTGATTGATACATGGTCGACAGACATAGTAGGTTATATGAGAATAAATTACACATGTTTGGTAGAAAAAAATGCATTTTATTGCGCATTTGTGTACAAAAGGAAAAAAAACACAATTTGTGCATATGAGAAAAAAAGAATAAGAAAAGGTGTTTTCTTCAAAGAAAATCATTTTCAGTAGGGGGTATGGTTTCCACGGGCGGCAGCAACGTTGAACACCTTTGAGGCATGGACTCAATGAAGCTATTAATGACGAGTTGGGGTATTCTGCCCCACTCTTCCAGAAGAGCTCTTTCCAGTTCTTGGAGAGTTTGTGGGGGTGTTTGGTGGCCAGAAACTCGTCTTCCTAGAGCGTCCCAAACGTGCTCGATTGGATTCATGTCTGGAGAACAAGCTGGCCATTCCATTCGAACGATTCCTTCCTCGAAAAGGAAATCCTCCACCAGGTTTGCACGATGTGGCCTGCAGTTATCGTCAATTAAAATGAAGTTATCTCCGATTGCTGCAGCGTAAGGGACTACAATAGGTCTGAGGATCTCATCCTTATCGGCGACCACTCAGAGCTCCATCTCGAATGATGTAGAGATCAGTGCGCCCGTCAATGGAGATGCCACCATACACCAACACTCCTCCACCCCCAAATCTGACACTTTCGTGCACGAACGCAGGATTATTCCTACTGCCACGGTCCCTCCAGATGAAAATACGCCTATTATCCGGATGCACAGAAAAACGGGACTCGTCAGAAAACAGAATATTGCTCCATTCATTTCTCCTCCAGTTGACATGCTCGGTTGCCCACTCCCTGCGGTCGCGACGATGCCTTGATGTTAATCTAACACATACCATCGGTCGGCGAGCATACAGACCTACAGCATGGAGCCGGTTTCGGACATTCTGAGTTGAAATCGTGGTGCCTGTAGCCGAGCGAAGGTGTTGTTGGAGAAGAGTAGCGTTCATGTTTCGGTGTCTCCGAGCTGTTAACGCTAAATACCGATCGTCATTGGGCGTTGTTGCCCGTCTACGACCTTGCCCTGGTCTTCGGCCTGCACATCCACTCTCCAAAAAACGGTTCCAGATCCTGGAAATGACACTTTGTGACACTCCAATGGCTTGCGCTACTTCGGCTTGAGTTTGGTCCTCTTCTAACCTACCAACAATTCTCCAAGCTTCTGAATCTGTCAAATGACTTCGCTGAGACATCGTACTCATCAAAACAAAGCAATCACTGAATGCCGATCATCCTTGTCTTCATTCTCTTTTATCCAGTTGAAAGTCAAATTTCATTCGCTGCCGCTGAAGCGACGTTTTTGACGTCGAACTCAAAATTTGCATACTCCACAGTTTGAAAACCAGAAAAATTTGCATTTGTGATTCTCTTCTTCTATTTTCGGCAAAAAAAATTTCGTTTATATCTTTATTTTATATAAAAATTCAAATATCCTTTAATTGTTTTGAGCAGTGTAGATAGTGTCATATATTGTCTATTGTCGCATGCATAAGATCATTGCAAGTCTCTGGTTTTTCTGTATCTATTTCAATGGCTTCATGCATTAACGTATAATTCAAGTTGTTGTAATTTCCAAGTGTCTGCACTTCTTTAAAAATTTTCTGTATTAGGGATTTTTTATTTAGTCGGGCTATTTCGGTGGTTTCTTTTCTTAATTTTATATCTATTTCATGTTCTTTAATCCTTTCGTTTATTTTCCGTTTTGTCATACCTAGGTATATATGCATACTCTTTTCCTTCATTGTCTTTAAACTTTATCCTATATATTCCTCCGGTTATTAAATGGTTTATTTTGTCCCTCTCTGTTCTTACTAATTTAATTATTGAGGAGTCTGGTGTTACTGGTATATTGAATCCAAGTTTTATAATTCTCTTTTTGTTTTTAGGGAGACTCCATTCATATATGGTATTGAACTTGTAAATTTCATATCCTTTTGAGCTGATTGTATTGTATTATATTTCGATATTGCACTGCCGATTAATTTATCAATTTTATTTTGCAGGATAGTCTGCTTTTAAGGTCATTTCTATAATCTTACTTATTTCAATAGTTAAAATATCTTTAGATGAACAGTTATATAAGATAATGTTTCAATGTTCATACAACTCTAACTTTTCCACTTTCTTTTTTTTCCTTTTGTATACCAATGTTTCTATAAAGATAATTTTGGTGTATGTTATTCAGAAATTTCGAGTTATGTCAGAAATTCCGAACAGTATTTTTTCCTTCATTTAATCATAGACCTTCCTTAGTTAAATAAAACAAATATTACTATTGGAAATTTCTTTTATGAATTCGGACTTTCTGAATAAAGTAATCAGATAAATAAAAATCCGTTCAAGTAAAGATAGTTTTCTCTTAGTTAAATAAAAAATATGAGGTCCCTGGTTTCTACAAGTTATACTTTTTAAACCTTTATCCAACATTTATCAAGTACCGTATATTTCGGCCTATAACTTTAAGGGAAACCCCATTCATATACGGTATTGAACTTGTAAATTTCATATCCTTCTGAGCTGATTGTATTGTGTTATATCTCGATATTGCACTTCCGATTAATTTATCAATTGTTTTTGCAGAATAGCCTGCTTTTCTGGCTATTTCTTTAATCTTATTTATTTCAATAGTTAAAAGATCTTTAGATGAACAGATTCATAAGATAAATGTTTCAAGGTTCACACAAGTCTTACTTTTCCACTTTATTTTTTTCCTTTTGTACACCAATGTTTTTATAACGATAATTGAGCTGTATGTTATCCAGAAATTTCGAGATATGCCAGAAATTCCGAAAAGTAAATTTTGCTTCATTTAATCATAGACCTTCCTTAGTTAAAGAAAGCGAATATTACTATTGGAATTCGGACTTTCTGATTAAAGTAATCAGCTAAATGAAAATCCGTTCAAGTAAAGATCTTTTTCTCTTAGTTAAGGAAAAAAAATATGAGGTCCCTGGGTTTCTACAAGTTATATATTTTAAACCTATATCCAGGATTTATCAAGTACCGTATATTTCGGCCTATAATCCGCGGCTCATAATATTCATTTTGGACCCAAAAATTGTAAATGATAATATTCTACTTTCTTGAACTCGGAATATACTTGACTTCAATTACTAAATAAAATTTTTGGGTCTAAACTGAATTTTTTGGGTCTAAACTGAATTATTTGAGACGCGGATTATAGGCCAAAAAATACAGTAATTAGTAACCTTACTTAAAACATTCGCATATGGAAACAAACCGGAACTCTCGTTCTTATTCTAAAAACATTATTGAAAAAGAGCATGGCTTCTACCTTACAGAAAATGCATTTGTATCACGTTTTTTCAGATTGTTAGGTATTTTATATTAAATCCGTATATTGCAGATGAATAAACTTGAGAAAACTACCTATAAAAAAAAATTATGGAAGACTTTCAGAAGAGAGCGAGTTTCCGTTGTTTTAAACCCCATATTTCACAAAAACATACCGATTCGAATGTGATCATATGCCATTAAATAAATCTAATTTTCATTAAACCAAAACACTGGTAGCAATCAATCAATCTGAATTTTAAAAAACATCTAACTGTCAACACAGTTTTGAATTGAAACATAAATTGTGTTATTGCTGTGCACGTATAATATTATCCGGCATTGTAATAGGATAAATTTATTCTTTTCACCACTATTTTGAAAAAATTATCTAAGATGTATTTCTATTGGCTATGTTAAAGAAGTATATCCTGAAGATTATTAATTAGTGATACTGATTGAAAAAATAAAATTTTCCTAAATGCTGCGAACCCTATATTATTGTGTATTGTTTCTTCTTGTCCTGATTTAGCACTAGGACGGCCACAGCGGTAAATTTGACCAGTTCCAAATAAATATATTTTTATTCAAACCAGATTTTTTTTCTTAAAATAGGTTATATGTATATCACACAGGGGGGGGGGGGATATGTGTTTGAATCGTTCTTCTGTTCATTCATTTAAAAATTAAATTTCTGGTTTAAAATTAAAACAAATTTATTTCACTTGGGCTAAATTATCACAATGCTAGAAAGGAGCACTGTGTCTGGATATAATCCATAACTATCCACAGCAGAACCGTAAATATCGATATAAGTGAAGTTATAGTAAATGTTTCAATATTTCTATACAAACTTTCGATATGATTCAGGCAGTTAAATTCAAAGGGAAGGCATAACTTATTGATAATTAACGTACAATATTTTCTGGAATATATGTAAAACATTTTGAACCCGAAAATTTATTAAAATAAATATGTGCCGTCTAAATATGTGCGGTTCTTAGACGGTTGAGCATCTTCGAATGACAGTTAACGTGTTGCATAATTTTTTGGCCTATTAGGTCGAATTGACACAATCGTACGGAAAGAGGTAATAACTTGGTATGTATGTAAATTTCTTCTTCTTAACGCTAGAATGACGGGGAATTTTGCACTAGTTTCAGAAAAATATTTCACACCAGAATTTTTATTTAACTTATGTTTGTGCGGTTTATATTTAACTTATTGTATGAAGAAATATCCGGTTCGAATCGACATTTTTTCTTTTGGTGTTAAATGCTCAAAAAACAAAGGACTTTCTGGATACACCATAATGCATTCTAATACGTCAGAACATCATCTAATATATACGATAAATATATTTTCAATCTACAGTACCATTGACAGACCTTAACAACAAATTTCACATATAAAAAGCCAATGTAGATGTTATTTACAAGAATATACGTTACTTTCCTCAAAACAGAAAAATTCAGTTCGTTTAAAAAAATTGATATGTGCTAAACAATATCGTCATGCGCATCCTCAGTTTTTCTGATCGTCATCATCACCTCTTGATGTCATTCTAACTTTCTCGTTTTTTTTCAAAATGTAATACACTGCTCAAAACAATTAAAGGATATTGCAGTTTTAGGTGGATTTTGTATCTGGGAAACTTTTTAGCTGATTGATACATGGTCGACAGACATAGTAGGTTATATGAGAATAAATTACACATGTTTGGTAGAAAAAAATGCATTTTATTGCGCATTTGTGTACAAAAGGAAAAAAAACACAATTTGTGCATATGAGAAAAAAAGAATAAGAAAAGGTGTTTTCTTCAAAGAAAATCATTTTCAGTAGGGGGTATGGTTTCCACGGGCGGCAGCAACGTTGAACACCTTTGAGGCATGGACTCAATGAAGCTATTAATGACGAGTTGGGGTATTCTGCCCCACTCTTCCAGAAGAGCTCTTTCCAGTTCTTGGAGAGTTTGTGGGGGTGTTTGGTGGCCAGAAACTCGTCTTCCTAGAGCGTCCCAAACGTGCTCGATTGGATTCATGTCTGGAGAACAAGCTGGCCATTCCATTCGAACGATTCCTTCCTCGAAAAGGAAATCCTCCACCAGGTTTGCACGATGTGGCCTGCAGTTATCGTCAATTAAAATGAAGTTATCTCCGATTGCTGCAGCGTAAGGGACTACAATAGGTCTGAGGATCTCATCCCTATATCGGCGACCACTCAGAGCTCCATCTCGAATGATGTAGAGATCAGTGCGCCCGTCAATGGAGATGCCACCATACACCAACACTCCTCCACCGCCAAATCTGACACTTTCGTGCACGAACGCAGGATTATTCCTACTGCCACGGTCCCTCCAGATGAAAATACGCCTATTATCCGGATGCACAGAAAAACGGGACTCGTCAGAAAACAGAATATTGCTCCATTCATTTCTCCTCCAGTTGACATGCTCGGTTGCCCACTCCCTGCGGTCGCGACGATGCCTTGATGTTAATCTAACACATACCATCGGTCGGCGAGCATACAGACCTACAGCATGGAGCCGGTTTCGGACAGTCTGAGTTGAAATCGTGGTGCCTGTAGCCGAGCGAAGGTGTTGTTGGAGAAGAGTAGCGTTCATGTTTCGGTGTCTCCGAGCTGTTAACGCTAAATACCGATCGTCATTGGGCGTTGTTGCCCGTCTACGACCTTGCCCTGGTCTTCGGCCTGCACATCCACTCTCCAAAAAACGGTTCCAGATCCTGGAAATGACACTTTGTGACACTCCAATGGCTTGCGCTACTTCGGCTTGAGTTTGGTCCTCTTCTAACCTACCAACAATTCTCCAAGCTTCTGAATCTGTCAAATGACTTCGCTGAGACATCGTACTCATCAAAACAAAGCAATCACTGAATGCCGATCATCCTTGTCTTCATTCTCTTTTATCCAGTTGAAAGTAAAATTTCATTCGCTGCCGCTGAAGCGACGTTTTTGACGTCGAACTCAAAATTTGCATACTCCACAGTTTGAAAACCAGAAAAATTTGCATTTGTGATTCTCTTCTTCTATTTTCGGCAAAAAAAATTTCGTTTATATCTTTATTTTATATAAAAATTCAAATATCCTTTAATTGTTTTGAGCAGTGTAGATAGTGTCATATATTGTCTATTGTCGCATGCATAAGATCATTGCAAGTCTCTGGTTTTTCTGTATCTATTTCAATGGCTTCATGCATTAACGTATAATTCAAGTTGTTGTAATTTCCAAGTGTCTGCACTTCTTTAAAAATTTTCTGTATTAGGGATTTTTTATTTAGTCGGGCTATTTCGGTGGTTTCTTTTCTTAATTTTATATCTATTTCATGTTCTTTAATCCTTTCGTTTATTTTCCGTTTTGTCATACCTAGGTATATATGCATACTCTTTTCCTTCATTGTCTTTAAACTTTATCCTATATATTCCTCCGGTTATTAAATGGTTTATTTTGTCCCTCTCTGTTCTTACTAATTTAATTATTGAGGAGTCTGGTGTTACTGGTATATTGAATCCAAGTTTTATAATTCTCTTTTTGTTTTTAGGGAGACTCCATTCATATATGGTATTGAACTTGTAAATTTCATATCCTTTTGAGCTGATTGTATTGTATTATATTTCGATATTGCACTGCCGATTAATTTATCAATTTTATTTTGCAGGATAGTCTGCTTTTAAGGTCATTTCTATAATCTTACTTATTTCAATAGTTAAAATATCTTTAGATGAACAGTTATATAAGATAATGTTTCAATGTTCATACAACTCTAACTTTTCCACTTTCTTTTTTTTCCTTTTGTATACCAATGTTTCTATAAAGATAATTTTGGTGTATGTTATTCAGAAATTTCGAGTTATGTCAGAAATTCCGAACAGTATTTTTTCCTTCATTTAATCATAGACCTTCCTTAGTTAAATAAAACAAATATTACTATTGGAAATTTCTTTTATGAATTCGGACTTTCTGAATAAAGTAATCAGATAAATAAAAATCCGTTCAAGTAAAGATAGTTTTCTCTTAGTTAAATAAAAAATATGAGGTCCCTGGTTTCTACAAGTTATACTTTTTAAACCTTTATCCAACATTTATCAAGTACCGTATATTTCGGCCTATAACTTTAAGGGAAACCCCATTCATATACGGTATTGAACTTGTAAATTTCATATCCTTCTGAGCTGATTGTATTGTGTTATATCTCGATATTGCACTTCCGATTAATTTATCAATTGTTTTTGCAGAATAGCCTGCTTTTCTGGCTATTTCTTTAATCTTATTTATTTCAATAGTTAAAAGATCTTTAGATGAACAGATTCATAAGATAAATGTTTCAAGGTTCACACAAGTCTTACTTTTCCACTTTATTTTTTTCCTTTTGTACACCAATGTTTTTATAACGATAATTGAGCTGTATGTTATCCAGAAATTTCGAGATATGCCAGAAATTCCGAAAAGTAAATTTTGCTTCATTTAATCATAGACCTTCCTTAGTTAAAGAAAGCGAATATTACTATTGGAATTCGGACTTTCTGATTAAAGTAATCAGCTAAATGAAAATCCGTTCAAGTAAAGATCTTTTTCTCTTAGTTAAGGAAAAAAAAATATGAGGTCCCTGGGTTTCTACAAGTTATATATTTTAAACCTATATCCAGGATTTATCAAGTACCGTATATTTCGGCCTATAATCCGCGGCTCATAATATTCATTTTGGACCCAAAAATTGTAAATGATAATATTCTACTTTCTTGAACTCGGAATATACTTGACTTCAATTACTAAATAAAATTTTTGGGTCTAAACTGAATTTTTTGGGTCTAAACTGATTTATTTGAGACGCGGATTATAGGCCAAAAAATACAGTAATTAGTAAATCTTTCATTCATCTACGACCGGTTATTAGAATGTTTTTGAATTTTGAACATTTTCGCGCGCATTACAAACGGGAATTTAGTGCTAGAAATCTCTAAATATTTGTAAAATGAGAAAGTATTATAAGAAGGAATGTTTCCTGTTTTACTTGTAACAGCATAAAGAAAGTTTTCCTAAATCTAACTTAATGAATCCGAGGACAGAATAAAAATTTAAATTTCTTCATTTTTAAAAATATAATCATTTTGATGTAAATAGATTTTCTTATGCTAAAGTACAATATTAAAAATATTTTTGCAAATGTAAATATATCTTTAAAACTAACGGTTTACGAATTGGCTATAATAATAAATAGCTATTGGCCTATTATAAGAAGAGACAACCTGTATTTTGCCTTAATAGACTTTATACAGCGATCATACAGTGTTTCAAAACATTCATCGAAAGCAATATTTGAATGTGCTATTACAAGTTTTCCAACAACTCAATCATTGTGCTTAGTGCCAATGCTATCTTCAAATATTCTTCTTCATTTTATCTGATCGCGAAATTTTTAGTCATTAAATGAAGCGATTATTACCATTTGAAATTAATTATATCTATAGGGGGCGTTGTTGAGTTGTTGGAAACCTTTGTTGTCAGCTGTTTTCTTGGATATTCTCAAATACGTCTATGAAATTTCCGAAACACGAGCAATTTCACATCATTTTTAACCAAGAAATCGTGTAAAAATTTACTAATGAGTGGTCGGGAAAATACCATGGATATTCAAGAGCGGTAATATTATTCTTGGATACTGAGATACAGGCATGTTTTAAAAACTTTATAAATTTTGGGGCTAATTTATTCTTGAAATGCACGCATATACGTGCTAAGGATGCAAATGGGTAATGCGTTAGGCGTCACAAAGTTTATAAATTGCACCCATAAATTGAATATTAAAGCTTTTTACTGAAAATTCATTTGAGTATATGAGTATCTATTTAATTATAGATATTGAATTAGTACGAAACACAAGCGTAGGCTTTTAAAATTTTACACATACTTATTTTATTCTTAAACAAAAGCACATTCAGACGGTTAAGAGTAATTTTAAATAATCGATCACGGACATTCATTAAAAATGTTTACTGTAAACTATTGTATAATGATGTGATAGTGTTCAGGAAATATTGAATATATTTTTAAAAATAAAAAATTGTATAACTAATTTAATTAAAGTTTAATCTTGTTACACGCTTTTGAAACAAAAATATATTTAAATAAGATTGGATCAAAAACTATTTTGCTTAGCATTTCGTTAAAAAAATTTAATGCAAATTTAATCTTAATTAAAAACTTGTTTGAAGTTATTAAATTTTTAATTATTAAAAGGATAGTTAAGTGTTAATGTTTAAAATATGAATATTGATAATAGATTTTCACAAGAAAAATGTTTTCAAACAAAATATATTTATGCGAATTAAACTGTATAAAAGTAATATTCAAATTTGTATCTCTTATCAATTTATATCAATAATATTTTATTGTAAATGAATAGAAAAGTTTTGTATTAAATAAATTTTTTTTGTGAATATTAGTCTTTAAAAATAATAAATATTATTAAAAAACATACAGCATTTTTCAATAAAGACAATTATGAACAACTCAACAGTATTTTTTTTTTTTTTTTTTTTTTTTTTTTTTTTTTTTTTTACAATAAACTAATAATTAGGACGAAAAACCTCTTTTTCGGTACTAAAATATTTGCGTTACGTAATCCGAAAATGTCTGTCAATTAATAAAGCGAAGATTACAGTTAAAAATTAGTGATATCAAACGCTGTTAGTAACGAAACAAGCAAACTCTTCTTTCCCGAGCGGCGTTCGGGCAAAACTGTTAAGTGGTTAAGAAATTTAAACAAACATGTTTCTTTACAGGTATAGCTTTAAATAGAGCTTTCACTCGATTAATGCGGTTAAATTGATTTACGCAAAGACAAACTTCCACCAATGTTTTAAATAAAAATTCACATTATTTAATTACAGAAATCTGTGATTAATTAGTGCGATTTTTTTAAATTAAAGAGTGATGAAATTTATATACGCGTAAATAAGGCCGTGGGATCGACCGCACTGATCGAGGAAAACCTGTATATAAAATATTATATTATCTTAACACCAAACATACCGATAATTTTACTCAAGTTTTATAAAAATAAATAACACCAGAAATTTTACTTAAAATTACTTACCTTTTTTAACCCATTCACTGCACAGCGCGAACACACTCGTGGTTGTCAACATTCAAAATAAAAGTGTATGATAAAAAAAAAACCCTTCCCAGCTGCCACTATTTTAATATGTTAAAAAATTATTTATTTAATGAAAAAACTTTACTATTAAAGTTACCAAATATTATCTTTCAGAATTATTGGTGGGAAACGAATTTTAGTAAAAATATCATAGACTCCGCCCACATAGTTTTGGCAGATAATGGGTTAAAAAACTTATTTCTGTGTATTTCCATTTTACCAGCTGGGAAGGCCGAACTATGCATGGTTAAAATTAGGTTTCTGTTCAACACGATATAACAATAAATTCTCTGAAAATCAGTTCTATATACCCTGATTGGTTAAATTCTGTATTTTTAATTCTGTAGACTCTGATTGGTTGAATCATGCATCTCGCAGCCTGCGGGGAATTTCTAGAAAATTCCTTAATATTCGGAAAGCCAATTGTTTAGCCAAAATTTGGCAAAATAACAAACTAGGCAATGTACTTTCATTTGGCGCCAAGCGTTTTTTGGCATAGCTAATCTTAAAAGTTAATTTTAACGCCAATATCGACAACAGTTCACCAAATTTGGTAATATTTGGCGTAATGTTGCAAATTTTCCGACTTTATTTACTGCCAAATAATCAACAACTTAATAAGTGTTTCAACCTTCATTCACATTGAAATGCGTTGGCCTGTAATGACCTAAAAATTACCCACTAATGAAATTTTCTCGAACATGTTACCTAGACCAATGGTCTTCCCGTAACCCAAAATGGTAGGATACAAAATTTAGTGAAAATCGTTAGAGCCGCTTTTAGATGAAATTAGCATGAACAGTAGTGACCCAGAAATAACCCACTAATCGGATTTTTTCGAATATGTTTCCTAGCCCAATGGTCTTCTCGTAATCCAAATCGGTAGGATTCAAAATTTAGTAATAATCGTCAGAGCCGTTTTTTGGATAAAATTCATTGACCCGCATTGAACCAAAAATGACCCACTAATCGACTTTTCTGGAACATGTGACCCAGCCCAATTCTTTTCTGGTAATCCAAACTGGTAGTATACAAAATTTAGTCACAGTCGTTTGAGCCGTTTTTAGCTTGAGCGTTATCTGTTGTGACCCATAATGAGCTACTAATTGAATTTTCTTGAGCATGTGACGTAACCCAATGGTCTTCTGGCACCCGAAATTGGTAGGATACGAAATTTCGTCATAATCGTTAGAGCCATTTTTAAGATAAAATTTGCATATATATATACTCTAATGTGTCTAAATCTATTTAGCAATATCAAAGTTGCCATTTTCTAAAATATTGAACATGTATTTTCCCATTTTTCAATGCGATGTATATATCTAGAGTTATTCAACCGTTTCCAAACTTTTCAATGGAATTGATTCTAGCTGCATTTTACTCGATTACAGCGCAATCTATGATTTTCTAAAGATAGTGTTAAAATTGGGTTGTTCGGGAATTTCCTCCCGTTTAGGAGAACCGATTCGCACCGGACAATTCTGCCCGTCAATTGTTAGAAGTTAGCTATCCGAATTAATGTATAATAAGTCAATAATAGAATTTCCGGTACGAACCAACTTTCCCAAACTGAAAAGAATTTCAGAACATCCCAATACAAAAGTTACGTATTGTTTCCCGTAGAATCCGAATCTGCAATAAAAAGGGGGTTGTCATTTCAGATTTCAATGTTGCCCCTTTTTTCTCTCCAGGGGACAGAGTTGGCGGGCAACTTTGATATCCCTAAATACATTTTTCAAAAATATTGAATCCATTTTTCATACCGATGTATATTTCTTGCGTTATTTTGCCATTTCCAGACATTTTAATGGAAACGATTCTCACTGGATTTTATACTTGATTACAGCGCCATCTATGATAAGAAAATGTAAAATACTAAAGTTACGTATTTTTCCCCGTAGAATCCAAACCTGCAATTAAGAAAGGGGGTTATCATTTAAGACTTCAAAGTGACCCCTCTTTTCCCCAGGGGGCAGAGTTGGGGGACAACTTTGATATCCCTAAATAGAGCTTTTTTAAATATTGAACACACATTTTCCGTTTTTCAATCCGACGTCTATTTTTCGAGATATTACACCGTTTCGTGACTTTATATTCAATCGGTATATACAAGGTACACACACACAGACACTAGATTTGCTCGTATTATAATATATGATATATTTTATGAAGAAGTTTCTAATTCAAATGGAAAAAATTCATTTGGTACCGATCAAATGAACGGTTGCTGGTATATACAGAGTTAAAGAAACATATCAAAACATATAAGAATATACTTTTAAATTGGTTGGTTGGTTGGTTGATTTGTGACGGCCGACCATCTACACGTGGGATATAGGCCCCAGGGGACGGTTCCCTCCGTGGTGGTCTTTCTAAGGGATCTAACCCGTATTTACTGCTTTTAAATTGAAAAAAAAATTATATTAACGACACGAGCTAAACATGTAGGACACATAGGGAAAGAAGTTTGTGTGAATTAGTTGCATAGTTGCCAAATCTCGTACCGCTGTATTAGTAATCTGTGGTATGTAATTGCAGGTACGTAATTTCAGACAGCAATGTCCTTTTTTAATTAGTAAGAAACAGGCTTTTTTCTTTTTAAAAAATATTTTAATACCAAAATTTTTATCGCAAAAATAATAATAAGCCTTATATATTAACACAGCCTCCAACATTTGCACTTTTCTGTTACCGCTTAAATTTAATGAAATATTTTGTCTTTTTTAATAGCTGCTTTCGGCGATTGAACAAGGCAAAATTTACTTATAAATTTTAGTGGTATTCAGTCGTAAAATTTTGTAACTATTTTATGAACATTCTTCCACTTTATCTTTATGAAGAATGTTGCATTAAGAAAGAAAATCAGGTTCTAATTATCAATTTTTGTTTCTTGGAATAAAAAATAGTTTGTGATAAACAAATATTGGCTCGGTATGCCGCTAATTTGTATCAAGTACTATCAAGAATCATTTTGTGATTTCTACAGCAGTTCATATGAAGAGAGCGAAATGGGGTACAATATTTCTCCTCTACTGCCTAATAATTGCTCTACTGAGTGCACGGCTTTCATCGAGTGCACGGATTTTATGAACGATCTTTGGAACCGTATCACTGCTGCCGTGCATTCAGAAACAGCAGATACGCTTTCTCGTGTGTGGACGAGTTTGGATATCGCGTAGATGTTTGCCGTACGGCAAATGTGGGCACATTAAACATATATAATGTCTTTAAAAAAAAACTCGGAAACTTCCTCTTTTCATTGGTACCGTAATTTACGGCGTATAATCCGCAGCTCAAAGAGTCGTTTTTCGACCCAGAAATATTATTTTATAAAATGTAACTTAAAAGATCGCTGTAAATATTTAACTACAATTATTGAATAAATTTTCTGGGTCGAAAAACGATTCTTTGAGCTGCGGATTATGCGACGGAAATTACGGTATAAAAATTTTTCATTTTGGATTTGTACTTTAATAAATACATTTTTTGAAAATTGGTCCATCATTTAGAGTAACCCTGTATATATGAAGGGCTTTTGAGCATATTAGGAATACTCTGTCAAATGTGTGTATACAGTTTACTTTGAAATTGTAATACTGGTTGATCACCTGTATTGCAGCAAAGATGTAAGTTTTCATCTTTTTGGAACCGCCGCCACATCGCCGGTAGGACAGCCTATCTGTGCGATTCTCAGATCTTGATATACTTCGACCCTTGTGCAACTATGTGCGACCATACGAATGATAATTCTGCCACGTAAAACATCGTTCTCTCAGCCATAGCTATTCGTCTGTGGTAGAGTAGGACAATCTGTGGCTGCTGGTCACCAATCTACTTCTGTTTCAGAATATTTTACTTTGCGTTATTTATTGACAGAACTTTGCGAAAAATAAGGCGACGATTGCTTTTCAAAAACTGTGGTAGCGAACGACTTTCAGGCAAAAAATAACTATATATACAGCCTATTTTAGTCTTACAGTCTGATCATGAGCTATATTCTGTCACAGAAACGATTCTTTATGATTCGACTGACTGATCCGTTCTCATTGCAATCTTTCAACACAATCTGATAGCATACTTCAACTTGAAACGCAAGCACGTTATTCCTGAATAGATGTTTTATTACATTCCTTAATAAATTACTTTATTCCATGAGAAAGTCATGCTGTAGCGTGCTTTTTTTCTGTAATTATCAAATATCCTTAATTTATGAGCATCAGTGTACGAATTTCTAAAAAAAAAAGATGTATGAATAAAGTTGTGTCCTAATTGTTGGCATATAATCCGCGGGAAAAAAAGATTTTGTCCAGAAAATGTATTTAAAAATATGTAACGTATTCTTAGGTTGTACTTCTTTTATAAAATAAATTATCTTATGTAAAGTATATCTATTATTTCCGCGAATTATACGCCGGAAGTAACTGTACCTTAAACATTTCAGCGTATTGATTGTAAAACACTTGTATGTTTAATTTCTTGTTAAAATTGACAATCATTGAGCTGTGTTTTTACACAGTAAAATACTATGAAATATGTGAAACGTGTAACAAAATGAACTACAGTAATTAACTTTGACTATGTCAAGTAATATAAATATTTAGAAACGAATCAGTTCATGTAAAATCTGAATATGTTTCAATTAACCTACTTAAATTAGATTAGTTGTGATAAATTCTGATTTGCAATTTCCGCTCGTATATATATTCCAAAGATTAATTATACATATTTAGTCTCAGTTGAATAAATGAGCTTCTTATGGTGATTTAGAAAGCATTATATATTTAGCATTATTCATCCATTTGTCTGTAATCGACATGTGTATGCAGAAGACGAACGGGGAACTGCGCAAACATAGTTAACCAAGAAATATCGTGCTTATTACACAAAGTGTAGATTAATGAAATTGAAAATCCCTTTAAAATCACATTAGTTGTTAATAATAAGCTTTCAGTTTATTAGTCGCTTTTAACCTGTATCGAATTTATGTTTTGTACCATTTGTGAAAATAATTATGATTCATGGTTTATAAAAAATAGTAACAGAAATAACAAAATTGAAATATTGTATAAACAATTTGCACAAATGCATCACTTTTTAACAGAAAAAGGAGAAATACAGGGTGGTTATAATTGAAGTTACCCTGTTTAGACCTACGTAGAGTCCGCTCTGGTTGACAGATATCGATGAAACTTGGAATATAAGTTATATGGACCGTGGGAAAATGAAATCTGCAATAAGAAAAATTGTTCAAGTTTCGACCCCTAGATGAGAAGGAGGCGCATGAAGACCAGAAATCTCAAACTGGAAACACAAAACTTTTTTTTATTTACAGCATATGTTCAATGTGCATTCCATTTGCACCAAGCACATATTCAAAGCGTATTATAGCGTGTTCAACAGTAGCGCGAAGGATTTCTCGATCAATTGAAGCTACATGATGAGTTATGCTATCTTTCAAATCTTGCAAATCAGGCTCCATACACACGGTCTTTCAGGAATCCCGACAAGCAGAAGTCACAGGGATTCAAGTACGGAGAATGAGTAGGCTAGGTTGTCGGAAAACTTCTCGAAATTACCGGATCATCTCCAAAGTGGGTACGAAGCAGTGCCGTCACTGCTCGGGCTATGTGAGGTGGTGCACCATCTTCCATGAACATGGTAGTCTCAAAACACTCTCGCTCTTGTAAGGATGGAATGACCTGCTGCTGAAGGAGGTCGTAGTAACGGGTACCCGTAATGGAACACCTTTTAGGACCCTGAGAAACGTTCTAAAAAAAGGGACCAATAATGAAATCAGCCATAAAGCCAAACCATACAGCAATGTAATCAGGGTGCAGAGACTGCTCATGCACAATATTAGGACTTGTAGTACCCCATACGCGACAGTTACGGGTAAGCACTGCTCCACCTAGGGTAAAATGCGACTCGGCCGACCACAAATTGTCCCAAGGTCATGCATTGTCAATGGCCATTCTGCCCAAAAACATCCTTGTAAATTGAGTTTGTGTGTCCGGGTCTGCAGGGTTCAGCGCTTGCACAACGTGAATGTTGTATGGATAACACTATATAATGGATCGAAAAACCTTTCGTAATTTTCGGCAAGAGCGACTTCTTCGGCAGTTTCATTTGAAATCTGTGTCCGTCCTCTTCCTTACAGCACACCCAGCTCCCCAGTCTCTTCGAATTTAGACATCAGCTTTTTCAAAGCCTGCCTCGACATTGGTCCTTTTCGTAAGCCTTTCAAGCATCGATATTCTCGCAGTGCAATTGACAAATTACTGCTGTTCTAATAAATCAAAATCAACTTTACCAGTAATGCTCGTTCCTTCTTCTGTAACGGCATGGTGCAAAATGACTTTACGGCAGAGACTGCTGGCTTTTTAGACCACTCCAAATTTGCATAAAGTCCTTTCTCGTAGATTAAAACCGCCATCTATCCGTCGAAATTTGAACTATTTTTTATTGCAGATTTCATTTTCCAATGGTCCATATAACTTATATTTCAAGATTCATCGATATCTGTCAACCAGAGCGTAGGTTTAAGCAGGGTAACTTTACTTATAATTACCCTGTACATTATGTCGCCTGCAGCAATGTAGATTGAATTTTGATTTACAAACATATCTTTAAATCTGTATAATGATGCTATGAATTGAAAACATGAAATTCTTGTTAGATTTTATTCTTCAGATAAAAAATAATTCGCAGATATTACTTAATTTAAGTCCCTATCAAGAAATTTCACGATTACTTGGTGAGGTCCAAATTTAACCGGCATTAAACATGCATGTAAAAAAAAGTTTTAAACCAGAAAGTATAATTCGTAAGAGAAGTGAAATATATACTATAAAGAATTAAGTGCAATTTTTTAAGGACAATATTTTATAGGTTTGTTTTATCTGCGGATTTTTTTTATCGTGAATGCATTTCGAAAATTTTGGATCTTACATCGTATTAATAAAATATGATGTATAATCACATTCATGTGAAAATACGCTATACAAAGCATTTTGGTTTACAATAAAGTGATATGATATTAATAATATTTGTGATTTAAATCTTTCAAGTGGAATTAAGCTTTATAAGTCACTTAATACTTTTTATGATCGGGTTAATATGCAATGTACAATATAACATTGTTCGAAATTCTTGAAAAAAATATCAACGCTACCATGTCAAACTATTGAATGTGAAACAAAAACGAAAAATCATGTGTCAAGCATAAATTATGTAACACTTTCCAACGTTTCCAAAATAATTTTACAAATCATTACCGTTTACCCCCTTTAAGGGGAGGTGGTATATATTATATACCACCTAATTTTAATCCAATTCAAACCAGAAACTTTAAATAGAATTTTACTTTTTTAATTTTGACGGGAAAAAGTTGAAAAATTGCTTTTCCTTATTTTGAAATAAATTCTTTCATAAATACCGGTGTGAATTCGACGTTACAGGAACACATTTGCTTGCCCCTGAAAGGGTTAATAAGCTGAACGATAACATCAAAGTAAACAATTTGGAAAACGCATAACATATTTTAAAACGTAATTTCAGGAATTTCCAACATATATTTCCAACTTATATTTCCAACATATACAATATTATGAAAAATATCCGAATACTTTTATTCAGCCCTGTATATGATCTATAGATTTGTATATATACTACATAGTATGCTAAATTTTAGATTAGTTAGGAAACGCGTAGCACAGTTTAAAATTCTCCTTCTAGAGTTTCTGTCAATAAACGGAAATGTGTTCGCGAACTTTTGTGCTGCCCTGTATATGATCTACAGAATTTATACACACCAAGTAATAGACAAAAAGTGAGTTAAATTTAAAATCGCGTTCAGCAACTTAAAACGCACTTCCAGGAATTATTGTTAACAGACAGTAGAGAATTCTTTTGTGTGTCCCTGTAAATGAACGATGACTGCTATACACACAATATTCTGTAGTAAGCCTCTTGTAATGCACCTTAGTGATATATATAAAGTCCAATGTGTTTAATTTAGTGAAACATTATTTAATTAAACCGCAAACGATTTTTCTCCATAGACGTAATGTAACGGAATTATTTTGACTGTCCCTGTAAAGTAACTGTAAGTGCTATGCACACAATATTCCATATTGAGCTTCTTGTAATGCACCATAGTGATATATATCAATTACAATGTGTTTGAAATAGCGTAACATCATTAAACTAAACCGCAGAGGATTTTTCCCCATAGACCGTAATGTAACGGAATTCTTTAGAGTGTCTCTGTAAAAAAACTATAAGTGCTACACACTTCCGTTGAAATAGGGTACATACTATGGATAACGACAATAACATATAAAAATTACAGGGCAATCTGAACATATTTACGGGAGTTAGAGCACGGACAGACGGCAGACGGCCAGACGGCCAGACGGCAGACAAACCGAAGTCATAAATACTTTTCAACTAGGTTGGAAAGTGTTAAAAATGCATTTGTCAGTACTTTTAAAAATGGTCTGATTGCCACCATTAAATTTTAATAGTATTCTGCACCAGGGTTTCCAGTTTGGCTTCCTTTTCTCATTCAGAAATTTTGAAGTTATACCGCAAAATTCAAATAGAAATTTTTGTTTTCTTTAATACCAGCCATTTTGTAATTACGAAAAGTAAATTATTTTTTCTCAAAACTTCTGGTACGAATTCTGTGAATAAAAAAAGGCCATACTGGCAGCCCTGTTCTACGCAGAAAATTTATTGATATTTTTACTAAGTGGAGAATTCTAATAAAATTTAGTGGTGATATTCGGCCAATTTTTAAAAGTAATTATTCTATATTATAGATGTAAATTAAATGAATCAAAGCAACTTCATAATGGATAACTCGAGGTGGACATTTAAACACATTTAGTTTACAATTTAAATCACAACACGTAACAGATACATTCTAAAGTAAACAAAACTTAATACCAGTATGTGACGTAGTTCGCTGTGGTGCTGCCATCTATTACTTACATTTGTAACTAAACATCACATACTCTCCTCTCCTTATTTGGGAACTTACATGGAGCTTTTCTTTTCCTGGTTCATCTTCTAGGTACCTGTTGGGAGGAAGAGGAGTTAATTAAAGTATATTTAGCATCATCAATAGAAGTATTGGGCACCATGGATTTCACTTTAGAGTGTACTGGAGCAGGACTTGGAGTACTTGGGAGGACAAAGTCATCTGGTTTAGGGTTTGGAGCAGATGGGACAACAGAGTCATCTGGTTGAGGATTTAGAGTAGATGGGACAACAGAGTCAGCTGGTCGAAGATCTGGAATACTAGGAGGCATTTGCTGAGAATCACTTTGATTAACAACTGCATTATCACTTTTGTGACTTTCTGTACCACTCTGTTCAGAATTTGAATCATTAGTGAGATGTATCTTCGAACCGACATTAGTTATCTGATCAACATGCCTTTTCCAAATATTCGAACCAACTTGAATTCTATATTGCAACTTGCCCTCTCTTGCAATAATGCGACCAATTTTCCACTTGGCTTTAGGAGTATAATTTCTTACAGCCACTTTCTGGTTAATTTGAAATTATTTTACTTTAGAATTGGCCTTTCTCGCATTTTGTTTATCATGCACAAAATTTGTAACGCTTGGAATTATCAAATCTATTTTCGTTCTTATATTTCCTTTTAGAAATAGAGATGCAGGACTTTCCCCCGTAGTAACATGAGGCATCTTTCTATATTGTAAAAGAATGTTATTTATTTTCATCTGTAAAGTACCAGCTTCAGAAGATAAGGCTTTTAACCCTTTTTTAAGAATCTGCACATATATCTCTGCCTGACCATTTGTAGCTGGATGGTATGGAGCACTTAACCTATGTTTAACCCCATGATTCTTCAAAAATGTCTCAAATTCTTCAGAAGTAAATTGTTTTGCATTATCAGATACCAGAGATATAGGATACCCGTATCTGGCAAAAAGAGAAGAAAGACAAATAATTGTATGTTCTGACGTTGTATTAGGGAAATAAAAACTTCAGGCCATTTGCTATGAGCATCAACCACAAGCAAAAGCATTTTACCCATCACAGGACCAAAATAATATATGTGAATTCTTTGCCATGGAGCTGTAGGCCATTCCCAATGATGAGTATCTACCTTAGGAGAATTATTTTTTAAATTGACACAAGTAGTGCAATTTCGTGCAAGATCTTCAATATCTTGGTCAATCCCTGGCCACCAAACAAAACTGCGAGCTAAGGACTTCATTTTCACTATACCAAAATGTCCATAGTGCATATCATGTAAAATTTGTTTACGGTGAACTTCTGGGATAATTACTCTACATCCTTTTAAAATACAACTATGTTGAAGAGTAAATTCTTCTTGTTTGCCACCAAAAATAATTTTTTAAGAATTGGAGAACCAGAAATTAGATGATGAAAAAGTTGACGTAATAAAGGATCAGATTTTGTAACTACAGCAATTGATTTGGCGTATAAAGGCAAAGTAGAAATTTGGTTAATTTGAAAAAATTCATATTCATCAATTACATTACTTGAATTTAATATTGGGGGTAAATCTTCACTACGTAATGGAAGTCGTGAAAGAGTATCGACATTTCCATGTTCGGATGTTTTCTTATAGCGAAGATCATATTTAAACGCTTGTAAGTATAATGCATATCTTTGCATCCGAGCAGCTGAAAGAACAGGAATACTTTTATTTGGAGAAAGTATGGGCACGAGTGGTTTGCTATCTGTAAATAAAGTAAACCTATTACCGTATAAATATTGAAAAAATTTCTTTACTCCAAAAATAATAGCTAGTGCTTCCTTATCCACCTGGCTATACTTTTTTTCTGCATTCGTAAGCGTTCTGGACACAAAACCAATTGGTTTTTCCACGTTATCTGGCATCACATGCGAAAGAACTGCAGAGATACCATATGGAGAAGCATCTGTTGCTAACACTAAAAGCAATTTAGGGTTGAAATGAGTGAGAACTCTTTCTGAAATAATTTCATTTTTTATATTTTTAAATGCTTGTTCACAAACAGGAGACCAAATAAATTTTACATTCTTTTTGAGCAAGTGATTTAAAGGATGAGCAATTGTAGATAAATTTGGTACGAATTTAGAATAATATGTGACTAAGTCTAAAAAAGCTTTAACTTGTGACACATTAATTGGGCTAGGAGCATTGACAATAGCTTCAATTTTATCTTGCGTTTTATGACTTTACGTTTTATGATTTTGTGCTTATCAATTTTATAACCACAATATGTAATATGGTCAGCCAAAAAAATTGATTCATCTTTATTTATCCAGGGTGGCTAAATACAGTCAAAAAAAGGGAAAAAAATACAGTCAAAAAAAGTGATGAACACAAGTATATTCTTATAGAAAAATTTATCTTGATTATTCGATCAAATAATCAATTTGAATTTTTCTATCAGAATATACTGGTAATTACCATTTTTTGGACTGTATTTTTCCCTGACCACTAGCCACCCTGTTATCCTAATATTATATTCACGTAATCTTTCTAAGACTTGTTTTAGCCTTGTTAAATGAATTTCATCCGTTTCCCCTGTAACACCAATATCATCAATAAACACAGTGACACCATCAATGCCACTTAATATTTGTTCAATAGATCTTTGCCAAATTGCTGGAGAGCTAGTAAGACCCATTGCTAACTTTAAAAATTGAAATAAGCCCTTCTTAGTATTTATAGTTAACAATTCCTGTGATTTTTCGTCTACAGGTCACTGAAGATAAGCTTGATTTAAATCAATTTTAGTAAAATGTAAACCACCACCTAAAGTAGCTAACATGTCCTCTACCCTAGGTAAAGGATATTTTTCCACCTTCAAAAATTTATTTACTGTAACTTTAAAATCTCCGCATAAACGTATTTTCCCATTTGGTTTTACCACTGGAACTATAGGAGTTGCCCACTTACTACTGGTGACAGGTTTAATAATACCCTCATCCTGTAACCTTTGGATTTCATCATTTACTGCATTACGTAGATTATACGTGACTGTTCTAGCCTTACAAAATATGGGCGTAGAACCTTTTTCTAGGTAAAGTTCTGCTTTCAAACCTTTTATTTCCCCTACTTTATCCGAAAATAAATCAGAAAAATCATTTAATAATGTTTTCAATTGATCCGTAGAATTTGCAATTTCATTGACATACACAGATTTAAAGTTAGTAGGAAACAAATTAAATGCAGCTACCCAGCCAAATAAAAGTGGGAAATTATCTTCTTTAATTAAATACAATTTAAGCTCTTTAATAATATTTGCATAAGAAACATCTACTGTTACACACCCCACAGGTGTAAACACCTCACCCGTTGCCGTTCTCAAACCAACGTCTGGTGGAAAAATTTTATTATTCTGAAAAATTCTCCGAAAATGATTTACAGGTGCCTCAGAAATTCCGGAGCCCGTGTCTACCTCCATTTCAGCTTTGGCTTTGTTTTCAATTAAAACCCACACTTTTATAGGTGTAGAACTTTTATCATGGCTCACGGATAAAATGTCGACAGTTTGCAATACATTTGTTTGTTTCTGAGGATTACTTTTACATACTTTACAAAGATGGCCTCTTTTTTTACAAATTTTACAAATACTATTGATATGTTTACACTTATGGGCAAGATGTGATGGATTTCCACATCGATAACATTGTAATTTATTTTTATTTACTTCAAAATTCCCCTTATTTACATTGTTTATTTTCGGTTTCTGGAAATTATTTGAAATTTTATTCGGTTGAACATTTTTATAATATGCCAATTTATTAACATTTACATTCTTGTGTTTCAATTCAGAAATATCATGTTCGTTATTTTGCAAAATAATTGCTTTTTCAATAGCTTTCTCAAAAGTTAAATCGTCTATTTGTGAAAGTAATTTACTTTGGATAGTTTCATTTTTTAAACCTCTCAGAAATTGTTCCAACAAATTTTCATTAAGTGTTTCACCAGTAAAAGCACAGAATGTAATTAACTTCTTTAATTTTGAAACAAAATCTTGTATAGATTCGTTCTCATTTTGATAAGAATTACGGAATTTAATTCTAGAACAAAATTTATTAGGGGCGGGGCTTAACCGTTTAAACGCCGTACTATGAACGTATCTTCCTATTAATATAAAATTTTAGAATTATGCTTCGTTAACCCTCTGAACGTTTTGAAAAAGGGTAAAATTGTGATGTTGTTTTCCCTGCATTTTGTTTTAAATGCTAAAAAATATGATTCTTTCAGTATTATAAATAAAACTTAATTACAAATATGAATGTAACCCTTGAGAGTATTAATCATTCTTCAATGTTTTGAAAATTCATTAAATCTATAGAATTATATTATCTTAAGCATTGCTTAAAGCACCTTTATCTATTTCAATAATAAAATTTCGGAAAAAAAATTGTTTTCCCATTTTTTTGCTATGTTCCATTATTGGAACATTGGCGTTTCGTGGGTTATATTTTTATACAAAATTTTCAACAGAAAGAAATATTCAATCCAGAGAATATTTTGTGGTATTTATTGAGTATATATATATGTATTATTACACAATTAATATGTATTATTACATAATTAATTAATATTAAAATATAATAAAATACCTGATTTTGGAAAATCTAAAAGAAATTCTTCAATTATATTCATTTCTAGTGTCCATGTTATGTTAGGAAACAACTTTGATGAATGCGTTTATCGCACTGAAAACATTTTGTGTTTTTTTTTACAAACTACGCAACGTCCTGGAGATGTAGGTACAATGTAATGTCCATCAGATATTCTTACTTCTTTTTTCACATGACTACGGGGTCCATGATGAATGACCAGACGCTCTTTTCTCCGTAGAAGAAAAGTTGTAATTTATCTACGAAATTCCAAATGCGATTTTGATGTTATTCACCTCAGAGTGTATAATCCAACTTGAAACAACTGCCATAATTAAAGCATTTATGAAAAGATTCCACCACCATTTCTTACTCCTCATTTTTGGCCTATAACTGCCTAAAAGTTTATCCAAAACGTCAACGCCTTCCATGCCTTCATTATATTTCTTGATAATATGAGGTTGCGTAATATCAATTTTGCATTTATTTGCATTTGAATATCTTTTTGCTGTTCCAACGGGTTCATGTGTGTAGCAGTTAGATGCTAATGTGACCACCGCATTATCGTTGTAACTGCAGATATATACCGCTCCATCGTAACGAAAATCATAATTTCCCCTGTCTTCATTAGCGAGTTCTTTTTTAGATTTCAATGGACAAAGGGCAGTGCGATTTTCACGAATTGTGCCTGTCGCTCGTATTCCATGTTTTGTAAGCTCCGAAATTAAATCGTAGGAAGTAAAAAAGTTATCGAAGTATATTTCATGCTTTGAATTTTCTTGCAAGTTAGATAATAATTCGTTCACAACTCTCAAACCTAACTGTACAACGGACGAGGACTCTTTTCTTCCACTGTATATCTCCATAGCGTATAGATATCCATTTGATGAACACATCATCCATATTTTAAATCCAAACGTAATAGGTTTTCCTCTGATAAACATTTTGCATGTATGTCGGCCATAATACGGGACCATTGATTCGTCAATGCTCAACTTCTCGTGCCAGAGTCCAAACTGTTGCAGATTTTTAGATAACTCTTCATATATCGGTGCTATTTTACCAAGTTTATCATCTTTTTTCAATTGATTATTGTCCATCAAGTGAAAATACTTCTTCATCTTTCTAAAGCGATTGCGGGTCATAACATTTGGAACAATAGGAACGGACGTATCTACCGCTGTGCTCCAATACATATCTTCAGTAGGAACAGAATGATATCCACTTCGAAGAAGTAGACCAAAAAACTGCAAAATATCTTCAGATACTACTTCAATATCTTCTCCTTTTTGTAAAGTGTACAATTTTGTCACTTTAGCGAGGAGTTCAATATAGTCATGAGGCAAAACTTTAAAAAATAGGTCAATAGGCGACAGATTTACTAAGTTAGAAAACGTCTGCAAAATTGTTTCGATTCTGTTTGATATAATAGGTTTTTTAAAATCACATTTTCTCTTCCATGCAATTTTCTTTTTAGGAGGTTTTTTTACTTTCTGTGCTTTTTCAGAAGTTGGAATAATATCTGTAGATTCCAACTTACGTTTTCTTTCCGGATGTTTATTTTTTATATTCGAAGGATTGGCTTCTGTATTGTGTATTTGCGTTTTCTTGGCAACTAGTATCATCGTTTTTGCAAATTACGTCTATCATTCCAGTTACTTCAGCTGGTATAATGGGCTCAAAATCATTTTCCACAATATCCTCTTCGTCTGTTATATCGCCTGGTTCATCTGGAGGTAACTGGCATATATCAACATCGGATAAATCTGAATCCGAAAGAGTTTCTAAATACGCTACTGCTTCTTCTACAGTTAAAAATTTTTTCGACATGCTTTATAATCACAACCAAAAAAACATATATTCTACTAAAAATATATATACTGCTGAATATTATATGTATTCTACTAAAGAAATCTATTCTACTTTAGCGTCTAATAATGTTACAAATTATTCCAACTGCGAGTCAACAAAACACGAAAGTTCCATTCAAATAAAGGAAAAGAAAAAAGCTTTTTTTCCTCTTTCTGTTTGCGCC
This sequence comes from Maratus michaelseni, assembly GCA_963931845.1. Lineage (NCBI taxonomy): Eukaryota > Metazoa > Arthropoda > Arachnida > Araneae > Salticidae > Maratus > Maratus michaelseni. The sequence goes on along the minus strand of OZ007599.1, from coordinate 190,153,967 downwards.
CCTCCCTTCACTTTACACTTTACTTATCTAATAAAATAAACTCTTCCGGGTAAAAGCTTTGACACGGTCTGGTCTTTGACCTTGACGGTACCAATGTTGAAGCGTTGAATCAGTCAACGGATTATGTAATGAGATTTGAATTACTTATTTATACGATTACTCCTTTTGAAAACTTTATCGCTAAAGCGCCAATGTTCCAAAATCGGAACATGAGTTTTTCAAACTGCGTCAAACATTTATATTTTATTTTAGATAATTTTTAATAGCATTTTTTTACAAGTAGTAGTTCTCTTCTTATGACTATAAAAAATAATTTTAAATTTTTTGCATAATAAATGAGTTGGAGAGAGTTATTTGAAATAGTGAAAAATACCTCAAAAATAGGAAATTTCTAAAAATCATAAAAAATAACAAAAATAAAATTTAGTTTTTAATATTTAATGAAAAAAATTATTTCATAATCATTGTTATCATTATACAAAAAACCCGTAATAATTCGAAAATTATTTGCATTTGTAACATTTAGTTAAAACTTCTGTTCCAATTTTGGAACATTGGCGTTTAAACGGTTAAGTGCTTTAACAGAATTTCAACTATTTCTTCGTATTTTAATGCTTCCGGATTTTTAGGAAACGTTAAATCAGATAGCAAATTATACAATTTAGGCCCCATACGGGAAATAATAGCAGGTACCTTTTTTTTTCAACATCATATAATAAAAAACTCTCTTCCAATCTCTTAACGTATGATTGGAACGATTCTATTGAATCATTGTATTCCTTAAAATTAGCAAACATTATTACTTTTTATTTATTGCAGAGAAGAAAAAAATGACAGCACTTACCACCCTCGAAATGATGTACGCATTCAAAATATTAATACAGCATATACTCTTGTAGATGCAAAACACGAAGTTTCGCCATTTTGCGAATCAGTAGTATACTGAAGATTCTTTTATTAATCGTAAGTCTGATATCCACGAATAAAAAATTAGTTGATTCTTTATGAGACGCAGATAACATAAACAGAGGCAGTTGATCCGGTGAAGTGAAGAAGCATATGGTTAGATGAGAAAACTATTTATTTCGTGAAGAGCCATCATAAAAACAGAAGCAAGATAGTCAAAGAAGCAAGGGTAGGTACCCTTCAAAAACGAGAGAAACTTAAGCACAACTTGCCTGGTCGGTGTAAAAAGGCAGAAGTCAAAAAGTTTGAAAAAGTACGTCTACGGTTGTTGGCGCGGTAAACATGATAAAATCGCCAGTACTTGGAGAGAGGGCTTTTAGAGAATAATGTTGGAAGCATGTGGGAAAAAGCGATAAATGCTAGTTTCTGTCAATGATTAAGCATTCGTTTTAGAGTGGGGGGGGGGGGGGTTGTAGAAATTCTTGCATGGAGACGAAACAAGTAAAAAGAAGAGTAATTTTTGGGAATGGACGGTTGGTTTTGCTAAAAGGACAGCTGCATTTTAACAGTTGCTTGTTGCTTCAATATAATAACTGGGTGTGAAAGAGATGTGCTTGCATATTACAATTTACATGTGGGCGAGAGATATGTTAATTAATTCTTTTGAGAGCGGATGAGAGTAGTGCCGAGGCATGCAGTAAAAGTATAGTTATACGTTACATTAATTTAAACAAGTGGAGCACAGCTGCATATATATTTTGTCTAAGTTTTAAGACAGATGCACTTTTGATTTCATAGGAATGAAAAACTGTTGGATTAGAAATGTGTGAACACTTGTAACTTATTTTTAGCATAACCGCAAAGTCAAGGACTGAAAACTTTCTGATGTATGCGAATAATGACTTGCATTTTAGAATAAAGAAATCAGATTCGTTATCTAAATTAAATCAGAAATAGCTTTTAGTTAAAATATTGAATTTTGGTGTGTGTGTGTGGGGGGGGGGGGAATGACAGTACATTCAAAACTTTTTATCTTTATTTATTTATTTATTTATTTTTAAATTTACGTATTTTATTTATTTATTTATTTATTTTGGGGGGAGGGGGAAGCCGAACGAATGAATACTTATAAATTTATTATTTATCTCTATTTTTTTGGGGGGGGGAAGGGGAAGCATGAAATCAATACTACTGTCTGACCACGTATTGTGTGGAATATTATCAAGGATAAAATAAGGACGATTCCAAATACAGACGTCTCTCAGGGACAAATAAGAAATATAATTATTGGAGAAGCAAACTTCCACCAGTAACTTTTAATAGAATTATTCGTCTTATTTTAGCGCCTTAATCCTGCAGAATTTCTATCCAGAAAATTTCTATTCCTTTTAACAGGTGGGAGTTTGCCCTTGCGGAAATATAACTTTAGTTGTCACCCCTAATAACTAGTCGAATCTTCCATTTCCGCCTTTAAACCGGATGTTCAACTTTCCATCTAATTGGTGGTGCAACAGTAGCTTGTTAGATTTTGGAAGAGGAATGGAAAAGTTTATGTTAACTTGTTAATTTTTTTTTTTTTTTTTGGGGGGGGGGGGGTGTAGTTGAACTGAAGGCAAGCTATATGACAAACGTCTTTGTCATAAGTAGGAATTCCTTGTAATTTGAATTCCGGTAAGAAACTTAATTTTCATCGTCGCCATAATATTCTATATTATAGATGTAAATTAATTGAATCAAAGCAACTTCATAATGGATAACTCGTGGTGGACTTTATACACATTTAATTTACAATTTAAATCACAACACGTACATCTACACAAACACGTAACAGATACATTCTAAAGTAAACAAAACTTAATACCAGTATGTGACGTAGTTCACTGTGGTGCTGCTATCTATTACTTACATTTATGACTAAACATCACAGTAATGAAAAAGGCATTTTTTCATATTCGATAGTATGGCATGGTAGCGACGATATTATCAAAGAAAAGTTCGGAAAAGAATAGTCTCCTAATCACTGACGCACCCATATGGATGAGGGGCGTATGAATATGGTTTTTTATTAGAGATTTACACCTTTTTTAATTGCAGAATTTTACAATTAAAAGAATTATTTTCAAAATTCTATTCAAAATTTTTATTCAATTATTCTATTGCAATTGAAAATTCTATTCAAAAGTATTGGTATTCATATACGCCCGTCCGTTGTGGGCCCCAATGGTCCTATCTCTTATTATTTGGAAACTAATATTGAATCATTCGCTGAAATTTAGCCACATTGGTCGCAGTCAGATGATCAGCAGATTGAAACAGGAAAGATTAATTATGTTATTTCCAAATGTCGGGCATTTTCCAGTACACAATACCGTAATTTCTGGTATATAAGCCGCGGCTCAAATAAATCTGTTTCCAACCAGACATTTTATTTCAGAGATAAAGTCAAATAAATGTCATGTAGAAATAGGTCACAGTTTACTTAATGAAATTTTTGGTCGGAAACAGATTTATTTTAGCCGTGGCTTATCTACCAGAAATTACAGTATGTGGAGAATTTTTGGAAGTCACAGTGCTGTACTATATACCGTCCAAAAACTCCGATATACGTGATATACATGCATAAAAAATAGGCATTACTAGAAAAAAATGATCAATATTATGATTGAATTCATAAACAACCACTTTCGAGCAAGCAGTTCAAATGGATGATATCAAACACTTTTTTAAACAGATACCACGAAGTTTCTCAGTCAAAACTACGATAGTCATTGTTTTACTTAATGTGTTAGAATTTAAAGTAAATCTACATTTAAAAATATTTATTGTTTTTAATAAAACTCAATAACTAGTTAATAATTCAATAATCACGGAAAATCTGTCATTAAATAAAGTGAAGATTACTGGAAGGTGGCATAAATGCCTTACAATGTCATTATTATTTCATATTAGAAATCATTGCCAAATATGTTTTCTTTATAATAGAAAGCTTTCTGCGATTAATTTCAGAATTTGCAGTATGTTTTAGTGATTAAATAAGGCTGAACTTTTTATTTCAAAAATTTAGTAATACGATTGTACGCAACCAGTTACTATTCCTAAATTCTGATAAGTTTCGAGATACAAAATTGGCGCATAATTGGCAATAAAGTTGATATGTCGCGTAAAGCAGTTTTGGAAAAACGATCAATGATATTTTCAAAAGAATTACATAGTTTTCTCAAGTGCATTTAAAGAATACGAAATAAAAGTAAAATAATGGTATACATATTATATATATTCATTATATATATATGAAAGGTATGAGTAAAAGGGTTAAATCATATATTTTTGTTTAACCAAAAGGTATTTACCTCTTACCAAATAAACAAACCCCGATATGGGCTTGAATTTTTTAACTATTTTTTGCGCAATATCATTAGCTTAAAAATCTGAAAACATTCTGTTTTGTTATGCAGTGTTAGTGCATAGGTGACGACTTAAAGGGGGCGGTGGGGCAAATCAGGCAAATTTCCACCACTAATTATTTTTTTCTTAATTAATCACAGTGATCAAATAGGACAAATAAAAACTTTTCAAAATTAATGGTAGAAATTTCCTGATTGTCTATGTCACCCTCTATGCTGAGTGAATGAAAAGGATCAAACAAATACTATAATTACGTTTAAGCGTTATACGAAGGGGAAAATTTTCGCTAATGTTCGCTAATCCTATGTTTTCATCAAAATATCCACTATAAAATTTTATGCGTAATAATTATAGATGTCACTTTCTAAATTTAACTAAAATACTTCAATCTACTGTAATTTATAAAATATATATTTTGAAAGTGAAGTTCACTTTTATTTTTGCGAGCAGTTAATAAAAGCTTGTCCTAAAAAAAAATCATTGAATATAAAATTTGAATGAAGTTTCATAAAAAACAGAGTCATGGAAAACAAACTTACTAACATTTTGAAAATATATTCAACGGATCTTTAAGAGAAAATATTTTTTTTTTAATTTTCGCCTATATTATATTTTAAGACAAAAATCTAAATGTTGTGATAAGAGAAATTTTTTTTACAAAAATTGAGAAATGCGAATAATCATGAGATAATTCATTCCTGACGTAAAGTCATTCGTCAACTGCATAAGCATTAAATTGCATTTTTATATGATAATTACGTTTAATATTCAAATAATTTAAAAGATGAAAAATTATTTAATTTAATTATGCAATTAATTAAGCTTTTATGAATAACATAGACTGGTGTAACAGACTTACCAATATGTGTAGAAACCAGACTAAAGATAAAGATATACACCGACAAAATATATTTTTAAGTTGTGTAACATGTTGTATTGCATAGGTTTTAATTAAAATTTCATTTTATAATAACCGCTTTTAATGCATTTTTGAAAAAGAAAGTGCTTATTTCAGCTTAATTATTGATATTCAAATTTGGGAAATTTAATAATGATTATCATACGCATGTTTTGTATATATTAGTTAAAATTATATTTATTTAATATTCTAAAATTTTCTAACTAACCAATAAGGATAAAATTTCGGCTAATTACTTATTCACATAGTAAATTAAAATTTACAGACATTTGATTTTTTTCATTTTCCCTTAAATTCACTTTTCCTATATTTTAAATTCCCTATTCATTGTATTAACACTTTGACGTCCGGCGACACCACAGTGGTGTCGTACGTAAAGTAACTTAATTTTAATCCTTAAATGCTACATTGACACCAGAATTTTGGAATGAAAAATTCCCTTTTCTGAAGTACATGAAGAAAAGATATTACTAATTTTCAAGTAAATTTGTTTCGAAATTCTGGTGTGAATCAATAATTTCAACATGTTACGAATAAAAGTATTTTTACGAGACATGCGGACGGCAAAGTGTTAACAGTGCACTGTAGTTTCTGTGTTTATTATACGCATGGCTGCGAAATCCTACGCTTGTTTTAAGTCAAAGAAACGTTTTTGTACCAGAATTATTACTTAATACACAAAATAAAATATGTACACCATTTCATCTATTGAACGAAGCATGCATTTTAATTAATATTTTGTTTTGTACAAAACATGTTTATATGATTTTAAAAAGCGTATAAGTAGACAGCTATGTATGAGTTTCGAATACGCTACGTTCCGAACCATGATTTTAATAATATAAACCGGGCCCATACATATAGAGGATACATTTTATGTTATATCATTGTATTACTAGCAAGTGTTCGTACGCTTTGAACAAGGTTTTTAAAATAGAATTTTTCTATTTAGCATTTAAATATCAGAAATTGTAGACGCCTAGATTAATTGCAGGACTTGTGATACTTTTTTAAATTTAAATAATGCGAAAAAGTATATTAAAAAAATGTAGTAAAAGCGTACGAACCATGCTAGCTGACCCAACCAGCGTTTCCAAGCCCATCAAAATGTAGCAGAAAGCGCGAAAAAATACTGAACATCACAAAATAAAATCGCGAAGATTTTAAAAATCGCTGCACGAATTCTGAATAATCTTTATTTTAAAAAGAACAAACTTTTCTATATTGGGATACAAGATAGAAGCTAGATTATTTTAACTATTGTGGAAAAAACCCCAGCCAATTGTGAAAAAACACTAAAATTTCAAAAATCGTGGAGAATAAAATTCACTATATTGGTCTAAAAGATTAAAACAGGATTTCTTTTACCGCTTTTGAAAAATCTCTGCGAAACGTAGAAAAAATCTAAAAATAATTACACAAACACAAATACAGCTTTCATACTTCCTTAGTTTCGCCAATTTAGCTCTTTTATTCATTAAAAATATGCCAGACTTTTAAATAGTATTCTTCGCTTCATTAATTGACAACCATTTCGCGAATAAATAAAATGAAGTTCACCACTGGGAATTTCTATAGGTTTTTCTATAAAAAACACACTAAATTCGACAATAAGACAGTTTCCTGTTTTCTGTTTCACAAGCTGCTTCACAATCGTCATTTTGTTTCTTCAGGAATATGCGAATACATTTTTAACACTAAAACCGCAATAAGGGATAATTTTGACCCGCACCAAATGAAACAAGCTGGAAATTGTACGTCAAACGTGACAAATGAGGTGCGTTCGTACTGTAGCTAGCTATATAAATATTTAGATCTTGATGATTTTTAATTCTGTGAAATGAATGATATCGTCTGCAGATTAATTTCTGTAATACAATAAGTATCTCGGTCGCTTGACGATTAAACTTCGGAAGCTCCTATAACAAGAAAGCACGGATTTAAAAAAAATTCAAATTTCTTAATAAATATTTTTATTAATATCTCCTAAAGTTTTGATTCGATTTTAATAAAATTTGAAATGTCTCGACAAAATTCTGCAAAGATAACATATCTTAAATTTCAAATCATTCGGTTGGGTAGTTTTTGCGTTGTTATATGCGGACGGACGGACAGACAGACGGACGGACCAAGCGACGACAATAGGTGCTACGTATTTATATAATTACGAACGCACCTAAAAATGCCGATTCGAATCAGAAATTTCTTCATAAAATAAGTTAAATAGACACCGCATAAAAATAATTTAAATAAATAAGTTAAAAGTTTTAAATAAAAATTCTGGTGTTAAATATTTTTATGAAACTTGAGTAAAATTTTCTGCGGTGTTAGCCTTAACCCTTTCCGGCACAGACAAAGTCTTTTCGTAAAATTAGAAATTACTGACTGACACCGGAATTTACAAACGACTTTTTAAGAAAATAAGAACTCCTTATTTTAAGCTTTCATTGCAGAAACAAAATTTTATTAAATATTCTTCGTGTGGAATGCAAGTTTGGAATTAAATTTAGGTGTGCCCGGAGTGGGACCACTGTGCCGGAAAGGGTTAATAATTTACAAATTATTCAATGTGTTTGTATTTAATACTAAAAATACCCAGTCTTGCTAGTGGACTACTTCATTAAAATTCAAATTGCTTGATAGGCACCACTTTTTCGGCATAATTCGCCTTGTTTTTGCATTATTTATTCTGTCGTTAAGTAAGGTGAATTTTACTTTCTGAAAAAACTGGTGGCAATCAAGACTTTTTTTTTAACGAGCCCACTGGAAACATTGAACGTAACGGGAATTTTACTGAAGTTATATAAAACTATTTAACACCAGAATTTTAATTTAAAACTATTTAACATTTTATTTAACTTATTTATGTTACTTATGTTATATTTTTTTTATCAAAAAATTTCTCTTTCGATTCAAAAATTTTTCATTTGGCACCGGTGAAATTACCGATAATTGGTATATTCAGTGCCAAATAGTTTATATTTATTATTGATAAAATATTTTCTTTATGTTCTATTAAAATTCATTTTTTAGAATGTTGAAAACGTTTATTTTAATAAATGTGCTATGAATATTTAAAAATATGCCGACGAGTGTAGTTGACGAGATAGGTATTATATATATACACCTTCCTCTATTTCATCACCAGTTGTTGGGTATTAATCATGCTTTAATAAGATCTTAAATTATACCTAGTCAATTATCTCTCTATTAAAGAGATCGAAATACTTAATGATCTATCTGAGAAGCTAGTCATGTGTTACAATGTTATTATATCATACATAGTTTAAAATTAATGACTGGCATAACGGAAAGCGAGTTATCGTACGTAAGGAAAATGATAATTTGTCACTATAATTGAAACAATATATTTAATTTTATTTGATATTTTCTAATATTTTAGCTCCGTATAGTGCAACTGTGATAGTGCAACTGTATAGTGCAACCTTTTCACAAAAGAAAATTTCGGTATAATTAATCACAGAATTTCTCCAGTTAAATAAAGCAAAAAAAAAGGTTTCGAAAGAAGTGGTTCCATGCAAACATCAGTTGAATCACACTGCCTTAGTTAATGAATATACTGTTTCATATACAGATTAAAAAAAATAAATAACGCCAGTGGGGCAAACTGAGATGAAATGTGATTTCGGGCTTTCACTATTCTCGAAAAGAAAATTTTGCCTTATTTCATAGGAAATTCTGCGATTATTATAAACGAAAATTTTCATTCAAAAATATTGGTAGCTTGGGCAACTCCATCTTATTTTCGCTACTCAATAACAGACATTATTTCTTTTTAGAATTTAATGATATGTAATAAAAATAATTAATCATTATTTATGGGTATTAAGCAGCAGTGTTAACTGCTTACCTATTTTGCCCGAACTCAGACGGGCAAGAAGAGTTTGCTTGCTTTGTTACTAAAAGCTTTACAAGCCACTAATTTTTAATTGCAATCTTCACTTTATGAATTGACAGACATTTTTCCATTATACAAGGCAAATATATTAGTACGGTAAAAGTGGTGCACAGTCCCTAGTTTTACTTTATGGTGTCAAATAAAATCAGCAGATAAGGGGTTAAAAAGGTGTGAATATTTTTATTTTAGGATTTCTCAGCTTTTAATAAAAAAACAATTAAAAAATAACTTGATAGATCAAAATTACCATAATTTCCCTTGTTAATAAACATGGTTAAAACATCTATTCTAAATTAGAGATTTTATTTAACAACTAATGCCAAATAAGTACAAAGCAGAAAATGTGATGAATTTATTTTTAACCTAGAACAGTAAAATTTTTAACACGAATTCTATGACTTGATTATTTTAGAACCATTATTTCCAAACAATAATTTCCGCGGGAGGAATTAATTACATATTATAACGTAGTCTACTACAAAATTTATTTCTGAAATAGTAGTCTGGGAGCACTCGTCTGGAAAACTTGTCAAAATATTAAATTACACTAATTAAATACAAAGAACCAAAATATTTGGCAACAGAAAAATATGACGACTTTTCAGTTTCATGTCTGTAACATCCAGCAAAATCCAGCTAAGAAATCTTAAAATTAATATGTATGTCTTGTAATTTTCTGACTCTTATACAAAATAATAATAATAATAACATAAATTTCAAAAGAAAAAAATAGAAAATTGATGAAAAAAAAAAAATGATGAAAGATTTTTTCATATACGCAGGCTTCCAAAATTTGAGATAATAGTTAATCTAAATGGATTGCGCAGATATAATATAAGTGCAAAAATTTAATTATTTCTTGGCGAGCATGACAAGGTGCGTACACTCCTTGGGATAGCCAAGCAGTCTGGTACGGATATTTCTGATTACAAAATTCGGAACGTATGTTTAACACCCTGGCCATCATTTTTGACAACATGAGTTTTGGTGCGCTTTCCGGATTCGCGGCAGACTTTTTGTTTTCTAATATAGTAAAACCTCCGTAACGGACACTCCCGAATAGCGGACACCTCTATTTAGCGGACACTTTTGTGATCCCCAAAACCTGTATATTTGTACATTTTTAACTCTCAATAGCTGACACCTCCAAATAGCGGACAAATTCTGTTCTCCCGAGGTGTCCGTTATTCAGAGGTTTTACTGTACATGGTCATCTTGAAATAATGTGAAATACAATATTTATCGATGGCTATGTATTTCAAAACACAGGGAAGCGTAATAATGCAGCAATATCCAGCAAAAATTCGGAACATATGTAATTTCCCCTAGTAATTTCACCATATGTACATTTCCCCTTGACCATCATTTTTGACAACATGAATTTTGGCGCTCTTCCCGGATTCATGGCAGACGTTTGTTTTCCAATAAGCCGTCATTTTGAAATAATGTAAAACACAATATATAATATAAGCAAAAATTTAATTATTTCTTGACGAGCGTGCCAAGGTGGCGCACACAACTTGGGATAGCCAAGCAGTCTCGCAAGGATATTTCTGTTTAAAAATTTACATAATACGCAACGTTTTAGATTACGGATTTTAGAAGGCCAAATTGGCAACCCTGTTCTTCAAAGAAATTTTATTAGTAGTATTACTATGCGAAGAATTGTAATAAAATGTAAAGTTGATAATCGGCCCATTTTTTAAAGTAATGAGAAATGCATTTTTTCATTTTCGACAGTTTGACATGGTAGCGATGAATTGCTATTTAATTGTTTCAGTCTTAATATAGATATATTCTAAAAATCCTTAAAGATTACATTTTATATAAAATGTTATCAACTGAAGTATATTGTCCCTGAAAGTGATTACTTGGCGTGTTTTTCAGTTTCACATTTACCAAACATCCAGCTAAAAGAACCTTCTAAATATATCGTCGCTACCATGTCAAACTATCGAATGTGAAAATATGCATTTTTCACTACATTTAAAAATAGGCCGATTGTCACTAATAAATTTAAATAGTATTCTTGACCAGCTTGCCAATTTGGACTTTTTTTCTTCTATTCAGAAATTTCGAATCCATATCAGAAATTTCAAATAGAAAATTGTCTTTGTTTTATGACAGACACTTCGTGATTACTTAAAGAAAATAAATCTCAAAATTTCCAGTGTGAATTCGGAATCTCTGAATAAAGCAGAAGGCCAAACTGGCAACCCTGTTCTTCACAGAAAATTTATTAATACTAATTGTACTAAAATGTAGTGGTGATAATCATCCTATTTTTAAAAGTAATGAGAAATTTTTTCATATTCGACAGTTTAACATGGTAGCGACGAATTGCTATTTAACCCCTTCAGGGACAAGTTACTCTTGTAGCTAAAATATTGAAATGATTGATTGACACCAGGATTCACGAACGAATTTATTTTAAAATAAGTAAAAGCTTTTTCTCATGTACCTTATAAATTCAAAATTTGATTATAAAATTCTGGTGTCATTGTGGCATTTTGGGATTAAAATTAAGTGGTATATATAATATACCGGTGCCCTTCAAGGGGTTAATTGGTTCATGTTCTACAGGGGTCGCAGCGTCTTATATTTTTCAAATGTTCAGTACTACGATTTTCAAAATATAATCTTCGTGATAATATTTTATTGCACAGGTTAAACGAATCCACCACGAAATTTATAGTCTGAAAATATTGTTAACAAATATATAAAAAATATATAGCAATCTGTGAACTCTGTTCCGTCTGAGCGTACACAATATTATCTAGAAAAAAAAAAAAAAAAAAAAAAAAAAAAAACTTTGAATTTTTTGAATGCATGTGAAACTGAAAAAAAAAAAAACTATATATTTAAAACTAAAAGCACATTCTGTCAAATCCACATGAAAATCGTCTCTTGGCGCAGGCGTCAACTTTTTTTTTGAAGGCTTCTATTCTCAGAAACGTGAAATCTGATTGATTTTTAGCCTTGGGGCATTGAAAAGGGTTGAATGAAACGGACGAAGCCGTACCATTGGATTGAAACCATATAACTTCTAATATATTTTTGCTCTGAGGTTGAAAGCTCAATCTTTTAAATAACTCATGTTTTCACTACTACATATGCATATTTTTGCAAAATTTTAAAGAGAGTTTGGGTGCAGTTATATTTATAACCGATTGAATGTCAGAGAGTTCGGAAGATGAGAACTTTTCTTTTATTGCTATGTTAAAGGAGCCGATGCGAAAACAGACAAACAAACAAAAAAGCGAGAAGATAACATTTCTTTTTCAACTCGATAACAATATATTTTCACGAAATTTTTTCACGGGCTGTAAAACCGTTTTATTTATCATCAATAAAGATTTCAAAGAGTTCGGACAAAAAGAACTTTTTACTTTAAAACTATGAAACGACCCTAGGTATAAAAAAAAAAAAAAAAAAAAAAAAAAGACCGCTTCTACCACTAAATATCAATATTTTTTTCGCGAACAAGGTCGGGTTAAAGATATAAAAAAAAATAAATAAATGGTGTTTTCTTTTTTAAATTTATTATCACGGGCCCGGGCAACACCGGTCGTGTATCAGCTAGTTTATTTCTTTAAGTATTTTTTTTTTTTTTTACATTAGGGTTTTTTAAGCACTAAAATGTTTTTTTAAAGCGTTGCATCAAAGGAATATACAGAGCGCACAGTTACCATTTAAATAAATAGCTAATTAACATTTTAATTTGAACATTAATTGATATCTTAATACACTTCCTTTGTTATTCATTTTCAACTTGTTTATTTATTTTGAGCACTTAACATTCTTTTATAAAATTTTTAGTGTAATTCGACGGATGTTTTTTATAAAGAAAAAAAAGAAGATATGCAAATAACAAATGACTTTGAATAAATTTTGTACTTAATGGAATGATTTGAAACATCTGAAATGTTTTCAATAAAAGTAAGATAAAAAGAACATAAACAAGCATTAGATAAATAGTTTTTATTATCTGAAATGGTTTTCCGCTTAACGATTTTTTAAACATTTTTTTATCTTTTTCCTTTTTCATTTCGAAATGTTTCATTTAAAAGTTTTATCTTAATTATTAGAAACTTTCTGTACATTTTTCTTTGTCTTTATACATGTCAGGAAGTTTTGATAATTCTACAAGAGAAAACAACTAACTTATGCTTTTAAAATTAAATGTCAGCATTAAAATTATTGAAACAAAGGGAATAGCCGTATAACCATGGGTGGTGATGCCACTGGCGAATACTTTTTTATTTTATCTTGCACCTGCTTCGAAAAAACAAAAATTTTTCACATACATTTTGTCGACATGCGCAGGAGAAATATACTTCAATATAAATATTTTAAACAGTGGTGCAAATAGAATATAAAAATAATCGCCAATGGCAGCCCTGCGTGGAAAACATGCTTTGAATCAATTTTCCTGATCTTTTTCGCAGATGTGGTTACCTGACAGGAAATTGCCCTTATTATCAAATTATAAATATTGTTATTATATGAGATAAAAAAGTTTTTTTCATTTATAAAAATCATTTTTCTGAAACAATGCTGCAGCGAATTTCGTACCATTCAAATAGGTAATAGAGATACTAAAGACACGTAACTGGGAATTTTTGTATAATTATCTGTTAACCCTGCTTTGCATGAGTTTTTCTTTTACAATTGTTTTTTATACATATATTAAATATTAGACACCAGAAATTTTAAGATAGACTTTTAACTTTGTTCAGCAACATAGTTCACAGGAAATTTACTGGATTAATATTTCTATATAAATATAGTGGTGGCGAAGAAATTGATTTATTTATTAAAAGTTGAATAAACAGTGATGGAAATTTCCATCGCAATGCAAAGAAGAGTTAATAAAAACTGTGTGAAATAATAATAACAAAAACAATATCATATCTTCAGGGGTGATTGTATATAACCATTTTTTACGGTATTTTGTACACCACTAAATTTATACAGCAATCTTTTTTCTTTTTTAATCGATAAATTCTGCGATGTCTTACTAAGAATATTGCTATATAAATTTAGTGGTGTTCAAAATACTGGAACACAATCACCCTTGAATATATGATATTGTTTTTGTTATTATTATTTCACACATTTTTTATTAACAGTTAATTATACAAAAATTAACAGCTATGTCCCCAGTTACATTCCCAGTACAGTCATCCCTGCATAGCTTATATTTACGAATAGCAACTTTTTTTGTCAAAAATGACTCATCTGTGCGCTTATGATATATGCAATTGCCGATTTTATGCAGTGGGTGACTTAAGTATTAACAAATATATTTGTAAAAGGACATTAAATCAATTTGGAGACTGTATTTGCGGTGGAGATAATAAAATACGATATTCGAAGAAAAGTCAGCCAACGATGTGTTAACTGCTGTATTTTAGATTTAAATATAAAGTGCATTATTTTCAACACTTATGATACTGCTTCGATACCGAATATACGGTTTTGTTGTAAACGGCTAATAAACTATGAGCACTGCCTTTGCATTTCGATAGAAAAGAAATCTATTGGTTTTCGTGGTAAAAATATTCATCTCTATAGTTGTCTCAGACACAACACCAATTTTCAATGTCAAAACTTTATAGACAGAGTTGATAATTACGCCTTTAATGTTCATTTAACCTTTTAACTGGGTATGACGAAATATTTCATACACGAAATACTACTCCAATGAGCATGACGACATTTCTCATCAAGGAAATTTTCCGTAATATTTTGAGCATTTCGGCCAGTAAAATTTAGCAGAAATTATCCTCTTATTAAAACGCCCTATTCCTGCAAAGTAACTGCCATGAATGAGGAAAAACTTTCTATTATTAGATAATGAAATACCATATTCGAAGAAAAGTGAGCTGACGATGTGTTAACTGCTGTATTTTAGATTTAAATATAAAGTGCATTATTTTCAACATTGATGATACTGATTCGATACCGGAAATACAGTTTTATTGTAAAAGGCTAATAAACTATGAGCTCTGCCATTGCATTTCGATAAGAAAAAAAGCTACTGGTTTTCGTGGTAAAAATATTCTTCTCTATTGTTATCTCCGACACCAACACTAATTTTCGATGTCAAAACTTTATAGACCACCGCCCCCTGAATACTAGGCTTGCGCGCTGAAAAAAATGTCGGCTGTCGCAGGCGGAATCGTTTGTACAGTACCTCGAACTTCAACACCAATAATATCTAAAATTTCTCTTTGACTTATTTTATCTCCGAAAAACAAGGCGAAGAAAACTTTTAGAAATTATTGGTGTGAAATTTCGAAGGACCGTTCATACGCTGAAAAAAAATCAGCCTTCGACAGCCGCCATTGTTGTCAGCGCTCAGGCCTATTATTCAGGGGGCGGTGTATAGACAGCGTTGAGAATTACGCCCTAAATGTTCATTTAACCTGTTAACTGGGTATGACGAAATATTTCGTCATATACGAATACTACTGCAATGGGCATGACGACATTTTCCGCCAAGGAAAATATTGCCGTAATATTTTGAACATTTCCACCAGTAAAATATAGTAGAAGTTAGCGTCTTATTAAAACGCCCTATTCCTGCAAAATTACTGTCATGAATGAGCAAAAACTTTCTGTTATTTTTTACTGGTGGAAGTGTGCTCCGTTGGTAATCAGGCCCTAATGACATTACTTATCACTGTGAAGAAAAAAGTCTCCATTGTGCAACGAGTTGAACAAAAGTTTATTCCCCGGTTAACAGGTTAAATCTAAAATACAGCACATTGTCGGCGACTTCATTAAAAAATTGTTCAAATCGCAAATTTGAGTAGTTCCACCGTAAATACCTTCATATTATTTTTATGCATTTTTTAAAGTATCTATAATATAAAGGACAAACATGCCCGTGCGTAACGCTGACGTCATTTTGCGAATGGCAAAACTTGACGATAAAATTTCGGTTTTGCGATTTTTGCTACTGCCTTTTTTTTTATTTCTAAACATCTCATATTTTCAATTTTTACACCGTTATATAGGGAAAAAAATCTACTTTCAAATGCAATTTGTTTGAAAACTGTATCTTGATTGACTGATTTATTATAGCATTTAAATTAAATTTCAAGCAGGATTTTATATATATATATATATATATATATATATATATATGGTAAAATAAGGGGGGAGGTGGCCAAATTCCTCCACGCTGGCCAAGCGGGTTGGAGGAAGCCCATCCGCGTTCGTTCCCCATGCACTAGGCAAGGGTACTAACAGGCTGCACCGATGGAAGGTGCGGATTGGACATCAAGTCCCTGCTCCCAGTCGATTCCTTTAAGTCCTCCTCTGAGGCATTTAAAGGGTCTTCTCCTAGTTAACAAGCAGAGGCTATTAAACAGCTGCTATTTACTGCTATTTACTGCTGTCTTAGAGAGTATTTTCAAGAAGCTGGATTGGGAAAACAAAGGGATTAGAATAAATGGGGAATATTTAAGCCATCTCCGGTTTGCTGATGACATTTTAATTTTCAGTAATAGCCCTGAAGAATTGCAAAATATGCTAAAAGATTTGGCAGAAGCTAGCATTAATGTGGGATTAAAAATAAATTTGGAAAAGACTAAGGTGATGTTCAATTCATTTGCATCAAAAAAGAAAATCGTCTACAACAACACTGAGATTAAAGATGTTGAAAGTTATGTGTACCTTGGACAAGAAATATCTTCAGACAACAGTATCATGAATGAAATCAATAGAAGAATAAGAAATGGATGGAGTGCTTTTGGGAAGAACAATATTATTCTGAAAAGTAACATGCCTCTTTGTTTGAAAAGAAAGGTGTTTAACCAATGTGTTTTGCCTGCACTAACTTATGGAGCAGAAACATGGACACTAACAAAACGGATGGTACAAAGATTACAAACAACACAGCGAAGTATGGAAAGATGTATGCTAGGCATAACCAGAAGAGACCGAAAGAGAATAACGTGGATAAGAAGTCAGACGAAAGTTTTTGACATTATCGAGAGAATTAAATGGCTAAAATGGAAATGGGCTGGGCACATTGCAAGAAGACAAGACAATAGATGGAGCACAAAAACCCTACAGTGGTATCCCAGAGATGTAAAACGACCAAGAAGACGACCTCAAGTAAGATGGAGTGACGAAATCAGAAAAGTGGCCGGTGTTAATTGGATGACTAAAGCACTAGACAGGCAACAATGGAAAAATCTGGGGGAGACCTACATCCAGCAGTGGATTGAAAACGGTTGATGATGATGATGATGATGATATATATATATATCCCCTGCAGACGATTACAAAATATTAATCCGATTGCACTTTAAACAATATAAAAATTCAGCATTCGTTTCCAACTAACATTCAATAACGAAATTAAAACTTCATTCAGCTATAAATAAAATACATAAAACACAAATTTAACAGACATGTCATTGAAATAACCACTTACAACCGCTGAAATAAGCTGAAAAAGAACCGCTTTCTGATAGTTAAATATTAAATATTAAATAGAGAAATTCCATTAAAAAATTGTGGTACAGTCGTATGAAACCTGTAATATACTGCTTTTACCGGGTCTTCCAAAAATGACCGGATGATTTTAAAATTCAATAACTTGCAAACGGTGAGAGATATTTAAAAAATTCTTGCATGTGGGTTACGTATGATGTCAGGAGTTTTCTTACTGTGATTCTTGATTTTAGTTCGAATTTCAAACAGTATCTGGCTCTGACAGCAATTGGTGTTCTATCGAGGTCGAAACTGACTCCCCTCAGCGTTGATGCACCGCCCCCTTAACCCCTTGATCGTCGCGCCCTTTAAGTGTAGGCTACTTTTTAAAAATTCAGATTGCTTGATTACCACCAATTTTTTTAAGTAGAAATGTTCGTCTTATTTAATACAGATAAAATAATGCAAGAATAAAGCCAATAATACTATTTAAAAAAAGTTGGTGGGAATCAAACAATCGGAATAAAACAGGCGTAACCTACGCTGCCCGTGAATGTCTCGGGCACGACGATTAAGGGGTTAATACTAGTCCTGCCCGCTGACAAAAATGACAGATCTTTTTTTTTAGAATTTGTACGGTCCCTCGAACTTCAAGACCAATAAAATATATACTTTTTCTTCGTCTAGTTTTTCTGAGATCAAATAAGTAAAAGAGAACTTTTAAATATTATTGGTGTTGAAGTTCGAGGGACCGTACAAATTTGAATATAAAAAATCCGTCATTTTTGTGAGCGCGCAGGCGGGCGGAGTTCAACGCTGACGGGCGTCACTTTCGGCATCGACAAAGTGCCAATCGCTGTCAGCGCCATCTATTGTTTGAAATTCGAACTAAAATCAAGAATCACAGTAAGTAAACTCCTGACATCATACATAATTCTCCTGCAAGGATTTCTTAAATATCTGTCACCGTTTGCAAATTATTGAATTTTAAAATACACCAGTCATTTTTGTAACACCCGGTATATACGTGATAGTCAGGGAAACGCAGCGTGATGTTTCTGTAGATTCCGTTAAAGATTATTGAGACGAACATTTTGATATTCGACATGGAATGTCATTGAATATAACCTCATAGTGTAATTTCGTTGTAAAAATACTGTGTTAAAAATAAATAAGTGAAAATGTTAAAAATAAGTAAGATGATTTAAATAATAATTTGTATTTTTTAAAAATTGTTCAGTGTAAGAGATTTTGAAAAGATTTCCGTTCGAGGAAATGACATGGCGAAGTCTCAATGCAAAGCTCTCAATTGTTTTCTCCATTGTATCTGCTCCATATGCAGTGGCGTAGCCAGGGAGGGGTTCCAAATGCTCTGATACCAGTAGTATTGAAAAGTTTTCTTGTCTTTGATTATCGCTGAAAGTTTTCCGAATAGATAAGGTAAAGACAACTTTACAACATTAGTAGTATCCTGATCATCTGGACCCCACCCTGGCTACGCCACTGTCCATATGCTATTACCCCAGGTTTAGTCGCTATTTTCACCTTCGTACAACTTCGAGAGCCTGTCTTTCAAATGTCCCGATAAAAAGCAGTCACACGGGTTTATAAAAAGAGAGTAAGGCGGAAAATCTCTGACATTTTCTGTTTTCTTTTCAGAATCTAACTCAATGATTTAATTGCCGAAACATTAGTGAAGATTCACCGTGGAGACGCGAAAAGCAATTGGTTTCCGTCTGTTTGTCTGTCTGTCTGTTTGTCTGTCTGTCTGTCTGTCTGTTCTGCGATAACTGCCGTGAAACTCGTCGTATTAAGTGGATTTTCGGAGGGTATGTTGGTGGGGTACACGGAATTAGCTATATAGTGTTTAGTTACATTTGGTTCATTCGTTGGAAAAATATAGAACATTTCTTTTTAGGTCATAATGCTTTCCTATGGGTATGCAGATGATTTCCAAATTTCTTTTTTAACTGAAATGAAAATCGCATATTTCAATAATCGATTTAAACGTAAAATTACGGATACTAAATTTTCGATATGGAGGTCTTAAATATATGCAATAGCTTTGCAAATTTGCCAATACATGGAATAGAATTTAGAAATTAATTGTTTGAACTATTGGAAAAATTTTGCAACTATTCGTAATATATAAAACATTTTATTTTCCTATTTTTTGCAAATTTTAAAATGCATTTCTTCTTCTTTCCTCTTTATTTTATTAGTTGCTTAGCAACCATATTTCAAAGAATATCAAAATAAGAAATGCAATTATTTTTTTAATCTAACAAATTACAAGAATAAGAAGTTCATAAGAATTTCAGAATATCATTGCATACACCATGTTTAATTTAACGCTTCTAATTTCTGAAATCTTCTAAGTACTTTATATGCCTATAATTATGTATGTAACATAAAAAAATTAAATTGCGACTTGCAAGATGATAAATAATAAGAAAAGTGAGATTAAAAAACAATGACTTTCAGAGCTGATGTTGAGGCTCTTGATTTGCAGATTTACTAGTTATGAAAATGTTCTACTAACAAATAAAAAGTTTACTGGATTCGGGGTGTCTATTCTTCTTAAACCAGAAATCATTGATCTTGTCCATGTCACATAAATACGGGATATAAATTCATTGTTCAACATGTCCCCACACATTTTACATGCGACATTTATATATATATAAATATTCGTCCAGTTATGCCTTCAATAGATATTGCACACCAAACTGTAAACCTACAAGCGATGGAATAACTAGTAAATCTGCAGATCAGGAGCCTCAGCGTTAGCTATAAAAGTCATTGTTTTTAATCTCACTTTTGATATTATTTAGCATCTTAAAATCAGCAATTTAATTTTGTTATATTACATATATATTTATAGGCATGTAACAAACTTCAGAGGTTTCAGAAATCAGAAGCGTTAAATTAAACACGGTTTATGCAATGATATTCTGAAATTCTTATGAACTTCTTATACATGTAACTTTTTAGATGAAAAAATAAACTTGTATCAAAATAAATTCTCATTTATGTCAATAAAATATTAAAATCTCCCGAAAATAAATTTATTTTGCTAATAAAATATTGCAGCAAGTGAGTGCTACTTGAATTTTATTATTTTGATATTCTTTGAAATAGGGTTGCTAAGCAATTAATAAATTAAAGAACAAAGTAAAATGAAATTCATTTTAAAATTTGTAAAAAATATGAAAATAAATTGTTTTTTATTTTCCGAACAGATGCAAAAAATGTTTCAATTATTTAAACAATTAATTTCTAAATTCTAATAAATGTATCGGTAAATTTTTAAAGCTATTGAATATATTTAAAACCTTCATATGAAAAAATTAGCAGCAGTAATTTTACTTTTAAATCCATTATTCAAATATATGATTTTCATGTCAGTTAAAAATTAAATTTGAAAATCGTCTGCATTCCCATAGGAAAGCATTATGACTTAAAACGAAATGTTCTGTATTTTTCGAACGAATGAACCAAATGTAACTAAAAACTATACAGCTAATTCCGGGTACCGCACCAACATACTCACCAAAAATCAACCTAATCGGGCCCTTTTTTCAGCAGTTATCACGGAACAGACAGACAGACAAACAGTCAAACAGACGGAAACAAAAAACGTTTCGCGTCTCCACAGTGAGCTTCAACTGACGTTTCGGTAATTACATGAAGAGGATTTTCACTTCTTGATAATTTCCGATTCTCTTTATTGACATATACTTGAAGAAGAATGTGCGACTCATCTATAAATCGAATTCAGTTAAATTCGATTTCATCACGTTTAACGTTATTCGCAAATTAAAATTTTAATGTTATTTATTATGGTGTTTTGCTGTTTGATTTGGATCTATTAAGAAAAAAGATCAACTATCAACCGTAAAATTTGATGACACGTGCTTTTAGTAATGTTCAGTTTTCTCGCCGTTTGTCTCAAAGCCATTAAATAATAAGCCCAGTCAGATAATGTTAAATTTGTTAGCGGGGACACTAGCGCCACTTCATCTGCTGCGGAAGGAAGGCGAAACAGAAGTGCGTCGCAGAGAAACGATACGATTTATTTATATCGATATTTTATACGATTTTTATTGTTTGTATCGATGTTTTGTTTTTGCACTTCTTTAAAAGCTTGCTAATTATTGGGATCTTTTACATTAAAGCTAAAACTATAATGAAAAAAAAAATGAGGAAATTTACTGTATTAACATTTCTATATAAATATAGTGGCGGCGAAGAAGTTGATTTATTTATTAAAAGTTAAATAAAAAGTGATGGAAATTTACATCACTATGCAATTAACCCTTTCCGGCACAGACAAATTCTGTTCGTAAAATGTGAAATTATTGACTGACACCGGAATTTACAAACGACTTTTTTAGAAAATACGAACTCCTTATTTTAAGCTTTAATTTTAGAAGCAAAATTTAATTAAAATATTCTTGGTGCCGAATGCAAGCATCCCATCCGCTAGATCGCGCTATTTTCAACTTGCGAAAAGTTTCCCATTTATCTGACTGTGCTTATTATTTAATGGCTTTGGTTTGTCTCAATAAGGTTGATGGAGTTTCATCGCATGGTTCTATCTCTTTTTCAATCTTTTCAGTTTTCCTTGCTGTCTTTCCTTTTCTTTTCGTCATTTTCACATCGTCCAACATACTCCCAATCATCTTGAGTTTCTCGTACGTTCTTGTAATTGTTGTTCCAATCCTTTTGTGGTTATTGCCGAATCACTTCTTAAATGCCTTAAACTTTTGACAACGTGTCTGGATGTATACGACCCAGTGGAATATCTTTTTTTTTTTTTTTTTTTTTTTTTTTTTTTTTTTTTTTTTTGTACCGCTTTTCAGAAAATAACATTTTTCATAAACTTATAAAAGGATTTTTTTAAGGGTATTGTGTGACTGTTGTACTGTGTTACTGTGTGACTGATTGAAAACTTATTGTTTTACTGAATTAAAATTATGATTAAAATTACGTTAAACAATAAACGGCAGTTTTGTAATTATTCAGATTTATTGCACAATTTACTAGACACAGTGCTTTCTAGCTTTCTTTGTAGGAACAATACTGATTGTTTTAATTTTTTCTCAGTCTTCAAACTTCCGAAACTTTGAAAATACTTCGAGACGTGAAACTAGGCGTCTCCCGCAAGTTAGTATTCTAATCACACCATGTTTTATGGACTTCAATACAAAAGTTTTGTCTGTTATTTAAGTTTTTCAAATTCTGCAATTATCAAAGGTTATGATTATTTCTTAGAAATAAAATTGGCAAATATAATGTTCTTAAGATTTCTTTAGTGACCGCATTGGTTTAAAACTAACATATTTATGCTGTACTACAATCAATACCAATCATCTGTATAAAAACATAAAATGAAAACATTATTATGAGTTATCACAATTTCCTGCATATAGTCAAAAAAGTTTTTTAGACGAAATAAATAACAATAAATTAATTAAAATAAATAACATAATGAAATATGTTATACATTCTTAAATAAATATTCTATTTATAATGATGTATGTTTATTCAGTGAAATACATGCCTGAAAGTGCTGTAAATTAATTAATATATTCATAGCTCCCAACTATTATGCTGTTTAATTATATCTTTTTCGAATAGAAATATTCGACTTATTTAATCTCAAAATTTGTTCTATTAAATAGACGAAGAATTCTGTTCGAAACAAGCAGAGAAGAAAATAATAGTAAAAGTTGGCATATACGCATTGTGCTTTAAATTTTGAGCAAGAAACGGTATGGAGAATCGTAAAATAGCTTTGTATTCAACAGCAGTACCAAACTTGCGCCCCAAGGGACGGACTGCTACTACTGTGATAAAGTGAAAATGTAGGCCTTATTTAATGACAGAAATTCTGTGATTAAATAAGAGGAACTTTTCTACTCGGAAACGAGGTTGAAAAATGCATTTAACCCTTTCCGGCACAGTGGTCCCACTCCGGACACACCTCATTTTAATTCTAAACTTGCACTCGGCACCAAGAATATTTTAATAAAATTTTGTTTGTATAATGAAAACCTAAAATAAAAAATTCTTATTTTCAAAAAAAGTCGTTTGTAAATTCAGGTGTCAGTCAGCAATTTCTCATTTTACGAACAGACTTTGTCTGGTCCGGGAAGGGTTAATGCAATAATTTTTGGCACCCTATTCTATTACACAGAGTTAATTGCTTCAGTGATTTCAGAAGCGCCTGGACGTCAACGCCAGGAATATTGATTCATAAGTCTATTTTGTATAATTGGCTAAAAGTTCACGGTGTTTGTTCAAGCGCATCGAACTGCGCATCGAAAGTTTAAGAAATTTATGTAACTTATAGAAAATTATGGTTGCAATGTGGGTCAAATTAATTTTATTATTTAGAAGGAGATTACAAATATTTAAATTTCAAACACTTTAGGCTAATTCCATGCGTGAACGTAATGTAAAGCCTCAAACGTTTACGGTTCTTTGCCCCATTTCTTTTTAAATTCTTCACTGCATTTAATATAGAAGTATAGGATTGAATAAGTCAAATTTTCCTTTACCGTGTTACTGGTAGTCAAACACAGCCGCCATTTACATCTTTGTGACTGACACTACATCCACGCATGGAATTAGTCTTTATTAATATTTTTAAATTGTATACTATTGGCGAAATAAAATCTTTTGTTGAATCAAAATTATTTTGTTATCCCAGGAACATTCTTATAGAATATACGATGTAGAAATCCTATAAGTTACGCAACCATGTATGCAATGCGTACGAATTGCATACTTGGATACGCTACGCATTGCATAATTGGCAACTAAGCATTGTGCTTTACATTTTGAGCACAATAAGGCGCTGTGAATCATAAAATCAATCTCTCTGCAGCAAGGGGACACATCCGGTGGCCAATGGGACGCACGTGTACATTGATGTAAAAAATACCGTTATGTAATATCACAAGTTATTAGATTAAATGAGCAGAAAATAACGTATTCGGAAACGAGGATATAAAGTGGATTAAAGGCAAAAGTTTGGGAAAATCTGGGCTACTGCATAGAGTTAATCCTTAAGAGATTTTCAAAGCAACATTTCGGTAGCACATCCACCATTGATACGTAAAACATTTTGGCATGCAATTGTTCATGATGTTTACTCAAAGTTTTTTAACCGTAAAATTGTACACCAAAATATACGTAAAAATTATACATTACTCAGAATTTCAATGGAGGAGTCATAAAAAATATGTAGCACATTTGGTTAGTTTTTTGCAAGCAGATTACGCGTAAGATCAAATGATAAAATTGTAAATCTTAAATGTGTCCAAAAAATTAATAGGAACAGTTTTTCTAGAAATTTACTTTTCTTAAAATTCAGATTGCTTCATTGCTACAACATTTTACGAATAGTATAATTCGTTTTGTTTTCACCTTATTTAATCTGCCGTTAAATAAGGCGAATATTACTATTACAATAAAGTGGAAGCAATCAAATAATCTGAAAAAAAAATGTAACGAACATATAATGCTGAATATACGGAAGAACAGCAGTACCGTAATTTCCGGCGTATAATCCGCAGCTCAAAGAGTCGTTTTTCGATCCAGAAATATTATTTTATAAAATGTAACTTACAAGATCGCTGTAAATATTTAACTACAATTATTGAATAAAATTTCTGGGTCGAAAAACGACTCTTTGAGCTGCGGATTATAAGCCGGAAATTACGGTACATTACTCAATTATAAGTGTGCTGCTACTTGAATTGTTTGAAAACAAAAGTCTACAAAAGTGTCAAAAATACTAAATCGTAGCACTCGAATTAGTTTTTCCGACGATCAACGCTGGAAACCTAGTGTCTATGCGAAAATGTAATGTTAATATAAGTCCCATTACATACAAACAAGGTGTTCATTTAGGCTACTATATTTAGTCAGAGATTCCGTGTGTGTACTGGAAATTCCGAAAGAAGAACTTTTGCTTTACGTAATCATGAAATGCCTGATATTAAATAAAGCAACAATTACCGCTCGGAATATGTGAATAAAGATGGAGACCGAGCTAGCTACCCTGCATGCAATGGGTGTTAGCCCTTTTTGGACATTTACTAAATTGTCTCTACAAGAAACTATTTTCGGCCATGAAGCAATGACTTGAAAATATCTGCTCAGCGTAAAGCACACATCCAAAATTTAACAATATTCTACAATTTTTAGAAAAGTCTGGATGTAATACAGGAAATCAATTTAATATTATTATTAGAGAAATAGATCTCAAATAATTGAAACTCAAACTTTTTATTCATATAATTTTTAATTTTATGTTATTGAAAATATATAATTTCTCCCAGTAACATTCTTATTCATTATAGATTGTGGAAATCTTATTTGTTACGCATCCATTATGTCTGTGTATGAATATAACTGAAGTTATAAAAGTGGCGTCTATGCATAGCCGGACAACGCTGATACAGTTCGCACTTTTGAAGACAACAATTTACAAATAGTTTTGTTTAATTTAATCGCAAAAATTTCTGTCATAAGCACTTGCTTGTGCTGTCACAAATATCCTCACATTTATAAAATATATAAATATATTGAATAAAGACATGCGCTAAATCTTAATTTTCGCGTATACAATTTTTATTTTACAGAATTTTAGTAAGGTTTCAAAGAAAGAATGCATATTTGTTCCATATATTTGGTCATATTTTGTTAGACTGTAAGAAATTTCATATAAAATTGAAACATTATTAAATATTTATTGATGAATAAATTTGAAATATGAATCTAGGCAACCATATCCGATTAGCGCATAGGCAAATATCCACGTAATTTTCTCGCAACTTTTGTGCCTTATGTATTAGGAATATTCTATATTTAGATAGGGAAAAGGTAATTATTTTAAAAAATGGTTGACTTTGTCACTTAGGGTAATAAGGGACTGAAGGCAACCAAATTTATACATAAATTCAGGAAAGCACGGTGCTTCTGTTGCCTTGAAACACTGATTTCACAAAAAAATACCATTCAAAAATGTTTTAAACTGGGCGAAGATTACTATTCGAAAATAATAGAACTCAATATATTAACATCTCGAACGTGAAATCGGAAACATTACTAGGCAGCTACGCTTTGCATACGCGGATGCGTGAATGGATGATTTTCACTTTATATAATCACGAAATATCTGTCATTAAATAAAGTATCACTTACTGCTCGTAGGTTCCGAATAAAAAAACAGAGACCAAACTGGCAACATTACAACCAATGGAAGTGCGCTTTCTTGAGAAACTTACTCTACCACCGCCCACTGAATATTAGGCCTCAGCGCTGACACAAAAGTTGATGCAGTCGTAAGTGGAAATTTTTCAGCGTGTGTACGGTCCCTTGAAATTCAATACCAATAATTTTTAAAAGTTTTCTTCGCCTTATTTGTCTGAGATTCAAAGTCAAAGAAAACTTTTAGAAAATACTGGGGTGTAAAATTACGGGACCGTACAAAGGCTTTACAAACTCGGCCCACGAGCACCGCCATTTTTTGTATCAGCGTTCAGGCCAAGTATATGAGGGCGGTGACTCAACAGTAAGTTCCAAATAATTTTCTTCGATGGTGAGAGAGAAAGTTGTGCCTGCTTGATGTAATAATTGAGAGTTGTGCCTGATTGATGTAATCATTGAAAGTTTACCAAATTTCTATAATTTTTAGAATAATCTGGTTGGAATATAAGAAATTAAATTAGTTTTATTATTTAGAAGTAGATAGCAAATATTTGAAACTCAAATACTTTATTAACCCTTTATATCCTGAATTAATTTTCCAGTTACTTTTTAGATGCTCAGAATCCTCGATTATTCCCACCAGTTTTCCTTATCTAATCATAGCATGTTTGCGATTCAATTAGGTGAAAATTTCTCATTTGAAAAACCGTTGGTAACAGATTAAAATTTCTGTAAAAGACGCTCGTCGCGAAGGGGTTAAAGTGGTACTTATAAGTACCGTTAGGATAAAATAGGTTAATATATATACATATACATATATATATATATATATTGGCAAGGAAAAATTATTTGTTAAATCACAAAAACATTGCTGCGCATTGCATACTTGGCAACTATGCATTGTGGTTTATATGTTGAGCAAGGTGTGAATAATCGTAAAATAACTTTCATTTCTTAAATTGGAGTCTATTGGACGCAGACTGCCACAATATGGACGTAAAATGTCCCAATATTAAATCACAGAAATTTTATTATTAAATAAGCGGAAAATCGCTTTTTTGAAACGAGATTAAAAAGTGAATTTCAGACAAAAAGTTTGGACACCACATGCCTACTGTATATAATTAACCACTGAAGAGATTTAAGAAGCATCTAGACGTCAGGGAATCTTTAGTACGTATCCGTAAAACTATTTGGCATGATTGACAATGGTTCACAAAATTTTCTCACTGTTTTTACCACCGTGAAATTCTACAGCAAAATATACTTAGAAATTATAAATTACTTCATAATTTCAATTGTTAACCAGAAGAAACATGTCGCACATTTCATCAATTTACTCCAAGCAGATTTAGCGGATGATCGAATGATGAATTTAAAAATGTTAAACATGCATTATAATAATACGAAGAGTTTTGCAAGATTACTTTTTTGAAAATGCAGACTGATTGATTTCTATTAATGATACTTATGATAGGTATAATTAGATTTATTTTTGCCGTATTATGTTATTAAATAAGGTGAATATTGCTATTACAATAAAGCAGTGGCAATCAAGGAATCTGAATAAGTAAAATGTAGCGAACATACAGCACTAACCACGGAGCTGGATTACTTTTTTATCGATTAATTTTTTAGTTGATTACTTTTTTAGTTGTTTAATGGACTAAACTTTCAATCATACGAAATTCAATCATGATGAATGTAATCATGATTAAAATTGAAAAACTAATTACCTTTACAACTTTTTTTATGATTAATTCAGTCTGAAGTATTTCAATCGCGATTACATCTTAAGTCTAATTACACCGACAAAAATTGAATATGAATTCATAATTACAATGGAGTAACCAGAAGCAATATGTCGGATATCTGGATAGTTTTCTGCGAGCATATGTCGTGGATGATCAAATGACAAAATTATAAACCAGAAACGTGTTCGTTAAATTAATTAGAAGAGTTTTTCAAGAAGGCAACTTTTCTTAAAAAATACGAGATACAAGCACGAAAAAATCATTGGGATAGGTCACATGTCCGAGAGATTTCGATCTGTGGGTCATTTTTGGATCAGTGTGGGTCCAGCTAATTTTATGTAAAAAACGGCTCAGACTATTTAGATTAAATTTTGCATCCTACGGTTTTCGGGCACGAGAAGACAGTTGGGCTTGGTCACATGTTCGAGAAATTTCGATTAGTGGAACATTTTGGTCATGGGTCATTATGGATCAAGCTATTTTTATCTTAAAAACGCCACAGAGGATTTGAACTAAATTTAGTATCCTACAGTTTTAGGGAATAAGAAGACTATTGGGCTAGGTCACATGTTCACAGAGTTGCCAAGTCTCCGGCTTTTTGAAAAGCAGTAATTGTTTAGAGAAAATGTGTGTCCTTTTAAATCGAAAAATGCTCGGATTAAATAAAACAACATTTTCTGTACTAAATTACTGGTATCCAAAAAGCCAGAATCTTGGCAAGCCTGTATTCAAGAAATTTCGATTAGTGGGTCCTTTTGGTCATTGGTCATTATGGGTCAAGCTATTTTTATCTTAAAAACGGCTCAGACGATTTGAACTAAATTTTGTATCCTACGGATTTTGGGCACGAGAAAACCATTGGGCTAGGTCAGATGCTTGAGAAAATTCTATTAGTGTGTCATTTTGGTCATGGTTCATGATATTTTAACTTAAAGCTCGGTCTTCCCTGCTCCTTAACCCCTTCAGGGGCAAAGTACTCTTGTAGCTAAAATATTGAAATGATTGATTGACACTAGGATTCACGAACGAATTTTTTTAAATAAGTAAAAGCTTTTCCTCATGTACCTCATAAATCAAAAATTTGTTTATAAAATTCTGGTGTCATTGTGGCATGTTGGGATTAAAATTAAGTGGTATATATTATATACTGGTGCCCTTCAAAGGGTTAAATTCTATCACTCGAAGCTGTTTTGCGGACGATCAACGCTGGGAAGCTAGTGTCTATGTGAAAATCTAATGTTAAAAGAGTGCAATTACTTACAAGCAAGGTGTTCATTTTGGCCACGATTTTTAATCAGAAGTTCAGAGTTTATATCGGAATATCCGAAAAGATAATTTTTTATTTGTGTAATCACGAAATGACTGAAATTAAATAAAGCAACATTTTCAGCCCCAGTGTTGCCGGTACGCTACTTTTCTTTTATCCAGATTGCTTGATTCCCACCACTTTTTAAAAATAATTTAATTTTCGTTGTTTTCAACTGATAAATATGCTTTAAATGAGGCAAATAATACTCTATTTAAAAAGTGAGGGCGATCAAACTATAGGAAAACGAAAAAAAGTAGCTTACTGGCAACACACTAGTGCTGGAAATCTATGATAGTAAGGGAATATATTTTTCTCTGTATGTGTGTATGTGTGTATGTGTGCTGTGTTCCGAAGAGACCGCTATACGCAGAGGTACAAATATTGGAAATAGGTTTCTCTCTGTAATAAGTCTGAAGTAATGCACCTCGAAGTCAGATTTCAGATATGTTTTAAAGTATTTTTTATGCGATTTTTACCTTTTTATTTTTACATGCAGAGGCAATTTTTCTACATTAAAAAAAATAATACAGCTTCAATTTTCTTTTCCATTTTCTTAAATTTGGCCATATATCAATTGTTTCCAATTTCGTTGAAATGGATCTAAAATTACTCGAGATATTAATTAAAAACTCATTCAAAATGTCAAAAAAATGCGATGCTTTTATTTCCGAATAACACCTGCTACCTAAAGGAGGATCTTATTAAATTTACTTCTGCATATCTCCATGTACTTTACGAAACGAAATATAAAAGCAAATGGACAACGACTGGATTTAATGAAAACCAGATGGAAAAATTTACAGTGTAAATTAAAAATATGAAAAATATTTCACGTAGCGATTTTGAAATGTGCATACGTGTGCATAAAACATTTCTATTTTAGAAAATTTAATTTTAACAAAATCGGCCGGAGACTTTTTATTCGCTTAATCAAAGACAATTTACGGAGTAGTTTAAATGTTTTTCATTAAATATAGCGTTAATATTCACTGGTTTGGGTTTCATTATAGGTTTATCTTTAGGAATGTTAGTTCAGAACTATGTTAATCTGGATTCTTGCTAGATGGCTACAACCATTTCTGAATGTTAATCTCTCTTAATTCTCGGGTTCTATAGGCACAGTTTAAACGGGAATTGATTAATTCAACTTAGCATGAAACAATAAAGATACAGAT
Source organism: Maratus michaelseni (assembly GCA_963931845.1). Classification (NCBI taxonomy): domain Eukaryota; kingdom Metazoa; phylum Arthropoda; class Arachnida; order Araneae; family Salticidae; genus Maratus; species Maratus michaelseni. The sequence continues at coordinate 190,122,904 of OZ007599.1, read as the reverse complement.
AATTAATTAAGTTATATACTTGAAGCCTACTGACGGTGGAAGTTGGAACTAAGAGATTCTCAGTACACGGTGTCAAACGCAGTGGGGAGACGTGGCGGATTTTCGTTAGGAAGGAGGTTTGTTTAGAACAGAGAGCTCCCCTCGTCGATGGAAGGTGGAACAAAAAAAATAGTGTGTGCACAGCATGCCTGCTATACGGTTCTGTAGGCATCGAGGACACGTGACGAGGTTTCGTTCAGAAGGAGGTTTGTTTAGAACAAATTGCACCCCTGGCGGTAGAAAGTGGAAATAAAATATTCTGCAGTCACGTCTGCGTGCGCAGTTCCTTTCAGAAAGAAGTTTGTTTAGAACAGACTGCGACACCTAGCTGTGGAAACTGGAACTAAATGATTTTGCTGCACGTACGCCAAAAATGGCTATTTTTAACGAAACCGCAAAAGAAAATTTCCGATTTGATATAACCAGAAAACCAAATATTCTCCTTGTAACTTAACCTTGAATATTAAGAGAACTATTTGAGGTATCGATTCGAAACTCACAATTTATACGCAGTGCTTTTTTCAATTCCAAAAATTCAACGTTTTGAAAGTCGGACGGTAACTTTTCTTGTTTTTGGTCAAAAACTGACCCGCCGTGAATCAAATGTCCCGGACATTTGGAAAGGTCGAATTAAATTTTCTTCCATTTCGGGATACATATAGGCCGGAAATTACGGTACACGAAACCTTTGCTTATAGCGTCGCTACCATGTCAAAATATGGAATGTGAAAAAATGCATGTTTCATTAATTTTAAATTACTTACGCCCATTGTCAGCACTAAATTTTAATAGTATTCTTCACCAGGTTTACCAGTTTGGCTTCCTTTTTCATTCAGAAATTTGAAATCCATACAGAAATTTGAAATAGAAATTTTTGTTTTATACAGGGTGACAAGAAATAACTTGGACGGAGTTTCAAACCAAAAATCTGCAACTACCACTAAAGTTATAAAGTTATTGTCTTAGAAAATTGATTCTAGCAAGCTACTGAACAGGTGTAAGTAAGTTAGTTGTGATAACCATTATGGTTAGCAAACGATCTGAAATTCTTGAATTACGTAAGCAAGGAATGAAACAATGTGAAATTGTTCAACGATTGAAAGTGCCTAAGCAGACGGTTTCATACACAATCAAAAGGTTTAAAGAACTCGGGCATGATGGTGTCAGGCCAGGAAGAGGAAGAAAGCGCACAGTTAACACATCAAGAAACCGGGTAGTTATCAAAAAGCGAGTTCAACAAAGTCCTAGGATTTCAATGAGAAAGGTTGCTAGAGAGATTAAGATCAACAGAGAAACCGCATGTTAGATGGCAAGAGGGAGCTTGGACTTCACCTTTACAAAATGAAAGAGGCTCAAAAGCTAACAGTAGAGAACAAACGCACAAGACTTCAAAAGTGTAAAGAACTGTTAAAGCGGGCCACAGGTGATCGATGGCAAACATTTGTCTTCACAGATGAGAAACTGTTTTCGATTGAACAAGCTCACAATAGCCATAATGATAGAGTTTGGTCATTAGAAGCACCTGGACCTTCTTTCATTGTTGAACGGCGTCAACGACCCCAATCTGTAATGGTTTGGGGTGGGATATGTGCTAGTGGGAAAACACCACTTGTGTTTGTTGATCAAGGGATAAAGATTAATCTACAAAAACATGGCAAACTAATTTTGGAAGATGTTGTCTTACCTTGGTCCCAAAAGGTCTTTGGAAACAAAATATGGACCTACCAACAGGATTCCGCACCTGCACACAGAGCTAAAGGCAGTCAAGCATGGTGCAAGACACATTTTCCTGACTTCATTGGAGCTCAAGAATTGCTACCATATTCCCTAGATTTGGACACAATGGATTATTCTGCTTGGTCCATCCTGGAGACAAGAGTGTGTGCTAAATCTCATAAAACTTTGGCATCCCTAAAGAAATCCTTATGCAAGGAATGGGATAAAATATCAGGGAGTGAGTTGCGGCCCATAGCCGAAAATTTTGTTACACGTTTAAAGCTCTGTATTAAAGCTAAATGTAGCCACTTTGAAAATTTGTAAATATATTATACGAAATAATCTATTCATATTTATTTTGAAGTTTGGTCGCAATATTTTCATTAGCATTAAAGTTATAATGTATCATGTGTGTCCAAGTTATTTCTTGTCACCCTGTATAAGAGACCAGAGGTGCCAAGTCTTCGGCTTTTTGAACACCAGTAATTTTTTATATAAAATGTTGTTCTTTTAAATCGCAAAATGCTCCGATTAAGTAAAACAACATTTTTGGTACTAAATTAATGGTATCCAAACAGCCGGAGACTTGGCAGGTCTGACAGAGAATTCAAATTACTACGCAGTATAAATGCTTGTTAAAACTTATGGTATCTAACCCTACATATAAATTTAAAAAGACATACTTCCAAAAGAAACATTAGCACATACTAGGGTTAGGACTACAGCGCGTAGAATACATAGTGTGGAAACCTCAGTATTGCTTTAACCCCTTAACTGTAGGAGGTATTTTGACAACATAAACTAAAAATAGGCACAATACCACACTTTTTCCGTACTAAAATATTTGCTTTGTGTAATCGAAAATGGTCTGCCGATTAATAAAGCGAAGGTTGCGTTAAATTATTACTGGTGTGCAAAAGCTTTTAGTAACAAAACAAGCAAACTGTTCTTGCCCGAACTGAGTTCGGGCTACTCAGTTAAGGGGTTAAAAAGTGCTAAAAAATATAGCCGATAAATGTGCAACGGTGCTGTACGATAATAGTGCGATCACATCAACATCTTCTAGCTTTTCTGTGCTGTTCTTGTATCGAGTACTGCAACTAGGCACAAAAAAATGCGTATCACGTTTTTTTTGCCACGATCACTATATTTCACAATTTTAAATAAAGCTTATGAAAATCACTATTTAAGTCAGTGGAAACAGAATATCATTTAAGTAATTAAAATACTTACCACCGGCCGAAACGTTTTCTCAATTTGATTCGTATACAATGTTTACGTTGAAAAGAGCTAACACATGGCGCTGGGATATACCTCTTATCATTCAGCAACTTTGTACATATATCGGATTCAATTTTTTAGTTCTATTCTGTAGCTGGTTTCCACACTATTTATTCTAGGCGTTGTATTAAGGCTACGAATATTCATCGTCTTCTGAACGCCTTCCTAATGACGAGGTAATATGGAATTCATTGCTTAGTTTTTTTAATGTAGTTATGATTTCCGTTCCAAAATAATTTGTAAATAATAAAAATAAAATAAATTAAAATAAATAAAATTTCTTAAATCTACAGACACTTCCCTGTAAATAAAGAACCTAATTTAAAACAAGTTTTTTTTCTTAGTGAAAATGGAGATCATAGTTGCTATAGCACAAAATTGCCCATTGAATATTATACCTACACTACGCCTGCTGTGTCTTTTTGGCTGAATGTCGTTTGCCACTACAATTTCCAAAATGTAATCTTTGTCTTATTTAATCCAAAAACTTCTATCAATGCACAAGAGAAATTTTTCTTTACTAAAATATTTGTATTACGTTGGCTTGAGGGCCGGTGATTGTGCCGAGACTTTGCATTTCCAAACCTTCCCCGGTGGAACATTAACCTGACAGCATGTACTGCATAGAAAGACGCTGGATGCTGGTAGAAAGCAGACGCGTAAAGTGGGCAAGAGAAAAAATGAAATGAGTTTCAAAATAAAGACAAGAACGAAAAATCATGCGTCAAGCATAGATTATGTAACACTTTCCAACGCTTCCAAAATAATTTTACAAATCATACTGTTTAATAAGCTAAAAGATAACATCTAAGTAATCCGAATACTTTTCATCAGCCCTGTATAGGATCTATAGATTTGTATATATACTACATAGGATGCTAAATTTTAGTTCAGTTAAGAAACGCGTAGCACAGTTTAAAATTCTCCGTCTGGAGTTAAATAATACGGAAATGTGTTCGCGAACTTTTGTGCTTCCCTGTATAGGATCTACAGAATTTATCACACCACGTAATAGACAAAAAGCGAGTTAAAATTAAAATCGCGTTCAGTAACTTAAAACGCACTTCCAGGAATTATTGTTAACAGACAGTAGAGAATTCTTTTGTGTGTCCCTGTAAATGAATGATGACTGCTATACACACAATATTCTGTAGTAAGCCTCTTGTAATGCACCTTATATAAATGTCAATGCGTTTAAAATAGGGAAACATTATTTAAGTAAACCGCAGACGATTTTTCTCCATAGACGTAATGTAACGGAATTCTTTTGACTGTCCCTGTAAAGTAACTATAAGTGCTATGCACACACTATTCCATATTAAGCTTCTTCTAATGCACCTTAGTGATATATATAAATTTCAATGCGTTTAAAATAGTGAATCATTATTTAAATAAACCTCAAGTGATTTTTCCCCATAGACCGCAATGTAATGGAATTTTTTGAGTGTCCCTGTAAAAAAAGTATAAGTGCTACACACTTCCGTTGAAATAGGGAACATGCTATTGATAACGACTATAACATATAAAAATTGCAGAGCAATCCGAGCATATTTGCGGGAGTTAGAGCACGGACAGACGGCCAGACGGCAGACGGCCATACGGCCAGACAAACCGAAGTCATAAACACTTTTCAACTAGGTTGGAAAGTGTTAAAAAAGAGACGCTATACGGAATTTATGGCTACATGAAAATGTCAAAATAAAATGTAAAACAATTTTTATTTTAACCGTTTTAGTGCTGAAAATTCGGTCTATAATCCGCGGATCAAATAATACTGTTTCAAACAAGAATTTTTATGATTTTATGAGATTTCAGATCACTGTAAATACTTCTAATTATTTAATAAAAATTAAATGACTTCAATTATTTAATAAAATTTCTGGATTGAAACAGGCTTTTTAAATCCGCGGATTACATTGCAGTGCTATCGTGCCGCGTAGCATTCAAACGGTTAAAGTGTACAATTTTTTTTTTTTTACATTTCTGGATATCTTACGCGATTCTAATGTATTAGGAACATTCAAAAAGTAACAAGTCGGAGGCTTATGAACAGAAACTAGTACATGTATTTCAGAAGTATTGGCCCTGGCTGTTGAGGCTCTTGTCCCACTGAGACACAAGGTGGTGAATGGCTGTCTGGTAAAATTCCTGGGACTGCAATGTGAACCAGTTCCATACGTACTGCTTGACGTCGTCGTCCGATGTGAATCGTTTGCCCCTCAGAGCCTTTTTTAGGGGACCAAAAATGGCGTAACGAGTCCATCAACCAGCTGGACGATGTTATTGGTAATGCGTTTTGGTGTTCCAGACCGTGCATCATCGGCCTTCCTTCCCTGAAGCGCTTGTGCCAAGCCTTGACCCTTGCATAGGGCATGCAGTGTTCACCGTACACTTGCGACATTCTTCGATGAATGTCCGTTCCCATTACTCATTCGCTATCAAAAAACAAACAAAACCTCTTTGCTCTTTTTTTGACGCCTCCATTTCACTGCTTACAACAAGAATGAGCGTTGGACGACTGATGCATGCTTATGCTAGCTTTGTAGTCACATGACTTGCACTCGTGACCCTCTAGCGGTGGGCATGTGGACTTCGCTCTTGTGGTAAACACTCTTTGTTACTGATGCAATGATACTACCATTCTGTCACCAGTTTACACATTCCATACTCCGGTTCGTTTCTTTTTGAACGTCCCTTATATATTCATCATGACTTTTTGTGAAAACCTCAAATGTTAGAGAAAAAAGCTTGGCATCTGTGCAATCAGCTTACTGAAAATATTACAAATATCCTAAACAAAGCAGGTATAAATTTAAAATTTTTATTTTATAGACCTGTTTAATTAAATTAGGCATAGATTTCATTCAAAATAGCGATAAATTTCTAACCGCCACCAGTTGAGTACCTCTGCGTTGGAAAAATGAATACAGCAGCTGAAATTAAATATCCATAAAAATGCAACTAAATACAATGTTTTTAATTTCCTTGTTGTATTTGCCATGTTACCGTAATTTCCGGCGTATAATCCGCAGCTCAAAGAGTCGTTTTTCGACCCAGAAATTTTATTCAATAATTGTAGTTAAATATTTACAGCGATCTTTTAAGTTACATTTTATAAAATAATATTTATGGGTCGAAAAACGACTCTTTGAGCTGCGGATTATACGCCGGAAATTACGGTACGTTTTCGGTATGTGTAACTGAGCAAAAGAGTGAACCCTAATGCGATTATTAATTCTAAACTGCTCAGCGATGCATATATGAATCAATTAAAGTTTATCCCTGACATATCCGTTCACTATGTCGTAGGTTTCACTGCAATAGAGGCATTGTTTAAATTAATACATTTCTGTAAATATAATGCTGTTTTAAAACATTGAGTAATTATTAATACTCTCAAGGTTAACTCATATATGTAATTAAGGTTTTTACACCAAGTTTAAAAATTAAACTTTTTTAGAATTTAAAAAAAAATTACAGAGAAAACAACATTACAAATTTGCCCTTTTGCTCGGTGGTCCGGGGGTTAAGAAATAAATCCAATACTTATTCCTCATATTACCAATTTTTACATTCAGACAATATTATAAAAATATGGTAAAAGTTTCAACTGTCACCATTACACAAAAACATTTTTTTTCTTTTTTTAGTGATGATGGACTGTTTTTTGTGAAACTTTTATACTATTTTTAAAATAATATCTGAGTATAAAAATTGGTAATATGAGGAATAAATATTAAATATACAGACACTGGTAATTGAATACTATTAATATAAATTCATATCAATGCGAGAAAATTTCTATTTAATTTTTAAAACAAAGAATTCGTAACCACAGTTGCCAAACTCCACATTTTGGCTGTGATGTTTTACACTGACGCACTATTTTTTTAAAATCGATTATAAAAAGGAAAAAAGTCGCCAAACTTCAGGGATTTTTTCCTTTAATGGTAGCCTGATTATTATGCTTCGCTTATATTAATATATTGGTTTGGCGCGAATGGAAAAACTCGCCAATCCAAAACTCGCCAAACCTCAGTGAGTGAGTGTAACACATCTGTTCCCCGATTTCTTTCATACAAATATTTTTATGTAAAAATATTTGTTTTATTTAATCCTATAATTTCTGTAATTTAATAAAGAGAAAATTGTTGTAAGATTTTGCTGGTATAGAAAAATCAGGGAGGATGGCAACTATGAGTTACCGACTCGTTTGTTCAGAGAATTTACAATATTTGTTTGCAGTTATATAAGGCAAAATCACCAGTTAAAAATGCTTAGTAGAAATGTGCGAACTATGACCCACCAAATCTCAATAAAAATATATTATTTATGTAATCGCAAAAGTCTCTTATGAAAAATGGCAAAGAAATACTCCTAAAATTTCTTTTAGCTTATCCTAATATAAATATAAAAAATATATTTCCAAAAGAAAAAATAATATTCTAAGTTTAAAGGTTATGTTTATGTAAGTCAGTGCTTATCACGATTATTTTCGAAAAGCATTTTGGCATCACTATTTGAGAAAAATAATATTCGCTTAATTAACAAGAATTAAGCGATTATATAAGGTAAAGATAGCTATTCGGTAACAGTCGCAACTTTACGTTCCGCAGGCCGCGTAGTTAGATTTACTGATGTAAACTATTTTTCATAAGACAAATATGTAAGTAATTTCTCAAAACGTGACTAAAAACAGGATCACATAATGGTCATTGTAAGGCACTCCTTGTGTTTTTAGCTATATTATCAAAATTTATTTATAAGACTGAATACATAGATCTGCAAAATTTGTAATGAGGTCGCACTGGCCTTCAACCACCAATATGTTCAAAGAGTAATCTTCCTGGTGTATTTCTATTGAAAAAATTGTTGAAAAATCAAACGAAAACTATTCTCTGGAAAAAGATGGCATTCAAAAAACGGAACAAGGGGAGCCTTGGTAAAGTGCTCATTTCTATGTACCACTTGTTTGAAATAGTAATATTTGTCTAATTTAAACGCAATCATTATAATTTACTGGTATTCATTACTTTTCAAGCATTAGGGGATACTGCACCACTTTACCACCAGTATTATTGTAAGTAAATTTGTTCTTGAACTCTATACGCTTAAATAATGCCAAATTTAATATGCAGTAATACTGAAAGAAAATTCATGCAGCATCCCATGATGCTACGCCACTGCACATTAATATATGCAAAAAGTAATGTTTGATTCATGCAGTGACAAAAATTTTAACAATTATCTATGCTAAAGCTATTTGGAAAATGTGACATCTCTTCTACCCACGGGACACGAAGTGAGTACCATTAGACACTTCTGGATTACAATTTCGTAATAAGGATGCTCAAAATAAATCTCTGTGCATCCTTTTAATATTTTTTGCGACACTGCATGAATGAGCAAAACAAGCATAATAGCAAAATTCTAGCATAATGTGCGCCAGAAACAAACAAATTTAGAACCAGAAATCACTTTTAATGAGCAAGCTAATACGCATTGTGCACATCAATAAGTTTCATTTTATTAAATATAATTTCTGTGTCTATAGTTGTTTCTATTATCTGCGCTTTATATAGGACTACCAAAGCGTCCATTCTTTGAATACCACTTTTTTCAAAAGTTCTTGTCCTTTCAGATTTATGTTGCAAAAATTGCAGAAACCTTCTCTTAAGGCTTTTTCTATTCCAATTGTTCTATACACCGACTACGGAAATCATTCTTAGGATCTTAACGGACCAGCGTTATCCTTGGTCATACGCTAATTATAAGGTTTTTTTCAATAAAGGAACTGATATAATATTTGCACAGTTTTCTTAAAGGTGGAAAAAACCTTTTTCCTAAGAATTCTAATTATAATAAATGGTCTACAGCTCGCTCTAAATTAGGTAAAAAATAAAATTTGATGTAACTCAATCATATTTACTTCTTAATGCACTTAAGAGGCTAATTTATGAATATCTCTCTTGCTCTTAACGTTCCTGTCAAATATCTTAATTTCTTTTCACATAAAAAATACTTTAAAAAAACAAAGAACTTTTTTTATCATATATTCGCAAAAGTAAAAATAAATTGTCGTTTTAGAAACTTGATTAATGTTAAAAAAAATATCGTTTGTTGTAAATTGAGAAAAAAAATCGGATACCTTCGGGTATTATTTTTTAAAACAAAGATTAACAATATAAAGTATTCTTTTTTGTCGTTGATAATAAAGGATTACGTTCAGCAATTAGATTTATTTAAATATTTCAGACAGCAGTCTCGAACATTAATTCGAAAAAAAAAATAACGAACGATAAAATAAGTCTAATTATGAATAATAGAAAAGTACAATACATTTAAATAGAAATGAAAAATAATGTTTTTTTGCATGATGCGACTCTTATACCTTGCTGGTATAGTGAAATATGTCTGATGAGAATAATATGAGTTATAATTTCCCTGTTCAAAAATAAAGTGTGCGTATTTATGACTATACGAATGTATAGATACAATGTGTATCTGAACTGATGGGTCGGGTATATCATTAATTGTTTCGATATTTTTCGAATATCACACCATTTATTATACAACGCTTTATGTGAAAAGCTGGAAGAACTGTTGAAAAGAAAACTTCTAATTAACGACCATACACGCTTATAAGTCCGTCCCAGAATCAGGAAGATATGACAGGGTAGATATCAGTTTTTGCGAAAAGTTATATTCGTCATATTTATTCACCAATTTCATACTAATTATTTGTTATTAATTATGGGGAAGCAGTGTCGGATCTAGAGCTTTCAAGGGAGTCGAGGGGGGGGGGATATCAGAAGTTTGGATGTTTAAGTCCGAGTCGGCTCGGGGCTAATTTGTGTGTATTGTGAGTCGGATTAACTTGTAATTTTTGCTACGGGAAGGGTTCGGGTCAGGTTGATTTCTACTGTTTTGCTGCGGATCTAGTTTGGGTCCGGTTGACTTAATCCATTTTATTACAGACCGTGCTCGGGATGGGTGGACATCTAATTTATTGCTGCGGGCAAGTTAAATTAAGTATTTTTGCTAACGTACCGGTTTCGGGTCGGGTTTATTTACATTATTCCGGGTTAGGATCGGTGTTGGGTTGTTTTTCACTCCTGCGAGTTGAGTTCGATTTGACCCAATTTTTTTAAAGAAAGAGTAAAATATTTTTTCGCTAAAATCTAGATTAAATCCAGGTTAGATGCCCCATTGGGGTAGTTGCCATAGTCACTGTATTTCAGCTCTTGGACGTGTGTCGGAGCTAGTGATGTTCTTGTACTATCAATTGTTATAAAAATGTGTAGTAGATGAAGTTACAGCGAATTATTTCTTCAAAGAAACATTTTACCCTTTAAAGAAAGACATTTCTTTTATTGTTGCCCCCCCCCCACCTAATTTTAATTACATAAGTTGAAACTTCCGTAGGATGTATAAAATATTTTTAATTCATTCATTATGAAACTTAAAAATCTAATCCATTTAATTTGAGAATATTAAATATGCTCCCCGAATTAGTTTTTAAAATATGTGCAATGAATATAAGAAGAGAAGGGGGGGTGATAATCCCTCTTAGTTTAGATTTAACAAGTTTATATTTCGTTAGAATTGTTCGAATGGCTTCAAATCCATTTATTCGAAGAATTCCTTTGATGTGTGGGTGTGATGCAGGATTAGTATACAAAGCATGTAAATTCTTTTCTTTTTCAAAAAATATTGTAAATTGGATGTGAATAGGATATTATATCAAATGCAAATCCTGATTTTGAATTATAAATGATAATTACCTATACTTCCTATTCTTTTATGAATAGGTTATCTATCCCGATCAAGTGGTTTGTCTAACCTTCAGGTCCGGTATAAATAGCCAAAGTTATTGATTAATGATTTTGATTAAAAAAAAACTATTTTATATTGCATTTGTATTAAAGTAACATTAATTATGATACTCTACATAAAATTTTGAGTATGTAGGTTACATGTGCACTACAAATATCATTGCTATAAAAAAGAAAAATGAAGGGGGGCTTAAGTAGGGAAACTACCCCGGACTTACCCTATATACAGTAAAAGTCTCATAACGGACACTCCCAAATAGCGGAAAGCTTTATTTAGGGAATACATTTTAAATACTTTATATAATAAAATGTATGAATAGCGGACACCTCGGAAACGTGGAATTTGCCCACTATTTAGAATTAATAAAATGTACAATAAGACCTCCGTACGGTCATTCCCGAATAGTGGACACATCTATCTAGCAAACACCTATCAGTCCCCAACACAAAGATTTGCATATTTTTGCCTCTGAATAGTTCAAACCTTCAATAAGAGACGAATTTGACGGCCCCAAAGTGTTTCCAGTGGCGGCTCTTGATTGGCTTTATTTCGGGCACTAAATGCATGTCTGGCAAATTAATTCTTTTTTACCATTATTGTTTTAAAATAGAATTTCCATTATATATTGGGCAGAAAATTTTGTCATTAAAGACGTAAAATATTTCTTTGAAATAATAATAGTAAGAAACGAATAAATTTTTCAGCCATGTATTTAGTGCCCCAAATAAAGCCAGTAACGTGCCGCCACTGAATGTTTCAGATTATTTGAATATTAATGAGTATATACAATATGTTTATTTTTCAGTATCAAAGAAAAAAAATATATATTAGAGACATAATTGTAAACTGCATTTTATAAATCTATTAAAAATCTTTCATTTTGGTTTCGTGTGGACGAAGATTTTTCAGTCGGGTTTCAGTTTTACTTCCAATGGAATTGTCGGGTTCAGGTCGGGACAACCCGTTTCGCTTACGACGCTATGTGGGACCAAATCAAAATTTTATGTGGTAATTTCGAAAAGTGGAGTTATTTTAAGTGGGATTTTGTAGGATATCAAAATTTCCCGAGTTCCCTAAGTTTTTAGGAATTATAAAACGTCGTTGTATTAAACATTACAGTATAAGAAACTACTGTCGCCTCTAGGAAGGGAGATTAAATATTTTAATTGCCCTGGGTGCTTAAAACGCAGCCTACGCTACTATCTTGTATTCTTATATGTGTATGAATAACAATGATTTTGTAAATGTGTCAGAAAAAAATGCGAGTTTGTTTTTGAGAAAATATATGAGAAAATATATGTTTTATGTCCTACATCAATTGTTCTAGAAACAGAATGGGCATCCTCAGAAACATGGGTGTATAAATTTACAGTTAACCCCTTGGAGACGAGCGACACGTATACGTGACGCATAAGATGCTCAGAATCCTCGATTATTCCCACCAGTTATTTTTTATTGTAAGCTTTGCCTTATTTAATGCTAGCATTTCTAAGATTCAATTAGCCGAAAATTTCTGTTTTGAAAAACCGGTGATAAAAGATTAAAAATTCTGTAAAGAACGCTCGTCGCGAAGGGGTTAATGCCAATCATTATTTTTCGAGATATAGCAAATTGCACTTTTCGTAAAGCAAAGAGATCATATTCTGCTGCCGTTCATTCACATATAAGAAAATTGAAAGTAATAACAAGAAAATTATGTTAAAATTTCTTTTAAATAAAATTTTGGAGATTTAAATTTATTTAACCCATACGCTGCCAAGCATGAGTACACTCGTGGTTTTTCAATCTAAAATTACGAATTCGTACTGGAAATTTCGAAAGAAGAATTTTTATTTTAAAAATGTCTCACGAAATGTCTGTCATTAAATAAAGGAAATATTGCTATTAGAATTTTCTGGTGTGAATTCGAACTTTCTAAATAAAATAAAATTCCAGTAATTTTAATCCGGCAGTGAAAGTGTTAATTTTTCTAAATTTGTGGATATACATCTAACACATTTTCTTATACATGACGATTTCATAAAATGTATTCCAATAATACAGTGATGGAACAGTGGAGCATCATTCAGTCGATTGTCACCACTAATGTTTAATAGTATTCTTCGACTTAAAAAAATCTCAGCAACCCTTTGCTTAAATTAGACGAAGAATACTATTTAAATTTAGAGATGCCAATTTGTTCTCTAGTGCGCCACTGTTCCATCACTGATAGTATCTTTTCATGACAAATATAATGTCCGAAATATAGTGTTCAAAACAAATATATTGTCGAAAAAGTGTACGAAATCGAAGTTGGTTCAGTTTTAAATATGTAGAGAACCCGGTTTTAAAATCCGCATTAATATTCTAAAAGAGGACAATATTTCTAGCCTAATGAGACATTTTATATGATTTTATTGTAGAAGGACTTGGGAATAAAAGCAAGTGTATTTTTTTTATTGCGACTGTCATTGTATAAATTATGCTACAAAGAGTATTTTCTCATAATTTTCTTATGCCTTTCATAAACTAAATTTTATTTAAAAATATAACTCTAACAATTTATATCATTTAAAAATATTTCTTACAGAAAACTTATAAAAAATAGTGTAATTAACGGGGCTCGTACGTTTTAAAACCATTTTTAACAGAATTTTTCGCCTTATTTAAATGCAGAAAAGCAATACAAATCATGCAATTTAGTGTACGAAGCCTGTTAATTTACGTACTTTATTTAAAAATTGATGACTTTATGTTAACAAACACGATAAAAGACAATTCACATATTTTGAAATAAACTTAAATAATAAAGACATTACTTCTTCTAAAAATTAACACATTTTATATCCTAAGAAATTTATTCTTCGACTTACTTCCATTACGCAAGTATTCAACATTATTATTCTGTTTTCTGCATTTTCTTGCAGGAATGAAGTCTGAAACTAATGAAGACGAAATTCTTGATACTAATGAATGATATCGCAGATTTTCCAGAGAATAGCCAATTTGTATACGTATGAATAACTTTGAATCACGAAGGCGTGGTGTCAATTAATATCTTGGCAGATAATCAATTAAGGGCGTTGACAGCCAAATGAAGCTTTATGTAATCTGCTATAATTTTAACCTTAACTTATATTCTAAGCAGGTGCATTGAGCAGAATATCACGAATGCTATGTCTTTATTAAACTAAGACTTTTTCGTTTGTTTTTTCATAATCTGAAGTATGCATAAACATTATGAATATTCTCTATTCAATTTCGATAATTTGAACAGAGGTGATACATTATTTGTACCACTTAATTTTAATCCCAAAATGCCATAATTGCCCCAACAATTTTGAATAAAATTATGCTTTAATGATGTACGCAAAGAAAAGTATTTACTTATTTTGAAATAAATTTATTTGTAAATTCTGCTGTTAATGACTCTTTTCAATATTTTAGTAACTAACGTAATTTACTTCTGGAATTGTTAAACATATGCACAATTCTGACAAGTGTACTTTTGCGTTCATTTATTAAAAAATACATTTTACTGTCTTAAAAATGAAACTATACAGTTTTTTTAAATATTTATTAAAAGTTCATCTTTCCGTAATTTAATTATAAACATACTTATAATGCAGCCGAAAGTTCTTTCAAAAAAGGATTTATAACCATTTTATTCGTACAGCGTGTTTACGGCCCCTATAAATTAACAACACTTTTTCCTAATCATACTTTAACGAAAATTACTTTTTGATACCATTATTTCTGAATAGATTTTTTTGCCCTAATAATTCGCTGAATTTATAATACGTATATTACTTTTCAGAAAAAGTGTTACTGAAAAATAATTACTGTACAATGTGTATAACTGATAGATCGCTCTATTTTCGTACAGAGATTTTTGCTGTATTCTATTGGAGAAATTTAGAGATTATATACTGCAAATATTAACGCACGAAAACACTGAAATTCACGGGTGATAGTTTGGACAGCACTTTGGTGTACATAAAACATCAATGACGAACTCAGAGGGAATGAGAGTTATGGACACCACCAGTGTTGCCAGATTGGGGACTTTTTTAATTCAGATTGTTTGATTGTCCCCGCTTTTTTTTAAATAGAAATATTCGGCCTATATAAAAATAGATTAAATATTCTGAAAAATAAGGCGAATTATATTATTTTTTAAAAAGTGCTGACAATCAAATAATACAAATTAAAAAAGTTCCCAATCTGGCAACACTGGACACCACTATTGTTTAATAGAAATTTTCTCCTTACGTATTCGTGGAATCCTGCAACTAAATAAGACGAAAATTAATGTTCTAAAATAGTGATATCCGTAACTGCACTCTGGGTACGGCACTGTAAAGTACAATATTCCCAAATGGTCCGATTTTCTAATACGGTAGTTCCTAAGACATATTTTCGTTGTAAGTTTCTACAATATTTGCATAATACCTTCTATTAAATCGTAAGAAAATATAATAAGAAAGCTTTTATTTGAAAAAAGTGGCATTAAAAAAAGTGGAAAATTTTTGTAGCCTTGAAAATACTTTATATTTACCAGAGCTGCAAAGTGTCATGGATGTTAGTATACCAGTATTTTTGTATAAAAAATTTTGGTTTATTTAATCGGAGATTTAAAACCCAAAGTATAACACGACTTCCTATAGTTAAGTACTTGTATTCGAAATTCCGGAGACTTGAAAACTCTGTATTCATTAAAGACGCGAATGTTATCTTTTTACTGGAATAAATCACGCGGAAAGAAATCCAATCCTTCTCTTCACGAATGAGTAAAATACTATGTTTTAAACATATCACAGTTAAAAAATTTCCAGTCTTACATCGTCACTTTTCTATTACGTTTTTACTTCAAAATATATTAAACAATTCAAATGTGAAATTATACTCTAAAATAATATAAAATATATCTGACCAAAATGTCTTATAACCCTTTGCTATATTTTAGAAAATGTCTACTGTAGTGGAAATGAAGCATGAAAGTAAAAAAAAAAATATGACCTACAAAACTGTCTTTAATAAATTAAGCTTTTGAATCACCTTAAAAGTGCATTCAAAGATTTCAAATGCTCCTAACATTATCTGAAATTAAATGTTGAGATATCGCTTTATGTTTTTTTTTCAAAATTAGTATAGGTACGTTAACAATCAAACGTAGACATATAAATTTTGTGTGACAAAATGTCCCCATACAGTATTTATTTACGAAACTGCGACACCATAACTTTTCCAAACATACTGCCAGAATACTATAAAAAATTGCTGCACTTCAGCACTGAGGCAGCAGGTTTGATGCCTCTGTGCTACACCGTTATCCTGTGGTGCTACTGTCAGCATTTTAACATATTCGCGACATATATACGTACGGATGTAATTTTTAGTACTACTATATTCGAATTGTAGACACTATAATTGCCTAATCTCTGTGATTAAATAAGGTGAAGATTGGTATTCAAAATCAGTGAAACCTAAATATAAATTGTCGCATAGGGATACTCATCGCAAAGCAATCAAGCATAAACAACGAAAAAAGCTGAAAAATCATTAAAAAAGTCAAATACAATTGCCAACTACATTAATTTTAACACAATTATTTCAAATTGGTAAAGAAATCATAAAAGTTGTAATTTTCCAACTGGACGAAAAATGTCCGGGCCAGGATTCCAACCTGGGACCTCTCGGCTGAAGCCTCCATGCTCTACCAACTGAGCTATCCCCGTCGAATCTGGAGGATATAATTCATCCAGTTTGGAGAAATAGAAGGACATAATTCATCCAATTTGGATGAATTATGTCCTCCAGATTCGACCGGGATAGCTCAGTTGATATATCGTGGCGGCTTCAGCCAAGACATACCAGGTTCGAATCCTGGTCCGGACATTTTTCGTCCAGTTGGAAAATTACAACTTGTACAATTACCAACATCCAAGCATTCTAGAAATTGGATATGTGAAATAGAATAGTCAGATGTCAATATAATAGATTTCGAGCAGTTGTATCTACTTACATTAATACTAAATATACCAACAACCTGTCATTTGATCAATACCAAATGAAAATATTTTGATTCCAGCCTCAAATTTCTTCAGAAAATAAATAAAATGTAAATCGCGCAGAAATAAATGAAATAAAAATGTTAAATAGATTTAAATAAAAATTCTGGTGTGAAATATTTTTATAAACTTGAATAAAATTTCCTGTCTTTATAGTGTTAATTGAATGTGTACTAAATTATCATTTTCTTGCTTATCATTGACGCTAACTGTGACTGTCAACACGATTACGGACTATTAGATCTTTATATTTAATAATTCAGTTTTGAAATTAAAATTAATACTTTGGAAGCTAAAAATCGTATCGATAAAATGTTATTGTCATTTATATATGATTTCATCTTCCGTAATCACGCCCTCTGTAAATCGAAATATTTTTACAGCGACTGGTTTGACACAAAATTAAATATATTTGGGAAATCATTTTGTTTTGTTTTGTTTTATGAGGAAAACATTTAATAGCATCTTAATTGATAATTTTCTTGCACGCGATAATTACATATGTTTGCTAATCCAATTTTAAAATTAAAGTTAATAAGTTTTAAGCTAAAAATCTTTTCGACATAACATTTTTCCTTTTATACATAGTCATGTAGGGTTAATACGCTTTTGTCACACTTTTAAAATATCATTCTTTTCCTTACTTAAATGCAGAAAAATATTACAAATCCTGCAATTAAACGTGGCGTCTAAAATTTCTGCTATTTAAATATTAAATAGACATTTTCTATTAACAAATTTAGGTGAAAGCGTACGAACCCTGTCGTGTAGATTTGAAATTGGGCATAGTGTAGAAAAACATTTATTGGAGGATTAATATAATAGAAAAAAAATTCATGGTACGTTCATAATGCGTTAATTGGAATGTTGCTACTGAGACTCGGGAATGTGATTATTTAGGTTGCTTTCGATAAACTGATATAAAATACCGAGAACATCATAACATTGTAGTATCCTTCAAATATCCGTGCTAATTTAGAGTGGCATTACAACTTTCATTATTCTAGTAAATATAACTCGACATTTCCAAAGCCATTCTGAGACTTGCTAAAACATTTTGCACACTAACGTTAAGATGAAAAAAAAATGTGTATGCACATTTAAGATAGAACTTAAGTAATAAGCTGTTCGTTATGTGTGCTGGAGATAAATACAACTTTAATAATACATTTGTATTCATTTTTTTTTATCTGACTGAAATACGAGTTATACTTCTTACGCTATTTTCAGAGGTCTCATGTACGTTTTTAATTGGTCCCACTGTAAAAATAAGATTTGGCATTTTTTCTTAGAAATGTCCTCTACAAAGGTAGTTTCAGCCTGCAAGTTTAAATATTACCAACAAAAACACACACACACACGACAGAATGCAATTTAATATATATTCTTTGATTTGTGCTGCACAGAGGAATTTTAGGGGTTCACTGCAAATAATATATTAAAGGCAAAAATATATACTTGCACTTTTAGATAACTTATGTAAGTTTATCACCTTCGCGACGAGCATCGCGTATTCGTAACGCATAAGGCGCTAGGAATCCTTGTTTTTTCTACAAGAGATGTTTTATTCTAAATTTGGCTTTACTTAATTAGAGCATTTCTGAGATTAAAATCGGAAAAAAACTTTGTCTTGAAAAACCGGTGGAAGAAAGAATGAAAAATTTTTAAAGGACGCTCAACTCAAAGGTATCAGTTGCTTACCGTATTTTCCGGTGTGTAAGACGCGGCTACAAAAATTCTGTTACGAACCAGAAATTTTATTTATTAAAAAAGGTCACCAAAGTTTCATACACAAATAGGTTATATTATATTAAATAAACTATCTGGTCGGAAACAGATTTATTTGAGCCGCGGCTTACACACCGTAAATTACGGTAAATTTCACTTATCTGGTTATTCCTATTTTATTGTTTTTGTTACATCTGTTTCAATAATATAATTAATATAATCTGAATCTAACGTTTTATATACTGGCGTTTTAAATGAAATCTTGTTATAGTTTTATGAACAAACAATGTTCTCGTTCTTATATTTTATTGTCTTTTTAAATTTTAGATATACCTGGATAAGGTATGGTCATATTTAGACTACCACTAATTCGATAATCTTCTTTTTAGAATTATGTTCGGAATACTGTACAGATTATCTTCGTTGCAGATTTCGCTTGCAAATATTGTGGATATCTAGCACGAAGATTATTGTATGAAAATAGTGGTAACAGTAAAAGTGACTTCCCCGATATAGCATTCATTCTTAGCGTTTTCACACAATTTGTCATTTTAAGATATATTTTATACGATTTCCAAAAAGTAGGAATTCAAGTAGTATTGTTTTTAATGAAAATATTTTTTTTAACACAGAAAGTACCCATAGAGTTTTTGGCTTAAATTTTAGTATTTTAATACTTTCAAATAATATGAAAATAAATTTTTTAATGAGTACTATCGTCTAATACTAACGTTAATTATAATATAAATAAGGAAACTAATATGGATAATATAGATTTCATTCTTTATTCTATTAAGTAATCAAGCCTTATTTATTTGTTTTCTATATGCATACCCCTAAAATATAAAGCGTCGGAGTAAATTAGTTGGTTAGATGATCATCAGTTTCGGGCGTTAGCTGCCAAATGAACCGCTTACATAATCTACTCTGCCTTCCTGTAATCTCATCGGCTTTAATAAACAACTAACTTAGAAATTAAAATTGAGGTTCTCAGTCCCATTTAATCTAATAATTCCGTCGTTTCAAAATTTAAGGAAAGGAACATGTTTGAAAATTTTCCAGACTTTTTAATTAGAATTGAGAATAATTTATGTTTTTATAAATATGGAAATACTTTAAAATTTACGTAACTTTAATGTACAAGCCATTGAATTTACTTTTTAATAAATGAAAAAATCGATTACGATACTTCAAAGATTTAAAGAGAAATGTTACGTATATTAATACAACATTAATAATACTTTCTTAATACATTTTTTAAAAACTGATACTCATTTGAGGAGGTCCGGGGTTCAAAATTTTATTTTCTCTTTATATATAAGATTTTCTATATTTTTTCCCCTCAAATGTATCTTTATATTAAAATTACTTTTCAGAAAAAAACTTTTTGAAAACATTTAAATTTTGTTTTAATAAATGTTAAAAATAAAATAATAAT
Organism: Maratus michaelseni; assembly: GCA_963931845.1. Lineage (NCBI taxonomy): Eukaryota > Metazoa > Arthropoda > Arachnida > Araneae > Salticidae > Maratus > Maratus michaelseni. The sequence continues at coordinate 190,102,816 of OZ007599.1, read as the reverse complement.
TTTTTTGTCATTCCATGTCATGTGGCCTAAATCAGGATGCTTTTCCTGCCCTACCCCCTTCAATTTAGATGTAATAGATACAGGACATAACATTATATATAAGTCTAAGATAGACATCTCCAAACTGTAAGAATCAGAAGCGGTATCTTTGGGTCACCAGGGGTTCTTCTGTGATTTTCTTTATTTCATAGACTCAAAAAAAAAAAAACCCGACCAAATCACCAAGTTTGTCTTTTGACAATAAATCATACAAGAAACATTACTCATTTAAAATATGCGGTATAGTACAACTTTTTGTGCGAAAAAGCATAACTGCAATATTAAAAATCAGAAATCAATATATTCATCATTACTTGCCCTCACAATAGACCATGCGGCTTATAGGGATGAATTTTAACCTTAATTTAAGAACTTGCAACTACTGAACAAATTACTTTAAACATTAATAACTCTACCAAAAAATTACTTATGTAGATGTCGTAGAGCTGTTGAAGTTGTGGTTTTTCTCCTGATTAAATATTCTTTAATTCATTCATATTTGAAATCGCTTTAACCATTTATGCCTAGCGTCTCAATTTTGGGACGCTTTCGTAAAATGGGAAAAAGTGCATTTCACACCACTTTTTTCTTTCCTAGAAATATGGTGCCTTATTTTATTGAGAACTCGATAAAATAAGGCACCAAATTTCTCTATAAAAAAAGTGGTGTGAAATGCACATTTTCCCATTTTACTAAAGCATCGACGCCAGGTATAAATGGGTTAAACAAATGTCATAAATTTTACCAGATTTTCAGAAACCCATATTTCAAAAGGGACATTTCTGCTATTATTACCGCTAGTACCAATGGAAAGAACTCATATTATTTGACAAGAAAACGTTTGTTTCATTTTGGGACACCTGGGTATAAGGTAAATAAAGTAAGGTTCAAAACTGATAACTTTCTGTAAAACTAATAATTTGACCTGCTTTGTGTCAGATTCAAAACTATATCTGCGTAGAAATCGATTCTAAAAATCACTTTGGAAGTCTCTGGAAGACAGAAAACAGTGACTTAGGGGAAAAATAACATGAGGGGAAGAATATATGAAATATGCGACTTATTCCATTTAACCCTTCTTTGCATGAGATTTTATTTTACAATTGTGTTTTTTTATACATATATTAAATATTTGACACCAGAAATTTTAAGATAGATTTTTAACTTTGTTCAGCAACACAGTTCACGGGAAATTTACTGGATTAATAGTTCTATATAAATATAGTGGTGGCGAACAAGTTGATTATTTATTTATTAAAAGTTAAATAAACAGTGATGGAAATTTACATCACTATGCAATTAAGGGTTAAACTTGTCTAGGAGTTCCTGGCCAAATATCCCAGTACAGATGCAAAGTAATGTCCCGGTACACTCAAATATATCTTGAATGCATGAAGCTAGACTAGTGGAACAAGTGTCTACCTATAGTAATTGAACTGCGCACTATCATATGAGAGTGGCATCAATGCCCTCCATTGGTGAAATTTGGCAAATAGTGAGCCTCTCTAGACAAATATGAGAAATAGAGAAAAATATGAATTACGAAAGCATCCTCGATTATGTTTGAAATGGCACCTTACATATTAAGAGCTCTGCCAATATGGAAAATATTAGTGGCGTATTTAACCCTTTCGGGCGCGGTGTAAATTTGTTTGCAAAATGATGAAATAATAGACTGACACCGGAATTTACAAACGAATCCATTAGTAAAAAGAAACTTGCTTATTTTCTGGTTCTTAATGAAAGGAAAATTTTAATTAAATATTCTTGGTGCCGTTTGTCAGTTTTAGAATTAAAATTGGGTGTCCTTTTTTGTGACCACCGCCCGTTAAATGGTTAATCCGGTGTTTGGTTGTCAAAATTAACATTTCAGAGTTTCAAATACAGTTAGTTTTACTTATAAGACATTTCATGCTAAATCGAGGCTTCTCTAAATTTTTGTAATTGTGATATTGTTTTCGCCATCTCTCATATTTTTCGAGGTTAATAGGGTATTGAATTTCCACATTTAGTTACTATTTGGCTCTACGGCCACTCTCATATGATAGCACATAGTCATTTTACTATAGGTAGACATTTGTTCCACAATTCTAACTTTATCCATTCAAGAAATATATGAGTCTATCGGGACAAAACTTTGCATCCGGCATAGGACACCCGGATTGGACCCCTACACCAGTTACATCTACTTATTTCATATACATTTATGCTGTTATTTGCCTACTGCAGAGTTCTCAGTCTTCCAGAGATTTCCAGAGACATTTTAAAAATCAATTTGTACATAGATATACGGATCTCACGTTACGGATCTCACACAAAAATGGGTGCATTTGAACCTTGAGTATTTTTACCTTACACCGAGTAGGCCCAAAATGAAACAAACGTTTTCTTTTCAATTAAGGTGTGTTCTTTCCAGTGTTCTTTCCCCTTATTTAGTGACTTAAATTCAATAATTAAACAAGAACGAAAAATCATGCGTCAAGCATAGATTATGTAACACTTTCCAACGCTTCCAATATAATTTTACAAATCATACCGTTTAATAAGCTAAAAGATAACATCTAAGTAATCCGAATACTTTTATTCAGCCCTGTATAGGATCTATAGATTTGTATATATACTACATAGGATGTTAAATTTTAGTTCAGTTAGGAAACGCGTAGCACAGTTTAAAATTCTCCATCTGGAGTTAAATAATACGGAAATGTGTTCGCGAACTTTTGTGCTTCCCTGTATAGGATATACAGAATTTATACACACCACATAATAGACAAAAAGCGAGTTAAAATTAAAATCGCGATCAGTAACTTAAAACGCACTTCCAGGAATTATTGTTAACATACAGTAGAGAATTCTTTTGTGTGTCCCTGTAAATGAACGATGACTGCTATACACACAATATTCTGTAATAAGTCTCTTGTAATGAACCTTATATAAATTTCAATGCGTTTAATATAGTGAAACATTATTTAAATAAACCGCAGACGATTTTTCTCCATAGACGTAATGTAACGGAATTCTTTTGACTGTCCCTGTAAAGTAAGTATAAGTGCTATGCACACCCTATTCCATATTAAGCTTCTTCTAATGCACCTTAGTGATATATATAAATTTCAATGCGTTTAAAACAGTGAAACATTATTTAAATAAACCGTCAATGATTTTTCCCCATAGACCGCAATGTAACGGAATTCTTTTGAGTGTCCCTGTAAAAAAACCGTAAGTGCTACACACTTGAAATAGGGAACATGCTATAGATAACAACTATAACATATAAAAATTGCAGAGCAATCCGAGCATATTTACGGGAGTTAGAGCACGGACAGACGGCAGACGGCAGACGGCCAGACGGCAGACGGCCAGACGGCCAGACGGCAGACGGCCATACGGCCAGACAAACCGAAGTCATAAACACTTTTCAACTAGGTTGGAAAGTGTTAAAAAGGGTATGAATTTTATATGAAAAGAGTGTTAACTCTACGACCCGCTAGATGGCCGCGTAGTGAGCACCACTGATCTACTTGTCTGGGTGTGAGTTTGACGTTTTTAGAAGAGGTACGTAGATGCAGAAGACGCTACATGGCCAGATACAGGATATGGAATTTATAAAACATAAATTATGTGAAGGAAAACATCCGGAATGTTGGCTTTACATTAAAACATTACAAATTTAATATTACAAATTATAACATACTTTTTAAAATTATATTTTACAACATTTACAGTGTTGTAGCCAGAATAGTGGTCCATAAGCTCGAAATACCACTACTTTTGTATTGTAAACTTCGTCTTATTTAATTGAAAGAAATTCTGTGAGTAAATAAAGCTTAGTTACTCTTCAAAATAAGCGGAATCTACTGCCTCTGCTGTTGGTAATTTATTAATCCTACGTAGTTTTGCATTAAGTTGCAATTGATATTTGATATTAAAGTCTTTATTTAAAACATATTTATACAAAATGCAGTATTAATTATTAAAATAAGTAAAGTATTATTATTATTAATAAAGTAAATCTCAATTATTAAAATGTGTTCAGTTACACTAGAGGAAAAATGGCAGATTTATGTCGGGTCAAACATATTTAAGTGCAGTAGATCAAACTATCTTAGCTTCCCTTTTGAAACAAAATGTAAAAACACATGGTAATTAACTATTTCAAATTCTACTTCATTTTCGACCTTGTAGACCATTTAATAAAGAACACTCTAAAACGAAAACATCTTCTTTAACTTTATGAAAGCAGTGTTGCCAGTCAGCTATTTTTTTTAAATTCAGATTTCTTAATTGCCACCACTTCTTTGAAATAGTAAAACTCACCTCATTTAACAACTGGGGATTAACCCCAGAACTACCGGAAATTTTACTCAATCTTGGTAAAAATATTTCACACCAGAATTTTTATTTAAAACTATTTAATCCCTTGGGTACATTTGACGACTGAGACTCGTCGTCAGTATTGTCCACGGCTTTTTTTATTATTATTCAGAAATTTCGAATTTATATCAGAAAATTCGAACAGTACTTCTCGCTTCTTTTTAATCAGGGAATATCTGTCAACAAATACTTAAAAAACCACTACCATAATATCCGGCGTATAAGCCGCGGCTGAAATAAATATGTTTCGGAGCGGAAATTTTGTTTAATTAAATGTAACGCCTTGCATCTTGGCAGTTATTTGAAATTATTTCTCTAAAAATATTTCTGGTTTGAAACAGACTTATTTTACCCGCGACTTATACATCGGAAATTACGGTATTCCAAATTTCTGGTGTGTGTGTTCTGTACGATTTTTTAAAAAATAAATCAGTAACCAAAGGGTTAAGTTATTTATTTGATTTATTTCTCTGGGTTTTATATTTAACTTATTTTATGAAACATTCTGGTTCGAATAGTCATTTTGACTGTACCTGTCAGGTCCAGCGGACCCATCTAGTAAGATGAAGGTTAAACTACAAGGCGAATTATACTATTTAAAAATGGTAGCAATGAAGTAATCTGAAATAAAAATGTATTTGTATGACAACACTGTACGACAGTCATATGAAAACCTTCTTTTTGTATGGGGAGAGGGATTGTAAAATTAAACTTTATGTTTTATTTTCACCAAAATGGCGTTTAAAAAATGTTAATTATTAGAAGATGCTTGTAATGTGTTTTCATCTTGTGTTTCTCTGGCAAAAATATTTTTAAAATGAAATAAGTCAGTTGGTTATACCTCTTGTATCATTAAACGTCCACAATTTCCCAATATTACTAAGGAACATCAGTGTTGCCAGTAGACTACTTTTTTAATTCAGTTTTTTTTATTGCCACCAGTCTTTTGAGAAAGGAAAATTAATCTTATTTGAAGACAGATTAAATATTGCGAAAACAAATCGAATTATACCATTTCAAAAAACTGGTGTCAATCAAGCAATCTGAATTTTATAAAAGTAGCCCACTGGCTATACTGATTAACGTGCACTACGTATATGTCCATCCGTGATAATTAATATAATAATTAATCTATTTCTAATTGATGTATGCATATGTATAGTACGTTTTTGTAAACTTACGAATTTTTCGTATATTTTTTAGCCATAATGAAACACATGAAATGCAAAGTGAACGACTATCGATGTGTATATAGAAATCCACATGAAATGAAGTCACGTCAGCGTTCTGAAATATATTAAATAGAATTTCTGTTTCTGGAAATACTTGTTTTATTCTAGACTTCAATACAATACATAAGCGACAAGGGAAAACGGAAAATGACGGGTTTGTTTAAACTGCCATTGTAATTACTGGCAATTATATAACGAAGACTTATTAACAGATTTATAAAGAATGGATAATATTTTAGGTAGAAAAAAATTAGTACTTGTATACTACATCCCCACCGGTGCAAAATATCGCGGATTTTGAAGAACACTCTTTGATAAAATTTTGTTCGACTTATAGAATTGCAGTAAATTTATTGTTAAATAACAAGAACTTTGCTTCTGAAAGGCTTAATAAGGACAAGTGTTCTTTTCTTCATTGCATACAAATATAATGAAATCATTCCATAGAATACGAATTTTTTACATCTATGGATATTTTTTCCCCTTGAAACTGTTTTGTTTACCACTATTGATTCTGAAAATGTGTTTGGAATTCACTGGAAGAGCTATGAAACTGCAGTAGGGAAATAATAATGTAAAATGATATGAAATAAGTGGATCATACCATGTCACCTGGGCTAGGGGCATCTGGATGGGTGTCCTAAAGCAAATGCAAAGTAATGTCCCGGTACACTCAAATATCTCTTGAATGGATAAAATTAGACTAGAGAAACACGTGTCTACCTATAGCAAATGACTACTCGCTATAATACGAGACTGAATTCTGCGCCCCCTATTTACTAAATTTGAAAATTATCGAACCTATCCATAAACATATATGAGAAATAACAGAATAATATCAATTACAAAAGTGTAGAACATCTCAATTTAGTATGAAATGACGTCTTGTATGTAACAATAATTTTATTAAAAACTCTGAAAACATCGAAAAGAGTTTTGTTGTATCTAACACTAGAATGACCAGGAATTTTACTTACGGTCTGTAGAAATATTTCGCACTAGAAATTTTATTTAAAACTATTTAACTTATTTCTGTGTGCTTTATATTTTACTTATTTTATGAAGAAATATTTGGTGTGAATCGACATTTAATCATTTTATTGCAGACGATACGTCTCCTACTGGGTATTGTAGTGTTAACCAGGTGTTTGGTTATCAAAAAATTAACATTCAAAGTTTCTAATACAAGTAGGTTTACATGTAAGACATTTCATACAAAATCGAGGATGATGAAGTTTTGTAATTTATTTTCTTATTTTTTTCTATCATTCATATTGTTTTGAGAATTTCCACATTTAGTTACTATAGGGCACTTCAGCCTCTCACATATGATAGCACTGTGTCGTTGTACTATAGGTAGACACTTCTTCCAAAATTCTATCTTTATCCATTCAAGAGATATTTGAGTATATCTGGACATGACTTTCCATCCGGCCTACGACATCTGTCTAAGACCCCGTAGACCAGTTGACATAGAATGCCCACTTATTTCATAAACTTTTTTTTCTTAATGCAACGATTTCAGTCTTCCAGAGACTTTAAGATACATTATTAGAATCAATTTCTACGGTGGATACATTTACGAATCTCACACAGATTACTTGTTTTAAACCTTCCTTTTTAGCAGTTTCCAACCTAGTTGAAAAGTGCTTATGACTTCGGTTTGTCTGGCCGTATGGCCGGATGGCCGTCTGGCCGGATGGCTGTCTGGCCGTATGGCCGTCTGGCCGTCTGTCCGTGCTCTAACTCCCGTAAATATGCTCGGATTGCTCTGCAATTTTTATATGTTATTGTCGTTATCTATGGCACGTTCCCTATTTCAACTGAAGTGTGTAGCACTTATAGTTTTCTTACAGGGACACTCAAAAGAATTCCGTTACATTGCGGTCTATGGGGAGAAATCATTTGCGGTTTATTTTAAAAATGTTTCACTATTGTAAACGCATTGAAATTTATATAGATCACTAAGATGCATTAGAAGAAGCTTAATATGGAATAGTAGGTGTATAGCACTTAGAGTTACTTTACAGGGACAGTCAAAATAATTCCGTTACATTACGTCTATGGAGAAAAATCGTCTACGGCTTATTTAAATAATGTTCCACTATTTTAAACGCATTGAAGTTTATATATATTACTAAGGTGCATTGCAAGAGGCTTACTACAGAATAGTGTGTGTATAGCAGTCATCGTTCATTTACAGGGACACACAAAAGAATTCTCTACTGTCTGTTAACAATAATTCCTGGAAGTGCGTTTTAAGTTACTAAACGCGATTTTAATCTTAACTAGCTTTTTGTCTATTACGTGGTGTGTATAAATTCTGTAGATCCTATACAGGGCAGCACAAAAGTTCGCGAACACATTTCCGTTTATTGACAGAAACTCCAGAAGGAGAATTTAAACGGTGCTACGCGTTTCCTAACTAAACTAAAATTTAGCATCCTATGTATATATACAAATCTATAGATCATATACAGAGCTACATAAAAGTATTCGGATATTTTTCCGAATATTGTATATATTGAAAATTCCTGAAATTACGTTTTTAAATATGTTATGCGTTTTCCAAATTGTTTACTTAGATGTCATCTTTCAGCTTATTAAACGGTAATGATTTGTAAAATTATTTTAGAAGCGTTGGAAAGTGCTACATAATCTATGCTTGATGCATGATTTTTCGTTCTTGTTTTAAACTTAGAACGAAGAGGACCAGCATGAAATAAGCGTTTTCTTGTAAACTGAAGTGTTTGCATTCCAGTGGTGCTAACGATAACAAAATCGAAAGTGTTTCTTTTGAGATATAAGCTTTAGAAAACTGGGTTGAATTCATGAAATTTTTTGAAGGGATTTTAAAGACGATTACATTAAAAAATACTACAGAATAAAACAACTTCCGCAACTGTATGAAATCTTCTCCCTCAGTAAAATGCTCCGTATAATCCATGCCGCTTTTTTCAGCAGCAATTTCGCGAGACGTTCGACGACGTCAATTCAGATAAAACATAGAGATATTTGAAAATGAACTGATGTGTTCTAAATATTATACAGAAAAATTCTGGTACAGATCTATTAACTAATAAAAATAAACCTAGTATTAAAAATTTATTAAAAATTGTTTTTTATCACAGTGCAAGGTGAGTAGAGTAGATTTGACATTTTTTCCTCCCATTTTATGAAGAAATTCAGATTAGTTGCCAGAAATAGTGAAATGAATTATTTGCTTTATTTACTATCAGGCATTTCGTGAATAAATAAATAAAAAATCTTAGTAAAGTGACTAACGTTTAAAGTAATTTGTTCAGTAGTTACAAATTATTAAAGGTAGGCTAAACTTCGCGGCGATATGCCGTATGGACTATATTGAGCCCAAATAATGATGATATATTGATTTCTGATCATTACTACTCTAATTATATTTTTAACACAAAAAGTTATTCTAGAAAACATATTTTCAATAAGTTTGGTTTCTTGTATCATGAGCAAAAAGAGGGCAAACGTGGGGATTTCATCGTATTAATGCTACTGTGAAATAGTGAACTTTACAGAAAGGCCCGAGGTGATCTAACTATACTACTCCTGACTCTGTCAGTTTCCACATGTCCATCTTAGACCTATATATATACAGGGTGTATCAGAAATGCTTCAACAAACTTAGAGGGATGATAGTACTCATGAAGACGAACAAAAAATGCAATGGAACATGGGGTCGCAAATGACGTTTAACCCTTTCAGGTGACAGTAGTATGTTTATGAAACCACTTAATTTTAATTCCAAACGCCACAATGGCACCAGAATTTTGCTAAAATCTTTTACATTTAATATGTATGTGAAATATAGCCTTTTTCTTATTTACAAACAATTTGTTTTGTAAATTCTGGTGCCAGTCATTTATTTCAACATTTTAGTACTAAAAGTACTTTGCCCCTGAAAGTCTTAAAGGATGAAAATCGAGAAAATGCGTTTTGGACAAACGGAGATAAGAAAGAAATACGCCAGAAAATTATTTATTGCACAGAATATGTACAACACAGCTCGTGATGTCCAGAGAAAACAAATATTTTACAACAATTGTTCAAAGTGTCAACAGCGGGCATTATTACACAGAGTACACCTACGGAGCAACGACTGGCGGACACGCTATGTGTAATAATGTCCGCGGTCGACACTTTGAACAATTGCTGTAAAATATTTGTTTTCTCTGGACATCACGAGCTGTGTTGTACCTATTCTGTGCAATAAATAATTCTCTGGCGTATTTCTTTCTTCTCTCCGTTTGTCCATTTCCAGACGCATTTTCTCGATTTTCATCCATTAAACGTCATTTGCGACCCCATGTTCCATTGAATTTATTGTTCATCTTCATGAGTACTATCATTCTTCTAAGTTTGTTGAAGCATTTCAGATACACCTATATGTCTGGAATCAATTACATCAAAATTGGAGAGAGTCAAGCTGGAGCCTCTAGGCCAGTTGTCATGGAATGACCCAATTGCAGCCGGACTTTTTTAAAGAGGTTTTACTGTATGGGTTGTGGAAAAAGTCGTTATAGTAAACAAAAATATATTTGTTTGAACATTTCAAATGCTCTTGTCAAAAGTTTATGTGTGATGGATATAACATTTTCAAAAGTGATAAATGTACATTAATATAACTGTTTCCATCAAGTGAGGGAAATTTTCAGAAAGAGTAGATGACACACATCTCGAACATATAACACATAACATAACACCACATAAAACACACATGCATAAAAATAACAGCCAAATAATAAAACTTTAAACACGCTTTTTTTCTTGTAAAATGCTCCGTATATTCCATGCTGCATTCTTCAGCAACACTTTCACGATAAGTTAACCCCTTGAAAGGCACAGGTATATTATATATACCACTTAATTTTAATTCCAAAATGCCACAGTGACACCAGAATGTTATAATGAAATTTTGAATTTATAAGGTACATGAGGAAAAGCTTTTACTTAGTTTAAAATAAATTCGTTCGTGAATCCTGGTGTCAATCAATCATTTCAATATTTTATTTACAACAGTACTTTGCTCTTGAAGGGGTTAAGAATTTTCAGATTTTCAACCGGAGATCAATTTGAAAAGGATCTAATGTGTGCTAAACATTATACATAAAAATTCTGATATAGATATAGTAATGAATAAAAATAAAGCTACTATAAAAATTGTATTGTAAATTGTACTTTATCAAAATCGTAGGTGCGTAGACCAGGGTAGCCAGTTTAACCTACTATTTTATCAAGAAATTCATTCTAGAAATAGCGAATAGAATTTTGGCTTTATTTACTATCAGGCATTTTGTGATTAAATAAAGGAAAAATCTTCTTTAAAATTTTTCTATATAATTTAAGATTTTCTTAATAAAATAGGAGACTATGCTGTAACTCTTGGCGTACACTTCTTAGAATTTGTAATGGGTATAGCAACAATATTCCAGACTATTAATCCTTGTAAATAATATTTTGGATTGAAAATGTTCCATCAATTCATCGCAGAATGTGTAAAATTTACCTGAGTTTAAATAAGGCAACAAATTGTACATGAAAATTGTGGTGGAAATATAGTTGGTATATTAAAGAATTCCGAAAGCAATTTCCACCGTAGTCGTAGCGTTCTTATATAATCGGAAAGTTTCAGTCATTATATAAGGAAAATTTTTGTGTTTTAAAAAATTTGTAGATTGGTATTCCACAAGCCACGGGTTGAAGACCCTTAAAACACCAACTTCCATGCATAAAAATTCATAGGTTGTATTGTACTGTTTTCACGAATAAAAAGTGTAATAAAAAACAAATTTTATCAAAAAGTACATGTATAGCAGAATTTGTGGAATATCACATATAGCGGTGATACATAAATTCTAGAACAGTGTTGCCAGTACCCTACTTTTAACCACTTCCCAACATAATTGAAAAGTGTTCATGAATTCGGTCTGTCTGGCGGCCTATCGGTCTGTCTCTCCGTGCTCTATCTCAGCGAAATGTACTTCGATTTCCATGCAATTGATATATGTCATTGATATATGTAATGACATGTTCGGCATTGAAAATGAAATATATAGTATTTATACTTCGTTTACAGGTGCACTCAAAAGAATGCATTTATATTATTGTCTATGGGGAAAATCCTCTGCATTGCATTTTAATTATGTTAAATAATTTCAAATACATTGAAATTGATATACATCACAGAAGTGCACTACAAACAGTTAGGTATGTCTTTAACTAAATTTTTGCATATTATGCTCACTGTCGAATATGGTACACGTAGCACATATAATTAGTTTACAGGTAAACTAAACAAAAATCCATTATATTATTATCTAAGGGGGAAAAACGTTTGAGGTGCATTTTTAACATGTTATACTATTACAAACATAATGAAATTGATATTAATTTGTGAGGTACACTGAAGCATACTTTCTGTAGAATATGAAATGAAAAGCATTTATCATTCATTTACAGAGCCACACAAAAGCATTCCGTTATATCGTTGTTGCCATGTCAAACTATCGAATGTGATGAATTGCATTTTTCATTACTTTTAAAAATGGGCCGATTGACACCACTAAATTTTAAGAGTATTCCTCTGAAGGGTTGCCAGTTTGGTTACCTTTTCCATTCAGAAATTTCGAATCCATACCATAAATTTCAAATAGAAATTTTTTTGCTTTAATTAGTGACAGACATGTCGTGACTGCTTAAAGTAAAAATCTTTTTCTCAAAATTTCCTCATTCCCAACTATTTGTTCTAGAATTCACCAAGAGTTCAAGAGTTGTATCGTTAGAAAACTCTTGCCATAAAGATCAAGAAAAATATATGAATCACTGGCCCAAATCCAGCCATTAACGAGATGCCGGTACACATTGTTTTGGGACGTAAGCATAAAGGGAAAAAAAAGAAATCCCATTTCGTCTAAAACGGTTTTATTGGAAGTCTCTTGTTATGAGTATCAAGAAAAATGAAGGAACTACTCTACTAAATGCATAATTTCCTGTGTCAGGGTTAGATTACTTTTGTGACGTCATGCAAAGACAAGCCCACCGACCCCTGAACATAAGGCCTGTGCGCTTATTCAAAATGGCTGATACAAAAATGACTGTCGTTGGCAGATTTTTTTCAGCGTTTGTACGGTTCCTCGAATGTGAACACCAATAGTTTCTAAAAATTTTCTTCGCCTTATTTTTAGCAGTAAATTAATTTTTTTAATAATTTTTATTATTAAATTAAAGTATTAAAAATATTGGTGTGTAAATTCAGGGTACTGAACAAACGCTTAAAAAATCCGCCTATGACAGCCACCATTTTTGTGTCAGCACTCAGGCCTAGTATTCAAGGGGCATTCAAGAAGGCAACTCTTCCTGAATTCTAGGTCTACACTCTGACACAAAAAATGCGCCTGTTGTAAGCGGATTTGTGTCAGCGTTTGTACAGTCCCTTGAATTTTAATAGCAATAATTTTAAGAGTTTTCTCCGCCTTAACTTTCTGAGATTAAATAAGTCACAGAAATACTTTGAAAAATACCGTAATTTCTGGCGTATAATCCGCAGTTCAAAGAGTCGTTTTTCGACCCACAAATATTATTTTATAAAATGTAACTTAAAAGATCACTGTAAGTATTTAACTACAATTATTGAATAAAATTTCTGGGTCGAAAAAAGACTCTTTGAGCTGCGGATTATACGCCGGAAATTACGGTACTAGTGTCCAAATTCATGGAGGCCCTACAAACGCTTAAAAAATCCGCCGACGACAGCCGCCATTTTTGTGTCATTAGTTCAGGCCTAGTATTCAGGGGGCGATGAAGAAGAAAATAAGCGAGAAGACTCCATCTAAAGCTAGAGCACTGTTTTTCCAAAATGTTTGGTTCACGACAAAGTTTAAACTATAATAAAAAAAATTCGACACACTTGAACATATTTTTAAACTTCTGCGACACAAAATTTATGATGTTTAAAGAAAGGGAGGGTATATCTTATTTATTAACTTAAATGACATATTTCATAAATTCCAACACATTAAAACAGTGCAACTTATTATGATTTGTCACACAATAATAACGATTATTAAATTTTATTATTTTTATTTATTTAATCTGCTCTATTATATTTTACCATGGAGCAAAATAAATGAGCTTGAAATTTTTTAAACACTTTCTAATATATTTGAAAAGCGGTCATGAATTCAGTTGGTCTGTCTACCTGTCTAGCGGACGGATTATCTGGCTTTGCTCTAATTCTCCCAAATATACTCGCATTCCATACATTTTTTAGGATAGTTTAGTATAGAATGTTTGATATTGAAAATCGAGTGGGTAGGATTTACAATTCATTCCCAGGGACACAAAAAATATTCCGTTACATTATGGTCTAGGAGCAAAAATGGGTTACAATGTATTTGTCGACCTTATCATAGTTAAAAAATAATGAGACTGCATCTCGTCTATAATGTATAACTCATGTTTAAATCACTCATGAAATATGTTCTGTAAAGATTATGGTTTGCATAGCATTTATCATTCACTTATAGAGACACACAAAAGAATTCGGTAACAGGCCTCACTAGATCAATAATAATATTAGTTTACAAAAAAAAATAATTTGTTGTTCATGAAATGAAACATATATTATTTATGTAGGCTATGGACGGTAGTTAAAAAAATATATTTTTATTTTTTATAGCACGTCACAATTCTGAGATGTGAAAGTCTTTGTTTTCTATGTACCCGCAATTGTTTAACCCTTTCCGGCACAGACAAATTCTGTTCGTAAAATGAGAAATTACTGACTGACACCGGAATTTACCATCGACATTTTTAGTTAATAAGAGTTCATTATTTTAAGCTTTCATTGTAGAAACAAAAGTTTATTAAAATATTCTTGGTACCTATTGTTTATTAAATGTATTTCTTGTAAAAATCATCTTTAAATATTTCAAAAATCTGACGTTCTGGATTTTTTTAAATATTTTTTCCAAGATGTAGATACCCAAAGTAACGTAACCGTATATCTTTCATTTCATGAACAAAAGTCATGTAAACTAGTGTAATTGATGAAGTGCTTGTACTTCTGTCGAATGTATTTTTAAATTTCCTTTTTTTAGTGTATTACGTGGTGTGTGTAATTTCTATAGATCATATACAGTGCTGAATGACACAGTTTGCACAAATTTCCGCATATGGACAGCAATTGCTGAAAATGTAATTTCACTGAGGTCTCTGTCTTTTAAATTCCTTATTTAGATATTTAATTCTATGAAGAAAATTAAATTTATTGATAATAGCCTGTTACTCTTGGAAACTGTTTAACAATCTATGCCTGATGTATGATTTTTCGTTCTTGTTAGAATTGTGCATTCGTTGGATTACATTTTGGGATATATATATTTTACAAATTTCTCTCAAGTATTCTAGCCGTGATCAATGGATGTTTTTAATAATCTTCTTTGTACTAAACCTTATTTTACACGAAAATTTTAGGAATGAAAAAAAAAATGAATATTTGTTACTTTATTTGAAATATTTTGAAATACACTCGTGAGAATTAATCAAATGGCAGTATTTTAATTGTGTATATTTTACAATTATCGCCAATGCATCATACTTAAGGAAGTTCTCAAATCCAAAAAAATCATCGTTTTCAATTCCTTTTTGCTCGGAAACGTATGAAATTGACAGGTGTTCTTATTCAGAAACTATATGATCGAATAATGTTTTCTTTTATTTTTTGGCAAAGGCAGATATTTTAGAAAATACTGTCAAAATTAGCGTTTTAAACCATATTTTCTCACGCGACAGCGAGGAAAAAGAGCAAAACCTCACGTGGCAACAATATTTTATATCTAAATAAGTAATTTGTTTTAAAAAAATGGAAAACACCATTCGAATTTAAATCGCTTTCATAGTCAGGCCTGTAAATTTTGTGCTTTTACGTTTAAAAATGACTCGGAAATTTTCGCGATTTTGAGCAGGTAATTTGAGAACTGCCTTAAGATTCTCTTCTGTCACGCTAGTTTGCTATGGTACAGCAGTAGCAGATTTCTGAGCTAGAGTCTAGCATGAATCTCGTTAGATTGTTAATTGTGGCAGTACTTTTTCTAGTAAAAGTGTTGGAAACATTTATGTTTCCAACACAAGAACAAATAATGTCGCATTGAATGGCTGTGCTATGTAAATTGAACAATGACGTTATCAAGAAGATTGAAGCTTACTTCTTTGACTGATCTAAAGCAGAGTCCGTGCCTAAGTTTTTTAATGCATAATGGCGCATTTCATTGAAAGTTTCGGAAGAGAATTGCTGCAACATAACTGATATGTTCGAATTTTGCTTCATGAATTCCACAAACATTGAAATAGGTCTTAAATCAGAGGACGTTATCCAGTTAATCAGTTATACAACAATTTTTAACAGAAATTTTTGCATTATTAAGAAAAAAAATTACAAAACATGTGAATAAACGGGACGATTACGAATTATGTGAATAAAGGAGGCAATTACGCATTATGTTACTTAAAGATCAAATAGGTTTCTTATTATTAATTGTGGTGCGAGCTTCATTTGAAATGTCAAGGAGTCTGAGTTTTATTTTCACCAATTTCAGAGCTAGCAACGTTTTCGACACCCGATTTTAGCAAGGCTTTTCTATATATTCTATATATTCTATATATTTTTCTATATATTCTCTCTTTTGATTGTGCAGTACGCATGCGGCCGATCTGGAAGGCGGGAGACATTGCGTTTACCTGTGAGGAGAGTTGCAATGCAGGTGAAAAACTGACAAAATTACCGCATTTTAGCATAAATTTTGCTTATAACACTTGTTTTTGCTAATTATTCGTGATATCAAGCCATTATTCCCAGACCGTTTCAATGTTGTTATGACCATCCAGACCCTGATTTATAGGATAGGTAAAAAAAGGGGTCAAATTCACGTGATTTTAGCGAAGCTGAAATTTTAGTATGTTATATTTTTGCTATCAGATAACCCATAATTAATTTGCCATACTGAAACTAAGTTGCTAAATTACTCCCAAACGCCAAATTATATCTGGCAGAGGAAGCACCTATTAGAAGAGTTGGCAGATTTTGTAGTGCTTCGGCTATTGTCAATACACAGGCAAGCCGTGATTGTTGGCAAAGTATCGATTATTGCGTTCTATAAAAGTATATATACGAGGTAGAGTCAATAAATTCCCGGAATGGTCCCCTACATTCACGTAGGTGTACGTCGGAGGGGAAATATCTTTTTTGGAGGTTGGCAACACTGACAAGGAAAACACACAGGCATCTGGAATTCATTTCCGGTACTGTTGACGTTAGCTGCAGATCATTTCTGACAAAGCGAATTTTTCATTCGTCGGATTTTGAAATGTCATCTTTAGAGCAGCGTGCAAACATAAAATTCTGCGTTTTGCTCGAGAAGTCGCCTTCTGAGACGCTCTAGATGCTGAAGAAAGCAAGCGGAAACGATGGCATAAAGGTCAGCAAAAAGATCACGAAAGAAGGTAAAATTTCGCTTGGACAAAAACCGAGGGAAAGTAATGTTGGAAGTGTTTTTCAATTACGAGGGCGTCATTCACTACGGATTTATTCCTAAAGGCCAAACTGTCAATAAAGAACTTTACCTGGAGATCCTTAAAGACTACGAGATGCAATTAGAGGAAAACAACCTGATAAATGGGCAACAAATGATTGGTTTATTTTACACGACAATGCTACACCACATCGCACTCTGATTGTGTAAAATTACCTTGCCGGACACAGTGTTACCACTATGGAACCCCCTCCTTATTCTCCCGACCTAGCACCAGCGGATTTTTACCTGTTTCCATGGCTGAAAATGAAATTGAAGGGGCACAGTTTTATGGATTCAGATGAGATGATCGAAAATGCGACGAAGCTACTGAAGGACGTTTCAAAATATGGATTCAAGGAGTATTTTAAAAAGTTATACGATCGCTGGAAGAAGTGTGTGGATGCAGAAGGAAGGTACTTTGAAGACCAATTCTATTTTTTAATAATTTGTAATTGACCTATTCCGAGAACTTTTTGACTCTACCTCTTATATGTCAAAATAAAGGCTTAATTTGTATAATTAATGTATCAGTTAATTGTAATTTTTCTTAGTTAAATTTTGAAAATAACATATTTATCCACAAATTCTTCTATTTTTCTAAAACAAACATTGATTATCTAGTTGGTCTTCGCACGTCTAGCCGGTCACATCCGTGTGGGGCCATGTTGCATTTTGCAGCGTATAGCCCGGACTTTGCTTGCGAACGAGAAAGTGTATTTTACATGCAATGCAAGCAGAAAAAATATAAATAAAATACTTTAAGCTATACCAAAATAACTAATAAGTATATCAATAAAGCACGTAAATAAAGATTTCGTGACATAAATAATGCGTTTTTTAGTCCCTCTGACAAAGACACGCTCGGCACTGCATACGTGAATGGGGGAACTTTCAGATAAAATATACAAAAGTGAGATAGCATAAGATACATGGAGATCAGTATCAGTAGCCACTTTGGTTTCACTTCCACAAATTGTTATTACTGTGATCAAAATAAGGGGGCCCTGTGTGCTCCTGAGCCATATAGCGTTAATATAACGATCCCTATGACGGGTCCCTGTGATTTTGGCTGCATAAATCGTTAAAATGACAATAATTTAACAGATCCCTGTGGGTTTCACGCCTATAAACTGGTTATACAACAATCACAATAGGCGATCACAATTTAAATCGCAAATCTGTACTTCCAAAAATTGTATTTTGAGAAGTCTAGGAAATGTACTATATTTTGTATAAAAATTGTAATCAAATATCCAACAAACAAGTGTGCAAAACCATTTATAAAATATCAAATTAAATAAAATACTTTTCTTTGGAAAAACGTCACGCAAAATATCAATAAATAAAAACAGCAATAGTTGCCTTATTCGTCTAATCTTCAATAATCGAGTTCATAGTCGATGTTGGCGACAAAATCTCTGGCTCTAAAATAGCGGAAATATGTGTTTAACTCCTTTTTAGTAGAATTGTTATACTGAATTTCATGCTCCTACCTAAAACTGCTGCTGCGAAATTATCTAAAATTTCTTGAACCACCATTTAACTCCCTTAGCGGTTGAATTTCTAAAATCGATGAAATAAGTGTTTAACTACTTTTTTTAGTAGATTTGTTATCCTGAACTTCATACTCCTACGTAAAACTGCCACTAAAACTGAGATATGGTGAAATGACCTAAAACGTTCGACTTCCCATTTAACCCTTAGGGCTAAGGTTTCCAATATTCTTTTTTAGTTGGTGTCTACATTATATAAGGATCATGTCTTCCAAATTTCATAGTCCTAGGAGCAGCGGTTGAGGCTCGGCGTGGATTCTGATTCATCAGGAGATGTTCTTTTATAAGTATAGAGATTTTTGAAATCGCCAACGAAGCGAAAAAAGAACAAAATTGAAATTCCATGGTGTAAATTGTCAGCCGTTATGTTTATTTAAATTCTATCTTAATTTTTAGTTAATATTATAATTAATTTTTATTAATATTTGCTTTTAATTTTGAATAATACAATATATGATATTTTCTCCTAATTTTCTGAATGAAATTTTAGCGTCTAGCAAGAAATGGGCACTGTCAACTGCTAATTCTCAAGGTCAAACGATCATTTGTGGTTTGGAATACTATCGTTCGTAGCACGTTCGATGTGTTTTCGAAATGAAATTTAACTGCGATGGCTACGTAAAAGAAAAACGTGTGTTTTTTGTGGCCATAAGCAAGGAGAACAAATACTTTCATTGAAGACACTTTAAATAAGTGTAGGAAATATTTTTAATTAAGCAGTTGTTTCGTTAAATCATATACAGGGTGTAACTGAAATGCTTCAACAAACTTTGAGGGATGATAGTACTCATGAAGACGAACAAAAATGCAATGGAACATGGGGTCGCAAATGACGTTTAACCCCTTCAGGGGCAGTGGTATGTTTGTGAAAGCGCTTAATTTTAATTCCAAAACGCCATAATGGCGCCAGAATTTTGCTAAAATCTTTTCCATTTAATATGTATGTGTAATAAAGCCTTTTTTCTTATTTACAAACATTTTTTTTTGTAAATTCCGGTGCCAATCATTTATTTCAACATTTTAGTACGAAAAGTAGTTTGCCCCTAAAAGGCTTAAAGGATAAAAATAGAGAAAATGCGTCTGAAAATGGACTGGCACCGGAATTTACAAAAAAAATTGTTTGTAAATAAGAAAAAGGCTATATTTCACATAAATAATAAAGATTTTAGCAAAATTCTGGTGCCATTGTGGCGTTTTGGAATTAAAATTAAGTGGTTTTTTATACATACCACTGTCCCTGAAAGGGTTAAATGTCATTTGCGATCCCGTGTTCTATTGCATTTTTTGTTCATCTTCATGAGTACTATCATCCCTCAAAGTTTGTTGAAGCATTTCAGTTACACCCTGTATATATACCCTGATTTGAGGTGTATAAACCGCGGGTAATATAAGTCTGTTTCAAACCAGATTTTTTTTTAAAGAAATAAATTCAAATATGTGCCAAGATGCAACACGCTGCATTTCATTCAATACGATTTCTGGTCCGAAACAGATTTATTTAGGCCGTGGCTTATACGTCGGAATTTACGGTACTTTTTTAGAAAACAAGGATCGTTACTTTGGCAACAATCACGGCTAGGCTGTGTATTGAAAGTAGCCAAAGCACTACAAATGCGGCGCTTTCTCTGCCGTATTTAAATCGGTGTCTGGAAGTAATTTGGCAACAACATTTCAGTCTGGAAAATTAATTATGCTTTATCTGATATCCAAAGTATAACACACTAAAATTTAAGCTTTGCTAAAATGATGTGAATTTGAACTCTTTTTTACTTATGACAGTTGCCAACCTCCCGATTTTTTGAATACCAGTAAATTCTTACAATAATTTTCTCTTTATCAAATTGCAGAAATTGTATGTTTGAATAAAACAATTATTTTTACATAAAAATTATGGCATGAAATAAATCGGGAGGTTGGCAACTATGACTTATAAATCAGGGTCTTGCACGGTCCTAACAATGTTGAAACGGTCTGTCAATATAAGCTTAATATCACGAATAGTTAGCAGAAACAAGTGTTAAAAACAAAATTCATGCGAAAATGACGTAATTTTGTCACTTTTTCACGTGCATTGCCCCTCCCCTCACAGGTAAACACAACGTCTCCCGCCAGCCAGACCGGTAGCATGCGTACTACACAATAAAAAGAGAGCATATATAGAAAAATGAGCCTCGCTAAAATCACCTTTTTTCTGACGTTGCTAGCTCTTAGACTACATGTACTTGTAAACTTAGAAGATACTGGTGGCTGAATTAAAATCCAGTGTCTAAAGTCCTTTACAATTTTTATTCAGATTGTTTGATTGCCACAACTTCTTTGAAATAATAATTATTCGCCTTACAGATTATATAATTCAAAAACAAGACGAATTACACTATTCGATAATTTGGTGGATATCAATCAAACTCAGTAAGAAAAGTAGCGGACTGGCAACACCGGTATACGCACGAGTATTATGTTTCTTAAGACAGGCTTCCTACAGTTTCAAGGTAAATACTAGAATTTTCTTATTGAAAAACTCTTCTTATGTAATCGCGCGATTATATCAGGTGAGTTTTTCTATAAGAAAATACAGGTATTATTCAAACCTCTAGTCAAGCAATTTTCCTGAAATGTAGAAAGAGAGGATGTGCACAAATGAACATATTTACTTTTTTAACCCCTTCAGGGTCGCTTAATATTTGAAAAATCCATCAAAAAAGTACCTATTTTTTTATTACAGAAATTGAATAATTATAAGGTTTCTAAATAAAATATGCAATTAGTTTTTTAAGGCGAAAAACCAATATGTTATAGAACAAATTCACATTTGTAGAAATGCCATCATGCGAGAATTCTGTGTCTGAACACCTTAAGCACCGCCCCCCGATAAGAGTAGGCTGCTTTTTTTTGTAATTCAGATTATTGCATCCCCACCCCTTTTTTGATGTAGAAATATTCACAGTAGTTTAAGGCAGATAAAACGATGCGAAAATAAAGCCAATTACAGTATTTAAAAAAAACTGGTGGGAGTCAAACAAGCTGAATTTAAAAAAAAAGTACTCTACACTGACCGGGGAAATCGCGGGCGCGAGAATTAAGAGATTAATGTTAGCTTTACACCATACAAGTTAATGCAAATAAGACCTTTAATTTTCACATTTTTTACAAATGTTTACAAACTATATTTGATATAATATACATACATTAAACATAGATTATCAACAACTTTTTTGAATAGGATATATTTCGATACATGCAATACAAATTCCAACGCGAAACTCAGCGCAATGGAATGTTCAGATGAAGATTCCAGTATTTTTTTCTGGTTTCCGAAGTTTTTTCCAGCAGTTAAATCTTGAGCCCGGAAATTCGACGGGAACGAGAAATAACGAACGTCACCTCAGCCCGTGATATTGACGGGAGCGAGAATTAAGGGGTTAAGTGTAAAATCACAGAAAAATTTCTTTATTTCGATTTCCTATTTCCGGTCTTAATATGTCAAGTGGCAATAGTTTAATTAATGAACAAAGTAAGCGATGGAAATTAAGACTGGTCGTGATCTTATGTCTCTTCTCTGTCCCTATTTTGACTTGATTAAGAAACTTAATCACATTTGCTTTGTCATGATGCATACTATCCTTTTTTGAAATTTTTAGTTTTTAATAAATTAGCTATATTTTTTTCAGTAGCCGTTTGGACTAATGTACACGGGTGAAAGCAAAAAGGAAAACAAATATTGTTCCTAGCACTACTTCCAAACAATTATCATTATGATGTTTTTCTCTTGCATATGTTAGACACATTCATCGCGAAAATATTTTTAGGAGGATACAATTGGGAACAATATTTTTTTCTTGAACCTTTGCATACATTGTGAACGCCTGGACATGAAAACGTCGTTTCTATATTGTTCTCGCTCCTCAAGGTTAAGCTTTCATTCAATACCACTTTAGTTGAAATCGCATTTATTTTTCATTTATTATTTATCATGCATGACGCCAATACATATTTTGGCATGTATCTCGTCGAAATTTGGATTAGAGAGGATAGTTTCTACATTTTTTTATGATCAGCATTGCAGAAGCTTTCCTCATATACTGAGCTTTACGGAATCCAGAATTACCTTTTGTGTATGTACTTCAGTATGAAACATAAAAGGAATGCCCGGCTGCTAAGGTGTCCTCCTCAAGGTTAAGCTTTCAAACAATACCACTTTAGTTGAAATCACATTTATTTTTCATTTATTATTTATCATGCATGACGCCAATACATATTTTGGCATGCATCTCGTCGAAATTTGGATTAGAGAGGATCGTTTCTACCTTTTTTTATGATCATCATTGCAGAAGCTTTCCTCATATACTGAGCTTTACGGAATCTAGAATTACCTTTTGTGTATGTACTTCAGTATGAAACATAAAAGGAATGTCCAGATGCTAAGGTGTCCATCTGTTTTAGGAATAAAATTGTATAGTTTTCATCCATGTTGTGCCCACTAAATGTTGAAATATGAAATGTTTCATCACTGTTGCCAATATTCGCTACATTTTTAAACACCTTTCTTTTTGAAATAGTAATATTCGCCTTTTTTATGACAGATCAAAGAAGGCAATTTATATACTTTCAAAAAAATGGTGGCAATCAAGCAATCTGATTTTTAAAACTAGGCGGATGTGTCAATCCTAAATCTTTCTTCTATCTCACACAGGCTTCTTATACAATACAATCGAATCAGCACCAATTTAAATCCAGGTCTAACTGAATCTAAAGTTTTATTAAATTCCTTGCATTAGCCCTTGAGATATGACTATTGCTAAAATTGTATAAATCCTGCAAAATGTCGCACAACAGCGTCACCTGTTAGGAAACATAGACCAAAATCTAATCGAAAACAACTTATGTCAACGTTTACCTGAATCTGAAGTTTAATGAAAATCCGTTCATTAGTTCTTGAGATATAGTTATCGTGATAATAATAAAAAAGCACAGCAGCGCCACCTGTTGGGCTATTTACACCAAACCGGAATCAGCATCTATTTATGTCAAGGTCTAACAGAATCTGAAGTTTGATCAAATTCTGTGCATTAGTCCTTGAGATATATCTATCGTAACAATCAAGAAAATGTAGTATAGGAGCGCAGACTGTTGGGATATCTACACTAAAACGTAATCAGCGTCTATTTATGTCAAGGTCTAACTGCATCTGAAGTTTTAGGAAAATAAGTGCATTAGTTTTTAAGATACAGCTATTGCAAAAATCGCGAAAAATGGAGCATAGCAGCGCCACCTATAGGGCGATTTTCACCAAAAACTAATCAGCTCCAATATATATCAGCGACTAACAGAATATAAATTGTTATTAAATTTTGTCTGCTTAGATCTTGAGATAGAGCATTAGATCTTGAGATAGAGCGCCCACAAATTGTTTGTCACATACAGACAGACAGAGTCACAGACTCACAGATAGACATTTTCAAAAAACAGTCAAATCGTGTTCAGGAACTTGTAAAACGTATAAATCCGTCGAAATCCGGAAGTCGAAAATTTTCATCAAACCCATACTTTCTTCTTGTAAAGATAGAAGAAAATAAATATATAGCAAACTGGCAACACTGCGGTTCATACAGGGTGCGTATTCTTCTAATAAAATTTTTAATAGAAATATTTGACTTATTTAACCATGGAAAAATATTAAAAATTCCGTAAAAAGATGCGGTGTTAAGAATTCTGTGATTTAAAAGTTTCATAGAAATTTTCCTATCTTAAATCATGGTGCCACGCGTCTTGGAAATTTCAATGAGTGCACGCACCTTTTTACTTTCTTCTATCTCTACAAGAAGAAAGTATTGGATTCATAAAAATTTTCGACTTCCTGTTTTCGACGGATTTATACGTTTTAGAAGGTCCTGAACACGATTTGACAATTTTTAGAAAATATCTGTCCGTCTGTCTGTATGTGACAAAAATTTTGTGGGCGTTCTATCTCAAGTACTAATGCACGAAATTTAATAAAACATTATATTCAGTTTGTCCCTAATATAAATTGGTGCTGATTAGTTTTTGGTGAAAATAGCTCTATCTCAAGATCTAATGCACTTCTTTTCATCAAACTTCAGGTTCAGTTAAACCTTGACATAAATAGACGCTGATTACGTTTTGTTGTAGATATCCCAACAGGTGGCACTGCTATACCACTTTTTCTCAATTTTTACGATAGCTATATCTCAGAAAGACCTTCCGGCCTGTACCGGGAGGAAAAGGTAGCTTTCTTATATCTTCGTTTTAAAAATCTTTTTCTTATATCTTCGCCAAAAAATGCTCTGGAATCCCTGTATCAAGACCTAACACGTAATTAAAAAATGAATTTGAATTTTTAACTTTTTTGTATATTTATTTTAGTTTTAAATTTCTAAATGGCCGCCATCTTGAAACAAAATGGCGGATCAAGCTGGCCAACGAACTCGTTCGAGACATTGGTGAGCTTAATACACACAATTAGTTTCATCAAAATTGATTTATAAATACGAGCGTTATCGTATGACATAGGTCAGATATATATATATATTTATATATATATATATATATATATGGATATATCTATATATATAAATCAACATCTGAACGGAGGGTGGTTTTGGGGTCTGGGGGTCATGATCGGTGAGAATATATCGAAATTTTCCGGAACTGCTTTCCTCCGAAAGGCTGCAATAGGTAGCTTTATACTTTTTTGTATTGAAAGCTACATAAAACTGATGCACGGAATTTCATCAAACTTCAGATTCTGTTAGACTTTGATATAAATAGATGCTGCTTACGTTTAGGTGTAAATTACCCAACAGGTGGCGCTCCTATGCTACTTTTTTTCATTATTATCACGTAAACTATATCTCAAGCACGGATTTTCACCAAACGTCAGATACAGTTAGACGTTAACATAAGTTGTTGTTTATTAGGTTTTGTTCTAAATCTCCCAACAGGTGGCGTTGCTATGCTGCATTTTGCAGGATTTACACGATTTTCGCAATAGTCATATATCAAGAACTAATGCACGGAATTCAATAAAACTTTAGATTCAGTTAGACCTTGATATAAATTTGTGCCGATTCTTTTTAGTGTATCCAAAATCTTTGTGAGATAGAAGAAAGTTTTGGGATTGGCATATCCGACTAATATCTGTATATTTTTCGTTTTTAATAACTCATATTTTATGAGAAACGTCCCAGGTAGAATAGATGCTTACATTTGAATACAATTATTTCAAAATAGTAATACTCGCCTTAACGTTTCGCAGAATTTTGCGATTAACCCTTCTTCGCATGAGTTTTTCTTTTACAATTGTGTTTTGTTATACATATATTAAATATTAGACACCAGAAATTTTAAGATAGATTTTAAACTTTCTTCAGCAACATAGTTCACGGGAAATTTACTGGATTAATATTTCTATTTAATATAGTGGTGGCGAAGAAGTTGATTTATTTATTAAAAGTTAAATAAAAATTGATGGAAATTTACATCACTATACAATTAAGGGTTATATTAGACGAATAATACTAGTCAAAAATAGTGGTATTCAAAAGTATGCACCCGTACAAATACTGGAATTAATTAGAATTTATACTAGATTGAGCACAGTTGAAAAAGATAAATGTGTTTTATTATTAAATATAAAATCTTAAATTTATACATCATAAATAACTTTTATTTTTCTTTCAGCGTACTTTACAAAGTTCAATTGAATATAAAACATCTCATTCTTTAGCGATGTAATTGCATTGCAACACGTATTCATTTCGAAAAAAGAAAATTTTTAATCATTTTACATATTAAATAAATAAACTCGCTAATCATTAGGGAATTAAGAATTTTTTGGAAAAACAAATTTGAGGAGTCTTTGAAATAAACAGCAGATTATCTAAACTTCGGTTGTTTAATTTTCAAAACAAAGCATGGAATATGGAATATAATTATTTATGAGAACATCGTTTTAAATTTAAATAAACACAGTAATTTGATGTATACTAGAAATTAAAATTAAAAAGATTTTTGATAGCACTGAAATATGTGTCTCATTAAACGGGTAATGCCGCATTACAAGTTATAGATTATTAAGTTAAAAAAAGAAGACTTATTTTGCAAAGTTTATTGTAATTCCAAATACTAATATTTTTTTCATTCATAAAATTCTATTTTTAGGACTATTTTTATTCGAGAGATTTTGAAACAATTTGTATAAAAATTATGAAAATTTTCACCTTAAAAATTTATATTACTTATATTTTTTCCGAAATATATTTATAGACATAGGACGGATTAAAATTTCATTCGAAAGAAATTGCTGCACCGAAATTAATGTAAAAACTGTTTTTAAGATTCCCGCTTGGTTAAAATTGGTTAACAGCAAAACGTTTTTAAGACTCGGAATAATGTCACCTTTCCAATGCGTTTTTTCTCCATAAGTTATTCTACATCATAAATTTCAACGTAATAAATTAATTTAAAAACAATTTTGTTTTCGAAATTGTTTCAGGTACGTTTGACGCTATTTTAAGTTTCTTGGATCAAATTAGCACGGAACAGTACATATATTATGATTTTTCCTTAAATCTTCAACACTTCAGGATAGGAATGTTATACCGAAGTGCCAAACTTTTATTTATATGTTCTTCAATTTGTATTAGGTTGTAATTTTTCTGTATAAAAACTGGAAGGGAGATGTTCATTATTTAAAATGCATTACAATAATTGTAATTTGTACCAGATTTTTTTATAAAATTTTGCTTTTATAATTTTTGAGATAAATTATATTCATTATGTAATTAACAATCAATTATGTAATTAACTTATTGTTCGAATTGCAATTTTTTATTTTCAAATGAAATTTGTTAGTACATTTTGATGAATTTTCAAAACTGCAACAGAATTATTTGACTCTTGAAGCGTTATTGAGGTTTTATTTTGACTCAAAAAGATATTTTATTACAATTTTTCATTAATTTGTATTTAAAAATGTTAAATACGACCTATATCTGTGTGGTCCAACTGCGGCAACTGAGGAACCAAAAAGTTTAGGCAGTATTCTGCGACATACTTATTGCTTCGAATTTTGCGGTTCAAAGAAATGAAAATCACTATTTAAAAATAGTGGTTCCAAACATAAATCAATTTTACAATACTGATCTTCAATAAGCATTTACCACAATGATTCACAAAAAAATGTACATAAAAAATTAGCGTGATCATAAACATGGCATCAATTAGAAACTGTCAAATATTATACAGGGTGTCCGAAAAATCTGGAAACGGTTAAATAACTCGAGAAATATACATCGGATTGAAAAACGGCAAAAAATACGTGTTTAATATTTTAGAAAAATGGCAACTTTGATTTCCCTAAATAGATTTTTCAAAACTATTGAACATGCATTTTTCCGTTTTTCAATACGATGTATACGGGTATATTTCTCCAGTTATTCGAGCGTTTCCAGACGTTGCAATAGTAACGATTCTCACAGCATTGCACTCGATTACAGCGCTATCTACAATGTTTCGATGAAAATGTGCAATACAAAATTTACGTAATTTTTCCATAGAATCCGAATCTGCAATAAAAAATGGGGGTCATCATTTAAGATTTCAAAGTTAATCCCTTTTCCCCCCGGAGGCACAAAGTTGGAGGGGGGCAACTTTCATATCCCTAAAAAGATTTTTCAAAGATATTGAACATGAATTTTGCTGTTTTTCAATCCGATGTATATTTCTAGAGTTATTTGACCGAATCCAGACTTTTTGGACACTCTGTATATGTCCATAGTATTTGTTTACATTATATGTTTCTATTATAATTATTACTAGCAAAAAACCGGGCTCAGACCTGTCAGAGTCTGCTGAGATTCCTGTGATCCTGTGTTCTGAGATTCCTGTGTGAAGTCCTGTGTTCACACCGGCACTAGTCAAATTATACATAAAAAAGAAAAAAATAGCGCTCCCAATGGGCACTCTTTTCAAAGCAAAATATTCATCATAGATTTATCTTGAAAATTTTGTAAAACCGAGCATTGAAGGTACTTTTTGTTGCTAATGTTGCAAAAACATACCAAGATTTTTTTTTCTTCAGAAATGCTGGTATTAAAAAACGGACCAGTGGGAAAGTTGAAGAAAGAAGGAGAATAAAATAAATAATGATAATAAAAAGAAGACCGGTCAGCTGAAACTCGGCCGTTCTGGGTCTGAATGAAAAAAAGTAACGCCGTAATAGACCCAAATCGAATGAGCGAAATTTGGACGGCGAGATTGACCCATTAAAGCCTACTGGTACCATATGGTACCGGAATAGCTGCCCTCCATTTTGTTGTCTGTATACCAGGATATTTGAAGAGAAATATTCTCTTTATACGATGACAGAAACTCCGTAATAAAAGAAGGCTAAAGTTGCTACTTTGAAAAATTGGTATGAAATATAATTTTTGCATTTTAAAGAGAAGAAAAATAATCCCGGCATTAATGGGCTAAATGTCGAGTTATTTAATTTTTAAAAAAATCAGAAAGAAAATCATTACTATCTCATTTTATTTTCACCACAGAAAAAACGAACTAAAAAGGCTGCCTTAAGGTAAAAGCAAAAATTATTTATTTATCACTTAACCCCTTCAGGGGCAATGTACTCTTGTAGCTAAAATATTGAAATGATTGATTGACACCAGGATTCACGAACGAATTATGTTTTAAATAAGTAAAATCTTTTCCTCATGTACCTCATAAATTAAAAATTTGGTTATAACATTCTTGTGTCATTGTGGGATTTTGGGATTAAAATTAAGTGGTATATATTATATACCGGTGCCCTTCAAGGGGTTAAACGGAACACTGTTTCCGTGGTCAGCACCCTTGAGTCACTTCATGAGGGCTTCTGCTCGCTTAATTTTATTTGTTTATTGACATTGTTTAATTAACTATTGATAATACTTTGCTATCCCTTTTTGCTGGATCACATGAATTTTTGGAATAAGTGATAATGAAGGTACTGGTGTGGAAGGCTAAGCCAGGAAGATTTTTCGAAATTGATTAATCCCATATCGAGATTTGAAAATAACAGTAAGAAATCTTATAAGAAACAAATGACATAGAGAGTGGGACGATCATAGGAATAACAAATAAAAATAAGTTTAATTACCGTAATTTCCGGCGTATAATCCGCAGCTCAAAGAATCGTTTTTCAACCCAGAAAATTTATTCAATAATTGTAGTTAAATATTTACAGCGATCTTTTAAGTTACATTTTATAAAATAATATTTCTGGGTCGAAAAACGACTCTTTGAGCTGCGGATTATACGCCGGAAATTACGGTATGTATTAACACTAGAACGACGGAACATTTTACACAAGTTTCATAAAAATATTTTACACCAGAATTTTTATTTAGGACTTTTAAACTTATTTATTTAACAAATTTTTGTGTGGTGTATATTTAACTGATTGTCTGAAGAAATATCCGGTTCGAATCGACATTGTTTCTTTTGGTAGGGGCCAAAATGTCTCCTCACCGTCGTTCTAGTGTTAAAATCTAGTTATCAGGAGCTCTCAGCAAAACAGATGTACTTCGTACATATCATACAACTTGCCAATCGAAACTTAAACTCGTACATTTGGATTTTGGTGCACTGGAGGCACGCTGTCCTGATTGATTTTTTTCTCAACATATTATCCATTTGATTTTAAGAGATTTTTAATGGCTGTGACATCTTTGCACGATATATTTTAACGAATGGCACCATATTTGACAGATCTTAGGTAGGTAAAGTCTTACAGTGAACTTTTTAAATTTTCAAAAGAAGCAGGTACTTTACTATGGTTTACAAGTTTTAATTCTTTTTTCTGGTGTTGATTCATTGCTTTTAACAAAATATTTCAAACATTTGTCTTTAAATAATTTTTACTCGATCTGAATATAGAAAACCCTATCGAGATATTCATGTGTGCCTATAAACTTTTTTTTTAACTGCTTTAAATTTAAAAGAGTTATGGGTATTTAACTTCTCTGACAACACATGTCTTTCTTTGGACCATGCGACAATAAAAACATCTAACCAACCAACCAACCCGTTGTCATCGCAACACGCTTCAGCGATTAAACAGAGGCGTAGCGTCAAGGGGGGGCACGGACCACTTTACTACCAGTATTTTTATATACTATATTTGGCCTTATTTGATTCATGCCGTCCAAAGATTACATAAGGCTAAATGTAGTATATACTTATACTGGTAGTAAAATGATCGTGCCCCCCCCTGCGATTAAAAGCCACTGCGATTAAAAGATTAATATAGGAAGCCAAAGCCTTGCTCAAGAATTTTTGTAATCATGCGTGTTCTCCCACGTCGTTTGAAGAAAGAAAAATATGCTATATAAAACAGTTTTTGAAATAATGCATATTGATAAGTAAATATAGCATCACAACGACCAAGGAAATGTATATCAGTTGTTGTATTTTTCTCCAAGTACATCCAAGCGCCACGCGATCGCAATTTTAGGCGGAAGAAAAAAAAAACGAATAATTTTCTTTTCTTTCTGCATGAAGTTACCTGGACATGTGAAGAAGATATCATGATACCGCCCGCATATTGAGGACAATGTAAGCTCCCTCATTAGTGATTATTGAGGGTATTTAATTAATATTTTTACTAATTAACAACAAAAATAAAATATATAAATCTCATTACCATATGTCGTCCTCTATCCATATACATGTTTGCAGACCGCTTCATGCGATACATTTCCCTAGCCACAACCAACAAACGGACAGAAACTTTTATTAATATAAATGAAATAAAATTATATATATCGGTTGTCGCATGTACCACAATTTCCGATGTTTAAGCCGTGGATCAAACAAATATACATAGAAACAAAAATTATTAAATAAAGTACAGCCTGTTCCTGTGCCGTAATCATTTCACTTCATTGATTATGGAAAATATCTTATTCAATACAAGTTGTCTAATCCGTGATTTATACGCCAGAATAAAAGTTAACTACACTAAACCCCCCTCTTTTCCACTTTTGAAGGGAGGTAACAGAAAAAGTGTAAATTGGGGTAAATTAGAGTAGATCTCCGCTTTATACCACAGGGGCAAACTTATACCAATATATCATAACAGAAACTTTTCCTTATTAAAAGGAAAAATTCTGCATTTAAATGAGGCGAAAATTTTTATACTAAAATACTGGTGGACGTTCGCCCCTGCGACAATCTGGCACTGGTTACACATTTCAAGTGTGTTAAAGAAAAATGTAAATTGCGGGAAACATTTAATTCAGGGAATGAAAAATAAGAGTTTATAATGTTTTCTTTTTTTAACTACGGAAATATACCTAATTTTTGTTAAATAAAATTACATTTTCGAATAAATTAGGCATTAAAGGAAAACGACATGTCAAAAAGAATTTTTTAGAAGGAGATGATAAATTAAATAGTCTGCATTATTTTACTACTCCACAGAAATGATTCTTTTGTAAGTAGCATGATAATTCATTCACATAAAAAATATCATACATCATTATTTCAAAAATAATTATGCCCAAAGGTATAAAATATTTCTACAGAAAATTATAACACAATAAAAACGCATTAATTGATGAATGACTTTTAAGGTACAACGAAAATGATACTCGATTACGAGAATTCTTTTTTCAAGTGATTATTTTTTAAAGAACATTCATTAGAGTTAGAATAATTAAAGTAATTCAGTTAAAAAAAATATTGCACATAAATTTAAATATGCCATAATTAAATAGTTGATTTCTTGCAGTTCTTATTTAAGATATAAATATACGGGCCTAAATGAAAATTTACAGTATAAAAGTTGATATATTTTCTATTACAAATTAAATAGTGGAACATCATCCCCTATAACGGCGGTGGTATGTTACATCTATATCACTTAATTTAAATAATTAAACGCCTCACCATCCCCAGAATTTAAATATATAAGTGTTCTTTTAAAATGTACACAGAAACAGTTTTTGTTTATATTCAAATAAATTGCTTCATAAATCCGGCTGTCAATAAATCATTTTAGCATTTTAGAAACAGAAGAACTTTTCCTCTGAAACAGTTAAATTATATACATACCTGAAATAAGACAAGTATTTCACAAATTACAGTGATATCTCACTTATAGGCGATGTTCAGTAATTACTTTGTCATACCACTATTTTAAAACAGTAAAATTCGATTTATAATTTCTGCGATTTAAGAAGCCGAAAATTGCCTTATAAAAAAACTGGTGCGGAGAAATGATTTCCGTGTATCGCGTATAAGTGAGAGATTACTGTATTCCCTTTTTTATCCATTAAATTATGATCAAATTCTTCTGTTATCTGACAAAACTTCTTTGTTGGAAAACTAGTTGAACAACCCAGCGCACCTGGAGCCAGGGTAATAAACATAAATATAACTAAAATCGGTGCTGAATTCAGAGAACTTTCTGCGAGATTGATTTTAAAGTTGGAGCCCCCGGTGCTTTTGGCAGTTTTCACCTTCGAATTGGGATGATTCTCGAGAAAATTAAAAATGCAGTCCCCTCAACGCCCTTCCCAAAAGGAATTCGAAATTCAGTGGGGTTACCCTGTCATCAATGGACCATTGACTACAGGACTATGGTACTGTTTTTGTCAGATTATTTATTTTCTTAATAAATGAAATCAAATGATTACCTTATAGAAATAAGCTACATGTTATTAATACTTTCTAAAGTGGTGGGAAGAATACATGCCACTTAACTCTAAACGAAAAAATGTCGCGATATTTGCGACAACCACTTTTCATTGTCAAAATGAGTTGTTTTCAATTGGATACCAGAGTTTTTGTGCAGAAATTTTCCCCTAATCTAACATAAAAATTTCAGTAATTAAAAAATCACAAAAGGTTTTTCAGAAAACCTGTTACCAAAACAAAAATACTGGCTTCGTACGATTTTACCACAATTTTAATAGAATTTTCGCCTTATTTAAATTCAAAAGAGCAGTGTTGGGCAGAATCTGAGCACAAAGTAATCAAATTACAGATTAAAATACATTATAATCTCCTCACTATGCAATCGATTATCAAGTAATGCATTACAAAGTAATATGAATATAATCTGATTTTCGCATAATCTGATTACCGTGTAATGGATTACAAGACAATTCTCATTTCCTCTTTTAAAATTAGATTAATCTGTAATTAGATTAATTTGTAACTAGATTACAAGACAATTCCGATTAAGTTTTCAGTTGTATAATCCCTCAGTTGTATATAACTTGTAATGGATTACAAGATGATTCCGATTACGTTTTTAGTTGTATAATCCAATTAACGTGTAATGCATTATAGGAGGTTTCCGATTACGTTTTTAATTGTATAATCCTATTAATCTGTAATGGATTATAGGTGGATTCTAATTACATTTTTAAGAATATAATTTAGATTAAATTGCAATGTGTTACAAGTAAATGTCAGTTATGTTTATTCAGAATACAATTTGGTTAACGTGTAATGTAATGCAACTAAATCTTAATTAAATTCTATAAAATGTATTTAAATTAAACTGCAATCTATTACGAGCTAATTCTAATTGCATTTTTAACACTTTCCAACAAAGTTGAAAAGTGTTTATGAATTTAGTTTGTCTGCCTATCAGTACTCTAATGCGCGTAAATATACTCGGATTTCCATGCAATTGATATACACTGCTCAAAACAATTAAAGGATATTTGAAGTTTTATATAAAATAAAGATATAAACGAAATTTTTTTTGCCGAAAATAGAAGAAGAGAATCACAAATGCAAATTTTTCTGGTTTTCAAACTGTGGAGTATGCAAATTTTGAGTTCGACGTCAAAAACGTCGCTTCAGCGGCAGCGAATGAAATTTGACTTTCAACTGGATAAAAGAGAATGAAGACAAGGATGATCGGCATTCAGTGATTGCTTTGTTTCGATGAGTACGATGTCTCAGCGAAGTCATTTGACAGATTCAGAAGCTTGGAGAATTGTTGGTAGGTTAGAAGGGGGCCAAACTCAAGCCGAAGTAGCGCAAGCCATTGGAGTGTCAAAAAGTGTCATTTCCAGGATCTGGAACCGTTTTTTGAAGAGTGGATGTGCAGGCCGAAGACCAGGGCAAGGTCGTAGACGGGCAACAACGCCCAATGAAGATCGGTATTTAGCGTTAACAGCTCGGAGACACCGAAACATGAACGCTACTCTTCTCCAACAACACCTTCGCTCGGCTACAGGCACCACGATTTCAACTCAGACTGTCCGAAACCGGGTCCATGCTGTAGGTCTGTATTCTCGCCGACCGATGGTATGTGTTAGATTAACATCAAGGCATCGTCGCGACCGCAGGGAGTGGGCAACCGAGCATGTCAACTGGAGGAGAAATGAATGGAGCAATATTCTGTTTTCTGACGAGTCCCGTTTTTCTGTGCATCCGGATAATAGGCGTATTTTCATCTGGAGGGACCGTGGCAGTAGGAATAATCCTGCGTTCGTGCACGAAAGTGTCAGATTTGGCGGTGGAGGAGTGTTGGTGTATGGTGGCATCTCCATTGACGGGCGCACTGACCTCTACATCATTCGAGATGGAGCTCTGACTGGTCGCCGATATAGGGATGAGATCCTCAGACCTATTGTAGTCCCTTACGCTGCAGCAAACGGAGATAACTTCATTTTAATGGACGATTACTGCAGGCCACATCGTGCAAACCTGGTGGAGGATTTCTTTTTCGAGGAAGGAATCGTTCGAATGGAATGGCCAGCGTGTTCTCCAGACATGAATCCAATCGAGCACGTTTGGGACGCTCTAGGAAGACGAGTTTCTGGCCGCCAACAACCCCCACAAACTCTCCAAGAACTGGAAAGAGCTCTTCTGGAAGAGTGGGGCAGAATACCCCAACTCGACATTAATAGCCTCATTGAGTCCATGCCTCAAAGGTGTTCAACGTTGCTGGCCGCCCGTGGAAACCATACCCCCTTCTGAAAATGATTTTCTTTGAAGAAAACACCTTTTCTTATTCTTTTTTTCTCATATGCACAAATTGTGTTTTTTTCCTTTTGTACACAAATGCGCAATAAAATGCATTTTTTTCTGCCAAACATGTGTAATTTATTCTCATATAACCTACTATGTCTGTCGACCATGTATCAATCAGCTAAAAAGTTTCCCAGATACAAAATCCACCTAAAACTGCAATATCCTTTAATTGTTTTGAGCAGTGTATTTTATTGAGGTTCACTGTGGTATGATTTGTATAGAAAATGAAGTATGGTAGCATGTAATTTACAGAGCCACTCAAAAGAATTCTTTTACATTACAGCCTATTAGGAAAAATCGTTTTAGGTGTATTTTAATGATGTTACTGTATTTCAAACATATTGAATTTCATATATATCGCTCCATTGACGGGCGCACTGACCTCTACATCATTCGAGATGGAGCTCTGACTGGTCGCCGATATAGGGATGAGATCCTCAGACCTATTGTAGTCCCTTACGCTGCAGCAATCGGAGATAACTTCATTTTAATGGACGATAACTGCAGTCCACATCGTGCAAACCTGGTGGAGGATTTCTTTTTCGAGGAAGGAATCGTTCGAATGGAATGGCCAGCGTGTTCTCCAGACATGAATCCAATCGAGCACGTTTGGGACGCTCTAGGAAGACGAGTTTCTGGCCGCCAACAACCCCCACAAACTCTCCAAGAACTGGAAAGAGCTCTTCTGGAAGAGTGGGGCAGAATACCCCAACTCGTCATTAATAGCCTCATTGAGTCCATTCCTCAAAGATGTTCAACGTTGCTGGCCGCCCGTGGAAACCATACCCCCTTCTGAAAATGATTTTCTTTGAAGAAAACACCTTTTCTTATTCTTTTTTTCTCATATGCACAAATTGTGTTTTTTTCCTTTTGTACACAAATGCGCAATAAAATGCATTTTTTCTGCCAAACATGTGTAATTTATTCTCATATAACCTACTATGTCTGTCGACCATGTATCAATCAGCTAAAAAGTTTCCCAGATACAAAATCCACCTAAAACTGCAATATCCTTTAATTGTTTTGAGCAGTGTATTTTATTGAGGTTCACTGTGGTATGATTTGTATAGAAAATGAAGTATGGTAGCATGTAATTTATAGAGCCACTCAAAAGAATTCTTTTACATTACAGCCTATTAGGAAAAATCGTTTTAGGTGTATTTTAACCCCTTAATCGTCGCGCCCGATAAGTGTAGGCTACTTTTTTAAAATTCAGATTGCTTGATTACCACCAGTTTTATTTTAAGTAGAAATATTCGCCTTATTTAATAGGCATAATAATGCGAGAATAAAGCCAATTACGCTATTTTAAAAAAACTGGTGGGAATCAAACAATCTGAATTAAACAGGCGCAACCTACGCTGCCCGTGAATGTCTCGGGCACGACGATTAAGGGGTTAATGATGTTACTGTATTTCAAACATATTGAATTTCATATATATCGCTGAGGTGCATTAAAAGATGTTTACTACAGATTATGGAGTACATAGAAATACGTTTTTTTTCAGTTGTTGCACGCGTTTTTGAATGTAGGTATTTTTTTATAAAATCTAAGTGAACAATTTGGAAAACGCATAACATATTTAAGAAACGTAATTTCAGGAATTTACAACATATATTTCCAACATATACAATATTCGGAAAAATATCCAAATACTTTTATTCAGCACTGTATATGATCCATAGATTTGTAGATATACTACATAGGATGCTAAATTTTAGTTTAGTTAGGAAACGCGTAGCACAGCTTGAAATTCTCCTTCTGGAGTTTCTGTCAATAAACAGAAATGTGTTCGCGAACTTTTGTGCTGCCCTGTATATCATCTACAGAATTTATTCACAACAAGTAATATACAAAAAGTGAGTTAAATTCAAAATCGCGTTCAGCAACTTAAAACGCACTTCCAGGAATTATTGTTAATAGACAGTAGAGAACTCTTTTGTATGTCCCTGTAAATGAACGATGACTGCTATACACACAATATTCTGTAGTAAGCCTCTTGTAATGCACCTTAGTGATAGATATAAATTTCAATGCGTTTAAAATAGTGAAACATTATTGAATTAAACCGCAAACGATTTTTCTCCATATACGTAATGTAACGGATTTCTTTTGACTGTCCCTGTAAAGTAACTATAAGTGCTATGCACACCATATTCCATATTAAGCTTTTTGTAATGCGCCTTAGTGATATATATCAATTACAGTGTGTTTGGAATTGGGGAACATCATTAAAATAAACCGCAAATGATTCTCCCCATAGACCGTAATGTAACGGAATTATTTTGAGTGTCCCTGTAAAAAAACTATAAGTGCTACACACTTCAGATAAAATAGGGAACATGCTACATATAACGACAATAACATATAAAAATTGCAGGGCAATCCGAGCACATTTACGGGAGTTAGAGCACGGCCAGACGGCAGACGGCCAGACGGCAGACGGCCAGACGGCAGACGGCCATTCGACCATACGGCAGACGGCCAGACAAACCGAAGTCATAAACACTTTTCAACTAGGTTGGTAGAAAATGTTTCATAATATATGCCAGTTGCATAATTTTTCGTTCTTATTGTGCGTGATAAAAACGACTTTCATCATACATATTTAGGGTTGCGGGTATTAATTAATAAATTTTAAAATTTCTGAATAATATTCTGTTCATACCAGAAAGTGTTTTATAATCAATGCAGGATGCATGATTTTTCGTTCTTGTTGTATCAAATTTCTACTGTGTCTGATAAAAATTGTCTTGTATGGTACATATTGAAAATGTGCCACTGAAATTACACGTAATCGTAACTATAACTTTTCAATTATAATTATAATTACACCATAATAATAATAGCATTATAGTTATGATTACAATCTTAATTAAGTTTCAAATTCAGATTATGATTACATGTAATTGAAATTATAATCTGTTACATGCAATTATATTGTAATCAGATTAAAGATTAATCAGATTTTTTCCAACTCTGCGTAATCATAATCACAGCATTTATAATTACAATTACAATCCTAATTGAATTTTAAATTCAGATTATGATTACATGTAATTGAAATTGTAATCTATTACATGCAATTATATTGTAATCAGATTACATATTAATCAGATTTGAATTTTCCCAACCCTGTGTAATCATAATCATAGCATTTATAATTACAATTACAATCCTAATTGAATTTCAAATTCAGATTATGATTGCATGTAATTGAAATGATAATCTGTTACATGCAATTATATTGTAATCAGATTACAGATTAATCAGATTGTAAATTTGCCTAACTCTGCAGAATAGTATTAAAAATCCTGCTATTAAATGGGGCGTTTACAATGTCTGCTATTTGACTATTAAATAGAAATTTTCTCTTAAAAAATTGTGGTAAAAGCGTACGAAACCTGTAATGTTAGGGTGCATCAAAATAATTTTTATTTTTGACTTCCCTGACTCTCTGCATGTTTCTTTATGCTTATATAAAACATGTCATGTGGCGTGTTTCGTGTGTCTTAGTGCTTCTGGCAGTTTTCGGATGCTAGTTATTGTATTCTCATCTATTTCCCTCTTCCAGTGGTCAACAATGACAACTGGTCACTTTTGGGTTTGATTGAAGTATATTCCCTTAAAATATTTGAATCCGTTATAGGCTGGTCGTATGCTAATTCTGTCCTGACCTCCAACTTAAAGAATTTTTAAAAAATGCTTTAAGATGAATAGAATCACAACATTCTGATTACCTTTTATGTAACCTAAAAATTAAAGAAATAAGTATGTATGACTATAGAATATAGAGGAAGATATATCTTCATAAATAACATTTTATGTTCAACAAAAGGGGTAAGAATGTACAAGCTAAATGCTTTGGTATAGAAGCATTCAAAAAACGAATATTTTTTCTGCCGCAATCAATTTCTGCCGCATAATACCCGTATCAAACAATTATGGTTCAATCCAGAAATTGTATTATGATAATGTAACATATAGATCGCTCTAAATATTTGGCTTCAATTATTAAATATAATTTCTGGGTCTTCATAATTATTTGATCTGCGGATTATACGCCGGAAATTACGGTAATTGCAAACAACACATTTGTAGAATGACTCAATATATGAAGAACTTCATTATTATAGCCTTATTTTGAGCTTAAAAACATATGTGTGTCCGATATGTTTAAAATTTAATTTTATTCTACGATAATAATATTATCTATTTATATTTTTAATTTAACTAAGCATTTTATTTGAACTGCGTCTAGTATTTTAGCGCATTAATTATCGCATTTAATGATCTTAGTTACATTTAACATTTTAAAGCTTTTTATATTTAAAAAAAAAACACTCCATACAAATTTAATGAATAAATGGATATTGTGAAATAATTTAAAGGTGTTTTCATATTGATATACAATTTCGAAAAATAATTATTAAAATATTTATCTTATTTAATGACCTGAATTACATTTACCATTTAAAGCTATTCATAAAATCATTTAAAATCCATTTAAACGTTAATAAATGGATAGGTAATGTAAAAAAAAGTGTTAAAAGTATTTTTATTTTTATATACTATTTTCAAAGGGTAACATGTATATATATACATTTATTTAAAGTAACAATTAATTTGTATTTTCATATCATACCATTTACTTCTAGCCTAAATACCTTTATCCCTAAATTAAAATAAAAACTCAGCACTCGCGAAAAAAATAAATGTTTGCAATTTTAGGTTTCTTTAATTTATCCTGAAAGTTATTATATATGTATATTACGATTACAAATATATTTTGAAGACTAATAAAAGTTTTAAACCCTTAATTGTCGCGTAATTTTCGGAAAATTCTTTAAAAAATTGTCGATGTTTGATATTTTATTAAGCATAGAACTCTTACTTAATGAATTTGGTACGCTTTTACCACAATTAAAAAAAAATTCCATTTAGTATTTAACCCTTTTCGGCACAGTGGTCCCATTTCGGGCACACCTAATTTTAATTCCAATCTTGCATTTGGCACAAACAATACTTTAATAAAATTTTGCTTCTACAATGAAAGCTTAAAATAAGGAGTTCTTATTTTCTAAAAAATTCGTTTGTAAATTCCGGTGTCAGTCAGTAATTTCGCATTTTACGAACAGAAATTATCTGCGCCGGAAAGCGTTAAATATCAGAAATTGTAGCGTCCTCGTCTAGTTTCAGGATTTTTAATTCTTTCTGCATTTAAAAAATGCTGTATGAATGACTACTAACTGCAGAAAACTTTGAGCGGTTCCACTGTACTCAAGGTGATTTGCCATAACGTGCAAAGCTGTGGCAGTGGCTGATGTATTTCGATAAAACCTTTTTAACAAGTTGAGGGATTATTTTATTCAAAAAACTTACCACTGTTTCAGAGTAGTTATCTTGCCTTTATTTAATAACAGACATTCCGTATTTAAAGAAAGCTAAGAAAAGATGTCTGAAAATATGATGGATAATTTACATAAAAAAATTATCGATCTTTCCACATTGAGAGAGAAACTTGAATCTTGTATTATCTAGAGAGCCGCACAGTTTAAACACGTGCAAAATAAGCAAATTTCCAGCATTATTTCAGAACATTCCTTGGGCATTCCTTGATTATTTTCTCTTTTAAACCAAGAAAGCTACATTCTTGATAGGAAATATGGTTATTAAACACTATATCGGCGATTGCAGTGATTTTGATTGGGATCGGATGAATATATTTCGATTCGAACCCGACTTTCTCAGTGCTGTCAGTCGGTTACTTTTTTAAACTTCAGATTCGTTGACTGCCACCATTTTTTTTAAAGTAATATATATATATATATATATATATATATATATATATATTTGCATTATTTGATCTGTCATTGAATACGGCGAATATTTCTACCTCAAAAAGTGATGGCAATATTATTAAGTAACTCTATATATACGCATTTCAATTTTAGCAATACTTTTTTTACACGATACAACATTATTCAGTTTTTCCCCCTTTTTGAAATAGTTAAAAAAATTATGAATTTTTACTTTGATTTATAAAAACATGTTATAAAACGTGTTTGTTAATGTTATAAAATGTATGTTGCAATAAAATCGTAATTC
Source organism: Maratus michaelseni (assembly GCA_963931845.1). NCBI lineage: Eukaryota > Metazoa > Arthropoda > Arachnida > Araneae > Salticidae > Maratus > Maratus michaelseni. The sequence goes on along the minus strand of OZ007599.1, from coordinate 190,060,854 downwards.
AGATGGAAATGTTTGTAAGCTGCGTAAAAATAGCTTTGAAAATGGAATGCGAATTTGAATTCTCCAGACATATTTATTAATTACCTATGTTCATTATATTTAATAGTTATTAGAGAACTAATAAATCCTAATAAAATTTATTTTAGCATTTTAAGATCTTAAATGAACCATCTTTTTAATAAGAAATATCATAAATTTCTTAATTCATTGAAATTAATGGAAGAAAAATAAAAGCTACTTAGTTGGTTACTTATTGTTACTGTTAGTTTTTATAACTAACACCGATTCATTACTGTCTTCATTTCATCCTTTTTAATAACACCGCAGTTATGAAAATATAATTAGTCGATGTTTTAAAAAATGAAGAATTGTAACAACCATGCTTAATTACTCCCAATAGAATTTTATGATATAGAATAAATGCAAAGGTATTTTTCACAAATTTTCAAGATTTTATTATCTCTTTCGAAACAGCAGCATGATATTATAACTGTCATTAGATAACATTTATTACTCATCGTGAAAATAAAAATCATTTTATAAGTATAAGATTTATTTAAGAACTCTTGTTATATGTATATTTAATCATAAAATAAACATTCAACAAATTTCTGTGTAATTGAAATAATGGATTACAAACTACTTCAAACTTTAATTCTGATGATCATTTTTAATTAGAAAACATCATAACGATCTTAATCCTCTTCTAAATTATTTTTATTGTGCATCAATTTAATAAGGTAAAATATCACGAAAACATTGCCTATGAACAGCATAAATATTTTTTTCATTATAAAATTTCAAGTTTACATATTTATATGTATTTAAAAATAACATTAAAACTGAAATTAGTATGACATTGAAGTTTGAAGTTTGAAGTTTGAAGGGGGGGGGGGGGGCATGAGACCTATAGCTCCTTGGCTGTTGTCCCTAATTATCCAATATCAAGAACCAAACGACACAACGATCAAAACACCCACTTAAAAGCGATCAATACTATAGAAAAAGTGCAAAGTAGCTGCGCGAAAGTCTTTAGAAGAACAAAATTTGTTAATAAAACACACCATCGAACGAAAAGAACCACTACTCAAAGTATCACTATTCCAACAACAACTACGCTGGGACTGATATTTAGTACAACAAAACAAAATATGCTCCAAGGAGTCAGCTACTCCACAGGTGCGGCAACTACCGTCTGCTAACAAATTAAACCGAGCCAACATCGCCGGGGTTATCAGCATACCACACAGAAACCTTGAAATTAACACATCCTCCTGTCTATTGCGAGACCAGCGGAACGTCTGTTTATCACTGGGGATATTCCCTTGCGAGTACTGATACTTGCAGGAGCTGTAGGTGAGCCCAAACTGACTCTTAATCTTTTTCTTTTGAGCGCAGATTAAATCTTCTGGAGAGATCCATTCGATCATGGTGTCAGAATCAGAGACACTCTTGGCCAGGCTGTCTGCTTTTTCATTTAAGGGGAACCCCCCGGTGCCCCGGTACCCAGTACAAGAAGAGTTTCGGAATATGAGCTGAAACCCGCAGAATTTTATTATAGAGCCATATAACAACCTTAGGTGATTTCAAGTGCGTAGATTGGAGTGCTGATAAAACAGACAGGCTATCAGTGAGTAGTACAACTGGAAGCGACGCTGATACCAGTTCATCCAAAGCCATGCCCATCGCCAGAGCCTCTGCGGAAAAAATCGAGTTGACCTGTTGAATTCTGTAGCCAAACTGACCTGTTCGTGAGCAACCAGCGATCGACGTAAGCGAAGGCGACTTCGATGCATCGGTGGCAATGATGTTCCAGGATCCCGCAAACTCTTGGATAAAATCGGCAAAAAGGGGAGCTATAATATTCGATTCTAGCTCTGTACTCTGAAACGGAAGGCCCGAGGAAAAAAAATTGTACATTATCTGTATTCATAGGAAGAGGAACTTGGAAACGCAACAGATGATCCAGCCTGCAGCCGAATTCATTCATATTCTCAGAAACACATGGTAAACTTTCCACAAAAGTGACCAAACCATCCGTGCGGAAGTCCCAGAAAGATGACCAGCTGTCCAGAGAAACCTATTTAATCCAGAACCGGAAGGCTAGATCCCTGATCCTGTCTACAATAGGGAGAGCATCAGCATGTTTACGCAAGAGCAAAATCGGGGTCCACCCCGGAAGTTCCAGAGCCACCCTTATTGCACAATTCTGCAGAACCTCCAACTTTAGAAAAATGGACTTGCATGCTGAGACTAAGATGGCTGCCCCATATTCGAGGACGCTTCGAATTGCGGAGGAGGCTAGCGTCAGGAGGTGGTAGGATCTTGCCCCATAGCTCCTCTGGGCCAGGGCCTTAAGAATGTTGATTCTTTTAAAAACTTTTGCGCGAAGGTACTCTGCCTGACTTCGAAATCCACCCCGGCGAGCAAAGACGAACCCAAGAAACTTAATTTCCGAGCACCAGTCAATCAGGCCGCCGTTAATTGTAAATTGAAACTCGCATTCCTCCAATCTCCTTGATAGATTTATGGCATGGCATTTATCTGCTCTGATCGATAGCTTCCAGTAGGAGCACCATTGCACTATGAGCCTGAGCGCATCTTGGATTTTTTCTCTGCAGGACTCCAAGGAGGTAGCCGCGCAATATATAAAAATATCATCAGCATATATGAGAAACTTAATGTCGAGACCCTCCAACACTTCATAAAAATCCGCCAAATAGATTGTGAACAGGATCGGACTCAAAACAAAGCCTGGGGCACTCCTTTACCGATACCACGGGCTGTCGAAATAACACCTCTCCAGGATAGCTTGATCCTTCTAGCAGAAAGAAAGCGATGCAGCCAACGAAGAATCGAGCCCGTAATGCCCAGTTGCGCACATTTAAGCATAAGACCATCTATATAAACATAGTCGTACGCAGCCTGAATATCTAAGGAGACACCCAGTATGAATTTTCTCTCCTTCTTTCCCAATAAAAGATCCTGATGGAGGACGGTAAGGGCAGCATGGCAGTCACGGAACGGTTGGAAACCCAACTGTCTTCTGTCAATTACTTTATTTCGAAGCAGGTAAAGATGAATGCGGGAAGAGATAATTCTCTCACAGATTTTGCACATAACAGAGGTCAGAGCAATCGGACGGTAGGAGGAGACAAGGGATTTAGGTTTGCCAGGCTTTAAAATAGGAAGGATAACCGCAGAGGACCAAGCATCCGGGATATCACCTGCGATCCAGCTGTTGTTAAAAATCTGCAGCAGACATTGTAGAGAATGGTCATTTAGGGTCTTAAAAAAGGCAGCACTCACTTTATCCTCACCCGGAGTGGTAATTCTTGTCCGATTGATGGCATCTTTCAATTCTTGCATAGTAAAAGGAGAGTTAAGCTGGCTGTGTACTTCATTACCATAGGTGAAAGGGAGAGGATGATGGTCACATTCCTGACTAAACTGGTTAGCAAAAGCTTCGTCTTGCGCCGCTGCATCAGGGTTGAAGGCATCGGCAATTTGGATACAAAAATGGGACTCTGGGGACGGGCTTGGACGATTTCGGATTTTGCGGAAAATCTTGAATAAAATATGCGGGTCATTCGCTTTGCGGCACTCCGCATCCCAGAAACTTCGCTTCGCCGTTCTCACCACCTGACGGAGCTTTTCGTTTGTACTTAACCCAGTATTCCGTAGACATCAGGCAACGGGCTCTTTTAAGGAAGAATTGTTTCTGCTTACGCAGGTTGCTGCACCTTGCCGTCCACCAAGCTGGGAGGCACTTCGCTGGCATGGACCTAGTGAAACTGTGTTTATGCATGGCCAGAAGCACTAACTTATGAAAGGACTGATAATCGATGTCAGGAATCGTCAGCAGATTTGCATTGACCTCTTCACTTATGCTCGACCAGTTGAAGAGGGTGACGCCCGGCTGAACTGGAGTGCAGAGATCCACTGCAATATTAATTGGGAAGTGGTCACTATCATATAATACTTCTTCGACATGGAGCGTAGAACGGGCAAGGAGATCCGGGGTGCGCAACGAGAGATCTATCAGAGAGCATGTTCCATTTGGAGCCACATGGGTAGGAGCAGTAGGGTTCATTAGGCAAAACGTACTAGCCGACATCCACTCGACGAAGCAATCACTAGCCCGCGAAGACACCGGGGAACCCCAAAGACGGTGGTGAAGGTTGAAATCACCAAGAATGAGAGATGAGCCAGCAAGCCCATCAGAGATCTTAGTGAGGTCAGCCACAATCAGGCCAGAGGAAGAGTAAACGTTGATAATATTAAGGTGCGCCGATCCGTAGTCAAGATGAATTCCTATGATCTCATTAGCAAATCCAAGGTTATTAAAATTAAGTTGGCGGGACGACCAAGCAGAATTAACGGCAATAGCCAGACCACCACCTGGACGGTCAATCCTATCCAGACGATAGACAATTTTACCTGGGATGACCAAAGATTTTTCTGGCGTGAGAAACGTTTCCTGCAACACAAGAACATCCGCTATAGTAAACAGAGGGCACCTAAGCCAGGATTGTTTGTTTAATATGCTCCTACAGTTCCATTGCAGCACCCTGAACCCCATTAAAGGTGAAGAAAAAGGTCCAAAAAAGAAATAGCGGAGCAAAGCTGGGTTAGTAAAAAACTGGGAAACTGACACTTGCAGACACCCAAAAACAATTTTTTTTTTTTTAGTGACTTCCGCCACCTTTATTCGCTCGCTTACGCTCTGGAGAAGCCTCACTCAGCTTCGCTAAGCAGTTCATCAACATGACGCTGAGGGCATTAATCGCTTCGATGATTTTTTCGGAGTGTTTTGCAGAGAAATCAACCAATACTTTGAGCATATTGTTGGTCCTGGACTATATGAATTTTCGCATTTCTTCAAATTCCGATGTCTTAACACTGGCCACCTCAGCATACCTGCCTGGAGTAGCCTTTATGGCATATTTTCTGCGCGCGTCAACAAAAGACAAAAAATTGCTACTTTTGAACTTTAAGAAATCAACTTCAGAGATCCGGGAAGGACACTGGTTAAAGTCTGCCCGGTGTTCCCCCTCACAATTTTCACATTTTACAGGTGTAGAGCACTGGCCAGTATGTTGAAAACCGCAGGTGACGCAGAGCTGTGGTGATTTACATTTCCCCGAAGGGTTGTTGAATTTAAAACAGACCGAGCATTGGCGAGGTCTGTCGACGAATTGGCGAATTTTCTGTATCGAGAACCACATTTTTATCTCTGATGGAATGGATGTGCCAAGAACCGTCACAAGAACCGGAGACACTGAATTTTGCGAGTCTTTACGGAGAAACCGGCGGAGTTCCAAAATGTGAACGTTATTACTTACAGTGATTTCGTGGCCGACCTCATTCAGCGGAATATCCACCGGAATGTTAAACAGCAGGAATTTGTTGGTTATGTTTTCCCAGACAACACGAATTTTAACTGCCACCCCCAAAAACTCAGCCAGGCTGCAAACCTCCTTAGCACAAACCACCTGTCTAGTGCTTATAATTAAACAACCGGCCCTAGTATACCGTATATTATCTATGTCAGCCGCATGAGTCACTTTAGCCTGAAGTTCAGCCTGCACGGCACGAGGGTCACGAGAAGGTATAGCGCGAGAGTCCATACTTTGTAAAAAAACATTAAAGAACTTTCCATCATACTCCGCAGCCATATCTAATAGAGAGGACACCGGTGCAGATGACCGAGCAACATTTGGATAGTTAGAGTCACTAATTAAGTCCTAGTTGTCAACATCCCCCATTTCTATACTAATGGCCGGTACTTGTTCAACAATATCATCATTGACAAAATTAAATGCCGAGTTGGCCATACCCGACAAACAAACCACAAGTTACATAGTTAAGACAAGAAAAAAAAAAACTACTACTTACAACTACGGCACAGAAATATCGACAAACACCCCGTAAATATGCAACCAAAAGCGAGAGAAAGCAGGAACGATACACTTACTTTATTACAATAACCACACGCCAAAATAATACACTCGAGAAAGCAGAGCACAACAGCCAGTCGCTACAAGCGGTCAACGCCCCCCAATAACTTCGGAGAGCGAGTACCAGTATGACATTGTATACATGGGAAACATGTATATTTTTCTGTTTCAATATCGGAAGTCAATTTACCATTTATTTCTAATATTATGAAGTATTATTGACATTCCATATCGTATTCCTAAGTATAAAAACTTCGTTATTTATTTGTTATTATTCATTATTTCTTTTACAAAAACGGTTACTAAAAATTACTAAATGGTTCTATAAAATGTGTCTTAATTAATATAAAGGAGTAGTAATTTCAATTATTTTTTTCAAAGACGGTAGGAAATATAATTCCTATTTAATATTAATTCTCATCTGCAGATATTGTTCAAAAAATTTTGAAAAAAATTGCATTTATAATGCACGTGAAGAAATGCCTTAATTTATTTTGAAATAAATTGTTTTGTAAATTCTTTTTGCAGTCAATAATTTCAACATTTTAGAAATAGAATTATTTTGTCCATGGAAGTTTTAATAGCAAACATAATCAAAAATCGTAGTTCGTTCATTTCTTTCTCATTAGAAAAATTTCACTAGGAAAACTCAGGATTTCCAACAATTCAATCGTGTACCAGTAAGCTACCAGTTTTTTGTATGCTAAAATTCGGCTTTTATATCCACAGAAAGCTAATTCAAATTCTACTATTAAATAATCTTACGATCACTGGCGTAGTCAGGGTGGGAGTCCAGATGCTCTGGATACCACTAATTTTGTAAAGGTTTCTTTGACTTTTCTAATAGGCGAACTTTCTGCGAAAATCAAACAAAGAAAACTTTACATTATTACTGGAATCCAGAGCATTTAGTCCCCCCTCCCTGGCTAAGCCAATAATTACGATTACTTTACAAATAACTGGTAGCTCTGCGGTCCGTGGTTGAATTGTTTGAAACACCTGCAAGAAATACTCGGTCCAATGTGAATTAATTTGATTATAGCATCAAGATACTAGCGATCATAAGGTATTTACTTTTCAGTACCACTATTTCGTGTAATAATCCTCACCTAAATTGAATCATAGAAATCTATCATTAAAGATTAAACTTTGAAAATGGTGTCGACGAAAATTCTTACCTGGAAACCACGCCTTAGTGTAATAGTGAAAAAAATCTAAGTAAGCAGCAATCGAAAGAGCATAGTGAAATGCGTTTTTTGACACACAAATCTTTCGCCCTCGCCCACCCGTTATCGAGATATAAAGTCTTAAAGTTTGATAATTCATTTAATTTAGAGAGAAAGGGCATGATTCTATAACAGAAATGTTATTACCTTAATTATCGGCCTATAATCCACAGGTCAAACTATTTTGTTTAGACCCAGAAATTTTATTTAATAATTGAAGTCAAATTTTTACAGTGATCTAATAAGTTACATGATATAAAATAAAATTTCTGGGTTAAAACACAATTGTTTGAACCGCAGATTGTAGTCCGGAAATTACGGTATCTTGTTTATAACATGCGGTGTAGGGGGTTTTATCCATATATCGTCGCTACCATGCCAAACCATTTTTGCTTGGTCTGCGGATTACAGGGTGGAAAGTAATGTTATCTGAGTAATATAAAATACAAAACACATTTAGATATCGTAATATAAAAAAGATTGAATCATAGACAATCGGAGGCAGCAAGAACATTTTATGAACTTAAATCAAGTGCAATGATTACAATGGACAAACACCTGTGAAACACAAAATTGCAAGGGCGTTTCAAATGAAAGTGGCCGAGTTTGCACTAACACAGACTTGTACCAAGCATAGCGAATCATGTCGGAGTATTGCAACGAACTAAAGTGGAAATGGACAAGTGACTGGCGTTTGATGTTGTTGTTACGTTGAAAACGCAATGCCTCCTGCTTCCATCCTATTAAATCAATAAATTAGCAAATTTTAAGACTTTATATCTCGATAACGGGGAGACGAGGGCAAATGATTTATGCGTCAAAAAATACGTTTCACTAATACTCTTTCAATTACAGCTTATTTAGTTTTTTTTTTCATTATTACATTAACGGCGTGGTTTCCTGGAAAGATTAGATAAGGCAAAGTTTGAGTTTTTGAGGCAAAGTTTGATGATTTTGTTACTTTGAAAAATATCGACTTCTCCTTCCATCCTATTAAATAAGTAAATTAGCAAATTTTAAAACTTTATATCTTGAAAAGGGGAAACGAGAAAAAATTATTTATGCGTCAACAGAATTTTCCAAACTATATTACATTATATTTAATTGTTATTAAAATATATTTGTTTTTACTATTTATAATCAAATTTTATTCTCATTGTAAATTCTTCAAAGAATCATTAATCACAAATCAGTAAATTATTTCAAAAGAAAAAAGTCATAAATTAGTTGAAAAAATAGAAATCATAAATCAGCTAAATGTTTCAGAAATTAATAGAATAAAAAATTGTCATTCAGTCAAAATTCCATTAGCTTTAATGAATACATACTTTTTAATAATACTGCTTAGCATTTCTGAAAATGTAAACAAATTAGAGTTATAACAATACTCCCTCTACCAAGTTATGATTTAGAATAAGTCCAGAGATATTTTTCACAAACTTCAACATTTAAATATCTCTTTCTGAACAACCACCTGGTATTATAACAGTGGTTAGATAAACGTTTATTAGCCATCAAGAAAGAAATATATATAAGCAAAACATTTTGAATGTATCAGAGTACTTTGTTCAAAGATAATAAATCATAAATTGGATGGTCTACAAATTTCAGTGTAATTGAAATAATGGATTATATACTACCTCCAACTGTAATGCCACTGAAAATTTTTAATTCATAAAGATCATGTGATTTTAATACAAAAAATAAAAGCAGACGCAGAAAAAGCAAACAAAAAAATTCTTATCAAAAGTAAAATGAGTAAAATATTTTTCTTTTTCGAATTATGCTTTTCTGCACATCATAGACGGACACTTAAAAGAGCGTCTTGCCGTTTTTAAGCCTAATTAAAAAACTACTTTGAAGTAAAATTGGAAATTATTAAATGCACATAAAAGAGGACATAATAAATATTAAATACATAAAAAATGTATGTTGCAATTCATTATTTTTTTATTATTTATTTCATAATTCATATTTCATATTATAAAATTATAAAAATTACAAATTCAACGTATTTATGTTTGGGTTTTTTAACATTATAACCAAACAAAAATTTGGCACATTAGGATTATAATTTGAGGAGATATTAATAAAAATATCAAAATGTAATTTGACATTTGAAACTCTACAACAGGGCTGTCCAACGGGCGCCCGCGGGTGCCATGGCGTCTTTTGAAGGTTTTCTTGGCGCCCTTTTGAAGGTTCTTGTTACAAACATTTTTTTTAAATACAATTCCATTTCAAAGGATGCTTTCTACAAATACATTAATATTTTCAGCAGAGAATTTTTTTTTAGATTTATGAAAGTGTATTTCACGCAATTAAAACCAAAAATATACTTAAAATTTTAATAATGCGTATATTCCCGATTTGTTGTTATTCTTTATAAAAACATTTTTAATATATTTATGATGGTTGAATTTGTTAATAATTAGCAGTAACGTTTTTAATACCTTAAGATGTATAGTTCAGACTAATAAACATTTAACAGCACCTTCCCCGCTATGAAAGTGACATGTGCATGAAAGTTCAGCTCATTTTTAAATTATTACACTGTCCCATTGGCTGTTTTATAGGAGGAGGGATAAAGAGGGGCAATTTTCCCATCCCAGACATTTGAAATTTTAGTTTAATTTTTCTCAATTACTTTGAAAAATTGATAAAACTGTACGAAATGATTTTCGTCAATGAAAGCTCTTCTAGACTAACTCTCACTAGGTGGTCACGATCATGCATGTTGTTTTTGTACTTTTTATAAAGCTGAATTCATGACTTGAAAATAAGTCAAATCGTATTTTCACGACCCCCCCAAACAAAAACAACAACAACAACTAGCAATATCTCTGATCTCTAAATGTTTATTATTATTGTTATTATTGTTATATGTAGATTAAAGTTGCTGGTACATTTCCCTACAAACATTTCTGCTTTATTAATTTTTTTAATGAAAATTGTTTTTACATGGAGCTTTTGAACCATTTAGTCTTATTATTTAGTGGGGGAGCGTAAAAACTATGTTAAAAATTGTGATATTAAACGATCTGCAATAACTAACCATTGTTGGTTTGAAAGTCACAGTTTTAATTTTTCGGAAGGTGCGATAATTCAGAAATGCTCATCAATTTACGACCTAAATTTCTGGGAAGCTTATTACATATGGAAAAATTCGAGCAGCTTCGTTAATGATTTGTCCAGTACACCAAATTTTTCAAATGTCTGGCTACCTTTCATTTAATTCATCCTCATTGCCCCCCCTTTCTGGTTTTTTCTCTGCCGTACAAAGCGTTTGAAACGTCTGGCTGCGTTTCGCTTAGTTCATTCTCTTCGTCCCCCCTCCTTTATTCGCCTCCACACTTAAACTTTCCCGGTCGGCGGAGTGTTCCTATTGGTCTCTCTGTCACGTGTGTTTCCTCGTCTCCGCTGTTGTTTTGAAAAATTCAACGCCATTTCATCTGGCCGGGGGGCGAGAGATGGCAGGCAAGCGGTCATGGCCTAGGAGTTTTTAATTCGTTTTTACCTTTTGAGTTGGCACTGAAGATGGAGCTTAAGGGCTCTGAAACAGCTGTTTGCCATTGGAAATGATTTTAATTTGTGCTAATTTAACGTTGCACATTTATTTTTAATTTTTAATATTTTTAACATTTAGTCTTATGCCTACCGCTGTGCATCGCAGTCGCATCGTGCATGTATCGCTATTAATACTGTGAAATAGAATTATTGCAAGATTTGAGTCATGTAAATAATGACACCCTTCATTGATTGCCAAAAGCTGAATTGCGCCCTTGCTCGCTAAAAGGTTGGACAGGCCTGCTCTACAATTTGAATGGTTATAATTCAAAAACTTATCATCCCAATGACTTGCAATTTGGTATCAAGGCATAGTTTTAACCGAATATTTAAAATATCTTGTTAAAATTGTGTATTGCCATTTAAAAAAAAAACAAAGTTTCGGCAGTTTTTTATATGTAGATGACCCCCTAAGCGAATTTTTTATACCGTATTCCCCCGCATTAGCCGGCATGCTGTAAAATTCTAGGGAGAATAGATTTTTGAATATTAGTCCATGGTCTTTCCCGGCATACTGGAAAAAGCAAGGATCTTCGAAAATGGAAAGGAATAAGGTTTATTAGTTGTATTCAGTAGCAGCGATTGGTGTTGGGGAGGAGGGGTGAAATACAGAGTTTGTCTCCACTTTTCTAACTTTTTAGTTGACCTTTTTAGACTTTCGCTCATCTCATGAAACCCTATTAGTCCCGCTTCGTTGTCTGTCCGTCACAGAGCCGGTTTTCAGAAACTGTATAACTTACAGACATGAAATTTTGTGTGCTTACAGGTGAATACATACTATGAAACTGAAAATCATAAAATTTTAAAAAATCGTATTATTTTAATATAGAGAGATAAAAAAACAAAAATTTAACAGCCTTTTCCTGTTAAATTTATACATTTTCCGTTATAGCTGTTGCTATCAATTAAAAATCCACAATAAAATTCTTTCTACCTTAATTAATTTTCTATTGAAAGATTTCCACGTGAAAAATGAAAATGAAATAAAAAGTTTCACCAAGTAAAAAAAAAAAAAAAAAAAGATTAATATGACGTCATATTGGTAACTAAACGGAAAATTTCAAACATTTCTCAATAATACAAGGAGTGTGAGTATGTGTAAATACAGAAAGTAGCCTAATATGACGTCATTAGAGAATTAAAAAGAAAATTAATCTGACGTCATATTGGAAGATTTTAACGGACGTTTTCAAATATTTGAGAATAATACAAAGAGAGTATCAATATGACTAAGAGAGAAAGTGAATGATTTGAGAAATGTATTGAATCATGATAAAAACCCGATTATAGAAATATTGGCATTTTTTAACATTTTGAAGGTCTCTATACAACATGTTTAATTTTGAAATTGAATTATTTTAATATTGCATTTCGTCCACATGGCAGGTATTATTGTAGCAGAGAATAATAGCGAGCTTTGCCCGCTATCGGGCCGGTTCAGATATTTAAAAAAAAAAAAAAAAAAAAAAAAAAAAAAAAAAAAAAAACGAGAAAAATTGACCGGCAAATTTTTACTCTATAAAACACGACTTTTTTTTTTTTTAAATGAAATTTATTTGGATTAATTAAAGAAAGGATAAAGTGTTTTGAAAGGAATAGTAAACGGCGAAACCCTTTGTGCGATCTTCGATCACACTTACCCACTTGTTTACATATTCAAGAGAATAAAAACTTGTTTAAATGTTTCATACCATTTCACAAAAAGCACTCTCCCCAGCACCCATCCGATATTTACAATGTAGAAATAGATTATCTTGTAAATTATTACATGAACAGAAATATTCTTACTATATATAAAATAAGATAATTAAAATAAATATCTAAATATATAAAGAGTGAAATATATGCTTACCTAATATCAAAAATGTAATTTTATATGATAATTAAAAAAAAAACTGAAATTTAACTGAAATCCATTATTTTAATTAATAAGAAAGAATTAGAAATACAAAATTTGCTCTATATTTTATCATTCGTCATCACTATACTCGCCAGAGGCGTAGCGTCAAGGGGGGCACGGATCACTTTACTACCAGTATTTTTTCATACTATATTTGGCCTTATTTAATTCATACCGTTCAAAGATTAAATAAGGCTAAATGTTGTATATAATTATACCGGTAATAAAATGATCGTGCTTCCCCTGACGCTACGCCACTGATACTCGCTTTCTTCGTCTGTTAGACCAGAAGTCTCGTCTTTGGCATCAGACTCAGTAACAGCATTATTTTGAATAAGTTATTCCAAACGATTGTGCAAAAAAGTCTATGTTTCTTTTCGTAATTAAAATACATTCTATAAAATACTGTTTAATTAAGTCTGCGGAAACTTTTCCCCAAGCTGCTTTTACCCAGAGAGCTCTGGTAAGATACGAAGAAGATAGACGATTGCCAAACTTCGTGAAGTCCTCTTCTCCATTTCTTAGCCAATCACTTCCTAAGCCCCTCATTTTAGTTTTGAAAGTCTTATTTCAATGCACATCCGTGGGCTGTAACAATGGGGTCAAACCTCCAGGTATTATTACAAGATCTACTTTATAATGTTGTTTAAAACTGGATTTAACAGTCGCTTTTAGGTGGGGTTTTGCACTGTCCATTACTAAGACGGATATTTGTTAAAATAAACAATTACGGCGAGTACCCCAAACTTTTTGCTTATATATATTCATGAAGTCACTTTTGATAGATCCTTTCATGGACACAGTGACTACAACATCCTTTGGGATATCTAACTATGGAATATTTTTTAAGACTTTAAATTATTATTGGTTTCAATTTTGTTCCGGCCATTGCGCTCAATACAAATGTGTATGGTATTTTTTCCTTACCAGTTGTTCTGCATAATACGGATTTTACGCCTTTAAAGTCATAAGTTTACTGCTGCTCACACCACATAGGTGTTTCGTCTATATTGCGACTGCAACTTATATTCACATCATTAGCAGTATCTTCGAAAAATCTAAAAAACATTTCACACAATTTCTGAGCATAGTCTGGAATTTTGTGGCCAATATTTGGTACTTATTTGCTCACAATGTTCTGCCTATTAACGAATCTTTCGAACCAGTCATTCGATGCCTTAAAATCAACGGGTTCGTAATTTTCAGAACTTTTTCTTACTTCTGATTTTATTTGGAAAGATATAACTGCTCGACATATTTTTATTTCTTCTTGAATCCAGTTTATTAAATTTTGCATAATCATAAGATAAATATAATCTAATAATCACTTAAATATATATGAATAAATATATATAAACAATTACGGCGAGTACCCCAAATTTTTTGCTTATATATATTCATGAAGTCACTTTTGATAGATCCTTTCACGGACACAGTGACTACAACATCCTTTGGGATATCTAACTTTGGAATATTTTTTAAGCCTTTAAAAATTATTATTGGTTTCAATTTTGTTATATACAGGGTTTTGTTATACAGGGTGTAACTGAAATGCTTCAACAAACTTTGAGGGATGATAGTACTCATGAAGATGAACAAAAAATGCAATAGAACACGGGGTCGCAAATGACATTTAACCCTTTCAGGGACCGTGGTATGTCTAAAAAACCACATAATTTTAATTTCAAAACGCCACATTGGCACCAGAATTTTGCTAAAATCTTTTCCATTTAATATTTATGTGAAATATAGCGTTTTTCTTATTTACAAACAATTTTTTTTTGTAAATTCCGGTGCCAGTCCATTTTCAGACGCATTTTCTCTTTTTGTATCCTTTAATCCTTTTAGGGGCAAACTACTTTTAGTACTAAAATGTTGAAATAAATGACTGGCACCGGAATTTAATAAAAAATTTGTTTTTAAATAAGAAAAAGGCTATATTTCACATACGTATTAAATGGAAAAGATTTTAGCAAAATTCTGGTGCCACTATGGCGTTTTGGAATTAAAATTAAGCGCTTTCATAAACATACCACTGCCCCTGAAGGGGTTAAACGTCATTTGCGACCCCATGTTCCATTGCATTTTTTGTTCGTCTTCATGCGTACCTGTAGCACGAAAATCGCCGGCGCTAGACAGACTAAGAAGAATAGTGAAAACAACCAATAAGGACAGAGAAGCAACAGAAAACAAAACATTTTATTGTGTTTCATACATTTTCCATTTCACACACGGCGACACTTTACATGCGGCAGATGGTGGATAGCACTGAACAGTAAAATGTTTGACTTTGTGTTGCTTCTCTGTCCTTTATTGGTTGTTTTTCACTTTTCTTCTTAGTCTGTCTAGCGCCGGCGATTTTCGTGCTACAGGTACCATTCCAACGCTTTTTATGGTTTATCACTGTGAAGATCACATTCCAATAAAAAAAAGTAGGTGCTGCCATTTGAAATTTTCGAAATTTTGTCACTGTAACCGTAACTGTCACAATTTAACTGTTGTTTTTCACATGATTCTTGAGCGCATACCTCAAAATACTTTAGGCCAGAATTTCATTCAGTTTCTGTGAACGGTATGACAGTTAGGGTCTCATATATCGGGATAGTTTTTTTATAATCACCCTGTATATATATTGGAATATTTTTTCATAATTATGAATTATCATATGCTGTAATTCATTTCTAGTGTTGGGAATTATTTCAGAAATGTTGAGTAAAAATTTCCGTAAATGTCTCTGCGAATTTCTGGACTGATTATCATACAATAGAATTATTTTCATTCTGTATAATATCAGTTTCATAAAGACCAGTATAAATGTCACTCAGCGTTATGGAACAGATTCCGAAAATGATATTAGATATAAACTGCCTTAACGAGGTTTCACTTACAATGATTTGAATTGTTTGAATATCACTCGTAAATTTATATGTTCCCAATCTATATTTAAAGATATAAGTAGATTTTTCATTATTTGATGAATGAAACAGTCCTCATAGTTGCAGTAGCTTTTATGTTATATAATATATTGTTAAATACATTAATTTATCTCCAATTTTTATATCTATGACATATAAAAATTTTTAAGTTTCTGACTTCCACTGATCCTTTTTTGAGTACCAGTATTTGTGAGGCAAATGTTTCGTTCTATTATTTACAACTGTTGCAATAAAAATCACCTTCCGGGTGGGACAAAATTTGTCAGAAAAATATTTAAAAATATTTTCTATGAAAAATCAGGTATTATAAAATGGACCGAGTGAGAGGCCAGAAATTTGTACAATTGCGATTATTTTAACACGAGCTCGTGTATTTTATATATCACAAACTAAAATGAAGTAGAATATTTGACTGATTGCATTTTCCCTGCTCTTTTAACATTATAAAATGGTGAGTAATTTTGTTTCTCTAATGTTTATTTTACATCAGAATGTTAGAAAAAACTATTTCAAACAAAGGAAAAAAAAATATATACGTTTGTTTCTCCAAAGTTACAAAAGAAAAGAATTAGTTTAAAAACTTTGTTACAAATTATGATTAAAATTAAGTTGTCTGAATATATCCCTCCGTCCTTCAAGGAGTTCCCCCTTAACAGTTTTTTTTGACACAATAAACTTAAAATAGGGACTTTACACCACTTTTTAAACCACTTATCTCTGCCAATTAATAAAGCGAAGATTACAGATAAAAATTAGTGGTATCAAATACTTTTAGTAACGACACAAGCAAAACCTTTTTGCCGGAGTTGCGTTCGGGCAAAACTGTTAAGAGGTTAAAATAAATTTTACAACGCATATACATTTATTTTTTTAATGAAATCTATCAGAAACCTCACCATTAAATAAACAAAGGCAATCTAATGTTTTTATTGTATTCAACACATTCTATAAAAAAAAAAAAATTCAATATCTAAACAGTTTTTTTTTGTGAATAGTATCAAAAATTTTATACTTAAAAAACATATATAATAAAGAAATATCTTCTAGCAAGAAGATGTATGAAATTATCGTAAGAATCATTTAATAATACATAAAAATCCACTGTCTTCGACAAGATCTCGTGAGAATAGAGTAAATGCTTTTATTCCCAGAAGCAACAGTGGTTGACTGTAATGAATGTCACTTATGTACTTTTAGCTACCTCGTCAATGTCACAAGTGAGACATTTTGTCCAAAAATATATGAATATATTTACAAGTATTCTTATATATATTTTTTGTATTAATTTTTCCCTGCTGTACTTACTGCTAAACTGTAATGGGGATTCAAAACAAATTCAAGTAAATCATTATTTCATCAAATGTTATTATCGAAATTTGATTTAAAAGTGAAAAGAAAGATTGTTAAATCATATGTTTTAGTTAAATATTCAAAATTATTCTGTATCTGATTTTTCTAGATTTATTTTCTTTACTATAAACCTTATAAAAATGCCCTATATATATGTCCTAAATATTTAATTAATATTAATGTGTTATGCCGCTATGGCGTAGCCAGAGGGAGGTCCAGAAGCTCTGGATACTAATATTTTAAAGAAATTTTCTTTGTCTTCTCTAATCGCGGAATTTTCAACAATTAAACAAGGCGACAACATCTTTAATAATTTAGTGGAATCAAGATAATCCATACCGCCACACTGGCTATGTTATTGTATTTCTGCGTGGTTAAAATGTCGGAATCGCGATGGTACTAGCAGTTTAAAATACTAACCATCATCTTAAATAATTGCAGAATTCTTCTATTATGTAAGGGGAAAATTATTATTCGTTAATACTTGAACCATCGAGATCCTATGGACCAGAATTGGACATCACTGTGTTATGTAATTTTAAATAATATAGAAGTATTTTTGCATTTTTCTGTTACAAAAACTCTACGTAAATTATTTTTAGCACAAGTCAGAAATCTGCATTACGTTACGATTGCGTACAAAGAGGTTTTGCAATGAACACTTTGAAACATTGTGAGTTTTATCTCAAAATTTAGGTTTTATCCTAAAACATATTTGAAAATTTGGAAAATCTGAATTTCAAGTAGAAAAAAAAATACATTCCATTGTTTAGTTAAATCTTTGTCAATTAAAAAGAACTTCTTAGAAATTTATACCCAATCCTCCAATGCCTATGCTAGAATATATCCTACTATCAGTGTCGTTTTGTTTTTCCTATAATCCAAATTCATACCAGAAATACAAAATTGTAATTCGTGATATGTTTATTGATCGATATTCCTTGATTAAATGAAGCAAAAATTGCTATTCGGAATTTTTGTATGAATTTTGAATTTCCGATATTCTAGCATAACATGCAACCATACGAATTAGAGGGTTAAGTGAAATGTACCTGATGAATACAGGCGGATACTGTTTTAAAAATAAACATTTAGATATGTTGCAAGTAAACTTCATGATATACAAATTCATAGTTAAGCCAAATGAAGTATACATAATTCAAAATTACTAATAGCTCTGCGACCCACTGTTGACTTGTTATCCCTGTACTAGATGATTCATGAGAAAAATTTTCAGTGATACCACTGGTGACTACCATTTCATAATGTGCATAAACATTTCCATAACAAAAGTTTTGAGGTGCATTTTTAAAACAATTACAAAAGAAATCTACTAATAAGAATAATATTTTTAGAAATAGTGTTACGAATATAAATAATGTAAAAATAGTCACTAGTGGCAGCCCTAAAATTATGATTTGAAGGGTTACTTCATTATTTATTATAACGATTTTTAACCATTCATATAACATTTTCCCACTGATAAATATTACTATAAAAATATTTACACAGTGTCCTTACAATAAATGTCATATTTTTTCCCATTTCACATATCTGAAATCTTTAACGTATATATATAAAAAAATCTTCATCAGAAGTACATGGAGCTTCAAAATACAAGAACAATTTCTTTTCGTGTTTTGTTTTCTTAAATGACACAATATTAATAGCATATCCATTCATCCTTAAAATGAAAAATTCTTTTCAACTTCTTTTTATTTTAAAACTGAACTAGAAAGAAAAATATTTTTTTTTTGTATCAAATGGCTTGTTTTATGCTTTGTATTTTAATTATAATAAAAAAAAAATGTTTCTTTTGTTAAGCAAAACGGAAAATAATTCCACTGTTTAATTGTTTCCGTTTGTATTTAAGTATTTCTATTTGTTCTAAAGTTTACAAGTTGTTCATTATCAAAACGAATGCGTTAAATATATGAGGAAATGTTTAAAAGAACAAAGTTCCTCTTATTTTTTTTCTAAATTTCTCCTTTATTTTTGAAATGTAGGAGCATTTTTGCATGAACTGGTCAGAAAGAATTATGGAATAACATAGTCTAATTTTATGTAACAAAATTAATTGAAAAAACCTTTTTAATTATAGAATAACCGTAAACCAGTGTTGCTCAAAAGGGGAGCACCGTGTCTTAATACTAAAAGTATATTCGAAATGTATGTTTAATTGGAGAAATTTGTTGATTACGTTGTTAGCACACCGTCTGTCTCAGTGACTATTTTTTTTATTCTATTCTTACCAGCTTTTGAAAAATGATCTCTGCAATAATCTCTGCAATCTTGTTCTAAGATCTTTGCAACAGATTTCTACCGCAAAGGAAACTTTTTTATTGACCCCTTCAGGGGCAGAGTACTCTTGTAGCTAAAATATTGAAATGATTGATTGACACCAGGATTCTCGAACGAATTTATTTTAAAGGTAAGTACAAGCTTTTCCTCGTGTACTTTATAAATTCAAAATTTGATTATAAAATTCTGGTGTCATTGTGGCATTAAAATTAAGTAGTATATATAATATACCGGTGCCCTTCGCGGGGTTAAAGTTAATCTCTATTTAAAAATAGTATATTTACTCTGTTTAAAAATAATGTCCAGTCCTCGCAAAACGTTATAAACTAGCGGTACCTTATGGTGTCAGTATAGCTACCAACGTCTTCACCTTTTGAATACCACTTGTTCATAGAAATATACTACATTTCTTTAATGACTGTAATTGTGCGATATAATGAAATGAAGACGACTATTCGAAAATAGTGGTGTAATGCAGTTTGGTTGTTGTGGAATTAAAAAAAATATATCCCCAATGAAATAACATATGTTTATTCTTTTTTCATACAATATCAACATGAGAAATCAATTCACTTAACACTTTATTCGTTAAATACTTTTAACTTAAGACTTTAAAATTTAACTGTGGGTCACTCCAAGTCAAGTGGCCTAAATTTAAATACTGTTCCTGCTGGACTCCCTTCAGTTTTGATGTAATTGATACAGGACATAATACATATATGTCTAATATGGGTTACTGCAAACTGTCAGAGTCAGAAGTAGTACATTGGGTCACCAGTGGTCACCAGTATTGCTCATGATATAAGAAGCTTTGCTCGTTTAAAGCATGTGGTCTAATACAATATTTTGTGTAAAAAACATGATTGCAGTATTAAAGATCAGAAATCAATACAATCATCATTATTTTGCATTAAATTAGGCCATAAGGTATGTCGCGATGAATTTTACCCTTACTTTAACAACTTGTAACTAATGAACAGTGGAAACGTTAGACAATTTACAAATCAATTGCCGATTACGATGACATGGACAGTGGCGTAGCCAGAAAATGTTGTCCAAATGCTCTGTATACCAGTAATATTGTAAAGTTTTCTTATTCTTCATGATCGCAGATAGTTATCCGATTAAATAAGGCCAAGAAATCTTTAGAATATAAGTGGTATCCAGAGTATCTGGACCCTCACACTGGCTACGGCGCTGATCATAGAGCTGCTGAAGTTGTTTTCCTCCTGCTTAAATAATCTTTAATTTATCCATTATGTTCATTCATTCATTAAAAAATATGGCCTTCTCCCACGTCTACTAATTCTGCTGCAAACAGGGTTCATACGGGTGCTTACTTTTAAATGCGATTATTTTCTTAAATAAATCCTATCCTTATTTAACCACAAAATCTTGCAATTAAATAAGGAAAAAATTATTATCGAAATTAGTGGTATTTAAAAGTAGGTACCACTACGAACCATGACAAACCGTCACGTTGTATTAAAATGATACTGGTGTCAACCTATTGTAGCGTCTACAATGGAATGTACTACACGAATTAGGGGCTGTAGAACGTCCACGTATGAAAAATATTCTAATTTGTTATTCAACAGTAAAACCCACAGTTCACGTTATATTCGTGTTGCATATTCGTGAGGCATATTCGTGTTGCATATTAGTGAGGCATATTCGTGTTGCATATTCGTGAGGCATATTCGTGTTGCATATTAGTGAGGCATATTCGTGTTGCATATTCGTGAGGCATATTCGTGTTGCATATTCGTGTTGCTTGGTTGAAATTATCCCGGAAAAGCATGTAGTTTATGCAATTAATCTTAACCCATTATTTTGGGTTTTGATGTATATTATGTTTTGAAAACAGAAAAAAATTATTTAAACTTAATAAATAACATCATATGGATATTTCGAGAACAAATCTACACCTAATAGAATTACATTTCTGGTTCAAATCCTATAAAATTAATAACGCTCATCAAAATTTAAAATCTGATACTTAGAGTGTTAAATCTTCACATAAGAGGTCAAATTTTGAGAATACTAAGATTCAATCCTCGTGAGAACCTTTAATTCAAATCTCCTTCAAAATAAAATACGATTGTAATGTGTGTTGTATTTATTAATGCGATACATTGGATGAATCGAAAATACTCTAGGCATGTTTTTGAATTAAAAGCATATTTTTAATTATGAAAATTATTAATACATTCATATTAACACTTTGTTGACCGGCCTCAAGTAAACTTGTGTTTCACAACCAATGCCATTTACCATAATTCCCGGCGTATAATCCTCGGATTAAACAATCATGATTCAACCCAGAAATTTTATTTTATAAAATGTAAATTCCTAGATCGCTCTAAATATTTGACTTCAATTATTGAATAAAATTTCTGGGATGAAAAAGAATTATTTGATCCGTGAATTATACGCCGGAAATTATATTATAATTTAATACTTATTAATTATAACTAGCTGGCTTCGCCCGCCAGCGGGCCCCTAATTTACATCGGTGCCTCGAATTGTAGAAAATCTCGAATCTTGTTAAACCTCAAACCGGACGAACCGCCGACCCGGGTCCCCGCTGCCTTCGGCACCGTATACCGGTCGTGCTACGCACGCACCGGGTAATCCCTTACTTAGCACAATGAATTGTACAAACCTCTAACCGAACGAACCTCTGACCCTGGTACCCGCTGCCTTCGGCACCGTATACCGGTCGTGCTGCGCACACCTCAAACCGGACGAACCGCCGACACGGGTCCCCGCTGCCTTCGGCACCGTATACCGGTCGTGCTACGCACGCACCGGATAATCCCTTAATTAGCACATTGAATTGTACAAACCTCTAACCGAACGAACCTCCGAACCTGGTCCCCGCTGCCTTCGGCACCGTATACCGGTCGTGCTGCGCACGCACCGGATAATCCCTTAAATTGCACATAGAATAGTATAAACCTCTAACTGAACGAACCTCTGGCTCGAGGAACTTATAGTACTTCGAAAATATTTTATATTTAACTTTCAATCTGCAAAAAATTGTTATTTTTTACCTTTTATATTTTATTATTGTTATGTAATTATATTCATTGTTTCAAATCTAATAAACAGGCGCCTCCTGCGGTGGGGGTTGGAACGGATGGGTGCTATCGGTGTCGGGTAGCGTTTATTTTTCCCCTCGTGGACTTATTGTTCCTATACCTTACGGGTGGCTGTCCACGAGTGGGTGATTTCGGTCCCCGCTGCCTTCGGCACCGTATACCGGTCGTGCTGCGCACGCACCGGATAATCCCTTAAATTGCACATAGAATAGTATAAACCTCTAACTGAACGAACCTCCGGCTCGGGTCCCCGCTGCCTGCGGCACCGTATAGCAGTCGTTCCGTCCCTGGTCCCCGCTGCCTTCGGCACCGTATGACGGTCGTGCTACGCATGCACCGGATAATCCCTTAAATTGCACAAGGAATAGTATAAACCTCTAACTGAACGAACCTGCGGCTCGGGTCCCCGCTGCCTGCGGCACCGTATAGCAGTCGTGCTGCGCACGCGCTGCAGTATACGTTAGTTCCACCTTCCGCCACCAGGTGGCGCAATCTGTTTATATGATCATAACTGAAATCGTTAAGACTTTCGATGTCTAGTCGAATGAGCCATACCCCGTCGTTTTCATGCCCGTAGAACCGAAGATAGGAAAGCGCCCCCTAGTGGTGAAAAAACGAAATAAAATCGGTAAGCTCTATCGATGTCGAGTCGAATTGATTTAGACTACCTGAGTTCTAGTTCAAAGACAGGGACCTGTAGAAAAACTTAAAACTTAAAAAAAAAAAATCGATAACGGGCGAAGCCCGCTTTTCGCTATCATAATATCTGGATAGGGGGTCCTTATAACTTTAATTATGATGTTTGGAATCAGTTTGGTGGACATCCGTAACATAGTTTCTTAGTTATAGAAACGGACCACAGTTAAAAGAAAAAAGCGGGGGGGGGGGGGGGTTGGCGATGACACTGCTTTTCCTCAAACAACTTATGTAGACTACCTGTGTTCTGAAAAACTTAAAACTAAAAAAAAAAAAAAAAAAAAAAATCGATAACGGGCGAAGCCCGCTTTTCCCTATCGTAATAGGGTCCACTCTAAAACAAAAACTTAAAATACTAAAACTTAAAATAATAATGCAGTTTTTAGACGCGGCCTACTTCTTAAAATCCTAATATCTAGCCGGCACTGTCATAAAAAGCGGGGGGAGGGGGGGGGGGTTGGCGATGGATTCAACCGCACGTAGCACGGGGTCAACCTATACAATGAGAATCTCATTGATCATTCCACGCCAATTTTCTGGGAGAAGAAATACTTTTACTTTCATTTGCGTTTCAAAAAGTCTGCTAAAGATGGTCCCCCTTTAAAATAAATCCCTTCGGGGAAGAAGGGCAATAGGATGACAGTTTAGACAAATGACTGTGCTCTGCTACAGTTGACTTTCGAGACTACAATGACCTTCCCAATTGCAACAAAAAAAAAACATTTTTGCGGATAGAGTTGTGCAATACATATAACTATGATTTTTCACTATTTGTAAGCTATTTATTTACATATTAATAAAGAAAAACATGGAAAAATAATTGAACAATCACAATTTTCAAAAACTTAGTTTCTGAAGAATTCTCAATGAAATCAAATTAAATGTTCTTATTAAATTGAAATAAATGAAAATATCTTATCCATGAAATATAATGAAGAATTAATGGTCAAAATACATGTTAAAAAAAACTAGGGGATTCAACACGGTCTTCCCGTGTTACTGAATATAGGTGAACACCATTCTTTTAATTGAAAATGTAACAGATTTTTTTACATTTAATATATATATATATATTTTTTTTTTTTTAGATTTTTTACTAATAATATCAATATTGGCCTCGTGCCTAGAGTTAACAGCAGAAGAAATCGCTTAGACAGCAACATTTTGATTCCGATAATTTCAAAGATTTAAGTGCGTAGTTCGATTGCATCTCCTTTATTTATATATTTATTTATTATTCGTTACGGAATATAAGCCGGAAACAAATGCTGAACTGTTTATATTAATAAAAGTGAAGTATTAATCTTTCACAATCGTCTTTAATTATTTTAACACTCAGGAAAAATCATGCGTCAAGGAATAGATTATGTAAGACTTTCCAACACTCCTAAAATAACTTTTTGCAAATTTTTACGGTAATGTGTAAGGTGATATCTAACTAAACAATTTTGAAAAATAATAACATAGTTAAATATCCAATTTCAGGAATTACCAACACTATTCGGAAAAATAACCGAGCTCTTTTGTGCAGCACTGTATAGGATCTATAGATTTGTATATATACTAAATAGAATGCTAAATTTGAGTTCAGTTAGGAAACGCGTAGCACAGTTTAAAATTCCCCTTCTGCAATTTCCGACATTAAACGGAAATGTACTCGAAAATTTTTGTGCTGCCCTGTATACAATCTATACACACCAAGTAATATACAAAAAAAAGAGTTAAATTTAAAAACGGGTTCAGCAACCGAAAAAACATTCCCAGGAATTATTATTAATAAGCAGTACTTTAACCGAATTCTTTTGTGTGTCCCTGTAAATGAACGATGAAAGCAAAAAACACAGTATTCTATAGTATTCCTCTTGTAATCCACGTTAGTGATATATATAAATTTTAACAGATTTGAAACAGTGAAACATTATTAAAATAAACTGCAAACGATTTTTCTTCATAGACCGTGATGTAACGTAATTATTTTGAGTGTCTCTGTAAAAAAAAAAAAAAAAAAAAAAAAAAAAAAAAAAAAAAAAAAAAAACTATAAGTGCTGCACACTTAATTTTCAATATGGACCATGCCACAGTAAGCCCCAATAACACATATCAATTGCATGAAGATCCGAGTATATTTACGCGAGTTAGAGCACGGATAGACAGACGATAGACAGACAGACAGATAAACCGAATTCATAAACACTTTTCAACTATGTTGGAAAGTGTTAAAAACCATAAAAAAGGAGTAAATGGCGATACAGTTTTCAAACAAATAGCATTTGAAAGTAGATTTTTTTCAATTGAAAATGTGCGATGTTTAGAAATTAAAAAAATTGCAGTAGCAAAAGTCGCAAAACCGAAATTTTCATTGTCAAATGTTGCCATTCGCAAAATGACGTCAGCGTTACGTACGGACACGTTTGTCCTTTATAATATAGATTGTATCAGTAAAAAATCCACAGAATTTAGTTATTACGCTTTTTTCTCTTTAATTAAATAAATTTATTGGCATCGAATTATATAGTTATTTTATCTAATTTGCCACTATATTACATTATGTCATGTATTGTAAAAAAGGGTTTACAACTTTAATAACCAGCTTTAAACAATGGATTTTTTTCTGCATTTCAGTTTCTGCATTTAATATTGCATTTGATATTGAATTTAAATATGAACCTCTCAGGGTTAATATTTGAATATTTCCATAATATACCCTACCATAACATAACCTAATACAATAACATAAGGATAAAGCATAAATGCATGAATGAAATGCATGAACAGCACAATTTTCATTATATCTGTCACTCTTACATACTGATTTCCAACAGGTCAAAAGTAATTAAATTTTGATTCATCAAAAAATATTCTTTGAGACCAATAGTTTATCATGCAATTTTTAAAGTTTCTTGAAAAATTCAAGTTTTTTTTTTTTTTTTTTTTTTAATGCGGCTTTTTTTTCTGCTCCTGGGTTGCATTTTATTGTTGCATTTAACTGATGAGTAAATAAAAAAAAAAAAAGATTACTACGAAGTGAAAGAAAATATCTTGATTAAAAAGAATTATTTCAGTGAAAGATAAAACAACAAGATATGTTTAAATGAGATTAATTTTTCAGTACATTAAAAATATCTTACGTACAAATTAAATGTACATGAAGCATTTTCAATATTATCAATATATTGGCATTTAAAAAGTAACAAGTGATTATTGTTTATTTAAAGTCATAATTATAACAAAAATAAGAAAACCAATCTTAAGTTATCAATTATATTATAGCACAATTGAAGTTTATGATTTATGTTTGTTATCCTTTTGGTCCGTGTTTTTTTTTTTTTTTAACATATTTAATTTATTTGTATGGTTGTAAAAATTCGGAAACGCATTGTAGTGGAAGGCTGCAATTGATTATTGAAAATATCATTTTTAGGGTTTCGTTCATCTCGCGAAACCCTATTACTCCCGCTTCGTTGTCTGTCCGTCACAGAGCCGGTTCTCAGAAACTATGTAACTTACAGTCATGAAATTTTGTGTACTTATAGCTAAATACGTATTATGAAGCTCAATATCGTATTATTTTTAATATGTAGAGATAAAAAACCAAAAATCTAACAGCCTTTTTCTATTAAATTTAAACATTTTACGTTGTAGCAGTTGCCAACAATTAAAAATCCACAATCAAATTATTTCTACAATAATTAATTTTCTTTTGAAAGATTTCCACGTGAAAAATGAAAATGAAATAAAAAGTTTCACCAATTGAAAAAAAGATGAATATGACATCATATTGGTAATAAAAAGGAAATTTTCAAACATTTCTCAATAATACAAGGAGTATGTGTAAATACAGAAATTAACTTAATAGGACGTTATTAGAGAATTTAAAAGAAATTAATCTGACGTCTAACATTTTGAAAGTCTCTATACAACATGTTTAATTTTGAAATTGATATTTTTTTTAATATCGCATTTAGTCGCCACATGACAGATATTATTATGACAGAGTATAATAGCGGGCTTCGCCCGCTATCGGACTGGTTCAGATTTTCGAAAAAACGAGAAAAATAGACCGGTAATTATTACTTTATAAAAAACATGATTTTTTTTTTAAAAATGAAATTTATTTGGATTTATTAAAGGAAGGATAAAGTGTTTTGAAAGGAATATTAAACGTGCTATCTTCGATCACACTTACCCACTTGTTGATTATTTTACAAGACTAAAAATGTGAAATAAAAAGCTTGCATTTTTATCTGAGAAAGGACGTTAAACTTTTCAAATTCATTAAAACGCACACTACTTATAAAAATCTTTAAAATCTGTTTTCGTAAAATAAGAAACTATAGCCATGGTATTTACATTTATTTATATTATTAAATTTAAAGCTTTTAAAAAGAAAAGGCTTTATTTTTAATTAAATACTTGGGGGCTCTGTTTCCCGATAGCTCACACCTGACAACCCCCTGAGGCACGCTTTAAGCGTCACTGTAAAATTCAAATAAATCATTTCATTACAATCATTTTTAAGCACATTACAAAATACTCGATTTCATTAATTTCTATATCAAGCAATTTTTTTGTACATTAAATTATCAATTTTCTTTTCTCTGATTTACTTGCAAATATGCAGTTTACGTACCTGACACGTTACAGAAATAAAATCCAATGATTACTAAGAGAATAATAATAAAGCATTTTATTTTCATGGATGAAAGGTTCCTTTTTCTTTTGAGAATGGCGTCATTATCACCACGCTTCTGTTTGAGATTTATTGAATACCTATTCTGATTTCAAGAAAATAATGTGTAATTTTCGGAAACATTTTATTCGGTGCATATAAAATTTATTAAAATGAAAAAAAAAAAAAAGAAAAAAAGAAAAAAAATTGTAGGAACTTTATGTGCAGAGCTAAAGATTGGTGAATATATACGGACGCAATCATACTAAATTATTTTATTTCCATAAATGAAACTGGTCTTTTCTTTTAAGAATGGTGTCAGTTTTACCATCCAAACCAAACTGAGAATCCAATTATAGGTTATCCCTTGAAAGCAATTCTCAAAAAGAAAGAAAGAAAAAAAAATCCTGCTCAACATTGCGAAACATTCTGTCTAATTTACGGATTCATTTTTAAACACAAAAGAAGAAATTAAAAAATAAAATTGGAATCGAACATTTTTCTTGTTTGTTGTTTTATAAAGGAATTACTTATCGAATTATAAGCGATTGTTGTCAGGTGACGACAATTATTTTTCTACTTTCCCGCGCTATTGCGTCTGGAAATTCGGTTCAAAACTCTGACAGTATTTTCTGAAAAACCTTCAGTCCTAATTAAAAAGTAGAAAACACCATTCGATTACTTAGTATGCAATGGTCGATCCAGGCAAAATTTGAGACCTATTTAGGGCCCTTCACAAAAATCTACATAATAAAACAGCTCCTTTCACAAAAATCAATTTAATAAAACAGAACCCTTCACAAACGTCAATTTAATAAAATGGATCTCTTCACAAAAATAAATTTGATAAAATGGGCCCTTCACAAAATTCTTTATAATAAAATAGGCCTTTTCACATAATTCCTTATAATAAAATGGCGCTTTCACAATATTCTATTCCATAAAAACTTACTGTTTACTAATTATTTATTATTATGTGACGTTTTAAAATGCTTAATTTGTAAACAACAAGTTCACCAGAGAGGAAAACTTTAGCAAAATGATTTTAAAAAGTTTTTTAATAAAGGCTTGGCTCGAATTTGAGTAAATAGATTTCAACTTTCGATACAAAACGTCATTTTTCACAAAAAATATAATACATTTCAGAAAAATAACCTTTTCTTTTCACAAAATGGGTACCAAAATGGGTACCAAAATGGGTACCATCGACGCCTAGTATATCTGAATAAGAGCATCGGCCAATTTCATGCGTTTCCGAACAAAAATAAATTCAGAAATGTGTCAGAAAATAGCTTCTTTGAATATGAGAACAACCTTAATGCAGTCTTTTAAAAATATTAGTTTTATGAATGTTAATACAATGTTTCTTTAAATATGACGTCATTTTTAGTTGTTGAAGCATTATTCTGATTGGTGAATTATGATCAGACAAAGTGAATTTTATGTTGTAAAAATATATTTATTGTTATTACGATACTTAAACTAAGTATTTTAACAACTTATTTAGAAGAGGAGGAGCAGAAATTTACTGACATATTAAAAAAAAGCTTTATTTTTATTTTCTAACATTTCTAAACATAGTAAATTCTATGTAAATTCCGATTTGAATCTGGGAATTTAACTTGAGGAATGTTATATTACTTTTAAATGCTAAAGGTGTAAAATTAACAACATAATATAAATTAAAATAACTTTTATTAGTTGTTTTACATGTTTAGACTCTTTCCGAGTCATTTTCAAAAACAAAATGAGAATATTCTAAAGCTGCACGGGCTTTGAAGTTATTATTTTCATGTACTTTTTTTTTAAATTACGCACGTTATCTATTATTTTTTACTTGATTGTTTATTTTCATATCTTTGACCATGGAGTAACTCTAGCCACAGTTTCGGTAAATTAAAAGATGCCGCATTGTTACATATTGTATTTTTGCGCGTGAGTATCTCTATGGTTTCTCTTATTATAGATGGATAGTATAGACTGGAGGGAAATATTATTTTACTTTCATTGAAATTTATTTGGATGGTTTCTTCTTGATATAATCCTGCCAGGGCTGTAGTTTTTCTATTGTGTTTAATATCAGCTATATGCTCTTTTTTCTGCAATTAAATTTCCTGCTGGTCATGCCTGTAGTAATTCTTGGATCCGTCTTCTTTAATAAAAGGTTATAATAATGGTTTTAAAGTACACCATATTAATAAATTAATCATGGATATCACCAATAATAAGAAACCAGAAAAGAAAGGTGATTCGCAAAAATACAAATTTTATACTCTACAATATTATCCAAGCTTTTTTGAAAAATTAAAACACCAGCCTTAAATGTTTCAATATCTGCTTAATAGCCAAACCTCCTAAGAAATTAAAGAATATCATTTGCAGTATAATTGACCCAATTAATTTTGAGAATTATTCAGGAGTATATGAAATGACAGGTAAAACAGAAATAGCGGCTTAATGCCTTATATGATCGCAAGTCACACCGCTGGCATGTTTAGCTATCTCGTGGGAATAAAGCAAAGATTTTCCCTTCCGGTTACAAATTCTTAAACGTTAGCCCAAAAATATTAATGCGACATGAATGACCAAAAAAGAAAAATGAAGTAGGAAACAATGTTAATTTTCTCTCCATACATAAAATATTTTTTAAATGAAAACAAAGAGAGAATCGACCAAACAAAAACTTATTCTTGATTCAGTTATGCGTACATAAATATACATACGTACAAATCTATATAAATCATGCATTCTTCTAAATGGAAAACATATATTTGTCACGTACCCCCCCCCCCCCATTAATGCATCAGAAAATATGCGATTTCTAAGCATACGTTAATAAAACATTTTAAAGAAGTTTATAATTAAGAAAGTGTTAATTGAATACAGTTTAATTAAATATGTCACTTATTCTGTATCATAAAATCGAAATGAGTTTTCTATTTTTTTTTTATAAATAAAATACATTATCGAGTCATACGTGACTCGCATCGCGTGACAACACGTTTTCTCCTTGCTCGCGGTGTTACGGCGAGAATTTGGTTCAAAACGCAGACTTTGACAATAATTTTGAAAGATTTTCTTCCTTTACCAAAAAATAGAAAACTTCTTTCGATTAACTAGTTTCTGAATAAGAACACTTCCCAATTTCATGCGTTTCCGAAGAAAATTTGATTAAAAAATATGTCACAAAGTAGCTAGTTTGGATTTGAGCAAACTTACCATATAGCCAATTATAATTAGCTAGATAAGCGGAGAAGGAATAGTTCTTAAAAATTAATGATGGTTTTAGAAAAATAAAAGTTCTATTAGATTTTTAAATATTTTGTTTTAGAATAGAACAAAATTGTATTAATTGACTATGTAATTGTATTACTGACTGTCAAAACGACAAAATTTAAAAGTTTTATTAATTGAACAAGCTTTAAGATTAGCCTCTTAAGGCTCAAATCCAAAGACGCTACTTTCTGACACATTTTTAAATTCTTTTTTGTTCGGAAATGCATGAACTTGGCAGGTGTTTTTATTCAGAAACTGTGTAATTGAAACACGTTTTCCATTTTTTTTTCTTTTTGATAAAGACAGACGATTTTTCACAAAGGACTTTCAAAGTCGACGTTTTGAACCGAATTCACGCAGCGGCAGCAAGAGAAACGCGAAAAATGCGTCGTCACATGATCAGAATTACTTATAATTCGATAAGTAATCTATTTATAAAAAATGGAGGACCAATTTTGATTTCAAATCACTTCCATAGTTAGGCCTGCCAATTGTATGCATTTGCGTTTAAAAATGAATCAGAAACTGTGTCAGAAAATTTCGCGTTGTTGAGCAGGTCATTTGAGAACAACCTTAAATAATAACTCAGCATTTTTTTTCTTTCTTTAAGGCTGTTCTCAAATCCAAAGGGGCTACTTTCAGACATATTTTTTAATTCCTATTTGTTCGGAAACGCATGAAATTGACAGATGTTCTTATTCAATTAATTTCAGAACCACCTTATTCTACTGGGGGCACTATTCTCTACAAATTACGCCCGCCAACCACCGTCCAGATATCGCAGTATCTAAAAATACGGTATTTTGCGCTGTTTTACGCAATAAAACCCAATTATAAAAGATTGGATGATATTACACAAGTAAAAATGACGTCATATTTAAATAAATATTGGAACGCATGAAATTAGCAGGTGCTCTTATGCAGATACTATGTGATGGAATGATGTTTTCCACTTTTTGATAAAGGCAAAATATCATTCACAAAATACTATCAAAGAAAAATTTGTGGTCACATGAAAACAATCGTTATAAATATATAAGTAATTCGTTGAAAAAAAAATGGTCAACACTATTCGATTTCAAATAGCTTTAATATTCAGGCCTGCAAGTGTCATCATGCTTTTGCCTTAAAAGTAAGCCCATGAATGTTTCAGAAAGTTTCGCGTTGTTAGTTGGGGGAAAATATTTTTTTGACCGCGGATACTCAGATAACTGACATCAATCTCAAAAGAAAAGGTCATTTTCATTTATGGGACAAAAACAATTTAGTATGATTACATCACTACGATATCATATCCAGTAACGTTTAGTTCTGCATATAAACTTCCTACATTTGCCACATTCTATTAAAAAAAAGGAAAAAAGAAAAAACTTTATATGCACTGGATAAAACGTTTCTGAAAATTATAACATTAAAAAAAATCATATTAAGTATTCAATAAAACTGAAATATTAAAAAAATGATTGAAGTAAATTATGCACTAACCTAATCTCAGAAAAGTGGACTAAGGTAAAGTGTCCTAAAGCTGATACCCAAAAAATAGCTCCTAAAGCTGACATCTTTAAATAAAACAAATATTTAAAGCATTACCAAATTT
Source organism: Maratus michaelseni (assembly GCA_963931845.1). Taxonomy (NCBI): domain Eukaryota; kingdom Metazoa; phylum Arthropoda; class Arachnida; order Araneae; family Salticidae; genus Maratus; species Maratus michaelseni. Next base: position 190,028,272 of record OZ007599.1, on the reverse strand, counting down.
CTAAAATAATTTAGAATACAGTTTTTCTTTCCTCTTTACCTTAATTCTAGTAGTGATAATGACATAATTCCCTAAAGAAAAAATGCACTTTCATTCATAAAAATAAAATACTTTAATATTATTGTGTCAGTAAACATAGGATTTTATTTTTGAACGTACAGATACTGAAATTGACAAGATGTTTTAATATAAAAAGTACAACTCCCTTAAACAGATAATAATGCATTATTGTTATTATTATTTTTAATCTTGTTAAATAATAAAGAATTATGTTTAAATCTATTATATTTCAAATTATATTTACACATTCGGGTTTTCTTTGCAAACTCTTAATGATTTGTGGGAAAAAAATTAATTGAAAAAGATATATTATGATTAGATTGGTTAAAGCAATAGTTAAAAAAAAAAAATGTACATGATTACGATTTGTTTTGAACAACATAATTATATAATTATTTTTATTATCTATATTATATAATTATTATTATATTCCAGTATTACGATGTTTTGTTACAGAAATATATAATTATTATTGTATTCCATTATTACGAAGTCTTGTTACAGAAATATATTTGATATAATTTATCAAAATAAATAAATAAATAAATAAATAACAAATTTCCATAAAAACATAACGGCACATAACACTACAGGTGCATTTTATTTTTTTAAAGAAACTGTAAATTTTTGAGAAATTCTTTGCTACAACTTACATGCTTACATGCTTGTAAGGTATTGTAATACATAGGTACTTCATTTTCTTTCCATTGACAGCCACCACACCCCTCGCGCATACAATGTACTGTGTAAAAAACTGGAGGTAACTATCTTAGGGGACCATACTTAAATGAAAAAGCAAAAGTTTAGATCTCTTTCTCTGAGGATCAGACGCACCAAAAGTGAACCATTGTTACACATCCCTTGACAGCCAGCCACTCCCCACATGACCCAGACCGTGCTGGGTGAGATTACCCCTTGGCGATGACACTGCTTTTCCTCAAACAACTTATGTAGACTACCTGAGTTCTAGTTCAAAGACAGTGAGCTGTAGAAAAACTTAAAACTAAAAAAAAAAAAAAAAAAAAAAAAAAAAAAAAAAAAAAAAAATCGACAACGGGTGATGCCCGCTTTTTTCCTATCATAATATCTGGTTGCCACTCTAAAACAAAAACTGAAAATACTCGTAATGCAGTTTTTAGACGCGGCCTACTTCTTAAAATCGTAATATCTAGCCGGCACTGTCATGGAAATCTTTCTTTTGCTTTAATTATACAAATAACGATGATTAATTATACAATAAAATAATATATCGGCTCGTAATGAAGATATGACAATAATTTTTAGATATTCTGAAAGCAGAATCCATTTAGCGTCGCCCTGTCAAAGTTTGGAATTTCTGCGCCTCTTAGAATCGGAGATGCCCCCCCCCCCTCTGTAAAACCCCAGTTGAACGTCATGTGACCTCACCTCCGTCAAAGAAAATGCCGATCCAGACAATCGTCTGGCCGTGCGTCTCCGATCTGGGAATCGCAGCTCGGAATGAAAAGAAAAATAATTTTTTATCGATCGATTTTTAAAGGATTTTTACGGTTCTAATCGTCGCACGGAAACGATTTTTCGAATTTATGAGACCTGACGACGTCCCGGTTGCGTACGTGCGACTTACGAATTTCTGGCCCCCCGACTTCCGGAGATAGGGGCCGGACCTGCGCTGTGGTTTGGGGCTTAAATCGCTCCCTGGGAACCCCCTGCCTTTTCCTTCCCGGACCGGACGTGTACCGGCAACCCTCGGCGGAGGCGAACTTTTCGCTGTTTTGACTTCTCTTCCAACTTCGGTTTCGGTCGGTAATTAAAACACTCTCGCTCATTAATAACTCCCCGGGTCCGGGTCGGAATCCCGACCCGATCGAAACTTGAGCGTCGCGCCTTTTTGCGAATTTTTCGGTCCGCGTCCGCCGTCCGTGCGTCGCCTGGTCCAGGAGCCTTTGCGGGTACAAAGGCGGAGTGCACAGACACACACACACAGACGTTTACCGCGCTTAATATTAGGGATTTAACACTTATTAATATAATTTAATTAGCCTATATAATTTTTACGGCATAAAGTATTTAAAAAAATAATGTGTATTTATACGATACATTTGTGAATATATTCTTAGACTGTCAGATATTTACTGATGTATAAGTTTCAAAAAGCTAAATCGACAAAGAGTATTCCAAAACTTTTAAAAGAGGGCGTTACTGATGTTGACTCAAAGCAAAAATTTCATATTAAAGTACCGGTTAACAATAAGTTAAAAAGTTTTGAATTATGAATAGGTTTTAGAATTTTTCGTGGAATACTGTTATACAAATTTTTAACGCCACAATTTCCAAACAAACATCTTCATGAAATATTGCTACAACATTTACAACTGACATTTTCCACTAAAATTATTGTTTGGAAATAGTTTTAACCCTTCTTTGCATGAGTTTTTCTTTTACAATTGTGTTTTTTATACATATATTAAATATTAGATACCAGAAATTTTAAGATAGATTTTTAACTTTGTTCAGCAACATAGTTCACGAAAAATTTACTAGATTAATATTTCTATATAAATATAGTAGTGGCGAAAAAGTTGATTTATTTATTAAAAGTTAAGTAAAAAGTGATGGAAATTTACATCACTATGCAATTAAGGGTTAAACCTTTTTTGTGACATTTCTTCTGCGACAAATTTTTAACCCAAATTATGACACATTTAATATTTAAATAAGTGTCGTCAAAAATCTAATAGAAATAGTTATCTTCGCCATGGCTATGTGTTTTACAGCTAATTCGTATCAGTAGTTTTCGAGATATAGAGAAATTCAAATATTTGACTGTGTAATACGACCATCTGCTGTTAACCTTTGCATCCACTAACGAAAGAAAATCATAGAGATAATCTGAATGAAGTTGTATTAAACACTCTTTTACATAAATTTAGTTTATTTTATATTAAGTTTTTCAATTAATTTTTTTCGTAACTAAATGAATACGCTTAGAATTTTTCCTTTAAAATTATTATAGAAGACTAAGATATTTGAACAAGTTTTTAATAAAGTGCTAATAATTTGAGTTTGATATGCAATCAGTGCTGGCAATTTAGCGGATTTTTTTTTTTTTTTTTTTTTTTTTTTTTTTTAGAAATTTCGAATGGTAATGTTTTCCTTTTGTGATGACAGATATTCCGTGAATAACGGAAATAACGTTTAATTAGTTAAAGCGAACATTACCTTGCCTAATTTCTGAATAAAAACATATATTAAATTGGCAACGCATTAGACCAAGTGACACCATATTTTTGAAAAAAATATCCTTCGACTTATTTAATCAATGATATTCTGAGATTAAATAGGGCAAAATAAGTTATTCAGGAACAGTGGTGGTAATTGGCCTTCTGGCCTGCGGGTTCCCCCATGCCTTCTCTGTGCAATAGTATCTCAGTGACCCTCTTATAAATAGCTTATTATGTATTCTATCTTCTTAAACTACATAATACTGAAAAATGCATTAAATTATTTGTAAAAAAAAAAACTAATTTACATAACTACGTAAACTGGGTCAAACATATGGAATTCAGAATGTTTGGTCCACAGTGAGGGAGGTTTTACCCAATAAATAATATAAATATATCATTACTAGAAATTTCATTTAAACAAATGTAACTAATTTTTGTGTACTTAATTTATTTTATTAAACGTTTTGGTACGAAACATGTTTATTTGACTTGAAAAAGGGGTAAATCTAATTATATTCAATACGTTATTATCTCTTGTTGATAATTTTACAAATCAATAAATGTTTTCATAACAACAAATGTCAAATCGCATTTTTATAACTACTCTTTCTATACAATTATTGAGGATAGAATGAGGTAGCTTAAATAGACATCCAGTAGAAACTAACGCAATATTTTAGTACAAACCGTTATATGCGCACTTTATGCATTTAACACGTTGGCGGACACTTGCGGCTATAGCCGTCAAAGCGAAGTTCACTATGTGGCATGACGGCAATAGCCGTCCAAAACGAAACGGTCGTTTTTAGACACTACGGCTATAGCAGCACAAATGTGCATTTACCGGCGTACAAGTAGAAGCCCAGTGTCAAGTTTTGGAAACTATTTTTTAGGTTGAAGTTCGTTTTCCACCTGTTATACGAGTTGCAGCTTCAGTATGCCCGTGCAGGGTGGTTAGTGGTCAGGGAAAAATACAGTAAAAAAAATTATAATTACCAGTATATTCTTATAGAAAAAGTCAAATTGATTATTTGATCGAATAATCAACATAAATTTTTCTATAAGAATATACTGGTGTTTATCACTTTTTTTGACTGTATTTTTCCCTGACCACTAGCCACCCTGACGTGGTTGTGAAGGGAGTAGTGCAACCTAATTAAAGGTGTTGAATTAATCAAAATTAAAATTATTTAAGCAGAAAGAGTGAAACTATACTTCTAATATTCTAAAAATTACAAAAACATGTAGTGTCAATTTTCGAACTTCACTTGTTCGTACTGTCCGTCAATGTGTTAACATACATCTGTAGCCATAGTCTAAAAACATTGTTCTGAATGGTAAAACACTTTTGATTGATTTTATTCTTCACATAATTTATTAGTAGGCATTTTTGCTTCCCGTTTAAACCGAAATATTGTATCTACATACTCATATTTACAACGATATATATAAAGTACACTACAAATTACTGAAATAAGCGAATTATAAATATTTTTGTTGAAATAAAATCCTATTATCAAAATGTGTTGAATTCTACCAGATGAAAAGTAGACGATTTTACCTGATTCAAACATGTCGTAGTTTCTATTTCGAAAAAAAAAATGTATAAAAACATATGGCAATAGCTTTAACAAGATCAAATTAACTATTCTTTTTAAAATTATTATGTAAAGTACAATATTATGGTTTTCATTACGGGATTTAACTGGCGACAATTTTAGTCTGAACTCGTATCACAATTTACAAATAAATTTCTTTGTGGTAGATTTCTCTAGAAATTATCCTGGTATATGTCTATCGCAATTTCATTTTCAAGAAGTGGTGACAATAGAATGAATATATAGTCTCTGCGACGATATATGCACGAACTCCGTAATCAAAGGATAAGTAGAAATATCTTCTTTAAACCATCTCAGAGGCAAAGCAATTTTGTTGCTGAAATATTGAAATAATTGAATGACACCAGAATATAAGAACATTTAAAATGTATATTTTTACTATGTACATTATAAAAGAAAAATTTAATTTCAAAATTCTGGGTGCCATTTTTTAGTTAGAGATTAAATTTAAGTTGTATTATTAGTTGTATAATAAACCACCACCTTTTAAAGAAGTATTTTTATTTACAACTCTCATAGAAGCTTACGACTGGCAAATGAAAAACTTATTGTTTTTGGTAGAAATATGAATTTTCAAATTATTTTTTAAATCACCACTAATGGCTGAAAAACGACATTAACTAATTGAAGAGGCTTATATTATGCTTCCATTTTGTGTCTGTCATATTTTCTTTGCAATGAAATAAACACATTGGGTAAACCTCCCATATTGTCAATCATCCACAGTTTTCCCTATGGTTTTCCAGTTTCCCCCAGACTTTTATTTCCAAAGAACACAAACAGAGTGTAAAAATAGTGTGGTTCCATTTAAAAAAAAATTGTACAATTAGGAAATATGTAGAAGTGTTGGCAAATCAGGGTTGCCAAATTGGCCTTTGTATTTATTCAGAAATTTTAAATTCATACCGAAAATACAGAAAGCAGGATTTTATTTTTTGTGATCACAAAATGCCTCTAATGAAATAAAATAAAAATTACTATCCGGAATTTCTGGTGTGATAAGTAAGAAAAGAATATCAAACTGAGAAATCTCCCCAAACCTTAAATCATAAAATTAAAATTATAGTAGACGTCAATGCGAAACGCCTGGCATTAGTATAATTTTTAAACAATAGTTTGTGTATGAATTAATCAGGTTGTATTCCACTTCTTCCCCGACTGTAAAGTTTTCGTCAAATATTCCGGTTATTTGCTAAATGAGACTTTCATACTTTTGTCTGTACCGCTTTTGCATTAAAAACTGAGAAGTTGTAAATATGATTTAAATATTTGTTTAAATTTTTTACACATTCTTCATTATGAAAGTACTTTCCTTTGAATTTACCTGTTTTTAGGTGCGTCCGTAATTATATAAATGCGTAGCACCTATTGTCGTCGTCTGGTCCGTCCGTCTGTCTGTCCGTCCGTCTGTCCGTCCGTCCGCATATAACAACGCAAAACCTACCCAACCGAATGGTTTGAAATTTAAGATATATTATCGTTGTAGAATTTTGTCGAGACATTTCAAATTTTATGAAAATCGAATCAAAACTTTAGAATATAATAATAAAAACATTTATTAAGAAATTTGAATTTAAAAAAAAATCGGTGCTTTCTTTTTATAGGAGCTTTCGAAGTTTAATCGTCAAGCGACCGAGATACTTATTTTATTACAGAAATTAATCTGCAGAAGATATAATTCATTTCACAGAGTTAAAAATCATCAAGATCTGAATATTTATGAAAATAGCTATCGTACGAATGCACCTCGTTTGTCACATTTGACGTACAATTTGCAACTTGTTGATCCTGTTTCAGATTTTTCCGTTTGTGAAGGCAACTTTCCGGTGAATATTTTTTTATTATTCAGTAAAAATTATTTTGAAAGATATATCACATTTTGTTTTTTGTTGTAAAGCTGGATAAACATTAAATCACTCTTCATATATATATCAGTTATACAAAATAAAGTATTACACTCCCGCGTAACAGAATTTGTTTAGATATATAAGGTATCGTATGTAAAACACATAGAATAATATATATAAATAACTAGTGAAATATATTACTTATTCCCATTGAATTACTATCTAAAGTATTACATGTCGAAAATAATTCTACTAATCATATTTAGATTAACAGAAACTCTCAGATGAATCATTCAGATAAATTAATCTGCTTATTATTTCTAATCTAAAATTCCTTATGCAAAATGCTTCGAATACATAGATGGAAGCTGAAATAAGAGCGAGAATTCTAAGTATTTACAATTTAGTTCAGCTTATTCGTAGAAGGGAGGCACTGAAGTAAAATAACGAATAATTATTAGAACTTGTCATTTTAGCAACTTTTCGAATTGTATAACGTAAAATGTTAATACAAATAGATAAGTCAAATAATAAATAGGTCTTGACATAAGCTAAAAATATCCATTAATTAATACAAAATTAGATTCCACATATATTTATATAAATAAAAGAAAAAAATATATATAATTATATTTTTGAATAAAAATATGCAACAATATAATTAAATAGCGTGAGCAGGACCTTATTACTGCAGGGTCAGACAGTTACCAGTACGTCGGAGTAATAGTTGCCGGCTAAATTTAGCGCAGAAAATGGATGAAAATATAGGTCAGAATTGGCGCATCCTGAAATTTAGTCGGAAAATTAAAACAAATATTTCCGAATAGCAATATTCGCTTTACTTAAAAGATAATTTCTGTCCTTAGCAAGTTAACTGCCATCCATATATTTATTTCTTGTAAATGTGGACATGACATAATTTCGATTAGCAGTTTTTTAATTCAATGTACATACCACAATTTTAGAACGAAAATATTAGCTTTTTATAATCACGAATTAACTGCCATTAACTTAAATAATATTACAATTGGAAATTAGTGGTGGTTTATTCGAATAAAAATTGCGTTATGTTGGCAACACGGATTACGACGCTCGGCCATTGCATCACGCATTCATTCATAAATACATATGACGACCGGTGAGTCGTATAACTGTTAACGTGTTAAGTAAGGCAAAGCTTACTGTCTGAAATAGTGGTTATAATTGTTCCTCTAACATGCGTGTTGACAACCCCTAAAATGGCTGCCGTTAACTATTTTTTAGTATTTTAGTCACTAAAGTAGCCCTAATAGGAATTTGGTTTTTGGTTAATAGTGAATAGATATTCGTGCATATAGAATTCCGATAAAGAAATCTCCATTCAATAAATTCATTGTCACATTGTTGAAAATAAAAATGAATATAATTCAAGATGACTTGGAAGCAAAAATAAGCATACATTTTATTTATACAAAAATATGTGTGTGTTTGCATAGCTGCAAACTTTCCTATAATTTTTTAAGTCAAATAAAATGTTGGAACCCTGAATATTTTATAATAAATAAAATCATGTAAGTTACATCATTGAAAGAAGATACATTTTTGTAATGAAACTGAGATTATTTAAGTCGAACAAAACTGGAAAGTTTACAGTAATGAATATGAAATATAAAGGCCATATTCTGAACCCATGCACTTTAAACCATTGAAGGGCGTTGGGATATCTTTTAAAACACTTAATTTTAATCGAGATTTGTTCCAAAATTTTACTTGTATACCTTTGGTGTAAACATGCAGTTAGCTAATTTAATTTTTTTTTTCGAAAATTCTTCAGTGAATTCAACATTACAGAAACAGAATTACTTGCACCTAAAAGAGTTACGCAAACTGCACTCAGTAATTCAAATATTCTGGTTTTTAAAAATGTGTATTTTACTTGTGTAAATTTGACCACTGGGGTCATGGAGATTAATCGCTTCGGTATAAATTTAGTTCACGTGATATGGATATAATTAAGAGCACATTATAATTTATAATGCATAAATGAAGTTAATAATACACTCTCCATATTATGTCTCCATCAAACAGCCTCGGAGCAAGCCTTGGATCAGCTCGGAGTCAAATACTGCGTCAAATGTCTTTGCAAACTGTTGTGGAAACTTTCAATGAAATAATCTCCTTACTCGAAGCCGAAATATAGCATGAAGACCATTAAAATATACTTTCGAACCGATCAATATCTTCCGTAGTATTTAAATGGTGTCTTCTGTGGTAAATAAATAATATTTGAACCAGAAAAAGTATGCAATGTATTCTTAATCATTCGTTTGTTAGCGTAGTTTCATCGCGTTAAATCTTTGATTACGAGATTGGGACATCTGTCTTCTAAACGAATATTAAATGATTCTATTTGCATTACTTGTTTTAAATCTAATCTCTTCTGTACGCTTATACTAGGATATTTTCAAGAGAAATCTACCACAAAGATATTTGTTTGTAAATGGTGGTACGTGAATATAAAAATTGTCGCCAGTCCTAGCCCGTAAACTGAAGGTTAATTAATTAAAATTTCCAGTTAAAAAAATGTTTATTTGACCTTGGTCAATTTGGCGCAATGAAATAAAGAATATCGGTAACTTCACAGCTATGTGGTAATGATATAACACATATGTACCATTGTGATCTTCCGAATTATTTGTTTGCTACCTTCTCATGTTTTGACTAATAACAGCCAGGTCAACTAAATCTAACTTATTCTTTGTGGGAACATAGTATTATGTATTAAGAGGATCATCCTCAAAATGGTAATGCTTCAACTGTAACCGGTTCCGCTGGGGCTGATTACCACAGGGGCAAAATTCAACCAGTAAATTTGAATAGAAATTTTCTCTTTATATAAACACATTATTTATACAGATTTTCTGTCACAATTAAGGCGAAAATATCCTTTCATTTTTTCTGGTGGAAATTTCTCCTTGCAGTAGTGAGGCCCATCGGTTCCCTCATATTCTGACAATATAGACAATTCAAATGGGAGGATTGATCTGTGTGCCTCTATATTAAGAAATAAATCTACGACGTGAAAATAGCACAAATGGAAATATATGAGTACAAAATTGCAGACAGCTATTTAGGAGCTTCTAAAGCTCCATCATCAGTGCAAAGGTTAAAATTACCAGCGATAAGTGTTCAAAACATGGAAGTATGCAACCGTCGGAATACGCGGCCAAAGCGAAATGGTGGTAAGTGGTGAAGTGACTCCGATTTCTGTTTTTCAACACTTACCGCCATTTCGCTTTTGACGCGAGCGGCGACGGTTGCATAATTCCATGTTTTAAACACTTATCTCTGGTAATTTTAACCTTTGCACTGATGATGGATCTTTTTAGCTCCGAAAAAGCTGTTTGCCGTTTTCTACAGATATATTTACATTTGTGCTTTTTTCACGTTGCCCATTTATTTATTAACATAAGCAATCCTGTCGTCAATGTCAGTGGAAGAGAATATAATACCGTCGTAGTAATCTTCACCAGTAAAAACGAATAGAAATTTTAGCCTTATTTATGACAGAAATTTAGCATGAATAAAGCGAAAATTCCTATTCGAATTTACTGGTGGATTTTTTTCACGGCGGTAGTGAGGCATTATTTATCCGAGGTAAACAAACAACATTCGCCATCTTGTGACTACATCCTCAGTTACTTCACTCGGAACTGGTAGACACTACACTATGTGTCTCCTCATCTTTATTCATAGTTCATTGTGGAAAATCTACTATAGACTTTATTCGGATCGACTGCTATTGTGAAAGACTGCCTTTTATAGTTTCGAACTGGCAATTCTAACATCAATAATTTTACATCGAATTACTATTTAATGTCATCAAATCTAGTTTCATCTTATATATATATATATATATATATATATATATATGTTTGGAACCAAATGTTATTTAATTAACCACTTCAGGGGCAAAGTACTCTTGTAGCTAAAATATTGAAATGATTGATTGACACCCGGATTCACGAACGAATTTATTTTAAAATTAGTAAAGTTTTTCCTCACGTACCGTATAAATTCAAAATTTGATTATAAAATTCTGGTGTCATTGTGGCATTCTGGGATTAAAATTAAGTGATATATATAATATACCGGTGACCTTCAATGGGTTAATAGGGACTTTCCAGAAACCACAGGTCTCGCAGCGTATCCTAAAATTTTATCACTTTGCTACCACTATTTTAATACGATAACCTATATTGTAGATTTCAATTACAGAGATTAAAAGATTTTATTATAAAGAGTTTTGATTTCCAATATAGGGGTGGCCAGTGTATAGAACTTTAGGAACTCTGAGAGCCCAGGAAACTTTTTCAAAGTAGTAATAGTATTATTTATCCTGTTATACCCCTTCTCTAGAAGTCTACTGTATTTTAAATAGCATTCTTTTCGAAAAATGTATTCGCATTTTTAAGGACAGACATTTCGTGATTTAATAATAAGAAGATTATTATTCTCAAATAGTGATTAATAATCACAATTTGTGAGACTAAGAAATTACGATATCGAAATAAAACATGTGTTAATGTTATATTATCAGTCCACTAAACTTTCAATATATGCAAAATTCTACTTTATGCCTGATGCCTACGACTAATTTATCTTCATTTTATATATAAGTTCTGAATGAAATAAAAGCTTATACGTAACAAAGGAGATTACTATAAATTATAGTCAAATAAATCAATGTTTTAGTTGCTGGAAATGACAGTTTCATTCACTTTTATTAAAAATCTCTGAATAATTCCTAAGATTACTGTTTTTTGTAATTTTGAAATGAGACTAAATCTCACGTGAACAAACTTGACGTATAAGATTAAGAAACAAATTTAAAAGACTAGGAATATTACTCAATAGCTCATACACCTCTTTAATCAAACTGTCATTTGCAAGGTCGCAGTCTTTCCATTCATCCCATGTAAATTATCTTTTTTTAAAACTCATTTACTTTATGAAAGAAATATCAAAACAGGTTAAGTACAATAAAGAAATTTTAAATATGCAATAACATGGAAGATTTCTAGGGTTTAGATAAACTGCTAATGGGAAATTTTCCTTGGAATATGTTAATCCTCTCTAGGGAAAATGACTTCTGTTTCTAAAATGTTGAAATGATTGAATGACATCAGAATTTACGAGGAAATTTATTGTAAAAAAAGTAAAAGATTTTTTTTATGTACATTGTAAAAAAAAGAAACATTTGGTACCATTATACCATTTGGGGAAAAATATTATGTGGGATATATTATATGCCACTGCATTTCAATAGATTAAATAAGAAAATTTTTAACTTCAAATTTAAATGAGAGAACACAGAAAAAATGCATGACTGTATACATAATGACTAAATATTTTATTATCAATTTAGAATAATGCTTTTTGAGATCCAAATAATATATTTGTTTGTTTTTATTTAATTGAAACATACAAAATTGATCTTAATACGTTTGACATTGTTTCCCCATCTGTTTTAAGCTAAAAATTCAATTTTACCTTGTGTTTGGGTCTACAAATTACTCTTTAATAAAAACTGTATTCCATTTCGTTTCGTGCAATACAAGTAATAAAACAGTGGAACTCAAAACATGGCGCACTGTCTGCAGAAATCCAATTTTTTAAGCGAAAACTTCACCTTATTTAACGACCGAAAATTCCGCCATTAAATAAGCCGAATATTACTTTTCATAAAGAGTGGGTTCAGAAAACGTTTTGGAAAAGTAGTGATCACCACTGTGATAAATATATAAAACCTGCGTAGGAATAGTTCAGCCTTTATGCAATACCTATATGCATTATATATTATCCTATACGCATATACATTATAGCCTTTATCCAATACATTTTACCTGTTTTCCGCACCTGTTTTAAGCAACAAATTCAATTTTACCTCGTGCTTGAGTCTGAAAATTGCTCTTTAATGTTAACTGTATACAATTTCGTTTTATGGAATACAAGTAATAAAGCAGTGGTACAGTCTGCAGAAAAGCAATTTGTTTAAGCGAAAAATCTTCACCTAATTTAATAGTAGAAAATTCTGTCATTAAATAAGGCGAATATTGCTTTTCCTAAAGAGTTGGTTCAGAAAAAGCTTTGGAAAAGTAGTGATCACCACTGTGATAAATATATAAAACTTGCGTAGGAATAGTTCAGCCTTTATTTAATACCTATATGCATTACATATTATCCTATACGCATATACATTACAGCCTTTATTCAATACGTTTTGCCTGGTTTCGCCATCTGTTTTACGCAACAAATTCAATTTTACCTCGTGCTTGAGTCTGAAAATTACTCTTTAATATTAATTGTATTCAATTTCGTTTCATGGAATACAAATAATAAAGCAGTGGTACAGTCTGCAGAAATGAAATTTGTTTAAGAGAAAAATCTTCACCTGATTTAAAACAGTAGAAAATGCTGTCATTAAATAAGGCGAATATTGCTTTTCATAAAGAGTGCGTTCAGAAAACGGTTTGGGAAAAGTTGTGAGTACCATTGAATGCCTAAGGGATGCCACTCGTCCTGGCGAAGCCAGGACGTGCAGCGTACAGCCTCCTCTGGGAAACTCCTAGGCACGCAAAAGTGAGTACCATTGGGATAAACATATAAAAACAGCGTTGGAATAGTTCAACCTTTAATCAGTAAATTTATTTTATTAGTTTTCCTATAGTTTTATTTCGCCTTCCTTGACACACATTAGCTCCTTAGGTACTAGCGTACGGTAATGACATTTTCTTACCAGTATCTGTGAATAGTAATTTTTGCCGTATTTTATCTAGTAACACTTCAATTATACACAAGGCGGAAGAGTCAAATTCAAAAATATTGTTATTCAAAAATGAAACCCTTCTTCATCAGTCCAAATCCCAGGCATTCGCGTATCGTCCATAAGGTGGATGGGGGGGGGCGGTGCACACATTATTCTGTGATTCCAGCGATGGGGAGCTATTGTGACCGTAGTACTTAAGGTGAAACTGACTTCTATTTAGAGAATGTAAAAATCGAATACTTGCTATTTTGTATTTCATGGCGGAAATTGGGGTTTGTAAAATATATTACAACTAAAAATAACGCCTGAAATTGGAGCATTTTACTCAATATGCCTAATTTTACAAGTTTTAAATTCAATAAAGCTACGGAAGTTACCGAACACATTCGGTGTATTGCTTTATTTCATGACGGGATGGCTGTTATTAGAATAAGCAAATTTAATATTAAAAAATAGTTGTTTTATTTTTTAATAAAAACACGTAAAATAAAAAACAACGTGGTTTGTTCGATTGATAGACGAGGCATAGATACTGAATATTATGACTATACGTTGTTTCCAAAATGGCGGGTGTCGTATTTAAAAGTCATATATTTTTTTACAGTCCTTTGAATTTGAGTACCAATTTTTTTAAACACTAACATTGAATGCCTAAGGGGGGCCACTCGGCCCAGCAAAGCCAGGCCGTAGAGCGTTAGCACCTCCCCCGGGATGTTCCCCGGCACGCGGGGATTCGTTTTGGGTGATTCCAGCCACCGGCGGAAGGGAAGGCACGACGCCGAGACCGCCAGCGCACGCGCAAACGGCCCAAACAACAACAAAAAAGAAAAAAAAGAAAATACAAACTGGGCCAAAGGCCGGCACTGCCAGGACAAGCCTAAGCGCGACAAGGGGCAGGCAAGAAAGCTAAAAACAAAAAAAAAAGAAAAAGAAACTGAAAAAAGCCTGAAACCCTGGAGCCTGCACTCCCTCGCGACAGACAGCGGCAGGTGCAGTGATGAAGAACTTGTAGGTGAACAGTCCTTAACGCTCCTGCGTCATGACACACAGTTCGCGGCCAAGGCGGTCCTTGGATAATAATAATGCGCCGGAATATGAGAAGCTCAGTTCCCACGCGACAGATGGCGCCACAAGTTGTTGCGTTGGAGAGATGAGGCCGCTTCTAAAGACTGCGAAGGGAGCACAGCAAGGTGCTCAAACACTGACAAGGTACAGCCAAAATAAGGAAAAGTCAGGAGAAGGAGGGTAGGAAGATCAATTACAGTACTGATTGGTGGTGAAGAATTTAATATGTTTAGTTAAAAATTGATAAAAGCTAGAGTTGGTTACTTAATTTGTTAAGTTCGATAAATCCATTAAGAAATTAAAAATATTTTTTAATTTTTTTAGTAAGATTGGTCTTGTTAGAATATTGGTTAGCCAAGAGGGTGGGGGAATTTCGGGAGATCTGAGATGCAAGGCAACGGTCAGTGGGCAGTCAAAATAGTAATGAGAAGGCAAGCCCCGCTGGCCACATGGACACACATTGGAGCCTGCACGTTTATAATATTTGAGGTAAGTAGGGAATGGACCATGTCCTGTGAGGAACGCTGAGGTGTGGGGGCGAGGTTAAGCAGGTTTAGGGAGACAAAAGGGAGCAATTTGTGGGTATGTCGACCTTTATCCGAGTAATCCCAGTGGTCTTGCCACTGAGGAATGATTTTAGACTTTAAAAACCCTCTAATGTAGGATGGGGGAACAGGGAGGGAAAGATCAATATTTGTGCTTCCCGTAGCTTCTTTTGCCAATAAAAACACTAACATTAGCCCTAAATTGACAACACTGATTCCTTGTCTATAGCCTCTTCATAACTAGGCCTACGTGCTGAGAAGAAGAAAATGGCCCTGCCGTAGGAAAACTTTTATGCAGCGCTTGTACTTTGTCTTGAATTTGAGTGATAATTTTTTTTGGATTTTTTTTTTTTTTAATCTTTCGCTTTTTTTTTAATCGTAGACAAACACTAACATTAACCCTATTTGTCTACGATTAAAAAAAGCGAAAGATTAAAAAAATGCAAAAAAATTATCACTCAAATTCAAGACAAAGTACAAGCGCTGCATAAAAGTTTTCCTACGGCAGGGCCATTTTCTTCTTCTCAGCACGTAGGCCTAGTTATGAAGAGGCTATAGACAAGGAATCAGTGTTGTCAATTTATATCTTATTTTTTTTAATCCATAACTATTTTCGAATAGTAATATGCGCCTTACATACACTGGGAAAATCTGTCATTAAATAAAGTGAAGATTAACCCGGGAGAAATCGCGCATATCTAGGGTATGAATAGTTTTTAATTTATCACCAATAAATACAAACAATAATTCTCAACTTATTTAGTCAATGACAACTGTTACAAATTGTAGGATAAAATACCCTAAAGATTACTTTTCGAAAAGTAGTGGTGATAATTGTAAAATCTCTACGCACTCGGGGTATATCATACCCCATGCGACTTCTCCCGGGTTAATATTCCGATACGGAGTTACATTTTTTAAAAATGAAAACGACCTTAAATATGCAACACTCCGATACTGCGATAAGGACGTGTCACACGTGACTAGAAACTACATTACATTTTAAATTTTCATACTGCATAATATCAGAAAATTTCCTCCAATTAAATAAAATAGTAATTAATTGTAAGAGTGCAATACGATTTCGAGAAAAAATAAATTAAAAATTTATGCTCCATTTACGGACTAAGAGAGTTCCAGGTAATTAATAATATTTCGAGAAATAATCTGAGTAGATTAACATTTGTATATACACATACAGTGTTCCTACTTATTTACCATAATATTTTATTAGAGTTTTTCTATTTAATATTTAAATAGCAGAATTTATAGCCAGTACGTTTAACCCCTTCCGGGGCAAAGTACTCTTGAAGCTAAAATATTGAGATGATTGATTGACACCAGCATTCACGTACAAATTTATTTTAAAATAAGTAAAAGCTTTCCTTTATGTATGTTACAAATTCAAAATTTAATTCTAATATTCTGGTGTCATTGTGACATTTTGGGATTAAAATTAAGTGGTATATATAATATACCGGCGCCCTTCAAGGTGTTAATTGCAGGAATTGTAACACATTTCTTCATTTAAATAAAGCGAAAAATTCTATTAAAAATTTATTATTCAAGCGTAGGAACCCAGATACATTTCATTATCTGTGATCTCTGATGCCATTCTTCAAAGAATAGAGGAAGCTATTGGAGCAAATAGGCGTCTCAAATTGAAAGAATTGCATAAAATCATGCCTGAATATGACAAGATCAAAATCTAAGGTAAAATGTTCGTACGTGTCAAAATGACAGCTATGGTCGTTCTGGTATGAACCGCCCAAACTATCAGGTAAGGGCCTTCATATAATATTGTATATATATATATATATATATATATATATATTATCTAGATTAGATTGTCATCACAAATTTCGAAAGTTTATCCTCACTTTATTTAATGAGACACCTTTGGTCAATAATTCCTTCACAATGGATCAGGATATATACGTCCAATATATATATCAGGATATATACTATTTTGTAGTCATTTTGTATTATACTAGGATATTTTCACGAGAAATCTACCACAACGAAAACATTTAGTAAATTATGGTACCATACCTGCCAACTTTCAACTAAACTTCCGTACAATGCGAGTTAGTTTGATCCAGTTTATAGACGTTTCTAACCAGGATATATATCGGAAAAAATTATAATTATTTAGATTCCTGTTCTTACGTGGAACCCATTTGCTTGCTTTTCTTTCAAACATTTCTCGTTTAAAACGTGCTTAACCTCGGTTAAATTAACCCATATTGTATGGAAATTTAGTGCGCTGTTGGCAGATATGTAGTACGAAGGAATATAAAAATGGTCGCTAGTCATGGACCGTTATCAAAGAGTGAATAAGTCAATTTGTTTTATTTAAAATAGTGATAGCTTGGAATTTTTCATAAGAATTCATTATGATTGTTGTCTTAACACCAAAAAGCGGATAATGGGTTCAATCTTTTCCCTTTAGAACCCCTTAAACCCTTGAATGGTGGTGGGATAAATTTAACTCACTTAATTTAATTATTATTTGTTCCAGAAATTTTCAATAAAATTTTACTTTGTTTAAAAGGGCTGTAAAATTGTGTTTCCGTAATTTCAAATTAAAAATTCTGGTGCAAATTTAAAATTACAGAAACACAACAACTTGCTCCTGAAAAGGTTAATATGTCCTCAACATTTTTGCATGAAATTTGTTTGCTTTCAAAAATTCAGAAAAGTAATCTCTGCCTTAATTAATTGCAAAGTTTGTGTCACAAATTGGAACAAATTTATCGATTCTGAAGTGTTGGTTGCTTTGTGGTCCTTGGGCCACAGGTTGAAAACCCTTAACTTAAGACATACGATTTATTATAAATGCTTTTTAACGCTTTCCAACATAGTTGAAATGTGTTTATGAATTTGGTTTGTCTGACCGCCTGTCTGTATGTCTGTCTGTCCGTTTGTCCCTCTGTCTACGACTGTCCATGCTGTAACTCTCGTAAATGTACTCGGATTGGAACGCAATTGATATACGTTATTGATGTTTATAATGGCATTTTTAGTATTAAATGTGAAGTGCTTACCATTTTTAGTTCGTTTACAAGTACACTCAAAGTATTCCGGTACATTATGGTATATGGGGGGAAAAGTTTGCAATCTATTTAATGATGTTACTCTACTTCAAATATATTGAAATTTATATACATACTTGAGGGACACTGAAAGAGGCTTACTGTAGAATATGGTGTACATAGCCTTTAGCGTTCATTTACAGGGACACACAAAACTATTAGTTAATAGTACTGTGAATGAGCAATAATTGTAGGAAGTGCATTTTCAATTCGGGTATGCGTTTTTAAATTTATCCAATTTATTTTAATATTGCAATTTCTGTATAAATTGTATAGATAATATGCAGGGCTACACGAAAGATCTTGAATACATTTCAGTTTATTGACGGAAATTGCTGAGGGGGAGCTTTAAGCCGTTTTCTAACTGAACTAATAACCCAGAAGTTTTATTTTATATAATGCTACTTACAAGATCTCTGTAAATATTTCGCTTCAGTTATTAAATAAAATTTCCATGTTGAAACATAATTGTTTGATCCGTGGATTATAGATAGGAAATTACGGTAATATATATACAATTCTATAGATTATTAACTGGGGTTTACACAAGAATTCTGAATATTGATGGTAATTTCTGAGTATGATTTTTCAAGTGTTTTACACGTTTTCTATATTCTTTACTTATATATCCCTTTTCACCTGTGATGTTTTGTTACAATATTCTGAATATGTTGGTAACTATTTCATAATCTATGCTTGAAGCACGATTTGTCATTAATTTTATTCATTAATTTTGTTTATAAATGAAGTATATTAAAAATCTTTATACATTCATAGAAATTATTATGCTATTACTTGCTTCATAGATGTAAAAAATACAAACTTTACAATAAAATATTTGAACTAACATAATATGAAATATTTCAAAAAGTTGTCTTTAAAATGTTTTTATATTTTGTGTTAGAATATGAAGCAAACGCGCGTGTCAGCTGACCAATTGTTTCCTCTATTTGCGAATAGTAATCTTAGCCTTTTTTGATCGCTATATTTATGTCATTAAATAAGCTGAAAATTACTATTCAGAAATTGAGTGAGTTTAATCTCAGAACTTTACAGCAGTCTTCAACATATTGTATATTAGGATTTGAAAATGGTAGTATTCAATTTTCCTAACCCGTAACAACCCTTATTTTATTGAAACTACTGAAGGAGAAAAAAAGATTATAAATTCGTTATATACAGGTTTGTTTATTGCACTGATGCCTGATATTCCAATTTTTGAATACCACTTTTTGACAAGTGGATATCTTCCGCGTTTACGCTTTTTTTGTTACCACTAAATTTTAATAGAAAATTTGCCTTACTTTATCGTAGATTTTTTTCGATTAAATTAGGCAAAATTTACTATTAAATTCAAGTGGTATAAGAAATGCGTAAAAGTTCGCAACTGTGAAATATTCTATTGTTATGTATGTCTAAATAATCTATTTGTCTAATAGCCTATTTTTCTATTAGCTAAATTATAACGTTATGTATAATTTAGCTGAATAAAGTTGAAAATTATCTGCGTATTTCAGAGCTGAAAAGCTCTTTGATTTTTGAATACCACTATATATAAGGATTTTTTTTTTATATTTAGTTAACATAGAAATTCGGTGGTTAAATAAGACAAAGTTTTCTATTAAAAATTACTGGTATATGTAAATTCGGAAGGCTAACAGGTCATGTATTATCAGTATTTTGATAGGTTTGTTCAAGTAAATTATAAACTAGCGAGTTTAAATTTAAATAGCATTAACAGATATAAAATTCTCTGTATAAAATACATTTATTTAAATAAATGTTCAATTATTTGCAGATAAAATAAAACAGTAAATTTAATAAGATTAAAGCGACTTTGCAAACTTTTCTTCAAAATTCTCAGACGAATTTATAGGGCTGTTATTTGCACTTACATTTGTTTAACAAATACTTCACATTCATGCATTTGTAAAGATAGATTTCAACGAATATTTAATATACTTTTGCGACTTATTAGATTAAGTAAATTTTAAAGAAGATTTTCAGTGACACTGTGTGAGTTATACAGTTCTCGAAAAATTTTAATTCGTAATTATATCAGAAAATATATATATATAATATGAATAAAGTTATACTAAAAATTTTATACAGACCTTATACTGGACGAGTTTTAAATAAAATTGCTTCTTTCATACTGTTTTTATGAAATTTAACGGGAATTAGCTTGCATGGCAGCAAATTCAATGGAAACCTGGACCAGAGTGATTATACTTAAAGCGGCCCCAGTACGTGTTAAATTACGCTAGCGCCGCTTTCCCCTCTTGCGACCGATTGTTAAAATAATTTTTAAATTGGTAAGTGAAAATTAATTTAATGATTAGATCTCTGATACATTTAAAGGGAAATGGATTTTTCCAGATATTTATAACCATGGGATCTTTACGTAATTTCACCACTGTTTAAGATCTCTTGTACCTTTTAAGCGCGACGAAAATCGAGAAAAACAATCAAAGTTTGAATTAGTGTATTTTCGAAACCTTTATATCTATAAACATAAAGTTTTGAATATTAATTAAATAGATTGTGCTTTTTAATATAATACTATTAGAAACTGACTAATATTTTACTGAATTTGTGCATTGTTGAAATTAAAATAGCTCTTTTTTTTACTCCATAAGTTATTGCGCGCATGATATCTTGAGAACGTATGCATAGATTGTTATGAAATTTTAATTGGATAATAAGCGCATATGTGTGTTTAAAATGATCTACTTTTAAATATTTACAAATATAAGATTTTTAATTATAACTATTTTTTTTTCATTAAAAAATGTTAAATTTTGAATTTTTTTACAAAAATATTTTTTTTACATGGTTAATGAAATAATTTTTACTTAAGAGTAGGTCATTTTTAAAATACATATGTGCTTATTATGTATTTCAAACAAGAAAAAGGTATGCCCGGAAAGAGTCATTCCTGATATTTTTCTAAAATGATAATTACAGCGCGATATATCTCACGGCGCGTACTTTTTTTGCACAAAAGTATTTTCGTTTGTATGATCACAGAAAATATTAAAATTCAGTGATTGATCGCTAGAAGATATTTAATCCAGAAAAAAATTAAGCAAAGATTTCTAATCTAACATAATAGTGCCTTACTCACTGGATTGGGCTGTTCACTCCTTATATCTCCAGTTGTGACGGGGGAGCAAATGAGTTTTTACTCCTTAAAACACTGTACGGTTAAATGACGGTAATGCATGAATGAATTTTTCAATCAAATTTATACTAAATATGTAACATTACCTTTTCTGTCAGTTATATTTTATTTTAATAAAAATATTAAACAGAAAAAAAAATTAAATATATTTTTCTAATGTTTTACACTTTACCTAAATGGAATTTTTTATCACTTCTTTCAATATAAAAATATTGTAACAGTTTATTTTTGGCTATATGCACTGGCCTCCAAAAGTTAAGGTACAGCGAGGTTTTTGACACTCACTGTTAAAAGAGTGAAAATAAAGGTAAACAATATGGTTTATATGAATGATCATAAGTAAATTCAATAAAATCTTATGAAAAAATTATACCAATCTCAATTATTTTAATGTATTGGATACTTATATGCTTGTCAGGAGAAACTGTGAATATCCTACTTTGGGAATGTGTGTGAATTTTTTCTATGGTTGATGATCTTGAATTGTGGGTACTAAAATAGTGTTGTCTATGTCTAGGAGATGTCGTTTACTTGATTTATTGAAATTTTGGGAAATCTGATGAATGGAAATGGGGTTATCACAAGCTATCGCTTCTAGACGTCTTAATGTGTCTTGTAGTGTGACCCAAAGGCTCGGAGAGATCAATTTGAATCCAAAAATGCAGTATCAAAAAGACTTCTTCTGACCGCTCGTGGGTTGCAACCAGCGTTTCCAGTAGGCTACTTTTTAAAAATTCAGATTGCTTGATTCCCACCAGTTTTTTTAAATAGTGTAATTGATTTTAATCTCTTTATAATTCACCTATCATTAAAGAAGGCAAATTACACAGTTTTAAAAAAGTGGTGACAATCAAACAATCAGAATTTTAAAAAAGTAGCCTACTGGCAACACTGGTTGCAACCCCTGTACAAGATTGTTTTCTAGCTATTTTGGACCGAAGTAATCGCATCTCTACTATGTCTCAATTCATTTAATATCAACGTAAAGCAACGGGGATTACAATACTTGCGATTACGGTGCATAGACGTCTTCACAAATAACGACTCTATGCAAGAAGGCCCGTTGTATGTAGCCCCCTTAATGAATGATACACAAGTGCCCGTTTATGTTGACCAGGAAAGCACTTTGCCTGGATAACACAACAATGGCCTTCTGTACTGTTCACAGAAGAGTCCCGGTTTGCTTTGGAGAGGGATGAAGATCGTGTGCTGATCTGGATAGAACAAGGCATCAGATTCTCTCTATGTAACATTGTTGAAAGACATAGTTATAGAGGAGGTGTAATCATGGTTTGGGCTAGAGCTCCTATAATACAGGCTGAATAATACCGCCATTTAATAACCCAGCGGACCAAAAACCAAGCTAAAACCGGTTAGCTTACCGTACTAGCGGACGGCGAGTGACAGTAACGAGGACAGCGAACACCTGATCAGGCGGTTTCCTAATGATGAACTAGGTCACAATATGGCGGTTATTTTGGGCAACAGAATGGATATGCGTCAGCTCCCCTTATAGGAGCCTTAGTTTGGGCTGGATTATCCCTTTTGGTCACAGTAAGTTCCATGTGTGCCATGGAAGAATTCTGACTGCTGTGAAATATCGGGACAAGATACTTGCTCCGTTTGTCACACCGTATGGTGGTGCTATTGGTGATGCATTAATCCGAATGGTTGATAATGCCCAATCAAATTTAACTAGAGTTGTTGATGAATATATAGAGAATCAAGGTATGGAGCGAATGGAATGGCCAACACAATCTTCGGACTTTGATCCTATAGAGTATCTTAGGGACTATCTCAGCAGACAGGTGGCAATTGCAAGTCATCATCCTAAGTCCTTAAATTATTTGGAACAAACGTTGCTCCATATATGGAGTTCTTTCCCTTTCCAGTGTCCGACAACTTAATTGAGAGTATGGAAAGTCGATGCCACAATTTCATTATAAATAGGGCCGGACACATGCGTTATTATTTTTTTTTCACAAAAAAACTGCTGTTTATTTTTTTTATCAAATAGTGGGCATTTTCAAAAAATGCAATTTTTAATTTGTAAAATATGCTTGATGTTAAAATTAAGTTATATTCGATAAATAACTTTTTAAAGCACAATTCTTCTAAATTTCATGTTTTTATCTCCATTTGTTTTCAAATTAGGCATAAAGTACTAGTTATACCTTAACTTTTGGAGGCCGGTGTATATCAGGGACTTTTAATGCGCGTGACAGAAGTTTAATTTTCACAACTTTCCTTGAAGAATCATTTTCGCCTTATTTAAGCAAATAATTTCTTTCATTAAATAAGTAGAAAAATAATTTTCAGAAACGTTGGTGGCAATTTGTCTTCTGGCACGCAGTTTTCCCGTCCATGCTATAAAAATAAATTCCATTTTGTTGCATATAGCTTCTAAAAAATATATTTATACAGCGTTCGTACGCTTTACCACAATTTTTAATAGATTTTTTTCTATTTAAAATTTACATAGCAGAAAATGTAGAAGCCACGTTTAATTCCAGGATTTATAATACTTTTGTGTTTTTAAATAAGAAAAAGTCTATTAAAAATTGTGGTAAAAGCGTATGAACCCTGTAATAAAAAACTTTTATTTCTTTAAAATCACGAGAATAAAATACGTTCTAGAACTTTGCGTTCCATCTTTATACATTAGTATATTAATGTAATCCTAGGATAAAGAGGGCACGAGGTATTGATTAATTCTTATTATATGATTTTAGTGTCTAGTAAGGAAACACTGAATAACACAGTGCCTAAGGGAATTTGCCTTTCGATAGTAAACAATTAGCATAGCATTTATTTTTATGTTTACACACATAAGTTTATTCCATAATTCCATCAGTAATAGAAAGATAACATTTAAATTATGTTTAGCCTTTACCTCAAAAATTAAAATATTTATGAAACTCAGTACACTTTACAAACGTTTTGTAAATAACATAAGCAAAATATTCGAATTATTCTTTAATATATTTAAATTGTGGTTTATAATCAGTTATTGAGTTCCATTTACACAATAGATGTTGGAAAATAGCATTATGTATGAAAGAAAAATTACAAAATACCTTAACTCTTTGTGACTCGACAACCCAAATTCTCAAAACATTTACTCAGAATTACATCATTTTATGTATGTAAGAAATAATTTGAAAATTTGGAAAATAAAAATTAAAAATTACTGACTTTTATCACATCTGCAAAAAACAAAGAATGACATACTTCTTATAAATGTTGCCAATTTTCTAATAGAAAATTGTAAAGTATACGAAGTTAATTTTTTAAAACAATTATTTTGGGACGTCTCGACCATTTTTAATTTGACAAAATGTACCAAGTTTATTTTAGAAATAACGATGTGAAACTGCTCAAATGATAAATAAAACTTTCACATGCAAAATTAACTCTGTACAGGGTTCCTACGGTTTTACCATAATTTTTTAACAGAATGTTTCTATTTAATTCTTAGATAGCAGAAATTGTAGACACCTCGTTTAATTACAGGCTTTGTAATACTTTTCTGCATTTAAATAAGCAGAAAATTATGTTTTAAATTGTAGTAAAAGCGTACGAACCCTGGAGTATCGCCTCCTGTTTTTAATTCTTTGAAAAATTTATATTCACAGTTGTGTTGAAAGATAGCAGAAATAAATACAATCAATTTTTTAAAACCCACAGTATGAGTAAAATTGACATTTGGGTATGTTGCATATATGCAACGCAGTGATACAAAGGGTTAAACTAGGAAACAGCATGCGGAAAATGCACAACATTGAGCTGCGCGCGTAAACATTACTATGATTTCGTCAGCAGACATTGATAATTTCTTATTTGAAAATGAACATAATTGAATGTAAATGGACATAATTTAGATGTATTGAAAGCAACAATACATCTGAAATAGCTCTGGTAAAGTTCTTGGCTGGTAAAAACTACGAACAACAATAGGTAAAGCAGAATTTTGCGTTATTATTGAGATTTGTATTGTTTGTAAAAATATATTGTTGCAATCTGTTTTATAGTTCTTTTGTAAATATAATATTTTTTTTTGTTTATTAACGAGACATTTTTATAACAAACCGTGTTAACTATGAGGCCTTTCCGGGCATAGCGCTGATTTCAAGGGGTAAATATGGGTAATTAGGCATACTGTAGCACTAATTTAAAAAAAAAATTAATCCTATATAATCATAGTGTTTAATAAAGGCGAAATAATTTATTTTAAATTATTGGTGGATGTTTGCTTGATTTGTCCCCGCCGCCTATGCTCCCGGGTAAAATAAATAAAAATGTAATATTCGAAAAATACGTCCATCACAATAACGGAGTCCTGTGCATTCATTTCCATACATCGTTAAAACGATAATCAGAAATAATGACGTCAATTTCACACAATCATACTAACATCACTCATCTTTATAAATGAGAATGCACTTTTCTTTGACGCCTGTGGTAGAAAAATATACTATTTATCTGACAATACGAATCGCTGTAAATTCTATTAACTTATAGAAAAGGCTTATAATAAAATATTGTGCTTATTGGCAAAAAACGTTTGTAAAAGAAAATAAAGGCAGTTAGTCAAACATCCCCAGTTTAACTTAAAATATAAAAATATAAGAAATTCCATTTTATTGAATTTAAATCAGTCATTTTACAAATGCTTCGTTTACTATTTCTTTGTACGGCAGCTGTTTATATATCTTCTTCCGAAATAAATACTTCTAAAAAATACATTTTTATGCAAAGGTTAAAAAAAAATTACATGTTTACTCTCATTAAAAAAGATAAACCCTTAAGCGCCGCCAGCACTGATGTTAAAATTTAAATTATTTCCTTTTTTAAGTAAATATTTAATTATTTGCGAAACTATCTGTGTTTAATCAGTCTAAACAAAATCTACTCCAGATAAACAAACATAGTGACAAAAAAATGATTTTTTTTTCATTTAGTGAATTCGTTATTTTTGAAATTTTTAATAAAATGAGGAATCTATGAAAATTATTTCACAATTTAATTTTTTTTTTCTAATTTGGCAAAATTTAGTGTTACTAGATTCGGAAACTTTTTTAATTTGCAATATCTACATCGTTTTTGCGAATATTAATCTATGTATTATTTAATCTCGGATATCTGCCATGAAATACAGCAAAGATTTTTCTTCTTAAATATTGGTAGATTGTTTTAAAAGAAAACTTTTCCCAAATTGGCAACATTGATAAAAATCGTAAATGTTATCTTTATTATAATTTAATGTTAATTTTGATATACAATTTTGAAGATATAAAGTGATCTCTCACTTATACGCGATGTTCAGTAATTACTCTTTCATACCACTATTTTAAAACAGTAAAATTCGATTTATAAATTCTGCGATTTAAGAAGAAGAAAATTATCCTAAAAAAAACTGGTGCTGAAAAATGATTTCCGTGTATCGCGTATAAGTGAGAGATCACTAATTATCTTTAAAATAAGGATTCATCGACCATATATTTTTGGCTAATTTTATAATTTAAATAGAGAATGGTAGAAATTCTATTAGGTAGAAAAGATTTCGTTCAAGCAGCGATAAAGAATTTATAGTTCAATATATTTTTCTATAAATCTGGTTTTACGCAATTTCCGGACATTTCCATTCGGACGCATTTTGTAACAGAAGCACGACCTGATTTAATTTCTCTTTCGCATTCCATGAAACTGGGATTAGCAGGAGCGGCGATGGTAAACCAATAGAGTAACGGATTACTTACAGAGCACGAACTTCCATAGAAGCCCCAATGGTAAAATATTAACATTAATTTTCCGTATAGAAACTGGCATGGCTAAACCTAAGTCTCCTATAACCCTTTCAGGGGCAGTGTACTTTCAGTACTAAAATGTTAAAATAAATGACTGGCACCGGAATTAACGTAGAAATTTATTTCGAAATAAGAAAAAGGCAAACAATCACATACATATTAAATGGGAAAGATTTTAGAAAATTTCTGGTGTCATTGTGGCGCTTGGGAATTAAAATTAAGTGGTTTCATAAACATACCACTGACCCTGAAAGGGTTAAAGGGGAGCTGACGCATATCCATGTTGTTGCCCAAAATATCCGCCATATTGTAACCCAGCTCAGATAAGGAAACCGCCCGAGCAGGTGTTTGTTGTCCCTGTTAAGACTCCTATAATAGGAGCTGACGCATATCCATTTTGTTTCGGATTATTGGTACCCAGTTCAGCATCATTCTACCGCAGCCGGAATTGGGGTTGCCTAAGACTCAGTTCTGGTTGGCTGAAACGGTTCTGATTAGCTTGGTTTTACGACTGGTGTCCATTTCGGGTGCCAAATCTGCGAGGATGCGTCAACCTCTATTATAGGAGTTCTAGCCCCTGCCACTGTCACCCGCCGTCCACTACTATGGCAAGCTAACCGGTTTTAGCTTGGTTTTTGGTCCTTTGTATTATTAAATGGCGGTATGATTCAGCCTGTAGTATAGGAGCTCTAACTAAACCTAAGACTCTGATAATAGGAGCTGACGCATATTCATTTTGTTTCGAATTATTTTTACACAGTTCAGCATCAATCAGCAGCCGGAGCTGGAGTTGCCTAAGACTACTACAATAGAGCAGGTTCTGGTAGCTTGGTTTTTCGACTGGGCTCCAATTCGAGTGCCAAATCTGGGAGGATGCATCGGCCTCTATTATAGGAGTTCTAGCTAAACCTAGACGTGACCTTACGTGACCTTACGTCACAGCTTTCCCCGCGGATTGGAGGGCAGAAGTATTTAGCCTTTTTTCGCACTCATTTTTCCGGTATAAGAAGGAAGTAATATAGGAATCATACACTTATTCTTTTCCGCACGTGAAACAGTTAGCCTGTCTCAAGTTGCACAAAAACATTTGTTAACACTCAGATTTGTAGCAAGACCAACGATAACTACAGATAGCAATGGGAAAATGTGTTTACATAGAGGTTTTAGTAAAAAGTGGTGGGAGTAGATTTTTCTGTTAGTGGGGGGAAAATGTCTGACAAAACGATCTCTTAATTCTCTCATATTTTTTCAATCACAATCGACTTTTTTTTTCTTTTTTACATTCTTTTGGCAAAGATTTATTTAAATATCACCTTTTTATTGTTAAGTTTGTTAGAAAATTTCCGTAAAATTATTTTAAAGCAGGTAAGACGATTAAAGCAGGTAAGCAAGTAAGACATTTTAAAGCTAGCTGTCTATAACTCCCGTGTTCCCCTTACACAAAACTATACGGAAAAGTTTTAACAACCCCATTACTTGGAATTTTGTTTGTACGAGATTAAATATATATATTTTTTATTATTTTTAAGTCATAAATATGTGTACATTTTCCAAAAAGTGATGCACTACACACAAGTTAACACGCACATAAATTAGCCCTAAAAGCTTATTATATATATATATATATATATATACATGTGTGTGTGTGCGTGTGTGTGTGTGTGTGTATACCGGGTGCCCTACAAAGGACTGACTGATTTTAAAATTCAATAACTTAAAAACGGTGACAGATATTTAAAAAATTCTTGCAGGAGAGTAACGTACGATGTCAGGAGGTTTTTTACTGCCATTCCCGGTTTTAATTTGAAATATCATCAATAGATGGCGCTGCGAGCAATAGGCGCTCAATCGAGACCAAGTGAAATAGAGACCAAGTCAAAACTGAAATAAGGACGTTACATGTATGGAGTGGGTCTCATTCACCAATACAATATTTTTAGGGACCAATTCTATACTTAGACGGTATGATTTCAATATTGTAGCAGTCAGAGCAACAGTAGAAAAAAGTATTGTTTCCACGAAAACGATATCTTCCAAATCGAAATGTGTAACGACAATGTTCAAAATATCGATTTTTTTAAAAACTTGTTACATTCCAAGAAGGATAAGGTTTTATAAAAATGCGTGTCTTCTTTATCAATCAAATTTATTCTTTCTAAGACTTTCTAACATATTTGAAAAGTGTTTATGCACTCGATTTATCTGTCCGTCTCTCCATGCTCTAACTTGTGTAAATATATTCGAATTGTCATGTATGTATCTGATATAGTATGTTAAGGTTTACCATGGAATGCTCTGTATTGAAAATGAAGTTTGTACCAATTATGGTTCGTTTACAGGGGCACTTAAAAGCATGCCGTTTTATTATGGTATATGGGATAAATCATTTGCTCTGTATTTTAATGATGTTACACTATTTCAAACTCATTGAAAATAATATATATATATATATATATATATATATATAGCACCGGAGTGCACTAAAAGTTACTTACTGTCGAATATTGTATGTGTAGAACTTTAAATTCGTTTATAAGGCCACCCACAATAATTTCATTTACATGATGGTACATGGGAAAAAAGCGTTTACGGTGTATATTGATGATATTACACCGCTACAAACATAATGAAATATTGATTTACATTTATGAAGTGGACTAAAACATGTTTTCTGTAGAATATGGAATTTAAAGCATTTATAATTCATTTAAAAGGCTACGGAAAAAAAAAAAATGCTAAGATAATGGTCTACCGAGAAAAACTGTGTGAAGCGCATTTTAATTATGTTACAGTATTTCTAATATAACGAAACTGATATACATTACTGCACTGTAAAAAAAAAAAAAAAAAAAAAAAAAAAAAAAAAAAAAAAAAAAAAAAAAAAAACTCGGAAACGTTACTCAATCTGGTGGGGCAGCAATGTGGCCCATCGGTTCTGTTATGTTTCCGCATATTTCGGTCAGATATTCGTAAAAGTTTCCGCATATTTCGGTCAGATATTCAGAAATGTTTCTGTATATTTTGGAAACATTTACGTGCATTTCGGAAACGTTTCTTTATATTTCAGTCAGATATTCAGTAGCGATTCTGCATATATCGGAAATGTTCTGTATACATCGGAAAGGTTTCTGCATATATCGGAAATGTTCTGTATACATCGGAAAGTTTTCTGCATATATCGGAAATGTTTTTGTATACATAGGAAATGTTTCTGCATACATCAAAAATATTTCTGTGTATTTCTGTTTTATAATTTCTTTTATTTGAGAGAACAATATGCTTTTTAGAAAAACATTAATATTACACTCGCTCGAGAAGAAACCCCACTCCACATAATCGTGGTTGTGTTTTCTGCGAAGTTCGGTGACCGAACTCGCTGATCATACTACAAGCATGATCCTATGAAGCATGATCTTGTAAACGCATTATACTCTAGAATTAGCAATATCATAAACTTTCTGTAATTTCTGGTGTGAAACATATATTTTTCTGAACTCGTTTTATTATTCACCTTTTATTATTAGACTGCTACTCAAGATATAACTTTAAAGTTATTTATGCAGGCGGAATAAACTTTGAGAAAACTTAATTCTATGACAAATACGTCTGTCATTTTAAAATAACTCCAAATTTGAGAGTATGTCCTTCTACTGAAGAGAGGCTTCCAAATTTTTCTTTGTAGGAACAGAGTTGAGTCGTCTGGAAACTTCTTTAGTTTACCTACTACAAGTTTACAAGTACAACAAGTTTGGAAGTTGTTGTATACACAGTTAAATAACTCGTTCGATAGTTTCTTTATACTCTTGTTCCATGAACTTATAATAAATATTAGATATTTGATTGATGAATAATAATGTAGTACTAGTATTAATGTAGTACAGATAGCACCGTATATACGTCTTTAACACCTTTTCGTTTTGAGATCGGTTTAATTTCATAACTTTTCTAATGATGAAATATATCGTTTATATGACAGAACAAATTCCTAATTTCACTTATACTATACGTTTTTCACTCAGTTTTTATGAATCAGATATTTGTAAATAAATAACGTTGAAAATTTGATTTATGGATCTATACATAAATCTTTTTTAAAATGAAGCCTCTTGAGTTCCATCCTCTAAATAGATACTCAATGAAAATTATTAATTACCCTATACTTATAAATAGATAGATTTTAGTAATACCTTTCAACATTTTTTTTTTTTTTATCTTGTAAATATTTATACTATTCGAAAATATTTTATATCTGTGGTAATTGTTTTATTTTCACGAATTGTATACTTATAAATATATATATATTGATAAAAATGTTTTGTCTGTTTGTAAATATTTTTAATATAGTGTTTTACAACTATCATGTTTCTAAATATATTCATTTAAAGGCAGAGTTGCCAAGTCTCCGGCTTCTTGCACACCAGTAATTTTTTTCAGAAAATATTATTCTTTTAAATCGCAAAATGCTTCGATTCAACAAAACAACATTTTCTGTACTAAATTACTGGTATCCAAAAAACCGGAGACTTGGCAGGTCTGATTTAAAGGTATTATTTTATTCGTATAACTTGAGAAGTGCTGAGATAACCTGAGAAAATAAATATATTTTTATAAGTATACAGTTCATAAAATAAAATAATTATTTACAGATACGAAATCTTTTGACACAATATCTATACTTACAAGATTAAAAAATATATTTATTTAAAGGTATTAAAAGTAATAAATCTATTTTGGGAAATAAAGCATTTTCATAATGCATATATATATATGTTTACAGCATGGAATTCACGAGACCGGATTTTAAAAAATAATTATTTATAGATTTATAAATCAAATTTTCAATTATATTTATTTATAAATATCTGATTCATAAAAAATGAAGGAAAACGTATAGAACATTTGAAATTAGGAATTTGTTCTGTCATATAAACGATACATTTCATCATTAGAAAAGTTATGAAACGGAAACGATCGCAAAGCGAAAAGATGTTAAAGACGTATATACGGTGCTATCTGTACTTCATTAATACTAGTTCTACATTATTATTCATCAATCAGATATCTAATATTTATTATAGATTCATGGAACAAGATTATAAAGAAACTATCGAGCGAGTTATTTAACTTTGTACATACAGCAAATGATTAACTGCAAATGTAATATTAATATACTTTAAAATAGAATCTGATAATATTAATTTAAAAAAAAAGCATATTGTTCTCTCAAATAAAAGAAATTATAAAACAGAATACTTACAGCTCATATAAATACGTTGTATCTGCATCTGTTTTAAGCTGTCTTTCCTCTCAATAACAATAGAAATCACGTGATAATGACATGTGCAATAGGTCGGAGTAGATGAGCATGCGCAAATATTACTTCATTTCGAATTCCATTTTAAAACTTTACACGGAATGAGTGTAACATTTCCGAATTTTTCAGTAACGATCATTTTACACTACCTATTCGAAAACATTTCCAGTATGGAATGTAATGTTCTGACTTCTTCAGAATAATTCACTGATTTGAATAT
This sequence comes from Maratus michaelseni, assembly GCA_963931845.1. NCBI lineage: Eukaryota > Metazoa > Arthropoda > Arachnida > Araneae > Salticidae > Maratus > Maratus michaelseni. Next base: position 189,995,502 of record OZ007599.1, on the reverse strand, counting down.
TTTTCCGTGTGTAACGATGAAATACGTGTAACGATTCCGAAATAAGCAGTAACTGAGGCGAACACAAAGTTTACTCTAAATTTCCGGAAACCTTTCCGCCTTGTGCCGAAACGCTTTTGAGTTTTTTTACAGTGTGAGGTTTACTAAAAGATACTTGTTCTATAGTATGATGTACATTTATTGTTCATTTACAGGGAAAGGCAAATAATTTCCGTTGCAGTACTGTATGCGTAACACTGTCTATAAGCGATAATTGCTAGAAATGTGGTTTCAGTTATGGTAAGCGTTTTAAAAAACGTTTTTGCATACTACGTGATGTGCATAACGCTATAGATCATATTACAGGGCTACACAAAAGAATTCGTAAGCATTACTATGTATGAGCGCGAATTGCAAAAAAGAATTTTTCATTCGAGTTATGTTATGCATTTTAATGATATCATGTACAGGGCCACGCAAAGAATAATATATGGCCGCCGATGGATGATAATTTCTGGAATTGTTATTTCAGCAATTTTAACCGTATTTTTGCCTGAATATAAATTTTAGTTTCATATTTGGCATGTAAAAAATTTGTAGGTAATATACAGGTCTGTACAAAAGAGTTCTAATATGTTTTCGTCTATTACTAGAATTTTTTGAAGGTAAATTTTCAACTGCATTATGTATTTTCTTATTAAACTAACCTTTAGAATACTATGTAGAATATGTACAGTTTTATAGACTATATACAGGGGTTTAAAAAAAAGGTGGAGTACTTTTTTGGCTATTGGCTATGGGTAGTAATTACTGAAATCTTGTTTTGAAATGTGTTACGCGTTTTCTAAAACGTTTAATTAGATATATTCTTTCATCTCATTAAATGGTGAACTTATTGTGGCGTTTTTAACGTATGGCGAAGTAAAATTAGAACGAATTATTTTGAGTTGCGACAATTTTCGTTTGAATTTTTATGAGTTACATCCTGTTTAGAAGATTTTGATTACTTCTTCTTAAAACATCACTTGTAAGAATTTATTTATTACCCTAATTTTAAAAACTTACATAAAAAGTCGCAAATGAAAGGGAAATTCAAAATATAAATAATACGTTGTTAAATGTTTCTCTCACCATTTATTTACCAGAAATACAAAGCTCGTCCGAAGATAACAAATTATTCCTACAAAATAAATATTTGCATACAGAATGTATATTAAACTGTATAAGGAAAGGTTTATGAATAATAAATCAGAATGACAATATTGATTGGATAAATGAAGGTGTCACTATTTGTAATAGAAAATTGATAATGATAACAAAATTAATAAAGAAATAATAAGCAAACTAACAAAATAAATATTTTCGAACATTTACAAAACTTTCTAAAAAATAACTAATCATTAAACTTATATATTTAAAATAATTACCCGACAGATAAAGAAAATTGCATGGGATAAATACAAATTTGTAAAATTCTCTAAACATATCAACTGTTTATAACTCATATTTAAAAGAATGGACGCGTTCAATCACATTACGATATTCTCAATATGCCCACCAATCGGCACATTCATATGTCTTAAACGAAGAACAAAATTACCACATACGTCCTGCAAAGTTCCTTCTGAAATAGCTTCATATCCATGACTAATGATTTGTTGCAGTTCCGTAATAGTGGTGGGATTATGTCTGTGCACTGCATCCTTTAGTTAGCCCCATAGGAAGAAATCCCATGGATTGAAGTCCGGCGAACATGGTGGCCAATCCATACCTGTATCGGTTGCATTTTGATAATGCAATGCAATGACACGGTTATCAAAATATTCATCAGGGAAATTGAAAACATCAGCTGCCCGATGAGGTCTCGCACCGTCTTGCATGAGCCAATCTTTTTATAAATTACCTAAGGTATTCAATATGGCCACAGATTAGTGCATTATTTTGATGTATTGACTTGAATTTACAGTTTCCTCCAAAAAAAGGCCCAATAATGCCAATGCTGGATAAGGCTGCCCAAACACTAATTACTTTAGTAGACTGATTGTGGCACGCACACATGAGGGTGCTCAGTTCCCCATATTCTCCAATTCTGTTTATTGACGAAGCCATCCATATGGAAATACACTTCGTCAGAAAAACAAATTCGGTTTGCACCAATACCAATTTTTAAAGATACATTTCCAAACGCTTCCTCAATAATTTGTGCGTTGCGGTTTTACTCACCGAACATGAAGCTGCAATTTTGCGGAACGATATTCTCGAATCTTGATTAATAACATCCACGTTAGATTCAAACATGGCCGATTTATGTCGTCCACCTTTGTCTACCAAATCTTCGGTAACACTACTGGTTTTTACAAATTTCGCATAAAATTGTTTAATTGTATTCGGATTTAAATATATACATTTTATTAAATTAATTTTCGAAAAATAAATGAATTGTAGTCTATGATTTTTTTATCAGAAATACTTTTTTAAATACTTCAAATATTCCAAAATTACAGCTCATTACGTCAAGTAGTTTTTTAGCTATACTTAAAAAATTATCAACATTCGAATCTGCTGTACAGTGATTACAAATGTACGAGGGAAAGTCGGGAAATAAGTTTCTCCTGGCGACTGTGGACAGAGATGTGTATGAAAGACAAAAAATGTAATGAGACATCAAAGATAAAACATAACTTTATTTTTCCACATAAGTACCAAGTACATTGAGACATTTGTCACACCGCTTTATAAGCTTCAAAAAGCCCTCCAGGAAAAATCAGGGCTTCGCATAAGGACGAAGCGTTGAACGGCTATGGGCGAAAGACGACACAGCAGGTGAACGCGAACGTGGAAGACGCCGATACACCATCGGGTAGAAGTCGACCGTGACTAATCAGATGGCGCTGTTGCAGTGCCATCTGCGCATTCACTGCAACTCAACAGCGCCATCTGCGCAGGCACTGCAACAGCGCCATCTGCTTGATCGCGGTCGACCTCTATCCCATGGTGTATCGGTGTCTTGCACGTTCGCGTTCACCTGTTGTGTCTTCTTTTGCCCATAACCGTTCAACGCTTCGTACGTACGCAAAGCCCTGATTTTTTCCTGGAGAGCTTTTTGAAGCTTATAAAGCGGTATGACAAATGTCTCAATGTACTTGGTACTTATGTGGAAAAATAAATTTTTGTTTTATCTTTAATGTCTCATTACATTTTTTGTCTTTCATACACAACTCTGCCCACAGTCGCCAGAGGAAACTTATTTTCCGACTGCCCCTCGTATTTAACATTAGGAGACTACTTGACGGAATAACTTCTCGTTTTATATCCTAAGGTAAAATGCACGGAAAACGGCAAATATGATGCCAAAGTCAGATTTAGAGCTTGGTAAATTTACTAAGAATACGACCCCTGAGCATTTTTTAACGTAATTTGAATGAAGGCATAATCTTCAGTCGAATGGCTATTTCCATTTTTTTCCTCTGTGGCAATTTGGAGATCAAAATATATGGTGATGTCATCTTTTTATCTCCGGCCGACTGCACTTTGAAGAGCGGTCGCTACTGAAATAGACCAGACTGGGCATCTCCAATGTGTCCGCTAGTTGCTGAAACGTCAGTGAAGACTCACTGTGGAGACGCGAAAAGTTTTTGGTTTCCATCTGTCTGTTTCGCGATAACTGCCGTAAAAAACATCCGATTAGGTTGATTTTTGGTAGGCCTGTGGGCGAGATACCCGGAATTAGTTGTATGGTTTTTGGTTAAATTTGGTTCATTCGTTCGAAAAATATGGAATATTTCTTTTTAGGTCATAACGCTTTCCTATGGGAATGCAGACGATTTTGAAATTTCATTTTAACTCAAATTAAAATCGCATATTTGATTAACGGATTTAACAGTAAACTTATGGAGGCTAAATTTTCGATTTGGAGGTCTTAAATATATTCAATAGCTTTAAAATTTTGCCGATACATTTATTAGAATTTAGAAATTTACTGTTGAAATTATTTGAAAAATGTTTGCAATTGTTCAGGAAATATAAAACATTTAATTTTCCTATTTTTTACAAAATTTAAAATGCATTTCTTTATCTTTCCTCTTTGTTTTATTAGTTACTTACCAATCATACTTCAAAGACTATCAAAATAATAAAATTCAAGTATCTCGCACTATTTCGCTGTAATATTTTATTAGCAAAATAAGTTATTTCCATAAGTTACTTTCGTACATGAGATTGTATTCAACTTATCCATCAGATGAAGATCTGTCGTGGCTGGCAGGTAAGAAAATATTGCTATTTGGGTATTTAGACAACATGAAATCGTTTTTCCAAACCGTTGTTTATCCTAATAAAATCACAGTGCATGCAAAACGAAATCCAATATATACTGTAATTATTCAAACAATCAATAGGAAAACATGAATATAAATTTAATATGATTACGGGGGTGTTCAGGAGGCAGAGCTCCCTCCTGAAGAAATGTATTTTTAATCTAAAAAATTACAAGAATAAGAAGTTCATGAAAATTTCAGAATATCATTGCATAAACCGTACTTAATTTAACGCTTATAATTTCTGAAACTTCCGAAGTATTGTATATGCCTATGAATATGTTTGTAATATAATAAAAGTAAATTGCAGAATGTAAGATGCTAAATAATATGAAAAGTGAGATAAAAAACAATGCCTTTAAGAGCTGACGTTGAGGCTCTTGATCTGTAGATTTACAAGTATTGTTGCATTAGATGAAATTATACTAAAGTGCAATGTTAACAGTGCTGTACGTATAAATCAGGGACGGCAAACTCGCGTTCCAGAAGGTAAACTGCTAAAACTTTACGGAAATACATTCTTCGAATTATTTAGTGAAATGGATTCTGAGATTAAATAAAGCGTAGAAAAATATTCAGGAAAAGTAATGATAATTGCTATCCAGAACGCGGGTTTTCCGTCCCTGGAATATAATTTATTTATCTTATTTATTTTGTTGGATTGAGATTTTATATCATTTTTTAAACATTTATTTCAGAATTTATTAGAATATGTGTTTTTAATCGAATATTTGTATTATGATTATTAGATATGTGATGCACATTAATTTAACAATATTTTTTGCTGTCACAACTGTTATAAATTCATTAAATTTTTCGTTTGGAAGACACATATATATATGAACGAAATATAAATGAACATTTTTTTCTCTCTCCAGATTATTCTATTTGTTTAAGATGTAATTACGTTTGGCTAAAAGATGATTATGACCTTAAAGTAAAAATGTAGCACGCATCTAATAATAAAAAAATATACATGTGTTACAAATATGCAAAAATAAACTTACCGGGCTCATTTAAAGTTAATGATTCGGAGAGTTCATTTTTAGCAGAAAAATCACTATTTTAATTACGTAATATAGGTTTGCTTCGACTACTACAGCTTTAATTTTGGTTTTTTTTTTTGGAAAAGTCTTTATTATTTAATATCATATCAAGATATTTTTATCCTAAAGCGATATAGATAAACATAAAGAAATGCAAGATCTAAGAGTTATCTTAACGGGAATTTGTTTCAAGGTAATTACATTAATTGAAATCAATATGTTTACAAAGATTTTTTACATGAAAATTTCACGCTTAGTTTATTTCTCTAAATACTCTATTAAGACCCTAAGGAGAATACATTAATATTTAATTAGAATAATAAAATGTAGGTTTTGTGTAAACTAGGAACCGTTTTGCATAATATACCTATTTATAATCCTGTTGTCAAGTTGGGAGAATTTTTTATATAAAATATCTAAAACTATTTCAAATTAATAACCGTTGCTTTATTAAAAGAAAGTCATTCTGTGATTAAATAAAGAGAAGGGAACCATTCTGAAAAATTGGTAGATATTTTAATAAAACAATTCCAATTCCAACAACACTGGTTTTAACGATAAAAGTTCTATAAAATCTCAAGCACAATTATTTTTTTTCGTAGAGGTTAATGTTTTAAAATTTTATATTCTTATTTGTTTAACCTTCTGTTGCCCATTATAGAATGCTTTCCAGAAATTCGGTAATTCAGAGAATCCGAATTATTTCCAGAAAATCTAAATAGCTATTTTCGCTTTATGTAGTGACGGAATGTCTGTTATTAAATAAAGTAAATGTTACTATTTTAAATTGTATAAATTCGGAATATCTGAATTAAACAATTGTGTTAATTGGGAACAGTGATGGTAGCATAAATGCTGTATAGGCAATAGCGCGTTAAAACAAAACTCAAGAGGTCAAACTCATTAAATTGATATTTAAATTACTGACTAGTGATTGGCATAATGAATGATTTTGTCATTCGAATGAATCATTCGAGCATCTTCAAAAACATCGTTGCCAAACTTTGTACATTTTTAATCAATTACCACCAAACATTTTAAAAACTAAAGAAGCAAAAACACAGTTGCTAAGATTGAGGTATTTCATCTGAAACTTTCGTTAAAAAGAATTATGTTTTATATTACTATGTGACTCTTCGCTTAGCTATAATTAAAATGATTTCTTTTAGAAAAACTCTGGTAGTATCTGATTTAAAAAATATGAATGTTTGCAGCTATGCATTTGCGCATTCCGAATAAGTCATCGAAAATCAATAACCTTCATTCATCCCATCGCTATTACTTACACATTTCAAGCATTTACTACATTTCTGAAGGGTGGATGATACAAGAATAAGGAAAACTTCTGAAAATAAAATATTCGTAAAATAATGATTAGAGAAAGGTGTTAAAAAAAAGGTACTCACTCTGTCCGTGGACCGGAGAACTACTACTTTTTCCATATAAAAATCTTCACTTTATTTATGCCAAGACTTTATGTCAATAAGTATGCTGATTTGTTTTCTCAAATAATAGTGAATACCAACATATAAATAAAGATGGGAATATTGTAAAAACACAAATAATGAGGAACATAATAGGCATAATAGTCCAATTCTGGATCAAAACAGAATTTTGAGATGTGTCAAAAAACAGAACTTTTTCTTTGTTAAAAATTAGAGTTCCGATGGCGTAAAATGAGCAGCACAGAGTCATAATAGATGTAATATTACATCATGTTATATATGTCATATATACATCACTGGAGAGTGTAGGTTAGGAAGAGTATTGCAAACTTAGCGCATTATTTAAATAAAAATAACTACCATGCTTATAGAGAATTCCTTTATGGATTTTTTAATTTTATTTAAATATAGATATTACGTAATTAACATAACAAAAATTACTATACAGAAGTTCTGATGCGATGGTTGTTTTTTTTAAGAGCTAAGTTGCAAAACTAGTTGAATGTTTGTCTCGGAAGAAATGAAACCAGAAAAAGGAAGTCCGCTATTTCGAAACAATAATCTTCGCCTTAAATTTGAATTGACAATGTCTCAGAAATCCATCACGAAGAATTTCTCTTGCGCCAGTTTTTCTGTGATAAACGTACAGCAACCACAAGTCCCTTGAAAATATAAACAATGACAGCAGAACAATTTCTGCAGGGGCAAACTTCTCCCACTTTTTCTGTGTTTTTTTTTTTTTTCGTTTTATTTAAACTCAGCGAAGACGGTCTGTCAAAAATAAGGCAAAAATTACTTGTCAGGAAACATTAATGGAAGCTTATCCCTCCTGTAGACGGCCACTAGAGGCCTCTAAGCCTTCATTTATCTACCGAATAATGTTTTTTATTTGTTGTGGGATTTAAACGATAGGGTGTCGTCCACTAGGGCGTATCGAAAAAAATCCAAATTTCTAAGAACTTTTGTGGTAGTGCAGAAAAGTTGTGAACTCTCTTTATTAACCCCTTGGGTACATTTGACGACTGAGACTCGTCATGAGTATTGTCCACGGATTTTTTTTCAATTCAGAAATATCGAATTTATATCAGAAAATTCAAACAGTACTTTTCGCTTCTTTTTAATCAGGGAATATATGTCAACAAATAGAGAAAAAACACTATTCCAAATTTCTGGTGTGTCTGTTCTGTATGTTTTTTTAAAAATAAATCCGTACCCAAAGGTTTAAAAAGTGTGCGGAATCTTAAAACTGTGGGTTGATATCTTTTGTCACCTCAGTGGGCCGAAATTTCCGAAAATTGGACTAAAAATCAGAATCTTTATTTTACCTTTCGAACAAAGAAATGACAAAAGCATTACTGCTTGTAAACATTTTTGGTCTCAAATTTTGACAGGTGTTTTCTGGATTCTAGCGTCGCTCTAATAAATTTATCCCTGTTCTGCGGCCCAACTGTTTTTCCGAAGGCTGTAGTGACTAGTTTCACAATCCGCTGAACCCGCTTGTGTGTTTGAAGGAAATTTAATAAAATCCCAGCAATCCATCGGCATACTGTCCTGTATCATCTTCAGAAGTTCTTGAGAACTAGAGGCGATGTCAAATGCAAGTTTGCCAGTCAATGAGATCTGCATAGCTTGCAGCTCCAAAGTTAACAGCAGGAATAAAGAATTTGCGAACACAATTTTTGTCTTGGCTAATTTCCCTTGCCCTGATAATCCGCCGAGCTGCAAGGGTCCTAATATGGTACCTCTCATAAGTTAACTTTGCAAAAAGCATGTTTTCTGGAGCCGCAAAGTCAGCGTTGCGAGAAATAACTATTTCTATTACGTCACGATACTTCTTAGGCCAGTACCGAGATGAGCTGATGAGATGCCACAGGTGCCTAGCACCGTCCTTTGTGGAATGATGAATCTTAATTCGGAACCATGAGAGTGCGCAGTGGCGTAGCCAGGGAGGGGGTCCAAACACTCTGGATACCAGAAATATTGTAAAGTTTTCTTTGCCTTTATTATCGCAGAAATTTCTCCGATTAGATAAGGTAAATAAAACTTTATAAGATTATTGGTATCCAGAGCATCTGGACCCCCACCCTGACTACGCCACTGAGAGTGCGTAGACCCTTAGATAAATACAACCAAAGTTAGCAACTTATTTGATGGGTCTGAAGTAGATATACCGGGTGGTTATAAAATATGTATCCCTATTTGGAGCTGTCTGTAGCTTGAAGGAATAAGAGGAATGAAACCAAAATCGGTACACTTACTATTCGAGAAGGGGGAAGAAGAATGGAACGATAAAAATAAATAATTGCAATAACCACCGACAGATGGCGCTTTTGATTGTGAAATGTAATGTGCAATATTGTGTACCGTGGAGGTGTCACAAACATCAATGACTTTACTGCATGTCATAACATGTACGAAACATCACTCCTGACGCATTACATTCAGCAGTTGAGCACATTGTGCACAGCCTGGATTGTGTCCTTCAGCACAATGACCGTGTGGAACCTAAATATGATCACGGCACCGCCATGCAAAAGAGTAACCACGTTCACTGTGACATTTTCCAATAAATTATGTGTGTCATTCGGTCTGCAGCTTACTTTTTTGTTCTTGTATTACACATTACATTTCACACTCAGTAGTGCCATCTGCCAGTGATTATTGAAATTATTTTTTTATTATTATTCCACTCTGCTTCCCCCTTCTCGAATAGTAAGTACACCGATTTTGGTTGCATTCGGATCATTCCTTCGAGCTACAAACAGCTCCAAATAGAGATACTTATATTATAACCACCCTGTATATAACCTCAGTATTCGACTGGCAATTGTTAGCCAACCGAACAAATCCAACTTTCCAGGTTCCCGGATAGCTAGATCTGAACAGCAAATGCCAGAACTAATAGCGGTAGAAATGTCTAATAAGTATTTCTTATATGAACTGAGGGTAGCAGGATCAATATCTGGCAACTCGCAAATTTTTGCTTCCATTTTAAAGTTCTCAACATTTTCCAGAGTAGTCTTGCTTTTTCCCACACGTATTATATTTTTCATGATTGATCGATATTTTCCATGGTATGCGTTATCATATCACAAACTCGTTTCTGTGAAACTTAAGTGTCGGGAGCAGTAAGAGAGTGGACTGTAGTAAGTTTTTAATTATTTATTTAATTAATTGCCAAGGGGCAAGTGAAGTTTTGTTTAACTTCTGGTTTGAGCGCAAGGGCACTCGTGACATGAGATGCTGCTCGTTTTGAGAACGAAGCTCAACTGACGGTTTTACAATTTATCAGCTAGGTGGCGCTGATCTATTAAGCAAACTTCGGGAGCGCACATACCGGCCCCCATTGAAGTATTCTAATAGTTCAATGAGATACAACAAATGAATATACAATAACATACAATGAATTATTAATTAATGGCTACACATTATGCACTAAATATAATACAATGATAAGAAATAATAAATTCAATAGATAACTGCTAAGATTAATTGATATTATCGTTATCTACAATAGGTAAAATACATATGTTAGAAATACTTCTTTTGTAAAGTCCAGATGGAGTACGAACTACTACAACTCTGACATTATCATCATTTCCCTTTATTATTTCTGAAATTCGACCTATTATCCATTTACAAACTGGTAGGTCACCATCCTTTACAAGAACCATCATACCTGGTGCAAGGTTTTCTTTTTTAAAGAGCCATTTGGACCTCTGCTGTAAATGGCTTAAATAGGAATTGGTCCAATTTTTCCATATGAGTTGCACGATTTTTTGAGTTTTCTGCCATCGGTCGAGAAAGTTTTCCTTTTCATTTATCAAATTTGGCTCAGGTAGAGCATTGATTGGTCTTCCAATAAGGAAATGACCTGGGGTCAAAACTTCATAGTCTTCTAGATCAGAGGACAGTGGGGAAAGAGGGCGAGAATTAAGAATACCTTCAACTTGGGTAGTAATTGTCAAAAATTCTTCTAAAGTTAATTTCATAACACCAATAGATCTTTTTAGGTGATATTTGAACTGTCCGACACCTCTCTCCCAGAGACCTCCAAAATTTGGTGAACGAGGGGGTAGAAATTTCCAGAGAACTTGCTCGGATGACAGGAATTTTGATACATCATCATTATTCTTATCTATAGAATTTAATAATTTTTTCAATTCTCTAGATGCTCCAACAAAGTTGGATGCATTGTCACATGAGATTGTACTACTTTTGCCTCTGCGAGCAAAGAATCTTTTTAGAGTTGCAATTAATGCATTAGAAGTTAAATCAGAAAGCAACTCTAAATGCACTGCTTTTGTCACCATGCATATGAAAATTGCTACATAAACCTTATTAAACATTCCCTTTCTTTGGTTGCGGTATTTAATCAAAAATGGACCACATAGATCAAGTCCTGCATTAGAAAAGGTTGGACTTTGGATTACTCTCTCAGGGGGTAAATTACCCATGATTTGATTGACAATTGTAGGTTTTATTTTGAAACATTGAACACAATCGTGAACAACTTGACGAGCAATGTTTCTTCCGTTAATAGGCCAAAATAATTGTCTTACAGTATTCAATAGTCCTTGAGGACCAACATGTAAGTCTCTTTTATGATAGTAAATAAAGATGATTTCTGTTAATTTACTACCTGGGGGTAAAATAATTTGGTGAGATCGGTCATAGCTTAAATTTGAGTTGGCTAAACGACCACCTACTCTTAATAGATCATCTTGATCTAGAAATGGATTTAAGAACCTTAACTTACTTTTTATAGGGACAGACATGCCCTTTTTCAATGCCGAAATTTCTGTTGAGAAATACTCACCTTGAATCTTTTTCAGCAATACATTTCTGGCAAATTTTATTTCCTCCAACATTAAGTGATTTTTAAGTTTAACATTATTCTTGCAGTTGTTAAAAAACCTGAAAATAAACGCTAATACCGTAATTTCCGGCGTATAATCCGCAGCTCAAAGAGCCGTTTTTCTACCCAGAAATATTATTTTATAAAATGTAACTTAAAAGATCGCTGTAAATATTTAACTACAATTATTGAATAAAATTTCTGGGTCGAAAAACGACTCTTTGAGCTGCGGATTATACGCCGGAAATTACGGTACTCTTATTAGTTTCACATAACTGTTTGAAATATTAAGAAAAGAGTTAATAAAGTCATTTTTTATAACTGAAGTTAAGACCGGAACTGACTTTAGTTCCTTTAAAAAGAGTTCATCATTTTTGTGAGAGTCATTTTGAGGAAAAAGTTCACTAATGTCCTTTTTCAGGAAATCGGGGCCTTCCCACCACAGTTTGTTGGTTGAAAGGGACGTAGCATCTTGACCTCTGGATAACGCATCAGATGGATTAAGTTTTGAAGGAACGTATCTCCACTCATAGTTTTTTGACAGTTCTTGAATCTGAGAGACTCGATTGCCCACAAAGGTTTTAAGGAGATGAGGTGAAGTTGCTATCCAGGCTAAGGAAATGGTGGAGTCTGACCAAAGTATGACCTTGTCAAAATTAAGCTTTAGTGCGTTTACTACTCTTTGAGTAAGTTGGCACAATAACAAACACGCTGACAGTTCGAGTCGCGGGATGCTGAGAGTTTTAATTGGGGCAACTCTGCTTTTGCTGCAAATGAGATGAGAAGCAGGAGAACAAGAGTTCGATACTGATTGGAGATAAAGAGACGCTCCGTAAGCCTTTTCACTAGCATCAGCAAAGCCGTGCAATATTATAGTTGATACATCTTTAATGAGAATGCATCTAGGTATATTGAATGATTCTATCAAAACAAGTGAATTAAGGAACTTGTCCCATGCTTGAGCAACAGGAAGTGGAATGTTATCATTCCAGTCACACTTTAGTAACCACAGTTTTTGCATAAAGATTTTAGCACGGCTAATTACCGGCCCTAGTAACCCTAAAGGGTCGAAGAGTCTGGCAATTTGACTTAAAACTTCGCGTTTTGTATAGTTAGCACTTCTGTTGACAATCACCGTAAATTTAAAAGTGTCACTACTGCAGTCCCAAAGTATTCCGAGAGTTTTAGATGAAGTATTTTCAGAATTTTGGTTAAACGGAAAAATTTGAGAATCAGGGGTTATTTCAACAACATTAGATTGCCATTTATGTAAAGACATCTGGCTTCTTTTGAAGAGATCTGTCAATTGTTCTTTAATTTCGTTAAATTCCGCAATGTCTGAAGACCCAGAAAGGCAATCATCCATGTACATATCGCTCATTACGACCTTAGCTGCTAATGGAAAATTGGTTGCTTCATCTGTTGCTAACTGCTGGAGAACTCTAGTGGCGAGGAATGGACTACTTGCACAGCCATATGTAACTGTTTTCAGGGTATAGATTCTGTCCGGTTTTCCCTCCCCTCTCTCCACAATATTTTTTGATATCTAGTATGCAACGGATTTACTTCTATTTGTCGAAACATTTTATTTACATCAACAGTAAATGAGAAAATATTTTTCCTAAAACGGATCATAATCGCAAAAAGATCATCCTGTATTAACCCTTCTTTAAACAATAAATCGTTTAGAGACTTTCCATTACTAGTTTTACAACTCCCATCAAAAACAACTCTTAATTTAGTTGTGGTACTTGACGGTCGCAAAACACCGTGATGAGGGAAAAAATATCCTGCATCAGGATTTGTGTCATCAGACATTTCCTCCATGTGTCCCAATGTAGCGTATTCGCTTAGAAATTCTATGTATAATTCCCTTAATTTGGGATCTTGCTCTAAACGTTTCCATAACTGATTTAATCTTTTAGTGGCAATTTGTTTTGAATCTCCCAAAGAATTATCTAACATTTGAGATTTAAAGGGTAATTCAACTACGTACCTACCGTCCGGTTTTCGGTAATGAGTTTTTAAAAAATGTTCATTACAGTAATTTAACTCCTCACTAACTAAGGGTTTTAATTCACTTACCTGATCTAATTCCCAAAAGGAGCTTATTTCTTTTTCTAATTTCTTAGATTCTGTTATCAAGAAACAAGAATCAGAAGATTCCTTTAAATTCGAGATCGAATTGTAAACAGCACCTGATATAACATGTCCAAACAATGTTTCTACTAACATTAATTGAGAATCATCAATTTTAATTTTATTTGATCCTATTAATTCATAAAATAACTCTGCTCCAATAATCGCGTGTACACGTTTCGGTTTGTTCCAGTTATTATCCGCTAAAATTATATTCGCCGGCAATTTTAATTTCGACGCATTCACATATGAAGGGGGAAGTTCGGCAATTTTCGGGACAACTACCATATCTAACTGATAAGATTTAGTTTTGCTTTCATTCGTTAATTCTGTACTAATAAATGATTTAGCGTTTAAGCATAAATCGTTAAGTCCGGAGATCGGAATATGAGTTTTTTGTTTACGCAATCCCAACACGTTTGCAGCATATGCACTTATTAAATGTGAGCTAGAACAACTGTCTAATGCTGCAATTAATGGTTTAAATTCCCCAGAACAATCCTTCAAATATATTACAGCTGTATTTAAAATCACACAAGATTTATCTGTTTTATTTTCCTTCGCGAAAAATGTTTGATTATCAAGAGAGGGGGGGGAAGAATTTTGGCGTCCGTCTTCCTCCTCAAAAGGTCGATTTGTTTTGTTATTTTGATTAATTGGATGTAATAGAGTGCTGTGTTGTTTGCTATTACAAGCAAAACAGCTGTACTTTGATACACAGGGATTAGGTAAATGATTATTTAAACATGAAAAACATAAGTTGTTATTTTTTACAATTTCTGTTCTTTTTGTCACATCCATTAGTTTGAATTTCTCGCATCTATATAACGAGTGTTTATCCGCACATTCTAGCACGCAGCTTTTTCCATGTTTTGCTTTAGTTAAAAATGATTTTTCATTATTTGGCTTAGCGCCAGTTTTCCAACTGTACGGAATCTTTCTATTTTCTTTAGGCAGAAAAGTATTTTGAAGAATTCTAGCTCTTTCTTCCAAAAAACTTAAAAAGTTATCTAGTTTAGGAATTTCATTTTTAATTAATTTCATTTCGAAACATTTTTTTATTTCAGGATCCAGTTTTTGAAACAGTATATGCATTATTAAAGCATCTGACAGCTCGTTTGATTCAAACTCGAGTAATTTTAATGCACGCAAATTACATTTAGTATTATCAATTAATTGCATTAAATGGTTAGCAGAGTCTGGTACCTTTGATAAATTTAATAATTTAATAATATGACAATCAATAACTGCCCGTTTGTTTTCGTATCTTTCTTCTAAAGAAGACCAAAGAGATTCATAAGTATCTTGTGCTGACTCGAGCCTTTTGGCTTCACCCTTTAGACAGCCCTTTAAATAGCATAGCTGCTGAGTTGAATTTAGATTTTTATTATTGCCTATAATTGACATAAATTGAGTTTTAAAATTTTGAAACTCATCATATTTTCCTGAGAAACTAGGTAGAGGTAAGTCAGGTATTTTAAAGTTAGTCGTGACAGTCAGATTATCTTTTTTAACATTTGAACATTCTAATTTAGATATAAATATATTAAGCTTTACCTCTGATTCTTCCAGTTCATCTTCGAGTTGAGACGTTATATCCAAAGAATCCCTTAATTCCACATCTTCTGGAAGCTGTGTATAGGCGTATATGAGTTCACGCAATGACGTTTTGAGTTCTGAGATTGAGATTCGTTTAGCTTCCAATCGTAACTGATGTTCTTTCTTTTGTTGTTGATCTTTTTCTTCTGAGAGTACGTATTCACTAACGAATTTTGTTATTTTGTTAAGATTTGTTTTTAACACGCCGCGTTGGCGATTTAAAGATGTTAAATTACTCATTTACACTGTGCTCCGGTCGCTTAGGACCATATGTTGGGAGCAGTAAGAGAGTGGACTGTAGTAAGTTTTTATTTATTTATTTAATTAATTGCCAAGGGGCAAGTGAAGTTTTGTTTAACTTCTGGTTTGAGCGCAAGGGCACTCGTGACATGAGATGCTGCTCGTTTTGAGAACGAAGCTCAACTGACGGTTTTACAATTTATCAGCTAGGTGGCGCTGATCTATTAAGCAAACTTCGGGAGCGCACATTAAGGAATGGATGCATCGACGTTTAAATTTTCAATTATCAAAGCAACATTTTTCGCAATAACTGAAAAGCATTGTTCTTTGTTTCCACCGGTTTCTCAACCAATACTCCATTTCTCGTGAGCACAACATCTAATGATGTCTTCATGCGTTGGAAGCATTCATAAAAAATCCTTCGGTGTTCCAAAAATAGGGCATTGCAACGTTTGTTAACTTGAAAACTTTGACTGTGGTGGTCTTCGCATTTCAATTATTTACAAATGTCTCTTATTAGAAAATGATGATGAAATACACAAAACCACAAGATAAATTCCTTAAAAAGCAACTACAGTGCAAGCAAGTGTCAAGGCCACACACTAATTGAGAATATACTGTTTTAAACGAGTTATAACCGGTTGCGACTCTCAGATGCTTGTGGTGCAGGCCTGCAGTACTTAGCCAGACGAAAAATAGTGGTCACATGATTTACTGGTCACTCCGATTTGTTTCTCGGCGTAAAAATAGGGATATTCCACAATTTTGGCAGACCGCTAAACCTAGTCTGTCTCGATTGTGTATTGTACAAGCAGAAAACTAACAAAATGCGTCATTTTTTTAAAATTCGATGCCGATGATGCGACAGAAGATATTAACCTATTATTCTACAATTTTCTATGGTTAATGTTGTTACAAAATTGTAACTTGTAAGCACTACCCCAAACTGATGAGCGAAATCTGTGATTATTTATTAATTTTTGTATTTTAATCATTTTTAGTCCAATTTTTGGAACTTTCAGCCTACTGACGCGACAGAAGATATCAACCCACATTTTCCAGATTGTGCACACTATCTAAAAAAATTAGTGAGTGAGTGACTTTTCCGCGCTACCACGAAAGGATATAAATTATTCGGTGTTCGAAAAAGTCAAGAGGTCCATTACAGATGATGGTCGTCCAGAGTGGACATCATCTGCGAGGCTGAAACTTCTGCGACTACACTTCTCACACCACATCCGAACTGTGTAATCCGAAACACCAGTTTTTCCGTATACAGCACAAATTTTACGAGCCATCTGACTAGCATTTTTCCCTTTCTTGAAATAAATGAGCATAATATGACGAAGTTGAACATGTTGGTTCTCCATTCTTAGCACTGCACAGAAAAAAAAATATGCCACAACACAAGCTAGAATTAATCAGAAAAGACAGGATGTACATAACTGGGTTAGTCAAGGTCACTCCTTTTCAGCAGTAGATAAAAATAACGAAACCGCGCTCCGCTTTCAAAAACCGCACAACTTTTTGGAAGACCTAATATTTTGTTTAAGTCTATCAATTTTGGCGTTCGCAGGGCATGATACAGTTACAAATTTGGCTTCTTTTTTTATATAGAAATTACGAGTTCAAACAGGAAATTCCAAAAGAAGAATTTTTACTTCGCGTAATCACTGAATGTATTTTATTAAATAATGAAAACAATAGTATTCTGAATTTCTGGTGTGAATTAGAAATTTCTCAATAAAAAAGAAGGCCAAACCGACATCTGTGTGGCATGTAAACTTCATTTTAATTCTAAACTGGCAAGTAGCACCCATAAATTTTAAATAAACATTTTCTGCCATAATACACGTGAAGAAAAGTTTTTAATTATTTTCAAAAAAATTTTTCATAAATTCTGTTGTCATTCCATTAGTTCAACAGTTTAGAGGCAGAAGCACTTTGTCCCTGAAAAGGTTAAATATCTTTTCAAGAGATTTTCTTTTTTGTAACGTTTCCGAGTTTAATCTGTTTTAATACAATGTTCTACAATAAATACTCTATCTCAACGGATTAATTATTTACCATAATATAAATTAATAAACATATGTAAGCTAATGCGTTTATTAAAAATTAATTAATGAATCACTTTTCGAAAGACCTTAAAGAAAGTTCTTATTGAAATGTGTTACATACTGTGCGTCTGCATTTAATAAATTAAAAGTGCATCAAAATTACAAATACTCTTGTTATTATAAAGGGTAACGTATAATGTACAGAGATAAAATTAAAATATATTTAAACTGCATTTGTAATAAGTGATTTTATCGCTAATGTTTGTTTTCAAAGAAATATGTAAATGCAAAGAGCATTATCAGAAATTTTAGACGAATGAATCTAAAATACTTTGAAATAAATTTTGAAATAAACTTTTAATTAAATTTAAAATACCGTATGTTTCGATGTATACTACGCACTTTTGATACAAGAAAATTCATTAAATTTCAAAGTTGAAAAAGGTATAAAGTTCAAAGGTATAAAGTTGAAAGATTAAAAATTAAAGAAAGATGAGCATAACAATTATTATTACTACATAGCTAAATAATGTACGTATCACACTTTTTCACTTCGCATTTATTCACTTTTTCTTTATTTCTGGCCAGTTATTACGCTTTTTAATATTCTTTATTGTTATAAAAGTATAACAAATTATATCATCTTGCAGAGCCATACCAAGGGTGGTGTGAGCAATGCCCTTGCACCAGGCGCCAAATAGGCTTCATACAGATAGGCCTCTCACAGATAGGCTTCATAGGCGCCTTCAGCTGTGATTATTGATGTGTCGATGGTGTGTAACAAGTGTTTCGCACCGGGCACCATCAGTTACGCACGGGTAGGCTTCATCGGTGCCTTCAGCTGTTATTATTGATCCGTCGATGGTGTGTAACAAGTGTTTCACACCAGGCGCCATCAATTATGCGCGGGCAGGCTTCATCGGCGCCTTCAGCTGTGATTATTGATGCGTCAATGGTGTGTTACATGTGTTTCGCACCAGGCGCCAAATAGGGTTGCAGCGGAGCTGTCACCTTGTAATAATATACCCATTTTAATTTCTAAAAGGCGTAAAATGTAAACTTTATAAACAGTAAAATAAGTTATACTCGATATTTTACATGTTTCTACTCCTTCGGAGCCATTATGAAAACAAATAAGAACATTCTACAATTCCGCAGTCTATGAAGTTAATATTTGAAAATGTATCATTTAATTTTTCACGTACTTTTTCAAATTACGCACGTTATTTTTTATTTTTACTTGGATGTTTATTCCCATATTTTTAACCATGGAGTAATTCGATCCACAAATTTGGTAAGTTAAATTATGCTGGGTATTTTTATGTGTTACAGTCTTTATGGTTTCTCGTACAATGACAGGGTTTGTACGTTTTTACACCTTACTCAAATGCAGAAACTTATTACATATATCATAATTAAACGAAGCGTCTGAAATATTTGCAGTTTAAATATTATATAGAAAAATTATATTAAAATTATGTAGTATAAGCGTACGAATGGATGGATAGTATAGATTGGAGGAAAAAATATCTTACTTTCATTGAAATTTATGTGCATCGTTTCTTCTTAATATTGTCGCGTAGGTGTTGACTGAGAATGAGTGAAGACAACAAGCATGAACTAACTCGAAGATTTATTTCTCCAACTCAAGGCTACACAAATTTATATACACTCGAGGGGTGCTTTCTCGAATGGAACATTCCAAGCTTGGAGAGTTCTAGAAATAAAATAACGATTAACATAAGAATTAACATGATAACAATTAGCATATTTCCGAAGGAACTGGAAACAAATACAAAGCAATCTTTAAACCAAAACGAATTTTAGGACACTTGCCTTCAACGGGGATCGACTTCACCACCTTCTGGTCTGTAGTCAAGCACTTTACCTCGGAGCCATAGGTCCACACAACAGATAATTCCAGTTTAGCTATATTTAGTGAAGTCGGCCTTGATCTACCAAAAGGCATTCTCGAACACTGAATGCTAGTTTCGTTACATTTACCCTTCCTTAGGAGGTAGCAGCGTCCCGCTGCAATCTAGTCTAACTCCTCGTGACAGGTCCCCTGGAATTCCTGTGCGTTTCATCATCAGCTATTTGCTCTTTTGGATCAAAATAGGGTTTCAGTCTCAGAATATGGACTACGTCCTTTAAACTTCGTCACCTTTTATTCTCCTCCATGCTCTCTACTTCGTATGACACATCAGATAGTCGTCGTGTGATTCAGTATGGTCCGAAGTAACACCTTAGAAGTTTTTCCGAAAGCACAACTTTTCGTACGGGAGTAAAAACCCAGACTAAGTCTCCGACATTATAGCTTATGGGTCGATGTCTTTTGTCATATCTTCGTTTGTCACTTGCTTGCGCCTCAAGGATGTGAAGTCTCGCTACCTGTCTAGCTTCCTCTGTCCTCGTGACTGGATGTTGTGCATAATTTTCGTTATAGGGTTCTGCGAAGTGACGAAAGATCACATCCAGAGGAGTCTGCATATCTCTACCATGTACGAGAAAGAAGGGACTGAACCCGGCGGTATCTTGTTTTGCTGAATTGTAAGCGAAAGTCACAAAAGGCAAGAATGTATCCCAATTTCTTTGCTCAACGTCAACATACATCGACAGCATGTCGGCCAATGTTTTGTAAATCTTTCGGTCAGTGCATTGGTTTGTGGATGATAGGCTGCGGTTAGAAGATAAGATGTTTGGCATAGTTCATTAATGTTTTTCATAATATTGGATAGAAAGGAACGTCCTCGATCACTTATCATCTCTTTGGGAGCACCGTGCTTGAGTATGATTTCTTCAACTATAAACTGGGCAATTTCAGTAGCCTCAGCAGTTGGTAATGCCTTTGTAACTGTGAATTTCGTCATGTAATCAGTGCAGACAATAATCCATCGATTCCCGTTCCGAGTAATTGGGAAGCGTCCAAGTAAATCTACTCCAATTTTAGCGAATGGTACATCAGGGGGCTTTATTGGATGAAGTTGTCCAGGTGGAAGTCCCGATGGAGATTTCCGTCTTTGGCACTCTCGACAGTGTGCCACATAACGGCGTATGCTGCCATATAGTCCTGACCAATAATATTTCCTCCTTATCCGATCATACGTTTTGGCGAATCCGAGATGACCTGCAGTTGGAGCATCATGAAGACTCGTTAGTATGTCGCGACGGAGTTGTTTCGGGACTTCCAAGAGCCATTGCTGTCCCCTAGGGTCGTAATTTATTTTATAGAGTACTCCGCTTCTCATTTGGTAACCTCGGTATCCGTCGCCTTTTTGGGTAGTTTTAATTATGGATTTCAACTGCTTATCCTTTAGTTGGTCTTTTCCGTAGTCTGCGATGACAGCAAAGAAAAGGATTTCTCCATTGTCGTCGCCTGCTGTCTCAGCAAGGGGCTTTTTTGACTGTGAGTCAGCGTCGGAATGTTTTCGACCACTCTTATAGATGACGTTGATGTCGTACTCCTGTAACCTCAAAGCCCAACAGGCAAGTCTACCAGATGGATCTTTAACATTAGTCATCCAGCATAAAGAATGGCGGTCTGTCACTACAGTAAAGGGTTTTCCAAAAATGTATGGTCTGAATTTACTGATCGCCCAAATGACAGCAAGGCATTCTTTTTCTGTTGTAGAATAGTTCTTTTCAGCTGCGGTCAGGGATCTGGAGGCGTAGGCTATTGGTCTTTCCTTACCATCTTGATACTGTACTAATACTGCACCGATGCCATAGCCACTAGCGTCTGTATGTATCTTCGTTTCAGCGTTTTGCAGGAAATGTCCCAGAAAAGGGCCACTGGTCAGTAACTTCTTGAGCGTTGCGAAAGATTCCTTCTGCGATGCCTTTCTATAGGACACTGTCCTTATCCTCTAACATCTTTCTTCTAACTCTCCTTGGATCGGGTAAGAGGCCAAACTCAGGAGACAGTCCTTGAAGGCGTTGACATCCGCGTGGCTCTTCCGTAGTTTGTATCGTACCCGGCGCCTCCACCAAACTGTCGCGTAGGTGTTGACTGAGAATGAGTGAAGACAACAAGCATGAACTAACTCGAAGCTTTATTTCTCCAACTCAAGGCTACACAAACATATATACACTCGAGGGGTGCTTTCTCGAATGGAACATTCCAAGCTTGGAAAGTTCTAGAAATTAAATAACGATTAACATAAGAATTAACATAATAACAATTAGCATATTTCGAAGGAACTAGAAACAAATACAAAGCAATCTTTAAATCAAAACGAATTTTAGGACACTTGCCTTCAACGGGGATCGACCTCACCACTCTCTGGTCTGTAGTCAAGCACTTTACCTCGGAGCCATAGGTCCACACAACAGATAATTCCAGTTTAGCTATATTTAGTGAAGTCGGCCTTGATCTACCAAAAGGCTCTCTCGAGCACAGAATGCTAGTTTCGTTACAATATAATGATTTAATTAATTTAATTAATTTTTAAATTAGCTTAACTTACCAAAATTGGGGCTCGAGTTACTCCATGGTTACAAATATGTATATAAGCTTCCAAGTAAAAATAAAATATAACTAGCGTAATTTCAAAAAGTACGTGAAAATTAAATGAAAGCGTTTCAAATAATAACTTCATAAACCGTGCAATTGTAGAATATGCTTATTTGATTTAATAAAGGATCCGATATAGTGTAAACAGGTCAAAAGTCTAGTAAAACTTATTTTCTGTTTATAAAGTTTGTATTGCACGCCTTTTTGCAATTAAAAGAAGTATATTCTTTATTGTATTTTTATGGTATACACCCCAAGAAGTTTTCTTTGCAAATAAGAGCATAATACGGTGAAAATACTTAAAAATTTTAAAGTTTAGTTTCAAATTTAAGGTGCACGTAATTCGCCGGATTATACGGTAATTAGACAAAATGTTTCGTGAAAGATTTCACCTAGGACATGGAAATAAACATTATACTCTCTATATTAGAGGTCTTTAAACGTTTTGCCTAAAATTCCTTTGTCATCATAAATTACAAAACATAATATTTGCACTGTTTAATTGCCCCTATTATGTCATTAAATAAGACAAATATTTTTATACAAAACTAGTGGTAAAATATTAGCCGCAGGCCAAATGTTGAAGACACCTAGTTTATGTAAAAATGAAAAAAATATTTTTTTTTACTTCACATAAAAAATGTTTTTTTTTTAAATATAACCACATCAGGGGCCTCAGTGGCCGAGTGGTTAAGGCACTACGCCGCTAATCGCTTGCGAGTGTAGGAGGTTGTGGGTTCAATTCCCACTGGTTCCATTGCACACACACTTTGTGTGGAACTCCCAGGTTGTGTCTCTTGTGTTGTCATGTTTCCTTGTACTATCTCGTCAAGATGTATGTAATTGTAGAATTCATGATATGTTTCTGTGAATAATAAATAAATGTATATGGATTATTCGAGACGACAGCCTTGTAGCTATAGGTCTCAAAGCCCACCTCCCTTCAAAGTTATCAAGTTATAACCGCATCAGGTATCGAGGCGGTCACTTTTTTTATTACACGTTTTTCCTATCATTAATATGCGTGGTAGATTTTTGAAATATTTCTATGAGAAATCTAAAAGAAAGAGTACTGTTTGTAAATAGTTGTGGCAAAAAAGTGATAGATTCGTCCCTTGTTTATAATTATTTATAATTAATATGATCTTATTTTATCAAATGTAATTTATTGAAATTTGCTTAATGTGTTTAATTTTTGTTTAATCTAAAAGATTCGAAAACTATTTTAAAAAGTTCAAAATTTTTCACTCATAACAATCCTGTTTCTATGATAATGAATAAAGTGAAGAATTTTTCTTTAAAATTTATGGAATTAAATCCTAAATATGAGTACAAAAATACATAGTTAGAACAGAAAAAATCGTGCTGTGTAGAGTTAATCTGTTATTAAATAAAGCGAATATTATTATTTCATAAATGTGGCAGCAGTCAAGAAATCTGAATAACAAAAATAGCCCAGCTGGCAATATTGTTTTCCAGTCTTTTAAATTTACTCTCCAAATTGCGTCGGGGAGTCCAAGACTATTACCTGAAAATCCTTTATCACCACTATTTTGAAAGAGAATTCTTTATCTTATTTTTTTTTAAATGTGATTTTTTTTCTCTCTTAACACTTAATTGCATAGTGATGTAAATTTCCATCACTTTTTATTTAACTTTTAATAAATATATCAACTTCTTCGCCACCACTATATTTATATAGAAATATCAATCCACTAAACTTTCCACGAACTATGTTGCTGAACACAATTAAAAATCTATCTTAAAATTTCTGGTGTCTAATATTTAGTATATGTATAAAAAAACACAATTGCAAAAGAAAAAGTCATGCAAAGAAGGGTTAAACATAGCTAATTATTATGTACGGATATAGTGGTAGCTCTGGCGGCCAAACTCTGCCGCAATTTGAACAAATTTCTTGTATGCCTTTAGATGCCACCGATTTCTTTCGATATATTTAACCCTACGTTACACGAATTTTCTAATGGATGTATCTGTGTTTGTACTCCTCTTTAGAGTACCTTAGGGAATTTAGATACAAAAAATTTAAAGAGAAATTCTTCGCCTTATTCAAAAGCAGACTCCTGTGATCACATAAGGCGAATATTTTTATTTAAATATATTGGTTGCCAAAAACTAAATTTATTTTTGTAAGTTACATTTTAATTGATTCATATATGCATCACTGCGCAGTGTAGGGTGAAATGTCAGGATTCTGAGGACTTATTTATTTCTATTTATCTGTGCAATATTTTTAGTCCTATATCAGTTGTCGTGAAACGCAACTTATAAATTACACTTCCAAGGGTGTGTTTTATCCAGAGGTTGTATAAAGAGTTAAGGATATTATTTTTTAAATTACGTTTAGGCCTTATTTAATCACAGATTTATGCGCGATTTCTATTGGTATAAAGTGGTATCAATAACAACATTTTTGTAAAAGGCAATATTCAAAGGCTTGTTTTATTTCTTCCAATAATAACATCTTTCTTCATAGAACCCACACACTAATCCCTTCAAGACTTCAAGGACGTAGGTATGTTGTTTGTACCACATAATTTTAATTATTGACTGCCAAGGCTTGCTTAGAATGTTTTAATAAAATAGCGGCTTTGCAACGCATGCGGAAAAATAAAAATATTTCATTCTAAATCAATTTGTTTAAAAATTATGGTCCCGTTCAATTCTTTCAACATTTTAACAACAGATTTACTTTGCTCCTAAAAGGATTAACAGTAGCATCACCGGTTTAACTGAATCATGAAATCCAACTGCATATTTTATCCAATATATGCGATATTTTCTATTTTTAACGTTATGATTCCAAATTATGCCTACATTTCAAAGAAATCCTAAGTAATACAATACTTTTTTCTGCTTCTGTAAATAGG
The DNA here is from genome assembly GCA_963931845.1 of Maratus michaelseni. Lineage (NCBI taxonomy): Eukaryota > Metazoa > Arthropoda > Arachnida > Araneae > Salticidae > Maratus > Maratus michaelseni. Next base: position 189,970,419 of record OZ007599.1, on the reverse strand, counting down.
TTTATTGCGATGTAAAAATATTAAAAAAATATTTTTTCTCAATTTTATATATATATATATATGCATACATAAATATATATTTTTTATGTTTTATACATCGTTGTTATTACTCTAATATTATCTTAGTCTCGTTTAAAAATCGAATAATGATAACACAAACAGCCAAATTCCTAGATTTGCACTACTAACAATATACACATTTCCAAAACAGTGGTATTGAAGTCCTTTTTTATTTTATTTACTTTTAAAGGTGCTATTCTAGACACTATTTAAAAGTTTGGTAACAATTAATTACATTTAAAGAACGCTCATTTGGAAACTTTGAACTATATTTATAATATACAGTGTAATTTATCATTAAGGTGATTAGTTTTGTATGCTAATTTTCCTAATGATATAAGTCCATTTTGCTAAAATTACTTCATTAGTAAATAACTTTATGAATAGCTTATCGACATAGAAACCACATACAGCGTTAAGTATGATGAAGGAAGTTCCGAATATGTTACTGGTTAAACGAATTGTGAATTCAGGAATTAAGAAATAATAAATATTGTATTTTCTTTACCTCTGTTATTGTTTTTGCAATTGCTCATGCTGCAGACGATGTTAAATAAACTGATTGGATAAATTATGAATACTGTAGAAAATACACATTTAAAAATAATTACACATTTTTATAAATTTTACTAGAAGTGTAGCATATAAGAATACAAATTTTATTAGAAGTGTAGCATAAAAAAGTATATATTTGCAAATTGTGTTTTCAGATTTTATTTTAAATTGATTATAATACACTGCGCTTACAATCTTTTGAAAATTTCAGTACCAGTATTTACGAATTGTAGTTTTAAAATTATTTAATAGAGGGATTTCTGCATTAAAAAAACATTTATTAATAAATACGGAATCTTAGCAGCACTGTAATAGGCTTTCTACAAAATAGCGCTGCCTAACCTCTGACCGGCGGGGCACGGAGCTACTAATGTTTTAGACCAGAATAACTAGCCTTGATAAATGAGAGAGTCTTGGCGATGTAAAAAATTAAAAATGTTCTATTTGTAAATTGTAGTGAAAATGACTATCAGGCTAAAGGTTTGGGAAACCCCACTAAAAAAACAAGTCTTCGCGGGCCACAGAGTTGCCAATATTTTCGAATAGTAAAAATCGCTTTGTTTAATCATTGAATATCTTCTATTAAAAAAAAAGATGGTTACATTTCTGAAAAGAGAGTGACATGCTTCCGGAAGCAAAATGTTTCGACACTCCTGTGATACTGTCAATTATTTTATTTGTAATTTTACTTTAAAATATTGCAAAAGTTAATATTTCTCCCTTTAAATTTAATTATTAAAATATTTTAATAGTTTATCTAATTATTGAATATTAGTTTTCAAATTTTAGATAATGAAAACCATATAATATACTACAGGGTGTCCCACAAGGTACGCAGCGTCTAATATGTACAGATTCGGATAGAGCACATCAATATGAGTATTTTGAATGGTAATAAGTGGGGTCCACGAATATAGCGTCATAGTCTAATTACGGGATGAACGTTATCATAGCTGTCAACGTTTACGCTTTTTTCCTACCACTAAAATTTTATAGTAAATTTTACCTTATTAAATCTCCGAAATCACAGGATTCAATAAGGCAAAAATTTCTATAAAATTTTAGTGGTATCAAAAAAGCGTAAAAGTTGGCAGCTATGACGTTATTGACGAATCCGATAGTGGGTATTCCAAATGGCGATGTGTACAACATGATAGATTCCCAAGATGATTATGCAAATTTGTGGTAACCACTAAAAATTTATAGAATTTTTTGCCTTTTTGAATCCCGTGATTTCGGAGATTTAATAAGGTAAAATTTACTAGAAAATTTTAGTGGTAGGAAAAAAGCGTAAAAGTTCGCAGCTATGATAACGTTCATCCTGTAATTAGACTGTCACGCTATATTCGGGGACCCCACTTGTTACCATTCAAAATAGTCATATTGACGTGCTCTATCCGAATCTGTACATATTAGACGCTGCGTACCTTGTGGGACACCCTGTACATTTAAGATGTAATTTCTATACAAAAATTTTCTTTATAATTTCTCAATAGACTAAATTGTTAAAACATATAGAATTTATTTTTCTCCTTCTGATGGGAGTCGAATTTATTTCGGTCGTCTTATTTCAATTTATAAAGAATTTAAATTTACCACTGGTATGCAATAAATCAGATGTTTTCTGGCCTCTCTCATAGATTTGAGGTAATGCCATTAAAATTGCACCAAAACGAATAAATTAATTAGGTTTTACCGCTCTCAATTCAAAATTTCACATTAGTTATTATAAAATGACCATTTTACCAGGGGGTTTCACTTCGGGTAGGGAATCTATTTTTATGCCAATACATTTATCTTTGCAATATCTTCTCAGCTAAAAAATTATTTTCATTAAATGAGTTGTTGCTGTCGTCAGTGTCCACGCAATTCCGGCCAACGAAATACTTATTGTTGCTGAGGGTATATTTAGCTAAATATACTCCCGAACCATTCCATGTGTCATTTGCATATCTTCATTCATTTTGTATAAAAGCATAGTCAAGTGTTAACTGTGTCTTCTTCCAGTTAAAATATGTCTTCGAATCTGAAATTACTATCTATAAAGATATTGCTTTTAAGACGGCCAACGATTCACAACGCCTTATTTAAATGCAAAATTTTTCACAAAATTCTGGCGATTATAAATTAATTGAAACTACTTGTTAAACAACTGCATTTTGGAATTTCTTTAGAAATTAGAATTTAAATAATAATAGTTTATTTCTATTTACGTAAGTTTATAAAATATTCGTGCAATATTTAAACTCCTCATTCTTGTTATTTCTTACCTAATTTTGAGAATTTTTAATCATGAGAGACAATGTGTAAATAGAATATCTTACGATGCAGGTCTTTTTCAAAGTTATATTCAAAATTTTCAATATTTGAACATTAGAATAAGACTATAATGTATGTAAATTAACACTTTCATGCATAAATTATTTTTAAACGGATAAGAAAGATATTTTGTACTTAAAATCGATTTAAATTGGATTAATACGAATAAACAAAGTTTTGTTTTTAAAAGTCGTACGTTCATTAGGATTGTGGAACTATTAATAAAGTGTAATTGACATATCTTCAAAATGGTGAATTTTAAAGAGTAACTGGTTTCTCAGAGCCTGATCACGGCCGGGGGAAATATCTACCAGTAAATTTGAATAGAAATTTCGTCTTAATTTAAACTCCTTATTCGTGTAGCATTTCTGTCATAATTAAAGCCAAAATATTTATTGAAGTTTAATGGTGGTAATTTGCAGTACTCACACACATTTGAATTATATCTTTTGTTCCTTGGATAAAAGTAGCATTGAAAGTTTATAGTTTATTTATCGTCGCTACCATGTCAAACTATCGAATGGGCAAAAATGTATTTTTCATTACTTTTAAAGATGGACCGATTGCCACCACTAAATTTTATTAATATTCTTCAGAAGGGTTACCAGTTTGGCTTCTTTTTTCATACAGAAATTTTTGCTTTATTTAATGACAGACACAAGACCTCCTTATCATAGTATCAGACCTCTCAATCAGCAAGTTGCCTTTGACCGCTATACTTGTCCTGCTACTAGCGCCATCAATCGTCAGTAATAGTATTTACGACACGAAATCACACGAAATTTTTTCACAGCTCCATTTGTTCTATGCATTTGCTTATGAACTAGTAGTTTTCCTACCACTAAAATTTTATAGTAAGTTTTATCTTATTAAATTGACAAGATCGTGTGATTACATGACGAAAAAAATTCTATTAAATTTTAGTGGTAAGAAAAAAGCGTAAGAGTTGGCAGCTATGCGGTAGCAGACCAGCTAGATTTTTCTATAGATTTTTCTATTATATTTTTGGATACCAGTTTTTTAGTAGAGACAATTTTGTTTTGTTTGATCGGAGAATTCTGGGATTTAAAAGAACAACATTTTCTCTAAAAATATACTGGTGTTCAAAAAGCCCGAAACATGGCAACTGTGCGGTAGTATCCACCAGGCGGCGATACTTTCCGGAGAAAGTCAATTAATAAGTTGGCAATTACCGCGGACATTTTCTTCCATAGACTTTCTCCGGATTGTCAAGTCTGATCTATGATAAGGGAGTCTTGGACAGACATTTCGTTATTACTTAAACATTTTTCTCCCAAAATTTCCGGTATGAATTCGACATCTCACAATCTATAATAAGGCCAAACTAACAACACTGTTCTCCCCAGAAGTTTTATTAGCATTCTTACTTGGCGAAGAATTCTAATAAATTTCGTGGTGTCAATCGTCCCATTTTTAAAAGTAATGGAATATTCATTTTTTTGACATTCGATAGTTTGACATGGTAGCGAAGATATACAGGCCCAGAAGCAATCTCTATTAAAAGAGACTAAATCAATCTTTTGTCCACCGTTATTTCCTTACGAAATTTTTCAGTTTAGATTTTTCGTGCATATGTGACAGGAACCCACTTCCTGAAGAGCTTTTTCTTGTAATCGCTATAGAAATCTACCGCCAAAATAGTTTTTAAAAATTACCGGTGGACTCGTGCGAGGCCTCTATATATCAAGCAGGGCGGTCGTTCTGCCAAGCCAAGCTATAAAAAAAATCACCAAAAAAACAACGCCAAGAACTGGACTACAGACCGCTACTGCTTACTTACAAGAATCAACTTCGCTATGTTAAATCGACCAAACATGCCAGATTAAAATATCAGATATCAAATGAACGATCTGTCGCAGAAAAATAAAACGAAAACTAGAAGAATCTAATGAAGAAATTCTTCAGTTTGAGACCAAACTCCTCTTCATAAGTGATTTATAAACAGCGATATAGATTTTTTTTTTAAAACGTCTAGTTACTTAAAATGATCACTTTTTTCTTCGTTAAACATTTTTTTCAAACAACCTACAGACTTAAATATAGGGCAGAAATGAAAAAGGATTGCATTTTTGGACAAGTAATAACCTAATCTAAGTGCTTTTATAAAATCCAGTGAAAAAAAAATCTAACCTTAATTAGCAGAAAACTGTTAATTAACTTGGCAATTAAAAAAATATGCCAAAACAGAGATAAACCCCCGCCAACGACCGTGTTCCATATCTGTATTATAATAGCACAAATCAGTTACGATTTATTCATATCAAATTTCATCTGCAAGCCAGCCATTTTTTCTTAATATATTTTTTTAATATAAAACTTCATAATTATAAGAACACACATTTTATCAGACAATTAAATGTGACTGCAAATTGTGGCCGATGACTGTTTCCAACTTGAATAAGAGTGAGAAATTGTCGGGTTAGAAAATCGATCTGGGTGGTTTAATGGAAAAGCGTCAGCACGGTGCGCTGAAGGTTCGAGTCCATGCCCAGGTCAATTTTTCACTCATGTTGGTTTAGTGCATTTAATTGTCTGATAAAATGTGTGTTCTCATAATATTGTAAAAGAAAGTAATCAGACGTAGTGTTTATGCTTTAATATATATATATAAAACTTCATAAAATTTACTTTTTTAGAAAGATCTTTAAAAATAAAATAATTTTTAATAAGAAAATGTACCTTCTAAAATGTATACATTAAGAATTATCGGCATTTAAAATTTTGTTCCAAACGTAAACAAAATTTTCGAAAAGGAATTGAATATGTTTCATTTTTCTAAAAAATCGCGGTAAAGAACAAGCATTTCGTACGCAGGCAGAGAATCCTTTGAGGTCATTTTTCTATAAATTAATGGAATCTAGTTGCTAAATTGTTTTTGTTTTAGAAGTGAAGTTTCCATTTAAATTTATTGTAAGAGTACAGTGTTTAATTGAATAAAATAATGTAAATCTAAGCAATTGCTATAATACTTTGCTACTTTTCCCCATTAACTACGTTTTATAAAGATTCGCCAATCAATGTGATTTAACGCTAATAATAAAAGAGCATGGTATCACGTTTGATTTCAAATGCAGCGCTGACACGCTATGTATATATTCCATTTTTACTCATCTCATGGATTAGTCAGTGTTATTTTTTAACGAAGGATAACAAGTATTATAACAAGCCACATTTAGTATGTTGGTTTTAAGAGTGTAATTAGTTTAATTGAAAAATCTACTGGTATTTCTAATTAACCCTTCAAACAATAACTGAAAGTAAAATGTAATTTTAGGTAACATTCTCATGTTAATTTCATAGAGTAGATTATTTAAATTATGTATAATCTATTAAAAAAAAAGAAATGATATCTACAAAAAACAACTTTTCAAAAGTAAAAACACAGCCAAGCTTTAAAAAAACGAAAGCTGTGGCTAAAAAATGGTGTGATATCAAATTTCCAAGCTTTTAATATAGTACTAATTTAACTTTTTTCAATTAAAACACTTACCAGCACAGTGGTCCCACTCCGGGCACACCTAATATTAATTTCAAACTTGCATTTGACACCAAGAATATTTAATAAAATTTTGTTTCTACAACGAAAGCTTAAAATGAGGAGTTCATATTTTCTAAAAAAGTCGTTTGTAAATTCCGGTGTCAGACAGTAATTTCTCATTTTACGAACATACTTTGTCTATGCCGGAAAGGGTTAAATCAGTTATCATATCGTCGCTACCATGTCAAACTATCGAATATGAAAAAATGTATTTTTAATTACTTTTAAAAATGGGCCAACTGTCAACACTAAATTTTATTAGAATTCTTTTACAAATAAAAATAGTACCGTAATTTCCGGCGTATGATCCGCAGCTCAAAGAGTCGATTTTCGACCCAGAAATATTATTTTATAAAATGTAACTTCAAAGATCGCTGTAAATATTTAATTACAATTATTGAATAAAATTTCTGGGTCGAAAAACGACTCTTTGAGCTGCGGATTATACGCCGGAAATTACGGTAGTAAAATTATCTGTGTAGAACAGGGTTACAAGTTTGGACTCCCTTTTTATTCAGAGATGCTGAATTCATACCGGAAATTTTGAGAGAAAAAGATGTCACGAAATATGCTGTCATTATATAAAACAAAAATTTCGATTTTAAGTTTCTGGTACGGATTCGAAATTTCTGAATGGAAAAGGAGGCCCAAATGGCATTCCTGGCATTGTTGCAACACTGAAACCCTATTAAAATTTAGTGGTGGCAATTGGCTCACTTTTTAAAATAATGAAAAATGCATTTTTTCAAATTCGATAGTTTGACATGGTAGCGACGATATATATAAGTCGAGTGACTACGTGTATGTTGATAGAAATCATTTTCTCCATTTTTTCTAAATGCATCCTAACGTATTTCTGAAAAGTCAATTTTTTTCAAATCATACATGATGGGCTTGGTGGCCATCTTTCCATATTTCCAAGCACCCAAATTTCTAAAGTAAAAGCGTAATATTTTGCAATGTAATATGTTTATAATAATGTCGAACTTCACATTTTAACTACGGACAGATAAATTGAGGAAGACTGATATTTTGAGAAATTGATATTTACTACTTTGAAATGATTAATTACTCTAAAAAATAAATCATAAGATTAATCCTTAAGATAAGTCATCATTATCTTAAGACACAAGTTTCAGAGCATACAAGTCCATAAACGAAACGCTTAAAATATTCGCTTAAGTTACAATTTTGAACTTCGGATTTTAACTACGAATTTGGGTGCTTAGAATTTTGTGTATAATATGGAAAGAAGGCCGCCAAGCCCATCATACATAATTTGGAAAAAAATGAATTTTCAGAAACACGTTACGGTGTATTTAGTACAGGAAAAAATTATTTCTATTAACATATACGTAAGCACTCGACTTATATACGTGATAACTTATTTAAGGGAAAAAAGTTAAATAGGTACTATAATAAAAGCTTGGAAATTTGATATCACACCATTTTTTAGCCACAACTTACGTTTTTTTTAAGCTTGGCTGTTTTTATACTTTTGAAAAGTTGTTTTTTGTAGATATTTATTAATTATTCATAGAGTTCCAAAATGACGACATTTACTGTCGCTAATGTTAAAGGTATGTAAGACACTTTATTTTATAGTTTTCCAAAAATAATCCGGCTGAATAGTTTCCTTTACAAAGAGATAAAAAGAATAGACCTGAACATATTCCCGTATTATTTTGATAAAAATATATTTATAATAGTGAAAATTATTAATAAATTCATGTTGAAAAATATTATGATTTATTACCTACATTCTTTTTGAATAAAACGAAAAATAATTGTCAAAAAAGTTGTGTAAGTTTAGACAATGTTCGTACGCATTTACTACAATTTTTAATAGAATTTTTCTATTTAATATTTAAATAGCAGATATTTTAGATGCGCCGTTTAATTGCAGGATTTATTTTTCGCATTATACTCGCATAATACTTTTTTGCATTTACATAAGGCGAAAAATTCTATAAAAGAAATGCGTTAAAAGCGTACGAACCCTGTTAGAGCTCATTCTTATTAGTAGTTTTTCAGATATAGACGAAAAGAGAACCGACTTTTTTATCAAAATTTCAGCAGAAAACAAGAGAGTGCTGAAATATATATTTCAGAAGCATGATTTACAGTTTGATTGAAAAAGGTTTTTTGACAATCCAAGTACGTCTCCTGATATTTCTGCGGGGTTTGTTCGCTGTTATGGGTCATGTGAATATCGCGTGATCAGAGTTGCCACAGGTACGTGTTTTCTAAATATTTTGTGTAGCAGTATTTTCAAAAAATTGTCTTCGTGGTAGACGCTTAATAAAAATATACAATAAAGAATATTGTTTATAAAAGGCAGTGGGGAAACATTAAACAAACAGCCGTCAAGCCAAACCTACAGTTGATGTTTACTATTCGGAAATAGTGGTACTCAAATGTAAAGGACCGCATGAATCCTAGACGATTCATAGAAATCAATATTTTTTTCAGTGTAGGTGTTGCAATCAGCGTCCTATAATGTATTTTTTAATTATAATATAAATTGTAGAAAATAAATTTGTTTACTTTATAATAAAGTTCAGCCTACAATTGAAATATTTTATGTATTTTGAGTGGATGACTTTTATAGGATTAAATATTTTTTAAATACGAAAGGTATGTGCACATACAAGTGGTCACTTCGCTGCCACCTATCTTTATATTCTATCGTAACACAATATATAAGAAAAAAATATTTCTGGTAGATTTCGCTTGAAAATATCCTAGTATAAGTCTATCGCAGAGATTATTTTTCCAACAGTGCTACGAATAGAATAAAAAATAATCCACTGGGACTTATATGTTCCAACCTGTAATCAAACGTTTTATCTTGTTGACTAGGTGCACTTAACATAAAATATCAAAAGCATTTTCATTATTCGATATTTTTCTATATTTTAAGTACGATACCTTCAAAGAAAAGTACAGGATTAAAGCATTGATAAAAAGGTATACAATAATATAAGAGAAGCCCCAACGCTTTTCTAGCACTTTCCCACAAAGTCGAAATGTGTTCATGAATTCGGTTTGTCTGTCTGACTCGCTGTCCGGTCGTACTATAACTCTGGTGAATATAATAGGATTGCCGCCATGTAATTTTATTTGTTATTGAAGTTTAGTACTGAATGTTTGGTATTGAAAATAAAGTGCGTAGGATTTACAGTTCGTTTATACAGATACGCAAAAATTCAGTTACATTATCACCTATTTGGGAGAAATCGAATATGGTGAATTTTATTTTTTTATGTTACGAGGTTTAAAACATAAAAAGATTTATATGCATCACTGAGGTGGACAACAGCATGCTTTTTGAGGAGTATAGAATAAGTGGTAATTACAGTTCGTTTACATAGACGCACTAAAGTAATTTATTACATTATAGTATGTAATACTGTCCGACCACGTATTGTGTGGAATATTATCAAGGGTAAAATAAGGACGATTCCAAATACAGACGTCTCGCAGGGAGAAATAAGAAATATAATTACTGGAGAAACAAACTTCCACCAGTAACTTTTAATAGAATTATTCGTCAGATTTTAGCGCCTTAATCCTGCAGAATTTGTATCCAGAAAATTTCTATTCCGTTTAACTGGTGGGAGTTGCCCTTGCGGTAATCAGGTTTTAGTTGTCACCCCTAATAACTAGTCGATTCTTCCATTTCCGCCTTTGAACCGGATGTTCACCTTTTCATCTAATCGGTGGTACAACAGTAATCTGTAGGGAAAAATCGTTTGTGGTGCATCTTAATCATTTTATGATACTTCAAAAATAAGAAAACAACAAGAACGAAAAATAATGCATCAGGCATCGTTTATAAAACACTTTCCAACACTAAAACAATATTATTAAGAATTTAATTTTTTCCAAGAATTATATGATGTATCTAAATAAGCAACTTAGAGAAACACATAACTTATCAGAAATTAATTTTCAGCAATTGCTGTCCCTATGCGGGAGTGTGTGTGAATTATGTCGTGTAGCTCTGTATGTGATTCATATATTTTATACACATCACCTAATACCCACAAAATTAGACAAGTTTAAAATTTCCTACCACAATCAATTGGCGCAGCTTGTCCCCAATGGGATCTTGCGCCATTAAACCCATAACAACCAACCAACCAACCAACCTACCGCGGTCGAAAAGGCACATCTATCAATTATCAATCTTAGTGCGTCCTGTCACCGGAATTCTTTTGTGCGTGAACGATAAATATTTTGACTCAATAATCTATAGGAAACGTGTTGTAGTGCACCTTATTGATTCTTTTTTAATCTACTATGTTTGAAGTAACATAACATCATTGAAATCACCAAAACGACTTTCCTCCATAGTGTAGTGGAATTCTTTTGTGCGCCCCTGTAAATAAACAATAAATACTACTTATTCTAAACTTCGAAGAATGATGTTGTAGTACATCTCAGTGATGCATATCAATCTCATTACATTTGAAATGTCATATGATCAATATATTGACTGCAAACGAATTTCTTCTTAGAACAAAGTTTATCGCAATTCTTTTGCGTGTCCCTGTAAACAAACTATAAATGTTACACATATTATTTTCAATACCGAACATTCTATAGTAAACCTTAATAAGTTATACAACCGCCATGGCAATCCGAGTAAATTTACGATATTTAGAGAATAGACAGACAGGCGGCAGACGGGAGACAGGAGACAGAGAGGCAAGAAGACTTTCCGAATTCATAAACACTTCTCAACTATGTGGGGAAGTTTTGAAAAAGGAGAACTGAGGTGCGCTATAACATATTTTCTATAGATTATGGAGTTTGTACCAATAATCGTTTATTGCAATAGATGCTCAAAAGAACTCTTATATAGCATATACTATGATAGAAAATTGCTGGAAGTGCGTTTTCAGCTGTGGTATGCATTTTTAAACTTTTCTATTTTTTAGTGTAATACGTGGTATGTATAAATTCTGCAGATCATATATCAGGCTGCAGTACAGAATTAGCGCACATTAATGCATCACGACATAAAGTGCTGAAAATTTATTTAGCGATTTATGTGAATTTTCTGTTGCTTATTTAGAAAACTCAATGTATTGTATGAAAACAAAATGAAATTTAATGGTTATAATCGGTTTTTCTTGGAAAGTGTTTCATAATTTATTCCTGATGCATGAATTTTGTTCTTATTATCTTTGTTTCATGTAACAACAAACAATGACGTCTGACTGCAAATAAATAGCATTTGAAGTAAATTCATTTCTTTTATTAGATACGGTCCATTGTATAAGAAAGATACACCCTGATTTTTAGCGCAGATCGTGTACAATAAAATCACAGTAAAGGTGTCATTAGAAAAAGTAAAATTTCTTCTGTTCAAGTGTGAAAGCATTTTTTCCATAATCAGGGGTGCTTAAAAAGAGGCTAAGTTACCACATATTTAAGATAGATATCTTTATCTCATTCAAGAACAGAATTGCTCTAATTAAATAAGTCAAATATTGCTTTTTAACCCGGGAGAAATCGCGCATATCTAGGGTATGAATAGTTTTTACTTTATCACCAATAAGTACAAACAATAATTCTCAACTTATTTAGTCAGTGACAACTGTTACAAATTGTAGGATAAAATACGCTAAAGATTACTTTTCGAAAAGTAGTGGTGATAATTGTAAAATCTCTACACACTCGGGGTATGTCATACCTCATGCGACTTCTCCCGGGTTAAAAATACCGTAATTCCCGACGTATAATCCGCGGATCAAACAATTCTGTTTCAACCCAGAAATTTTATTCAATAATTGAAGTCAAACATTTACAACGATCTAGCAAGTTATATTTTATAAAATAAAATTTCTGGGTCGAAACATGATTGTTCGATACGCGGATTATACGCCGGAAATTACGGTAGTTGGATGAGAATATTTTTCGCAAAATGTAATGAGTACCACAGGAATAAGAAAGTATTTAAATATTAAAACACGCACAGACACATTTCATGTTTCAGATACTAACACCAACATTTGATGGATATTGTTAAGTCCAAATGACAAACTAAATTAAATCTTTTCAAAAAATCATCCGACTGAAATGATCTCTTAATGAGATACAACAGGGTTCGTACGCTTTTACAACAATTCTTAATAGAATTTGTCTATTTAGTATTTAAATAGCATAAATTGTAGACGCCTCGTTTAATTTTAGGATTTGTAATACTTTTCTGTAAAACACAATCGCCAAAAATGTAGGTGTGTAAATTTAAAACGCATTCCCATTTTTTGTTTTCGAGATATTGTTAAATTGTGTGTGTGTGTTCATTTCGATGATGTAATGTTGGAATTTTGAACTGGTTTATCTCGAGTCACCAACCTACCTCTATTTTGGAACAGAAATAACAAGTACATGTACGTGAGTTAGAGCACGGACAGGCTGACAGACAAACAAACCGCCAGACAAACCAAATGCATAAACACTTTTCAATGTCAACTATGAAGGAATGTGATCAAAATCAGTAGAAGTCTCTGTTAAAATACACAAATGGATTTCAAATTGTCCCGTTTTTAATTGAAATATTTTCATCGCTTGTTTTGCTCGATTAAGATTTTTTTTTAATTTAAAAGTGTTTTAAATTTTGAGATTAAAAAAAAAAATAAAAAAAAAATTCTAATTTGCCCCTTAAAATTAATAGAGTACAAATCCAAACTTGCAACCAATTATTAAACATTAAAATCATGATAATTTTAAACGAAACTTACTTTTATATTAAAGATTTTATTTTAAAGTACGAAATAAGGACTATTATTTAAGTTTTCGGTATATTTTTGTAGCACTAAAAATAAAAATAATTTTAATTCGGCGAGGCCGGTGTAAAAATTTCTAGATTCTTGTAATTTGTTTCACATACAAAATTTTTAAACATCTATAACACATTCTTATTTAAATTTATACAATATTAGATCTAAATCCTTTAAAACTATTTAAGTTTTAATCGCAAATATAAAATAAGAATTTTAATATAAAATCTTATAATCTTTTCGTCATTTATCAGAATCTTTCAAAAAACATTTTTCAACACCTTACTTCAGTTTTTAATGCGTCGTTTTCAATGAAAAAAATCAATAATACATTCTAGAAAAATCAATATTTTACTTTAAATGATTTTTCCGAAGATTTTTATTAGTCATTTAAACGATTTATCGTTTTATAAACTTTTTAAAGTAATTGTTCCTTTCTCCAAACTATTTGGACAATTTTTATATTGAACGAAATAATTCTTTCAATATAAAGTTTTATTTTTCTTTTAATAAATATGTGAATCTTACCATTAGTAATATTACTTTTGCGAAATTAATTTTGACGTTTGAATACAAACGTAAGCATTTATTCAATGGTAAATAAATAAGTATTTGGAGGTAATAAACCTTTTAAGATGAACAATTTATGTAATGAAACGGAGTTCGATTAACCATCATTTTGCGAGCACATATGCTAATAAATTTGTTTTAATTTAAAACTTCAGAATTGAACATATTATAAATTGTTTTATTTATTCAAAAATATTTAATTTTTTTATCTTCTTTAATAATGGTTCTTCTTTAACACGCTCCGGTGTAATTTGTAAATGAAGAAATGTTAAGTATGTAAACGAAGTAGATTTTATTTTCTCCTTCCACTATTTACAAATCATTATTATTAATGTTCGTAAACGTCTGTGTTTGCATCTGTCTGTACCCGAATAAACTTTGCGAGCGCAGCGAGCAGCGAGACGATTTTGGTATAAAAAATTTCGTAAAAATACGGGCCTCCAGGAATTACAGTTTCGAAGAAGTCGGCCCCTAATTAAGAACGTTATTAATTAAAAACCTCATCAAAATTAGCAAAACAAGGAACAGTTTTATCGAAACCCGAAAAGAAAATTTCCGTTTGATAATCGCAGATATCCAAATTGTCTCTTTTTGACGCATCATCAAATAAAAAAAAAATCTACCGGAGGTACCGATTCGAGAATCGGGGTACACACGCGGCCGATTTTTTTCGATCTAAAAATGCAATTTTTTTGAAATTCGGACTGTAACTTTTCTTTATTTCGGCCAAAAACTGTCTAGACTTCCAACACTGACCCAGACAGGAAAGACAGGGTTGCCGTAATGGCAGCAGGGTTGACACATACGAGGTCAATCGCTCCACTCGCTTTTTGAAACAAGTAGAAATAATTACTCTACATCCACGAAAATTTTCAAACATGTGTAAAAAAAAATCGCAAATTCAACAAAAAAAAAATCATAAAAATCGACCAGTAACATTTAAAGATATCAACTAAAACTCATTAATGAAAATGGGAAATAAATTTATTTCTTACCAAAGAGGACAGCTCTACTGAGATTGGCAGGTGTTTTGGTAATATGAGTGGAAGAATAGGAGACATCGCGACGCTTCTGATAAGAGATAAATTGATAAAACAAACCATTTGAAAAGTATTAATGTTTTTATAGGTGATTTAATTTTTTTAATATTATCGGATTTTCGAATATGAAATATTTACATCCTTGCTCAGAGTGGGATGAGATTTCAGGAATTCAAAAAATTTTCAAATTCGGACCATAATTTTATATTTTTGCAAAATTCCGATTTTTGTAGATGAAAAAAAAAAAAAAGCTACGGCATTTGCTATTTCTTTTCAAAATATCTCCCGTCGTATGGGTCCCATCACGACGCGGTTTGGCTTATTCGACTCGACATCGATAGAGCTAACTGATTTTAGTTCCGAGTTTCACCACCAGGAGGCGCTTTCCTATCTCTGCTTCTATGGACCGGATCACGACGGGGTATGGATCATTCGACTCGACATCGATAGAGCTTACCGATTTTAGTTCGTTTTTTCACCACCAGGGGGCGCTTTCCTATCTCTGGTTCTAGGGGCATGAAGACGACGGGGTATGGCTCATTCGACTCGACATCGAAAGCCTTAACGATATCAGTTATGACCGTATAAACAGATTGCGCTACCTGGTGGTGGAAGGTGGAACTAGGAACTAATGTATACTGCAACGCGTGCGCAGCACGACTGCTATACGGTGCCGCAGGCAGCGGGGACCCAAGTCGGAGGTTCGTTGAGCTATAGGTTTATACTATTCGATGTGCAAAATAAGGGATTATCCGGTACGTGCGTAGCACGACCGGTATACTGTGCCGAAAGCAGCCGGGACCCGAGTCGGAGGTCCGTTCCGTTAGAGGTTTATACTATTCAATGTGCAAATTAAGGTATATTCCGGTGCCGAAGGCAGCGGGAACCCGGATCGGAGGTTCGTCCGGTTCAGGTTTATCTTATTTGAGGTTTTACAAGATTCGAGATTTTCTACAATTCGAGGCACTGATGTAAATTAGGGGCCCGCTAGCGGGCGAATCCAGCTAGTTTTTGTATTAATGTTCAATTTCTTTTACATGTGCAATAAAAATTTACAATAAAGGTTATTTTTGTAAAATCGCAGTAAAGAAATTTCATGTCGTTTCGATTCCTGTCTATTTGAAACAAATTGCAAAACGTTTATGACGACGGGTAGTAATTAAATTTTTAGAAAGTAATACATGAAATAATTTCTTACCAAGAATATATGCTTTATTGCTTCTCAAAATACCGTCCTTCAGCATTGAAACATTTTTGCATTCGAATAAACCAATAATCAAAACATTTATGCCACTCTGAAAATGGCGTAGTAGAAACATGACATTTGTAAGCTTCAACGGCTTATTCCATGTTGTTAAAATATTGACCACGCATATTATTTTTTATGAACGAAATAAAAAATAAGCATTAGGTGCTAAGTCCTGTGAATACGGGCAACGACTCATCAATTCTTTTTTTTTTCACGCTTCTATTAATTAATAGTTAGCAAAGCAGTGTGTTAGCTGGCGTGAATGATGGTGAGAATGATCCTGGTGCAGAATGATGCGACGTTTTAAATTTCTTTCTTAGTTCTGCAACTACTTTAAGGCAAATAAGTTGTGGTACACCAAGGAGAATTGACATTTCACGATCACTCAAAGAAAAGGTTGCAATATAGTCAGATTTATCGAAAACGCTGCAATAATTTTTTTTTTGGAAATACTCTTTGTAAGAACAACTTATGTCAGTCAAGGTTATCTGGAAACAGCCAAAGAGTCGATTGTTGTTTTGTAAATCCATGTTTTGCCACACGTTCCGATGTCGTACACATGTTTTAGAGGAGTTGAATAATTTAAGATTTTACTGGCACCAATTCACACGAGGGTCCATTTCAGTTTCAGATAAATTGTAGGGTATCCATCGGGACACACACTTTTAAATGATCTTTTTTCACTTTTAAATGATCATGTAAAATTGAATGCACGCGGGTCCCTAAAATGTTCAAAAGTGCTTCTATTTCATTATATGTCACATGACGATCAGAAGCGATTAGTTTTCTCACAGCATCAATGTTTTCGGGAGTCACAGCACGTTTTGGTCTACGATCACGAACATCGTCACTGAGATTCTTACGACCGTGGGAGAATTCTTTAAACCGGTTTTAAAACGTTGCCTTCGTTACCAAACGTCGATATCATTCTATCGCTATACTGTTTCTCTGTCAAACCTTTTCGACAGTCATAAAAAATTAGGGCTCTGAAGTCCCTTCGACATAACTCATAATTATTTAGCAATTCTCATTTTCGAAAAATCACAGTAAATAGAATTTCAAAGATTTTGTTGTTCTGTAAAGGCAGACATTCAGGTAACTGTTCGAATATTGATAACCATTGCCTGCGCTGAAAGCAGCTGTTTTTCTGTTGCCAGATTCTAAAAACTTGGAGTGCCAGATTCTAAAGACCTGGTCCTCGTATCAATTCTCACCTAAAACGGGAATAAAATAATATTCGCCAAGGGTTACTCATAGCTGCCAAAATTTACTGTTTTTTGAGAACACATTTTCGAATAAAAATTTACGTGTCTTAAAAATTATTTATCTAAATAAAGCACATTTTTTACTCGAATTTAGTGATAATCAAACACCGGAGAGTTGGCAGATGCAGCTTAATGATTTTGGTGAACTCAATTATTACAAGCACAGGGCCTACGTAGACACATTTTTGGCAAAAAAAACTCTTTTCTTATAGAAAAACTCGCCTTATGTTGCCGTACGATTACATAAGGTGAGTTTTTCAATAAGAAAATACTGGTAATTACCCTGAAAATTCTAGGAGTTCGTACGAACCATGTTTAATGGCGCCAAAATTTTGGTTTTCTAAAGTATGTGAAAGAGAGATTTTACTTATTTAAAAAAAAATTCTTAAATCTTGGTGTAATTCAATCATTTCTTCATTTTAGTAATAGAAGTACTTGGTTTTTAAAAGGGTTAAAGCCATATTGATTCATTTGTTCTGAATTTTATATATTCTTATAACAAAGGATTTACTCTCACACACGCATATAGGCATAGCTGCAAATGTTATGTTTTATCATTATCAATTTTATTAATAGAAATCTTCATCTAAATTAATTGCAGAAATTCTGCGATTAAAGATATGATACAGCCTTTCCTCAAATTTATATATTTTTTAGTATATATCAATTTAGATTCTATCTAAGATGAATGAATATCAGATTAATATCAATAAGGTTAATTTCATGAAATTATTTTGTTGTTATTAATTTTAATGTAATTTTATAGATAGAATAAAACATTAACTACCCTCCTTCGTTTTCACTGTGTCCACTAGTGAAGGGACCATCCAGTGGAGAACCGTCAGGTGATCCTCCATTGCTTTCCTACCAGTATTATTATATACTAAAGTTGGCCTTATTTAATCTTTAAACGTTATATGATTAAATAAGGCCAAATATAATATATAATAATACTGCTAGTAAAGTAATGCAGTATACTCTGACGATAAGCTACTGTGGGTTCTTCAACCGTGGCCCACCAAATTACCATTATTTTAGAATACAATAAAAGCCTAATTAATAACATAAAATTTGTGATTAAATAAGACAAAGATTGCGTTTAAGAATTTGTGGTGGCAATCGACTTATAGAATACACCCACATTAGTGGATACATTTTACATCTTTAACACTCTACATCATGTACACATCTTTAGACTTTTGGTTTAGCATTTTTCAGATACGCCAGAGTGACAGACCGCCGAAGACTATCCATTTAGTTGACCATGTAATGTCGAGTGACTAATATTATATCAGGTTGGGGAAAAAGTGTTTTCTTGATTGAAATTTTATTTTAAAACTAAAAAGGTTATACAATCTTAAAATTAATAAGGACTAGCTGGCTTCACCCACTAGTGGGCCCCTAATTTACATCGGGGCCTCGAATCTAACCGAATTCTCCATTTGTATACATGTTCGAAACGGACGAACCTTCGGCTCGCGTCACCCTCGAACCGAACGAACCTCCGAAAAGGGTCCCCACTGCCTTCGGCCCCGTATGCAGGTCGTGCTACGCGCGCATCGTATAATATCTTAATTTGCACATCGAATAGTATAAACCTCTAACCGATCGACCATCCCACCCGGTGCCCGCTGCCTTCGGCACCGGATAATCCTTTAATAGCACATAAACCTTACAGCCCAGACAGGGCCCATTTAGATTACAATCTGTTTTCGCACTTACAGCTTTATCTTCAAAGCTCAATTCAAAGCTCAAGGTGCAATTTCTGAAGTTGACACATTGCTTGAGTCGCGATCATCATAGTTCTGGCAGGAGGGATTCGCAAAAAAGTTGGCAGAAAATCGTAGAAATGAATGGAGATTACCATCCTAATTAATTTTGAGTTTGTATAATTTTTTTAGATTTAAAATACAATTTTGAATCAGTAATTTTTTTCTCAAACCTGATATATACTATGGGCGTGCCATGATAACAGTCGACTAGATTTAAGATCCTCGACAGTTCCTTTAACTTTTAGGAATACTGAGAAGCTCAATTGAGCATTTCGTTAAGTACAAATTATGTCAGGAAAGTAAAATAAAAGTAGTAATGGAATTGTATTGAATTATCCATTATATTCCATAATAAAATTATCTTTTAAAAAATAAGAACGACTAAAGACATTAATTGTAAACATTTACCTTGAGTTCCAATTATCTTTAAAAATTGTGAACGATCATTCCTATGGCGATGCTTCCAACGCCGTGTATTTAAAACTTGATCCATTAAACAGAGGCGTAGCGTCAAGGGGGGCACGGACCACTTTACCACCAGAATTTTTATATACTATATTTGGCCTTATTTAATTCATACCGTCCAAAGATTTAATAAGGCTAAATGTAGTATATAATTATACTGGTAGTAAAATGATCGTGCCCCCCCCTGACGCTACGCCACTGCCATTAAACATATTTCTTTATTCTTTGATTAATAATACACCGCTACTTTTACGTAAAAAGGTTTATTTAATCTTTATAAAGTCACACATTTTACTATTTTGATCGTGTGAAATACATAAATATCATTTTCACGAACAAAATAATTATGTTGGTAAAATGCTAATATGGTAAACTGGCACCAAAGTGTATGAAGAAATTGATTTGAAAATTAATAAAAGCTTTCCTTTACATATTTTAACTAAAATTAAATCGTCTGGTACAATTCCGTCAATTTAGAAATAAAATTAATTTTATTTGTATACTTACCATAATTAAGCATCCAGTTAAAGAATACATTAGTTTTCCACTAGGGGCAAATTACTAACTATATTAATTAAACAACGATCTCAATTTACAATTCATTAAAAATTTCTGCATTTACACATAATTTTAACATAACATATAAAATGTGACTTAAACTGACTTATTAAATCTGCTGAAAGCCTCTCCTCAATTGAAGGATCCAATTTGTTGTTAATAAGTCTAACAAAATAACAGATACCATAATGTGATGAAAATATAAGAACATAACTAGTTTATACTGTGCCATTTGGAAATTTCAATTACGGTAGATAAAACAGACCTTCTATGCCATGACGTCACGTTGATGGAATTATCTAACACTGAAAGATATGAAACGAAATGGTTATCTCTATCTCGGAATTATTTATTGCATTTAGAGAAGATTGGTTAAATTTGATAATTAACTGTACATACTGTAACAGAAAATTCTTCGAGAAGAAATGCTGTAAATGCACTATCATGTTTTGCGTTTTGTTACACACGGCTGAATGATTATGATGTATTTCCGTACGATTCTATAAGATTTTACGTACCATAATTTCTGTCCTGTAATCCGCGGATCAAACATTCATGTTTCGACCCAGAAATAGTATTTCATAAAATATAGTTTACAAGATCACTGTGATTATTTGACTTCAATGATTAAATAAAATTTCTGAGTCTAAACATGATTGTTTGATCCGCGGATTTACGGTATGTTGGAAAGTGTTAAAAATATCAAGCTGAGATATATCATTTGATGTTAAAATACAATAGAGAAAATTAAATGCCGTATATACTCGTGTATAAGCCGACCCCAAAATTCCTGATGAAAACATGTTTAATACCAGTATTTTACAATAATGTTCTTCGTTTTATATAATTCACAATTAAATGAGATAAAGCAGGGCGTAGAAAATTATTCTGAATTACTGGTGTTAAACTTGTTTGCATCTCGGTTTTGGGGGTCGGCTTATACACGAGTATATACGGTATATATAAATAATAAAATATAATAATTGTTATCTTTGTATCCAAAAGTATAATAAGTTGAATTGTTTTAATTTGTTGGAATTGATTAAACATGCTGTAATACATGTGAAATACATGTTTAACCCTCTAATTCCCATGGTAGGATACGTTCTAGAAAATCTATAATTCAGAAAATCTAAATTCATACCAGAAAATTTAAATAATAAATTTAGCTTTATTTAATAACTGAATGGATATTATTAAATGAAGCAAATATTGCTATTTTAATTTTCTGAGATGAATATGTAACATCTGAATAAAAAAATCCACTTAATTCGAAACAGTGGTGGTAGCATATATGCTATCATGGGCATTAGAGGGTTAAGTGAGTCACGGAATTCTTAAAAGCAATTTGAAATGAGTGGTGAACCAAAATTTTGGGAAAACACTGCCCTAGCTTCAGACGGAGTCTTTTCGATTAATTGCTCTGGATCGCTGTAAATATTTTACTTCAACTAGTACGCGGATTATAGGCCGTAAATTACCGTATATGGGTTTTTAGGATATTAACACTTAACGGACCGGTCACGTACAGGGTAATTTTTTTAAAGTTGTGAAAGTAAAACCCTATAACTAAAGAGCCACTGATTCAAATGACCTGAAATTTCACCAGTATGCTCCCAAAACAATGGGTATTTTTTAGGCGTGGTTGAAAAAAAACTTAAAATTGCACCGACAGATGCCGCTGTATATGCAGTGAAGTAGGGAGACGAGCTTGCACACGACACACGCACAATGGCGATTAAAACGTGAAAAACGCACACCTCGTGTTCATTATTCTACTGATATCCTCGCAATGACTGTGCCATTGACAGACTGTGCGTCGTTAGTGAAACTGTATTATTAAAATAATGACAGCGCAGCAACCGCTCTGAGGAGATTCAGGAATGTAAGAATTTAAGAAAAGGTCCAATGGCAACAGAAGGACTACAGAAGATTGTTTCTGAAAGTACCGTCTATTGTTTTCCTCCCACTGACGATATTTTTTTTGTTTCTGTTAACTTACAGCGCCATCTGTCGGTGCGATTTTAAGTTTTTTTTAACCACGCCAAAAAAATTCCCATTTCTTTGGGAGCTGGTGAAATTTCAGGTCATTTTGAGAAGTGGTTCTTTTGTTATAAGATTTTACTTTCACAACTTTAAAAAAAATCACCCTGTACATTTACATTTTCCATTCTGAATTCGTAGGACGGGCGACGTAGAATTATGTGAAAACACGTCTTTTGGATATATGTAATTTCTCCCACGGGTGGTACTTTTGCATTTCATGTGTATTTCTCAAAAAACATACTCTAAATTCATATTTTTACAATTAGAGTACAATAAATATAAATACTTCGATTAGAAACAATGCCAATATAAAATACATTCATTTATAATATGAATACGAACAGAGATTTTTTTTTTGTTAAATAATGTAACATGCCCATAGGCGGGGCTTCCTGTTTAAAAGATGAAAACTACGCTTCCAGAATATATTATAAAACCCAGAAAGACGGAAAAAACAACCCGTCTGTTAGTGTTAAGAATAAGAACTTTGTTGCATTTATAAGTTATCCCATTTAGGCACATTGACATTAGGACTTCCAGGAACTTATAAATTTATATAAAGTTTATATATTTACAAATAAAACTTTAAACTTTTCAGTACTTTATTATAATTACAAAATTTCAACCAATAACGAAAATAATTATATAATTATTCTTGAATTTCCAAGCGTTATTATTAACCTGACAATGGGCAGTGATGTATATATCACTCAATTAAATTTTAACTTTTAACCCGGGAGCAGTCGCATGGGGTATGACATACCCCAGGGGGCATACAGTTTTTACAACTGTCACCACTATTTTTCGAAAAGTAATCTACAATTTACATTATCATAGATTTTGTAAAAATTGTCTCAGACTGAATAAGGTGACGATTATTAATTTTATTTATTTGTGACAATATAAAAACCGTTCATTATCTGGGTATGCGCGACTTTTCCCGAGTTAATAAAGAAATTAAGCTCAGTTCAACCATTATATTTAAATAAAAGTATTCGCCATATGTAATAACAGAAATCTGCTATTAAATAACACGAGGGATTTCTCTTTAAAATTTCTGGTATAAAATCCTAAATATGAGTATAAAAAAACATACTTCCAAAAGACAAATTCAAGCAGAGTAGGGTTAAGAAGGAATGAAAATGTTTTCAAAATGAAAATGTTATCACAGATTGCTCTTTGCTTAAATTTTTGCTCAATGATTTATAAATTTTATTTTAAATCGTTATAAAGTGCAACAGTAATGAAATGCTGTAAGGTATTTTTATTGAAAAAAAAAAACCCCAAGAACGTGTTTCAATATTTTAGTCTGGAAGTTCAATAGCAACTTTTATATGGATATACTCAACTGAATTTTAAAATAGATTGCTTTTTGGAAAAAAAACGGATTGAATGCTATTGCAGCGGTATTGATCAATTTGTTGAGATTTCTATATCTTCTTATAAAGAAGGATTGACTGTCACAGACTCCTTTTCTTGAATTTATCTTTCTTCTTGAGCATATATCAGTTTAGATCCTGTCTCGGATGAATAGATATCACATTGATATTTATGAGGTTATTATGATGTTATTCTTTGTAATGCAATTTTAAAGGTAGAATGAAGGATTCCTATTCTAAAAGTTTTGATATTTAAATAAAGTATAATATCTTAGATTTATTGAAAGAGAGAAAAAAACAATTCATAATAAATAAAATAAAAAGTTTATAAGTTTTTGAATTTCTAATCTAAAAATTAATTACGTGATACAGGGTTCTTTTACGTTTAAAGGGTCTTTTAACACAATTTTTAATAGACTTTTTCTACTTAATGTTTAAATAGCAGAAATTGTAAACGCCTCTTTTAATTATAGGTTTTGTAGTACTTTCTCCTATTAAATAAGGAGAAAAAAATCTATTAAAAATTGGTAAAAGTCTTTGAACCCTGTGATATATACAGGGTGTATCTGAAATGCTTCAACAAACTTAGACGGATGATAGTACTGATGAAGACTAACAAAAAATGCAATGGAACATGAGGTCGCAAATGACGTTTAACCCTTTCAGGGGCAGTGGTATGTTTATGAAACCATTTAATTTTAATTCCAAAACGCCACAGTGGCACCATAATTTTGCTAAAATCTTTTTCATTTAATATGCATGTGAAATATAGCCTTTTTCTTATTTACAAACAATTATTTTTTGTAAATTCCGGTGCCAGTCATTTTTTTCAACATTTTAGTACTAAAAGTACTTTGCCTTTGAAAGGCTTAAAGGATGAAAATCGAAAAAATGCGTCTGGAAATGGACAAACTGAGACAAGAAAGAAACACTCCAGAAAATTATTTATTGCATAGAATAGGTACAACACAGCTCGTGATGTCCAGAGAAAACAAATATTTTACAACAATTGTTCAAAGTGTGGACCGCAACTACTGGCGGACACGCTCTGTGTAATAATGTCCGCGGTCGACAGAGAGAGAGAGAGAGATTATTTAACAATAGTTTCCAAACCTTCTTATTATTGAGTACAATTATTCTACAATAATAGTATTAGCTTTATTTGATGACAGAAATTTGCTATCAAATAATAGGAAGATAAGTATTCAGAAATAGTGGTATTGAGAATTCTGAAAGTGTGGCATGTATGTTGTTACAGTAAGAACCGACGTATGAGCCGCATATAAAATAAATAATTTTCGTAAAATATATTATTTTAATAAAACATTAGTTATTATAATATCGAAATTATTTGATTTGTTGGTTGATTGATTTGTGATGGCCGATTGGCCCTGGGGGTACGGAGGTGGCCTTCGTGGGCGGTCTTTCAAAGGGAACTTATTCTGTATTTGCGCAAGGATAGCCAAGTAGTGGCGTAGCCAGGGTGGGGGTCCCGATGCTCTTGATACCACTAATTTTGTAAAGTTTTGACCAAGACTCCCTTATCATAGATCAGACTTGACAATCCGGAGAAAGTCTATGGGAGAAAATGACCGCGGTAATTGCCAACTTATTAATTGACTTTCTCCGGAAAGTATCGCCGCCTGGTGGATACTACCGCAGAGTTGCCAAGTCTCCGGCTTTTTGAACACCAGTATATTTTTACAGAAAATGTTGTTCTTTTAAATCCCAGAATTCTCCGATCAAACAAAACAAAATTGTCTGTACTAAAAAACTGGTATCCAAAAAATAATAGAAAAAACTAGCAGCTCTGCTACCGCAGAGCTGCCAACTTTTACGCTTTTTTCTTACCACTAAAATTTAACAGAATTTTATTCGTTATGTAATCACACGATCTTGTCAATTTAATAAGATAAAATTTACAATAAAATTTTAGTGGTAGGAAAAAGGCGTAAAAGTGGGCAGCTATGCTACCGATACTAGTTCATAAGCAAATGTATAGAACAAATGGAGCAGTGAAAAAAAATCGTGTTATTTCGTGTCGTAAATACTCCTATTACCGACGATTGATGGCGCTAGTAGCAGGACAAGTATAGCGGTCAAAGGAAACTTGCTGATTGAGAGGTCTGACAGTATGATAAGGAGGTCTTGGTTTTGACTTAACTAATCAGAGAACTTTCAGCAATATTCAGTGCAAAGAAAACTTTACATTATTACTGGTATCTAGAGCATTTGGGCCCCCCTCTCTGGCTACGCCACTGTAGCCAAGGTTCGAAGAAAACCACAAAATCTCCTAACGATTAGGCCGACGGGCCCGGTTGGGTTTGAACCCAGCAACTCCCGTCTACCAGCTTTGAGAGCAGAACCTCTCGGCCACCGAACTTATTTGGCATCAGCTCTTATGTAAATTTTCCTGTTAAAAAAAAATTCTGTTTGATCTATTCGCTCATACGTTGGTTTGTAATGCATTTAAACAAACATTTTTAGTTCCTTTGAAAGATAAACAAATCAAAATAGTAAACCTTTTAAACCTTTTAATTGCATTCAAGATACTAGTATCGGAGTTACCAAGGATCCTTGAATTTGAATAACACAGTTTTTGAATAAAAATTTTGTCTTATTTAATCACAGGTTTTATATCATTAAATAAAGTGTTTGTTTTTTCTTTCTTTTTTTGAAAAATTTGGTGTTGAAATTCAAGAACCCAACAAAATCTCCATTATATCTCCGTACTTTAAAAAACTGGCACAAACAAAATCCAAACAGAAATGGCTGTTTTAATTTAACCGTTAAGCGAGCGCACTAACAATTTTCTTAAAAACAAGTCGTGCTTTGTACGAGACAAGTTTTTCGGTTTTTTTTTTATGCTGGGAGATATTTCAAGTTAATAATTGGAAGATATTTCATGATATTAATAAAATATATTTGCAGTGATACATATCAAATATCAATATTGAATTTTAATAAAATTTACATACAGAAAAAATATTTCGAAATATACATTTAAAGAAGATGATAATTTTTTTTTTATTTGAAACTTTAAGATAATTTTATAAAATATATATCAAGAATAAATCAATGCAAGAAGACACAGATAAGTTCTATTACAGAGGCGGCGAACCTTAGTGTAATTTAACAATTTATTCACTGCTAGAAGGCCAAGAACATACTCAATGAGGAAGAAACTTTTGAGAATACAAAATGTGCTATTTTGAACAAGCCATTTTATTTCTAAAATTAAGCAAGTGTTTTTCTAATCTATTAGTAATGCAATCATCCTAAACATTTTTTTTAAAGTTATACTAGTAGAAATTAGTTTAAAAATCCATATGATACATTAGGGCCATGATTTAGGGTTTGTAGTTATTTAATTTATCTTAATGGGGCGGGGGTGCCAGTTATTGGTTCTTGGAATTTCATTTCACCTGTCTCTGACAGAGGTGTCAGTTATTGATTATATTAAAGAAATTTGAAATATATTATTTAAAATGTTTAAAAATACATAATAATAAATTAAATTTATCTTGTAGTAAAAACCATTAATATTTAAATTGTTTTACCGGTGTCTGACATCAAATGCCAGTTATTATATATCTGCATTTCTAATAATGCAGTACTAAATATTACTCCTACATACTCATAATATATACTCTGCATTACTAATACAGGGTGGCTAGTGGTCAGGGAAAAATACAGTAAATAAAATGATAATTACCAGTATATTCTTATAGAAAAATTCAAATTCATTATTTGATCGAATAATCAAGATAAATTTTTCTATAAGAATATACTGGTAATTACAATTTTTTTTACTGTATTTTTCCCTGACCACTAGCCACCCTGTAATAATGCAGTACAGCTTACTAAATCCCACTTTTTATAATAAATATTAATGTATTTTGTTTTTATAATAAATAATAGAGTTTTTATTAAAGCATTTTAATCTTGTAAAATAAATTGCCAGTCACTGGTTCACTTTGTGTCAGTTATTGGTGTTTCAAAATAAGGTTGGTGTCAGCACGTTAAAAAGCATCGTTCGCATAATGGATGCCTAAAAACGATGTCAAAGCACAGTCAGGCAATTTTTAACACCGGAAAATGTGAGTGCTAATGAAATCTATCGTCGAATGCAAAATGTGTATGACACGGAGTGTATGTCACGCAGATCGGTATTCCGAAGGTGTAGGGAATTTTGTAGTGAAAGAAGCTGTACATCCCTCTCGATCATCCCCCTTACAGCCCAGATCTGTCGCTGTGTAACTACCACATCTTCCGTCCACTGAAGAAAGCTCTGAAGGGACGGCGATTTGCCGACGATAATCTGGTCTAAGCTGCCGTTGAAAATTGGTTCCCCAACCAACCACGGATCTTCTTTACTAAGGGCATCCATCGTCTCGTTGACCGATGAGACACTTGTTTCAACCTACAAGGTGACTTTGTCTAACCTATCTGTTACGTCTGTATTACTTCTTTCTTTTGTATACTAATTTATATTAATACCATTAAACCATTTCTGTTACCGATTATAGTGCCACTTTCATTTGGGGGACCCATTTATAAACGTTTGGTTGAAAAACAAATTTCATAAACATCGAAACTTCTGTTACGATTTAATAAAAATACATGTATAGAAAATTTACAGAAATTTTCTTTCATAATTCATTTAAATGTTTCTTATATAAAAAATATTTTTTTGGATATGTATAATTTTAATGAGTTCGAAATAAGCAGCCTTAATCTAATTGATATTGCTTTAATTGTTTACAAATGTTTAAATATTAAACCAAACAAATTGCTGACAGTTTTATATCAAACATTTCTACATATACTTATGATCGTTCTTCAAATATAATTTTAAAAAAATGTTTTCAAAGATACCATCAATAAGAAGAAATTTTTACTAGAATTACTTATATATAAAAAAAAAAAACTTTAAAACTGACATATGTTTTTATCTCTATATCAAAGAGGTTTTTTATTTCTGATCTTACAGAATAGATTTTTTTTCTTTCATCACTAAAACTTTTCAAAGATCAGGAACACACACACTCTAACTGGTTTTATCGTATATCCTAAAAATAAAAATATATATTTGTGTTAGAAACACTTTTATAATGGCATTTAGATCTCAGTTTCGTCTTTAAAAACGTGATATAAAATAAATGGAAGTTAGATGTCCTTTTAAATTATGTAAACTATTTGAAAAAATATCAAGAAAATCGACGAAATAGTTTTGATATCCAAATTTTAGCGCTATAATTTTAATAATAATAGGACGTATTTAAATTAATTTTTTGATAGATATTTAAATGACGCAAGAATTTCAAAGATACATTTTGGTCTAGTTCAAAGTTTAATTCTCTCGTCTCAACACAAATCATTTTACATATCTTAAAATAAAGTCTTTCTTTTGTTATAGTATATGCCGGCCTTTGACGAAAATCTCACACAAACATATTTTGACCCAGAAATTTTCTTTAATGAAACTAAATGCTACTTATTGCTGTGTCGTAATTATTTTACTTTATTTATTAAACAAAATTTCTGGATCAAAATATGTTTGTTTCAGCTGCGACCTGTACGCCGGCATATACGGTATGTTAACATTAAATGTAGTTTTAAGAACTAAATAATTTAAATGAAAAATCGTATAAACTGTTAATATTTTAAACATAACTAATTTCGTAGTAGAAAGTCTTATTTGAAACATTAACACATTCACTCGGTATGTTTTTGTGAAATCTGGGTTTTAAAACAGTAGAAGCTCCTCATTCGTCTGAAAGTATTTCGTAAATTGTTTTCCAGATATTTTTCTCGTGTTTATGCATCAGTAAATATCATTCAATATACGGATATTATAAAATGTCTTACAATCTGAAAACAAAATATGGGAAACATGATATAAATGCATTTTCTATACAGTAGAAGCCACGCCCATGATCAATGATGTTCTTGAATAAACACGAGGAATTCTCGTTTCCCCATGCGAATATACAATACATACTTATTACTAGGGCACTTTAATTTATATGAATTGAAACAGTATTTTCTTAGATGATTTTTTTCTTTAACTAATGACCGGATTTCTGCAGTTACATATGAAGAAAATTATTATTCAAATATTTTGGTACAATTTTCGCATTATTTATAATGTCCTTCAAATGACAAATCGTTATCTATAATCTTGGATGGCGACCTTGAGAGTCAGCAGGCCAATTGACGCAAATTTTTCAAAAGAGTTTTTTTCGCCTTATTCAATCTCATTATTTCTTTCATAAAATAAGTCGATTTTTTTTGAGAAAGTGGGGGCAACTGGCCTTTCTCGCTGTCCCAAATCTATAATATTAAAAATTGTTTCTGACCAGGAAACCAAGTCTTTTGCATAATAACAGAAAAAAATCGAAATAAGCAACAATCGAAATAGCATAGTGAAACGTGTTTTTTATCGCATAAATCATTTGTCTTCGTCTCCCCGTTAGCGAGATATAAAGTCTTAAAATTTGCTGATTTAGAGAATGAGAGGAGGAGTTGATCGGATTGAAGGAGGAGTCGATAGGAGTGAAGGAGGAGTCGTTATGTTTTCAACGTAACAATATTATCAAACTCCACTGACTTGTTTATTTCCAATTTAGTACGCCGCAATACTGCGACATAATTCGAAATGCTTGGTACAAGTCTGCGTTAGTGCACACTC
This sequence comes from Maratus michaelseni, assembly GCA_963931845.1. Lineage (NCBI taxonomy): Eukaryota > Metazoa > Arthropoda > Arachnida > Araneae > Salticidae > Maratus > Maratus michaelseni. Next base: position 189,940,094 of record OZ007599.1, on the reverse strand, counting down.
GGTCACTATCATTTGAAACGGCCTTACAATTTTGTTTTTCGCAGGAGGTTGATAAAATAAATTGACTCCAAAATTCTTTTGTATACTAATTTACATTAATACAATTAAACCATTTCTGATACCGATTATAGTGCCACTTTCATTTGGGGGACCCATTTATAAACGTTTGGTTAGAAAAAAATATTTCATAAACATCGAAACTTCTGTTACGATTTAATAAAAATACATGTATAGAAAATTTACAGAAATTTTCTTTCATAATTCATTTAAATGTTTCTTATATAAAAAATATTTTTTTGGATATGTATAATTTTAATGAGTTCGAAATAAGCAGCCTTAATCTAATTGATATTGCTTTAATTGTTTACAAATGTTTAAATATTCACTATTGTTTAAATGTTTCACTAGATTTAAGTTAATGAAATGTTCTTGGTGCCACGATTTTCTATACTCTTCAATCATTTCTTGGTTCAGTGCAATATTTGTCAATAATTTTTTTTATGTCTTTCATTTTTATATTTCTATATCTAAATATGTTTTGTATTTCATATTAATCTGATTATTAAAGTTTCTGAATCAGAAGAATGCTTTTTCCCTAAATTAAATAATAAATTAGCAAGTTTTAAGACTATATCTCGATAACTGGCATACAAGAGTAAATGATTTCTGTTTTACAAAATAAAATGTCACAGTGCTCTTTCGATTGTTGTTTACTTAAAGTTTTTTTTTTCATTATTACACGAAGGCGAGGTTTCCTGGTTAGTACATCTAGCATCTTTCTGTGATAATTTTGAGGTAAAATTTTATGCGTTGGTGGTTTATTTGCGCAACTGAACAAGAAACATATCTTGGATATTTTACGCGTTCGATATTTTATAGAAAGTAAAGAGAGTTCACATTCCCCTTGTATATTGCAGTGGACCACTCTCTGAATTTTATACATTGACTACAAAGTGGATTCCCACCAGAAATAATATGAACTTTCAATTATACGATTAAAATAATCCAAAACATCAGGGTACCGTCCTGGTGCTTCTTTGTCGAAGTTCAAGGAATATCGTCTACCGATATGGTAGTGATTGAGACAGAAAAAGAATCTATGCGATGTGTTTCATAGTGTGAGCAAGGTTATTTTTAGAAATTTGTGTTAAACATTTAGCTATAAAACAGCGTTTACAAGTGGTCTACTTTTTCTTAATTCGGATTCTTTGATTTACAACACGTTTTGGAAACGGTATTATAACAAACTTTAATACTTTATAATGTAAAGTCTTAAAGTTTCCTAATTTATTTATTTCATTTAGGGAAAAAGCGTTGTTCTGTTTCAGGGTCAAACTATCGAATGTGAAAAAATGCTTTTTTCATTACTTTTTAAAATGGGCTGATTGTCACCACTAAATTATTAATAATTTTCTTCAGCCGGGTTGCCAGTTTCGCCTCCTTTTTCTTTAAGATTTTCGAATACATAACCAGAAATTTAAAATGGAAATTTTTGGTTTATTTAATGATAGACATTTCGTGTTTAATTAAAGTAAAAACAATTTCTCAAACTTTCCGGTATGAATTCGGCATCTCTAAATAAAAATGAAGCCAAACTGACAAGTCTGCACAGAAATTGTATTAGTATTTTTACTAAGACGAAAAATTCTAATAAAATTTAATCTAATAAAATTTATTATAATAAAATTATTTTTTTCATATGCGATACTTTGACATGGTAGCGACGATATCGTCGCTACCATGTCAAACTATCGAATATGAAAAAATGCATTTTTCATTACTTTTAAAAATTGGCTGATTGTCACCACTAAATTTTATTAGAATTCTTCGCCTAGTAAGAATATAAATAAAATTTCTGTGACAAGCAGGGTTGCTAGATTGACATTCTATTTTATTCAGAGATGCCGAATTCATACCGGAAATTTTGAGAATTTATTTTTACTTTAAGTAATCACGAAATGTTTGTCATTAAATAAAGCTGAAATTTCTCTTTCAAATTTCTAGTACAAATCGGAATTTCTAAATAAAAAGTAGACCAAATTGGGAACCCTGATGAAAAATACTGTTAAGATTTAGTGGTGACTATCGGCATAATTTTAAAATTAAGGAACAATGCATTTTTCCACATTCGATAGTTTGACATGGTAGCGACGATATCTCGATAACGGGGAGACGAGGGCAATTTATTTATGCGTCAAAAAACATGTTCACATGTTGCCCTTTCGGTAGATTTTTTCTTTATTAAACTAAGGCGTGGTTTCCTGGTGAGATGCAATCAACGTGCATTTTTTCTAGAATTATTTATGCAGATAATTATTTCGAACAAACATGTTTTTACCTATAAATCAAAGTGCTTTTTTTTTATTCTTTCTGGTGTAAGAGAGTCGACTTTTTTTTCAACTTTTCAACTTTTGTTAAGATCAAGAAAACACGATCTCTGTTTAAATGGATATATGGAACATTTGATAATTAATTTTTTTATTTTATGTTAGAAACTCCCTTTTAATGGCATTTTGATCTCAATTCTGTCTTAAAATATTTTGTGTTAAAACAAATGAAAGTCAGATGTTCTTTTAATTTGTGTTTAATTATGGAAATTATGTGAAAAAAAAATAAATTTTATTTATTTTTCTGCATAAGTTTAATGACCACATAGCTGCCGTCATCTATTATTTTTGTCTCTACCATCCGGATGATAAATAATATTATTCGGAAATATTGATGAAAATTAATAGTAGAATTTGGTTGATATGTAACCATAATTTGTAGCACTATAATTTTATAATTTTAAGAGATATTTGAATTTCTTTTTATTTACAGCAATTTTAAATAACTCAAAATATGTTCTTTTAAAGATAAATTTCGGCCTATTTCCAAGTTTATCTCTTCTTAGGCTATTGCGTTTTAAATACGCATTTTACATGTGTCCTTGGAAATGAGTACCAACTTTTCCGAATAGTAATAATATAATTATATAGTGTCAGAAATTCTGACTACTTTTTAACTACTACTAACTAAAATTTGATGTGTGGATCATGTGAAATAAAATTAAAGCAAAATGCTATTTTTCAGGAAGCTGAATGCTATTTTTCAGTTCCTTCAACTGCTTCCATTTAATTTACCCTTCAAGCACAACTTAAAAAAAATAATGTCACTAATAATGTATACGAAATATTCCATTAAGATTAACTTGAAAATAACGCAAACTTTCCATAATTTGATTAAACAGTTAATGAATATTTGAAGTACAACTAGTATGAAGAGCAAAATTTGTCTTTGGGACATAATTCTCAATGAAAATTTGAAACTATCATAATTCTGAAAATGTGTTGTGACGATGAAACCCTTGTTCAGTTAAAATCACTAATCAAAGATCTGGCTCGGGTGTAGTGATATCATTTGTGAATTAACTTTAAAGTAAAATGATTTTTCCATTGAGTAGTTTATTTATTGGAAATTAAAGAAGGTATTTTGCATACTGAAATTGAATAGAAGAATCTTTTGATAGTAGCTATTGTCGAATATAATTTTCTGTTAAAAGTTGAACTTTTGTTTATCTGTAATTTATTTTTAATTACGAAAACTGAGAAATGTAGATATTTTTATTCAATAAAATTGATATATCTACTTTTATTCTGAGCTATTGCTTGACAAAATGTTCAAGAATTCTTATAAAAATAAATTATTTAATCATTTATACATATTAATATTACATTCCAATGTGGAAATTTTTAACAGTGTTCCCACAACGATTTTTTTTTAATACTAACCCATTTCAAATATGATCATTTGCTTGATTTAATGAGAGAAATTCGGCAAAGAAATAAGGCAAATCTTACTACTAATAAATAGTGGTATACAAAAGCAAGTTTCCGTAGAAATACTACTGTATACCATTTATTAATACAGGGTTTGTATATTCCTTACATTTGAGTACCAATATTTCTTAATAGTAATCGTCTTCTCACTTAATAGCAGAAGTTATAATATTCTTTTACGAGTAAATACAGCAAAGGATACTTTTCGGAAAGAGTGATATTAAAAAGTGAGGAATGTATGATCTCAGTAATATGACTGTAAATACTTTTATTAAACATAAAATTTATTTATTTTTAAATCTGCAAATTTCTGTTATCAGGACCGATGTATTTTGCATATATATATATATCCTCATTGTATAAACAATGCTCACACACGGTTCGGTTTCTGAATAACAATTCTAAGATACAATAATCTTCTTTGCAGATTTCTTTTGCAAATTTAACGGGAATCTACCCCGAAAATTAATTCTGATGCGAATATTGTAGAAACTTAGCCCATTTTTTTTCAACGAAAAGTAGCGGTATTTAAAATAAAATTATGTAGTGATATTTAAAAGGCGAAACAATCAGAGTCCTGCCGATTGAGTCCACTTATGACAGGGTTGCACAAACGTTTAGTCTGAAAATAATTTGTCACCACAATTTCCGAAAAGTAATCATTGCCTATTTAAACGCAAAATTCTATCATAAAATAAGGTTAAGTATTATAATTTAAAACAGTGGTAACCCTGTGGCAGGCAGCTAAGAAATGTTACTCACTTAACTTCTGGTTTTCAACAAACGCTATCAATTAAAAAAAAAAACTTTAAAAGTTATTAAAAAAATACTTCAGCTATATCTTATCATATTTAAAATAAAATGGTAATATTTTAATAAAAACTAAAGTATAAATGACCTGTATTCAGAAAACGAAAGCAAAAAAAAAAAAAATATATATATATTATCAGGGGTGCAAAAATGTAGGCGCTAATGGGCCGATTCTCACCACTAAATTTTTAGTATTATTCGCCTAATAAGAATACTGATAAAATTTAGCCGAAGTATAATAATAAAATTTGACGAAGAATACTAATAAAATTTAGTGGTGGGAATCAGCCCATCGGCGCCTACATTTTTGCATCCCTGTATATAATGTAACAATCGTCGTTGAAAAAATTAATTTTCTACGCCAAAATTCTATTTCTACTGGCAACAATTGCTCGATCTAAGCGTACAGGTGTGGGTATGTTTCACATTTTCACACATAACTTAGCTTTGTACTTAAATGGTTTATCACCAAAAGTTTCAATTAAATATTTTTATGTTTACATAACATTTATTTGTAGTAATATAGCAGTTTCTATTGTCTAAATCATCATTTTCATACATAAAAAAAATTCCTTTCTGTGGCGGGTGTGACATCCATGTAACACTCGCATATTCTCTTTTATAGGCATGAAACCGATGCGTCCAAAAATCAATGCTGCTGTATTACGATAGATAAATGATGAATAAACATAAACATACTTACTTTAAAATTTAGTCTATATCCCTTTTAAGTACAAAACTAATTTATGTGTAAAAGTTTTAGAAACGCCCTCATGTGTTTGGCGCAATTTATTTAAATATATTATAGGGCTAGTATAGTCGTGAAATCACGTATAAATCAGCTATTATTGAAGTACCTTTATCTAGGCAACCGCTGTAGAATATTTCAATACTTTTACTTAATAGTTTGTGCAGTGGCTAATATATAAAGCATTGCATCGGCAAGAAAAAGAAATTGTTATGGAATAGCACAACCAAAACAAATCTACGGTTTCTTTTAAATAACATAGAAATATCATTTTTCTTTTTTAACTTTTTCAGAAGGAGCAATTTATAATTTATGTATTGCGAAAACTTTTGTCACGTTGTACTGAAACTGTTTCAGTAATCCTAAGATAAAGAACCATCAATGTCATGTATCTTAAAAGTGATTTCGCAAGTTTTGTCGTCTCTTAAATTTTAAAACTATTTCAGAATCTAAAAAAACATCCTCAATAACTTCACTTCATCTTAGGGATGGGCATAGTGAATGATTTTTCTCTTTCAGGTATGCACAAAAGCATAGTTGCCAAACTTCGTACTTTCTTAATCAATTTTCAACAAAAATTTTGTAGTCGTTTCTAAAAAACAAGTTTCTTATTTTTATGTGGCTCTAAATTTAATTTTAATTCAGATACTAAACTTCTTTTTACAATATTTATGGTTATAATTCATTAAAAGAAATAGAAATGTTGGCAGATATGCTTTTGTGCATGCCCAAATGATTAATTCGAATATCAAAATAATTAATTCTGCCCATCACTACTTTAACTTATTACACACTACTATCGTCCTCAACTTTGAGATTTTAAAAACCCACCAGTGAGCAAAATTGTGTAATCTTTTTGGAAAGAGGCTAGTTCAAAAGTTTGAAATGTAAAAACAACAATTTATTTGAAAGTAATACCCTAATGCAGGGGTGTCAAACTGTGGACCGAATGATGCTATGGTTTTTAGCAATTCAGATACTAAACTTCTTTTTACAATATTTATGGTTATAATTCATTAAAAGAAATAGAAATGTTGGCAGATATGCTTTTTTGCATGCCCGAATGATTCATTCGAATATCAAAATAATTCATGCTGCCCATCACTACTGTAACTTATTACACACTACTATCGTCCTCAACTCTGAGATTTTATAAAAACCCACCAGTGAGCAAAATTGTGTAAACTTTTCGGAAAGAGGCTAGTTCTAAAGTTTGAAATGTAAAAACAATAGTTTATTTTAAAGTAATACCATAATGCAAGGGTGTCAAACTCTGAACCGAATGATGCTATGGTTTTTAATGGTAACTTCATGGTGCGTACACTCCTTGGAATTTACAAGGAGCCTTGCACTAATTTTTTAGATTAGAAATTTTCTATATACTATTTAAATAGCAGAATTTAAAATTGCCTCGTCTAACCGCAGGATTTGGACTAATTGCCAGTGATTAAATAAGGCGGCATGTGGTAGAAAAATTCTGGTAGGATTGTAAGCTAACTTTCGCTTTACTTTTATTACAGAAATTCTGGGATTTAAGAAGGTGAATATTATTATAAAAAAAAAAAAACAGCGGTATCCTCAGACTACTTTTTTCGACCTTCACTTAAACTATCGAAGGAAAGATAATTTACCCAAAAACGTAAATCAATATTTTATAATTGGTTCTTGAATTATAATATTATTTATTCAGATATCCTTCTGCGATAACATGCAGAATTTGTATTTTTTTTTTCACATTAAACAGTGGCGTGACGTCAGCGATTTCTGTATCATTTTACTACAATTATTTTTATATGCTAAATTTTGCCTTATTTAATCTTATAACATTCAAAGATTACCACTAGAACTACCGTTAACCCCTTAATCGTCGCGTAATTTTGGGAAAATCCCTTCAAAAATCGTCGATTTTTTTTATTGCCCGATTTTATTATTCATAAAAATCTGAGTTCATTGGTAAAAGAAATAGTGTATTTTCTCATATTTAACCCTTTCTGGGTAGGTGGTATGTTTATGAAACCGCTTAACTTTAATACCGAAAACTCTAATGGCACCAGAAATTTGGTACAAATATTTTCCTTTGGTATATATGCGAAATTTAGCTTTTTCATATTATGAAATAAAGCTATTCATAAATTCCGGTGTCAATCATTTATTTCAACTTTTTAGAAATGGAAGTGTTTTGCCCCTGAAAGCGTGAAAGGATGGATAATAATTTTAAAAATCACAATTTCATTTATCTTATGTGTCTTTTTTCCACACACAAGACGCGCAGGGAAGCTTTGGTGGAATGTTGTAATTTCTGGTTTCACTTTGATTTAAGGTAAAGATATAAAAATTAAATAATTTCCTATATTATTCATTATTTGCAAAATGTAAGTATTTTTTAATTTCGCTGTACCTATTGTACGTCGTAATACTGCGAAAAAATGGTGTCTCAACAGATATTTTTTTGTCCAATACATGCTTTTTTACAATTCCTTCGACAATTTTAAGAGCAATTAACAATCGCATTTCATTTCGAGAGACAGGTTGCCATTCTGGTCGCTCTTTTACTCTTTTTTCTCCAACAACATTTCCCAACTGCTCAGAATATCGATTAGTTTCGTTTACAATATTATCCACTAATTCATCATTTATAAAATGTTCATAGTACTGCAGAACACCCAAACTAGCATCAAATGAAACATTAACCTTTGGCTGCGATTTGAATTGAATGCGTGGAGGTGCGTAATCTTGAGCACGTGACGAGATTTCATGCCATTGACGGTTTGGAAAAGAAATATCAGCGTCAGCATCACTATTTTCAGTTTCTGATTTTTCGGAGTCAAAAACATCTGAAAAAATAGAATTTTCTGATTAATTTCCAGATATTTCAGCACTAAAATCTTCCTCTTCACTTGAGCTACTCAACATTGAAATTTATAAAGCGATAACTTAGATGTATTCAGATTTGGACCAAATGAAACAAGTGTTCCAATTCATACAGTTTATTAAAATTAAGCATTCCGATCTTAAAACCAAATTTGTCAGTTTAGTGCTTCCATCTATTAAGCGCTTAAGCATTTAACACTAGAAGTGATGGAAATTTCACTCAAGTTTTAAAAAGAAAATGTACACGAGAATTTTTATTTAAAAGTTTTTAACTTACCTATTTAACATATTTTTTTGCGATTTTTATATTTAAGTCTTTTTCAAAGAAATTTCTGGTTCAAATCGAATTGTACGTATTTGGTAGCAGTCAAATTGACTGCTCTTGGTGCTTCTAGTGTTAAAGTAATTTCGCTAACGAAAAATTCAAAGACGATACCAGAAAATATTAACTAAAGTCATTAGAAGCTTAGCCTTTGAGGGTCACGGGCGCGAAGAAATTTGTTCATACATGACTGCCCGTGAATGTCTCGGGTGCGACGATTAAGGGGTTAATTTTACTCAAGTTTTTTAAAATTATTTCACACCAGAAATTTTGTTTAAATTACTTAACTTATTCATTTAACGTATTTCTGTGAGTTTCACATTTAATTTATTTTAACCCCTTCGGCCCTGACGTCCTACTAATAGGACATATCTTTTATTGAGTATTATTTTGTCTTAAACATTATTTTTATTAATTCCAGCAGCTAATAGTGATAGTATGAATCTCTACATTTCCTATTATGATTCCACATATGTTTAGCATTTAGTAATAATAATAATAATAATAATAATTTTCATAATTATTAGCAAGCCGTTGGCATTTCTTTTAATTAAACATACGTTTTACTCTTTAAATTAAAATTTGGGAATCCTTTTCCGAATTGGTAATTTGTGATAAAAGATAAAAAATATTACTAATTTTTTATGCTTGTTTAATTTAGTTGTAATACGACATTTTCCAAACGTCTTCAAAAATTCTTCCTTAGACTATTGTTATATGAAAAACACGCAAAATAACTACATTTGTGAGATTTTGGTAAAGAACGCATTCGTTAACTTTCATTAAACACTAACTTCTGTGATTCCGATAGCTATTATTAATTTTGTTAGCATAAAAGTAATTTTTTCCCAAAATTGAAAAAAAAAAATCAGGGCCGAAGGGATGAAAAGAAATTTCTGGTTCGAATCGGAATATATTCATTTGGTAACTGCCAAAATGACGCCTTTTGGTAGTTGTAGTGTTAAATAAGGCCAAATTTAGTATATATTAATACTGGTAGAAGTGATGCAGCATCTCCTGACGCTACGCCACTGTTATTAAATAAGGAAAAAAATATTCGAAAATGGTGGTAGACCTATATACACCTTGTATATGATACACTATTTCTTAAAATATATACAATATTCATATATATAGAATCAATGTACGGTGCATATAAATACATCAAATAGAAGGATTGTATCATTATTATTATATGTTTGAATATTTCCATTTATGTTAAAACATGAACACTGAAAAGCTTCTTCATAAAGAATATAATATTAAAGAGATTCATCCATATGCCCGATGTAGAAAACAAAAATTTGCGGTCTGGTATGTTTTAAGGATTAAGGAAGAAAATGTAAACATACGAATAAATTCAGAGTTGTCAGTTTAACCTCCTTCTTTATTCAGAGATCCCCAATTCATACCAGAAATTCGGAAAGAATATTTTTTAATTTATGTAATCACAAAATGTTTGTCACAAAACGAAGATTACGACTAAAATATTCTAGCATTAAAGAATAATAAAAATGCTCACCCTAAATTGTACGTATACGGCAGCGCTGTCCAACCTGGCGCCCGCTATTCACCAGAAAATTCTTATAGAAATATTTGCAACCGAAAATATAAGGAAAATGTTTCTGTAAGAATTTTCTAGTGAATAGCGGGCGCCAGGTTGGACAGCCCTGGTATATGGTATACGGGACACTCATTTTGCAGGGTTCGAATACAACTATAATAATAATAATATAATAATAATAATATAATAATAATAATAAATATAATAATAATGATATAATAATAATAATAAATATAATAATAATGATATAACAATAATAATAAATATAATAATAATGGGCATAAAACTATTCGAAAATAGTAATATGCATATCCCCTTTTCAACGAACGAAATGTTACATAGTTCGCTTTTTTTTTTAGAATACTCTTATTTACAAGTAGTAATATTCGGTTTATTTGATTGAAGCACTTGAAAACAAATCTTCAATACAATAAATCGATGATTACTATATGGAAACATTAATGCTCAAAAATAAGAACCACCGAATTTCTGTACTCTTTTTCACCAGTTTTCAAGGACAGAATATACTGATACACTTTGCTTTGTAATATTTTCCAAGAGTTGATAATAGCCAGATTTTTACTCAGATAGTAGATACCAACTAGGAATTCTAGTTCCTCTTCCAATTTATCTATGATCCTCCAATCCCAGGCTGGCTAAAAAAATTAATTAATTAATTAATTATAAAATGCCGGATTTGAATCCCGACGCAGACATGGATATTTGCAGCTAGTCGGATTTCACATTAAACGGAGGTCCTGGTATATTTAATTTGCAAATGATGACCGTCAGAGTCTAATTATCACAGGAACGAACTTCACCCGTATTATAAATACAGAATTTCTCCTTATTTAAAACAGATATTCTACGTTTAAATAAGGAAAAATGATCTGTTCTAACATACTGTTGGATGTTTGCCCCTGTAGTAATCACGCTCTGAAGGCCATAGTACCTGACACCAATAAGCCAACAAACCAACATATATGGTGAACCAAAAGTCTTTCCCTGATTATAAATATTTATTGTGCTCAAACTATTATAATTACACATATGTTTGAATGGATACATTGTAAGTACTGTTATACTTTTCTATACGACCACGTACGTCAGTAAATTTCAACGTGTGCCCCATTGGTAGCTAGGAGAATATTTAAACTATATTCTAGTTCCCGCCAAGTGTTCTTTAACATGCCTTCTGTTACAGTACACACGGCAGCTTGTATCCTAGTCTTCAGTTCTTCGACGTCAGCAATTGGTGTGCCAAAGACACTGTCCTTGATATAGCACCAAAAGGAAAAATCCAGAGGAGTAATATCTGGAAATCGCGGAGGCCAGGGTGTTGGTCACGTCTTTAAGGAGCAATCGCGCCATCTATTGCACAGAAAATGCGCTGAAACGGACCTATCCAACGATACAAGTTACATTATTATTCAAACAGTTAGTTTACAATGAATTATTATAATCAGGGCAAGAAACTTGGTTCACCCTGTATATTCCCCGATTAGTACAATAAGTCTTACAAACTGAACTTTATGAAACTAGTGTATATTTACAAAAGGGGGGAAATTCTTTAAACCAACAAGTTTAAATTATTTATTTTTCTGGTTCGAAACATAAAAAAACTTCAAAACAAAAAACAGTGGTGTCAAATAAGACAACAATGGTACTTACAGCGTTAATCAAACAATAGTGGAATGAATAACATCTTAGAAAACAAGTAGGATATTTCTGTTATTAAATTGGAACGCAAATTTCTTAAAACAAGAAGGCGCAGCAGGAGTCGATTCAACTCCGTCAAACTGTTTAAATGTCGATTCGAACCCGAAATTTCTTTCTAAAATAAGTTATATATAATCCACAAATAAATAAGTTAAATATAATAAACTAAGTAGTTTAAAATAACATCTCTGGTATAAAATATTTTTATAAAGATTGAGTAAAATTTCCAGGTGTTCTAGCGTTAAATTAATGCTTATGAATATTGATTTTTTTTCTTACATAAATACAAACAACCTTAAGCACACAAATATTTACAACCCTTATATAACAAAAATACCTAAAATTTAAAAAATGGATATTTTACACAAATAAAGTTTTATTGATTGGTATTACTTTTCTATTAGCTATTATTTACAAATAAAACACTTTATTTTAGGTAGGAAATAAATAAAATATCGATGAAGATGAAGAATACTTTAATTTTATTCAATGAAAATAATACAAAGCCGACATTGAATTGTTTATTCCCTTTTTATCCAATAATATAACAACGATATTATTCTAGAACCTACAATTTTACTCACTTTAAAACGGAATCTGCAGCATAGAATTAAAACAAATCCAACATTTAGTTATTCAACAATAGCACTCATTTTATTTTCCAAACTTGTATTAAATAAGCCTTTATTTCTTTACGTTTGTGAGTACAAGCTTTCAGGTACAAGTATATAATAGATTGTTATCATTGTTTATTTTGAGACAAAAGCCATAATTCAACATGAATTTGTATTTACTGAAAAAGCATTCAACGCAAACTTAAATTCAATTTATGTACAAGCATTAAAATTGTTTTTAACAATATATTATATTGAGAAAATTGTAACTTCAAAAGCCTTGTAAAGGTAGTCATAAATACATTCAATGTTTGTTTATCAATGAGAATATATTACATAGCTTAACAAATGGAAATTTCCGTTTGTTTTAGATATGATTACAATTTTATACTTTATTGTAAATAATGTGTAATATTTTCAAGTATACAATATTAGGTCTTACATAGCAAAGTGTCATTTATATTATTTGTTTTTAGTGCTTTTGTAATATTTTTTATAAGTATTTATATTTTACGAAATGATAAATCAATTTATTTGGAGCATACAAGGATTTTTTTAATAACAAAGCATTTATTGCATTCACTTCAATATGGAATTTCCAAATTTTTGACAGGAGTAATAGATATGCACAATAAATTATATAGAAACGTTGTTGAAAGCTCGGCTTTTTAAGAAAAAAATTAGGATTGCTTTATTCCTAAGAGTTTCTTTTCTTTCTTTTTTTTTTCTTTTGAAACAGTAATATTTGTCTTTTTTAATGATATATTAAATAAAGTGAATTAAAAAGAAAGCTATAACAATCAAGCAATCATAATTAAAAATTTGCACCCTAAAAGCAACAGTGTAGACAATCATATAACAAAATAATAAAATCAAAATAATATTATTTCTCCAATTCACATTTTCGATTGTTTTCAGAATTTAAGAACAATTAAAAACGACGAAATGAATTTAACCAAGGAAGTAGTATGTACAGCCAGTATGTAAAAAGATACACCTGGTTTATTCGCAGACCGTCTACGAAAAAAAAAATGTGTCATTACAGCGGAATATTGTCTTCTTTCAGAATATGGATAAATTTTTAAATAGGAATAGTTCACATATTAATAATGCATCTACATCAATATTTTAAATAGTAGCAGTTACTTTCGACTCCATATTTGTGTTCTTTTGATTGTCCTCCTCAACAGTGTAGTCAATCATATAATAAAATAATAAAATCAAAATAATATTATTTCTCCAATCCACTCCAATCTCTGCAATCCAATTTCTCCGTTCCTTTGATTGAGGCAACCCGGAAAATTACATAGTTTATGTACTTTTTATAAAATATTCATACAGTTATAAAAGAAAATTTACTAAAGACAAAATCACAAAATTAGAAAAATTAAATTAGAAGCTGAAAGGAAAGCTTTCCGTTTCAGACCGTAAAATTGTAGAGGGAATCGATGTATAAAATAAACAAAACAGATACTTCACCTCTCAAAAAATTGTAAGCGAAATTTTCACATAAATATTATGGGTGCTGTTTTTGATTTTCTTATGTACTATGTCAAACTATCGAATTTGATAAAATGCCTTTTTCATTAGTTTTAAAAATGGGCTGAATGTCACCACTGAATTTTATTAGAATTCTTCGCCTAGTAAAAATACTAATACAATTTCTGTGAAGACAGGGGAGGCCTGTTTCGCATTCTTATTTATTTAGAGATGTCGAATTCATACCGGACGATTTGATAGAAATAATTTTACTTTAAGAAATCACGCGATTGCTGTTATTAAATAAAGCAACACTTTCTGTTTGAAATTTCTGGTATGAATTTGGAATTTCTATTTAAAATAACCAGCAACCCTGGGGAAGAATACTATTAAAATTTAGTGGTGAAATGGAGCTCATTTTTAAAATTAATGAAAAATGCTTTTTTACACATTCGATAGTTTGACATGGTAGTGACGATATGAGTTTGAACGGTGGCAGAATATATTTTTCTTTTAGACTTACGAAAAGTAAAATTCGCTATATCTCAAAAATTAATGATTAGAATAAACTGTTAACTTACACACGCAAGTTTTTTATGATGCCAATTCTGTTTATGTAAACATTGATGAAGGTCATAATTCATAATGTTTTTAATATGAATATTTTTAGCTCACAGGCTATCAAAGCCTGAGAGCTTATGTGCCCGACGGTTCTGTATGTATGTATGTACGTAACGCGATAACTCTTGATAGAACTAACCGTTTTACTTTAAATTTTGTTTATAGGTTCCTTGTGATAAGGCGCTTCCCTGATTAGTTTTGGAGGTTCATTGGTTAAGTATAAAGGGGGGGGGGAAACGGGGGGGCTAACCCCCCATAATTTAGATATATAGGTTTTTCATGCAGAATTATCCCATTTTCTTCAAATTTTGTATATAGGTTCATTTTGATAATGTGCTTCTGTCAATAGTTTTGGGGGTTCATTGGTTATGTAAAAAGGGGAAAGGGGGGTAACCCCCCCCCAATTTAGATAAGAGTTTTTCATGCAGAATTATCCCATTTTCTTCAAACTTTGTATATAGGTTCATTTTGATAATGCGCTTCTGTCAATAGTTTTGGGGGTTCATTGGTTATGTATAAAGGGGGAAAGGGGGGATAACCCCCCCCCCAATTTAGATGAATGTGTTTTTCATGCCGAATTATCCCGTTGTCTTCAAATTTTGTATATAGGTTTTCATTTTGATATTGCGCTTCTGTCAATAGTTTTGGGGGTTCATTGGTTATGTATAAAGGGGGAAAGGGGGATAACCTCCCCCCTAATTTAGATAAATGAGTTTTTCATTCAGAATTATCCGATTTTGTTCAAATTTTGTATATAGGTTCATTGTGATAATGCGCTTCTCTGAAGAGTTTGGGGGGGTTCATTGGTTAAGTATAAAGGGGGAAAGGGGGGCTAATCTCCCCCTAATTTAGATAAATGGGTTTTTCATGCAGAATTATCCGATTTTCTTCAAATTTTGTATATATATTCATTGTAATTAGAGACTTCCCTGATTAGTTTAAGGGGTTCATTAGTTAACTATGAGGGGGTAACGGGGGGATGACCCCCCTTAATATATTGTTGATTTCTTTATTTTTCGAGTGTCTTATTTCAAATTCTTTGAAATAAGAGTATAATATACAATTAGTGTGAATAGCCTGTGAGCTCAATGCCCTCAGTTTAACGGGGCAGTTTTATTTTTATTTGAATATTTATTAATAATTTTCATAATTAAAATTATGCTTTTAAGTAAAAAAAAAATGCTTAGAAAATGTTTGATTCCAATTAATGCATCTCACTGATTTTTTTTTTTTTTTTTTTTTTTTTTCTGTAGATACAAATTACAGTTTGGCACGTGAATGTAACATTAGCATCTTCAAACTTTGACCTGTTATAACTCTATGAACAATTAGCAAAAATAAAAAAAAAAGCTATATACATTTTGGGGCTAATTTGACACAAGGAAGACAAATAAAGTGTCGAAAGTGCGTGTTACTATTTGAAAAATCGAAGTTGGTGCAAATTTTAATGTGTAGACGACATCTAATTAATTATACTGTCATGTGAACTTCGTTTATTTAAATCGTGGTGTCGTTTTATATCGATATTGTGGGTCGTTTCTAAAATTTCTTCTTTTTTTTCCTTCACAAAGACTCGATAAGCATTTTGAATAAGTTTTTTTCATCCATAGCAGGGATTCCAGTCGCCTTGGCGAAAACTTCCAGTGCTGCATGGTATTTACCAAATTTCAAAAATGCTTCCACAATTTCTTTATTTGCTTCGAAGTATTCTGTCGCACTTTCACGAGGCTTCGAAAAAACTGAATTGATTAGTTTATTGCTATTCGTGCAATTCATTTCAATATTTGTTGAAAAACCAAATGTTTCTTTAATTACTACATCTAAGGAATGAGTGTTAGAATCATGACACTTCATATTACATAACATGGAAGACTACATGTCAGTTTTCATCAAAACATACGAACTTATATATATATATTTTCTTGTACTGCAGAAGAAAATGGAAGTATTTCCAATTTGGATATACTAGCACCTTTGGCTTTTTCTTATAAACATTTTAGAGTTTTACAGGTTTGAGACAGGTTTTTCCGACATTTTGCATACCAGTGTAATCATAAAAAAAGAAAAAAAGTTTTTATAGATAATCGGAACATTCTGCGATTTAAAAGAAAAACATTTTTTCTAAGATTATACCGGTATGCAAAAAGTAAGAGAAATCTCCTCCCCGGTTTTACTTTTATGATAGTTTTCTATGCAAGAATCTTTAAATTAAACTTCATTTGTACTTAGAGAATTATTTTCATTCCATCTATTTGTAATTTTGTCAGCTATCATACATGTTTTTTTTTTGTTGTTGTTGTTAGCGTACCTTTTGGCTTGCGTCAACAACGGGTTATACTATGCATCATGCAATGAGTAAAAAGAGAAAATTTTTGATTAAAAAAAAGACAGAATATGGCATTGTATAGCTTTGAAAATAACTTTTTGTATGTAAATTAAATTAGAAAAAAGAAATTAGAAACCATTGATAACTCATAAAAACATAGATTTTCAACAGAACTTAGCAAAAAAACGTAAACAAACAGCTAAAATCAGGGAACAATTACAGTTAAGATACGCAGTTGTAAAAACTGAAAAATAGTCATTAGAAAAATTAAATAAAATGTGAAATAAAAACTCCCATATGTTTCTGTCCATGTTTGTATACATTTTTGCGAAAATTTAAACAGCCCTTCATTTAAAAAAAGTGCTTATAACTTTTTTAAAAAATTGACGTAGACACACGCGGTTTTTACTCCATGATTTAGTATCAAGTAGTAGCAAGTAGTAGGAGTTAGAATCAGCAGAATTTTTTTCATTTTTAAAAGATATCGATTTTTTGGTCGAATTTCACATTTTTGCATGTCCACCATCTCCTTAAGCATAAGATTCTTGATTGTTTCAATTTTGTAATGGAAATTTCACAATTCTTCAGATTTGCATTCCTCACTTACATAACGTTTCCAAATATCATTTGGACGTTTTTTAAGATGTATATATGCATGTCCACGAAAATACACCTTTCGTACCACTGTGCGCCGTCCCGTTAAGCCACTTACCTCCTTAATACTAAATGCCGATCGTACTCATGTTTTCCCCATATAGAAATTGGAAGTCATTTTTTTTTCAGAGTAGAGTACCATCTACAAGGTGTTCTAGAAAGGACTCCCCAACTTTTAAATGACATAACTTCGAAACAGTGAGAGATAGAAATGTGAAACAAGTTGAATGTTAAACAGATAGGTCTGGAATTTGTTATACACGAATGTGAAAAAATAGTTCCAATATAGGATAATAGGTGGCAGCACAAGCACATGGAACTTTAAATGGTACTCAGAACCACAGAAATGTCATTCGTGCGTCTGTTTCATTGCTGACACGTGTAAAAAAGTTGTATAGAATTAGAGAATAATTCGGAATTCAAGAATATCATGCCGTATTCACCATATTCCCCGGATCTGAATCCATGCGACTTCTTTTTGTGGGGTTACTTGAAGGACGCTGTTTATTCTAAGAATCCCCAAACGTTGGAACAGCTCTAACAATTCATCTGTGAGGCATGTGCATCCATTTCAATAGAAGTATTGCAACAAGTGATTTCGAACGTTACCTGTAGGTTGCGTCATGTTGTTGCTGAAAAAGGTAACCATATCGAAACCATTGTAATATGATTTTTATCTCAGTTCAAACAGCTCACTTTCAGGAACTATCTCAAAGACACAGCTTTGTGATTGCAGCGCCCTCTCATGTCCAATATTGGAACTATTTTTTTAAATTGATGTATAAAAAAGTCCAGACCTATCTGTCTAACATTCAACTTGTTTCACATTTCTATCTCTTACTGTTTCGAAGTTATGTCATTTCAAAGTTGGGGAGTCCTTTCTAGAACACCCTGTACATTACCGTATTACATTAATACATTATATACATTATGTATTACATTATATACATTAACGTATATATTACGGAGGTAGTGATAAGTAAATAACGTAAACAAAGGCTGTATTGAGAATATTTATATGGAAAGTTAAAAATAATGCTTAAAAATAAACTTTGTAATTAATTTCTAGAATTTCACAAATGTATTTATTATTTTTCTTTTATAAATAACAATTGAACTTGCTGTAGTAACTGATATTTTGAATTTAAAATATTTGCTTTTAATATAAAATTTCCTTTTTTAATTAATTATAATATCTAAATGCACTAACCTTTATTTATAAATAGATTTCCTTAAACAAATAACACAAACAATGTTCATGGAGCAAAAATATTTATTAACACTATACAATTTAATTAATAGACGAAAAACAATGAGCACGTTTTATTAAGGTTATGCAAAATACCAAAGTAGTGGATTAAATTAAAATTACTGGTAGCAACTGATAATAAAAATGTAAAAAGAATAAAACAGAGACATGAATGTTTTAAATACTAAATTAAAAGGATTTTAAAATTAAATTGCACAATGACATTTCAGGCCCCCGACCTGAAGATTTTCTAATTTCATTATTACTATAAATGAAATCGATATTTATAGTATTCTTTTACATACAAATATGAATAATCAAACATAAAACAGAAAGTAATAGATTTTTAACGGGTGTGACTTAAAAAATGCTATACGTTTGAGAAAGGAGTGTTTGAGCACGAAAAACCCCTCCTTTCCCTATGCCCTTGAATATTATTCTCTGCATCCTGATTAGCACTTTTTTCCGTGCGCATAAACAACCTTCTCTCAAATATTTTCTTAATTATCGCGGACATTTTTCAAGACAGTGCCCTGGGCCTCCATTCTTTTTAACTTTTTTTAATGATATTTTATGTTGCATTTATATAGACTCATCCCGCAATATATGCGGACGACACCTCTATATACACATTTGCACACAATACCATCCATGCACACGATACAAAAACACATAGATGCATTCATTAATTAGTGCAAACTACGGCACGTCAAAATAAACGAAAATGAAACAGCTACGCTCTATTTTTTCACGAAACTTATCTATTCATTTTTAAAAGAAACATAAGTACTTGGGTTACAGCGCTTAGAATACATAGTGTGGAAAACTGTTTTACCGTTTTTTAATTCAAAATTTTTGAATTCAAACCGGAAATTCTGAAACAAGAATTTTTAGTTTAAAAAATCACGAAATGTCTGTCATTAAGTAAGGAAAAGAACATTATAGGGAATTTCTGGTACAAATGCGAAATTTCAGAATTTAAAAAAAAGCCAAACTGGTAATTCTTTAAAAAGTGCTAAAAAATTGTAGCCGATCAGCGTGCAACGACGCGGTATAATAATAGGGAGATCGCAGCGACATCTGCTTTAAAAATAGATTTACCTTTAGCGAAAGTAAGCGTTTCCCTATTGAAAACATGAACATAATTACTGTTAATAAAATCTTCTTGTAAGTGTATATTTCAGATGTAACTGATTTTGAAGTTAGTTTTTTTATCATATCAGGGAATTAATCTTTTTCACTCTTCTAGCAGAGATTCATCCTTTGGTATGCTAAATAGGGAGAGTTTATAGTTTGATATCTTGTATCGAGTACTGCAACCAGGCACAGAAGAATGCGTAGCACGTTTTTTGGCCATGATCTATATCATTCATATATTCAAAGCTTATGAAAATCACTATCCAAATCAAAGGAAATAGGGTATAATTTAATTATTTAATATATTTACCACCAGCTGAAACGTTTTCTCAGTTCGATTCTTTTACAATGTTTGCGTTAAAAAGAGCTTGCAGACAGTGGCGTAGCTAAAGAGGCGGTCCAAATGCTCTGGAAAACAGTAATATTATAAAGTTTTCTTCGCCTTCAACATCGCAGACAATTCTCCGATTTGATAAGGCAAAAATATTTTTATAAAATTAGTGGTATACGAACCATCTGGACCTCAACCCTATCTACGCCTCTGCTAGAAGATGTCGCTGCGACGGACTCGTTATCTTTTCAGCATCGTTCTACATTTATCGGATTCAATTTTTAGTACTATTTTGTAGCCGTTTTCCACACTATGTATTCTAGGCGCTGTACTTGGGTTTCGTACTTGACCAAAGATTATCTAGAATTAACTCTACTACCAGAAGTTATCTACAAAATACAACATTTAGAAAAAGGGTAAATAGCTAAAATGTTTTATAAAAATCTTTATAACCTCCACAGAACTACCAGATTACTAGCACCCCCTTCCCCGCCATTGAATGGGCCCTAAAATTTTCACGATTTTTTAGGTGAATAAGACTCGAGTTCCTCATAATCTGCAAATTTTTCTTTTCATTTCTCCTTTTATATATATCTATATATCGTCGCTACCATGTCAAACCACCGAATGTGAAAAATGCATTTTTCATTACTTTTAAAAATGGGCCGATTGACACCACTAAATTTTATTAGAATTCTTCGCCTACTAAGAATATTACTAAAATTTCTGAGACGAACAGTGTTGCCAGTTTCGAATCCTTATTTATTTAGCGATCTCGAATTCATACCGGAAATTTTGAGAGAAAAATATTTACTTACAATGCAGCGAAATGTCTGCCATTAAATAAAGCTACTTTTTTTGTTTGAATTTTCTGGTATGAATTCGGAATTTCTGAATGTAAAAGTAGGTCAAACAGCTTCGAAGCGAATGAAGAATACTATTAAAATTTTGTGTTGACAACGGTCAATTTTTAAAAATAATGAAAAATGCATTATTTTACATTGGATAGTTTTGCATGATAGCAACGATATTATAAAATGATTATTACATTGTAACACAAAAAAGATGCCCTGAAAATTGCCTTTGTGTAGATCATGTGGATTTTGCCACCTTCTTTTTACCTAGCTTATACTTCGGCGCTGTTCTGAACTAGTGCTTTACTATTTTTCTGTTTATTGCATTTTTATTATTTAACTTCTGAATTTTGCATTACGCTTACATCTCAAAGCTGCTCTTATACCTTCCCTGACCGCCAATCAAAAGGGCAAATTTGTAATGTTGTTTTCTCCTTATTTTTTTTTCAAATGCTAAAAAAAGATGAATTTTCACATTTGATATAAAAACTTAATTACATATCGGAGTATAATCCTTGAAAATATTAATCATTACTTAATGTTTTAAAAATGCATTATATTTGTAGAATTATATTAATTTAAAAAAGGCTTTTATTGCAGTGACACTTGCAACATAGTGAACGGATATATTAGTTCATGGCGGTGAGAAGGTTTTATACTTCCATTATTTTTTACTATCAATAAATTATATATAGTATTTACTATAACTAAAGCTAAATTTTATTTTAATGGCTTCATTCATAAATTAGACACAATTTTATGTCAAATGGCATCGCTCAAATGGCATCTGCCATAAAATGGTTTTAAAATTAATTGTTATTTGTATTAATTCGTTTATTAATTTATTTATCTGACGACCACGGTTCGTACACGTTTTAGAATTTATAATAAGTCTGGCACCATTATTTCTAGATACAAATTTTCTATTTAATATTTAAATACCAAAATTTCGAACTACCTCGATTAATTACAGAATTTGCGCTATTTCTTTCTTATTAAATAAGGTGAAAATTTCTATAAAATATGGTGGACAACTGTTCATAAATTTTAAGTTTTTTATAAAAACTGAAAGAATTATACGTCAAATTTGATATCCAATCTCTTAATTATAAAGATCCCTGTATAATTAATTTCCAGATTGTCAAAAGAGATTATTAATACTTTTCAGTTAAGTGAAAAAATATCACAATCAAATTTCAAATTTTCACCTGTAAAACAGTTAAAGTATTGTTTCCTTTTATTTTATATTTTAAGAAATATCGCACTTGAGTGTTTGTAGTTTCTAATTATCTATAATATCTTTCGAATGATAATTTTTTAAAACCTCGGGCATTTTTCTATTCCCAAAGAGATTCTGTTTCAAAATATTTAAAACGCTAATACCTTTTTAATCTTCCTATCATAACTACATCATGGTATTTCGTTTTTTCTAACTTTATATCAAAAATAAAAGTTAAATGCTGTCAAACAAAAGAAAACTTTTATTCAGTTTTAGACACATCAAATGTTTTCTTTTATGTTAGTGGTTGTTAAAATTACGCTTTGTTGAGATAAAATTCAATTTAAGATTTTGTAAGAATCTTATAATTGAACATTAAAAATTATGTCATGTTATAAATGATTATTTTCAAAGTATTCATTTATTATTATCTTCTCTAGTAATAAATGAGCTGTAATATTAAATTTATTAAACAATAAAATCTGAATTTTATTTTAAAATATCTAGGAGCATATAAGAATTGTATGAATAACACATTTATTCAATCATATATAATTTAATCGGTGATTGTAAAAATCACAGAAGTCCATTTTCTTTTTATTTATATTTAACACTTTCCAACATAGGTAAAATAAAGTTTATGAATTCGGATTGTTTATCTGTACGTCTGGTCGTGCTCGAACTATACTCTGTGTGCCATGTAATTTATATATATTTTTTAGGTTTAATACAAAATGTTCGGTATTGAAAATTAAGTGTGTAGCGTTTATAGTTCGTCTACAGGGACACACGAAATGCTTACATTACATTATGGTCTATGGGAAAAAATCGTTTGCGGTGCATTTTATTGATGTAACAAACTACATTTCAAATATAATGAGATTGATATACATCACTGAGGTGAAAGTCAGTATACTTTCTCAGGATTATAGAAGAAGTAACATTTATATTTCGTTTACAAGGACGCACAAAATAATGATATTAAAACAATATCTTTGAGGAAAAATAGTGCGCGATGCATTTTAATGACGTTACATTACGTCAAACACAATGAAATAAAAAAGGATCACTAAGGTGCACTACGACATGGTTTGCATAGCTTATTTAGGGCGTAACATTTATCCTTCATTTAAGAGTCTCAGAAAAGAATACAAATCTGACTATGATCGATAATTGCAGGTAGTGCGTTGTCCTCTACCAGAATACATATATTTACGATTATGTAATCAGACTACATAACCAGAACTGGATTTATCAAGCAGAATTGAAAGCCATTTTACCCTCAATAACCTAGTTCGCATCTTCACAATATAAAAATCTCCTCATCTTACCAGATAGCCGCTCATCACTAGAAGCACTCAAAATAGTGTTTCCACGAAATTATTTAATAACTAAAATATATAGCATTTTACTGTCAATTCCCAAAAAACAAGTAACAGTTGCATGGACCAAATCGCACGCTGGAACAGAGGTAAATGAACGAGCAGATTTACTGGCAAAAGGTTCTATCACAAGTGATCGTTACAACGAGAAGGAAACTCTCTTATTCCCATTTTCAAAAGTCAAATTATTTTTTAGACTAAAAATAGTCACAGATTGGCAGCAGGATTGGTCATATTCATTAAAAGGCCGAGATACTTAGAAAGTGTACGAAAAATGGATCTGAACTTTATTTGCAAAAAAACTAGTCATACCTTACTACATTAGTGGACACGGTAGCTTTCCATTAAAATAGGAAAACGCTCCTCCCCAACATGTATATGCCAAAAAAGCTCAGGAACGGTTCTACATTATATGTATGATAATTGTCCTCTAATGAGATATACTTTCAATTTCAATAAACATGTCACAGTGAGACAAAATCTGAATATAACTCTGTTTGATCCTTTAAACTATGATAAACTAAAAGAAAATTACAACATTCTGAATGAACATTTCTCCCTTATTAAAAATGATCTATGATCCTTCTTTCTACATTTATAAAGTACTTTTTAATAGAATACATTTTGTTCTTGTAATTTGTATATTATATTTCACATACTGTTCACATCTTTTTACTCATACTGTTCCTATTTCATCTTATAGCTTGAACCATGTATAATTATTGGTTGTGGTATGATTAAGTAGTCTTTTCTTAAATTTTCTAATTACTTTCTTTTATATATTTTCTTATATACCGGGTGATTATAATTAAAGTTACGATTTCAAAAATCGATAATTTTAAAACTACTGGTCAGAATGACTTGATATTTTAGCAGAACAATCGTGAGGCAATGGAATTTTGTTTGGCGAAAGAAAAAAAATAGTTCCAAATTGTGCCGATAGATGGCGTTGTCAGGGTAATGTCAGGGGAAAGACCAAAAATGTATTCTTGAACCCTTTCCGGAGCGGAGTAAATTTGTTTGCAAAATGATGAAATAATAGACTGACACCGGAATTTACAAACGAATCCATTAGTAAAAAGAAACTTGCTTATTTTTCTGGTTCTTAATGAAAGGAAAATTTTAATTAAATACCGAGTGATTATAATTAAAGTTACGATTTCAAAAATCGATAATTTTAATTAAAACTACTGGTCAGATTGACTTGATATTTTAGCAGAACAATCGTGAGGCAATGGAATTTTGTTTGGCGAAGAAAAAAAAAGTTTCAAAATGTGCCCATAGATGACGCTGTCTGGGTTCACATTGTCTGAAGATATGCAAATTACTAATACGTGACATGCGCACCGCAGACATAGCAACCATAAAAATGCAGAGCAGCAGCTCTTTGCCTGAATGCTTCATCATGACTCTGACTATGAAGGATCGCGCTCTGCTCTTGAAGCTTTTTTATAAGAACGATGACTGTGCACTTACAGCTATAAGGAAGTTTCGGACATTAAAATCCATAAAAAAGGTCCAATAACAACAAATGGTCTGCAAAAAATGATTGCTAAATTCGAAGAGACCGGTTCATTTGACGTTAAACGGGGTAGAGGAAGGAAACCAGTTTCAGCTGCGGCAGTGGAAGATGTGGCTACAGCATTACAGGAACATACTGACAGTGATGCTGGAATCAGCAGTGCAAGGGGGATTGGCCGAATGCTGGATATGCCGAACAGCACGGTGCGTAAAGTCCTACGGAACGTCTTACTCTGTTATCCATACAAGATAACTCATGTGCAGGAGTTGCTACCTGCTGACCTGGAAGCACGTGAATCTTTTGCACTACAATTTCTTGCCCGGATGGAAGTGGACAACGGATGGCCATGGAACATTCTGTGGTCTGACGAAGCCCACTTTCATTTGCAAGGTTCTGTATATACGCAAAATTGCAGAATATGGGCGACCGAGAATCCGTCCCAGCTACAGCCATTACCTCTTCAGTCTGAAAAGATCACTGTGTGGTGCGGAATAACGGCAGCGTTTATCGTCGGTCCATTTTTCTTCGAGGAGATCACACCTGCGGGTCCCGTTACCTGCACAGTTACTGGCAAGCGGTATGAAGCACTTTTGCGTAACCATGTTCTTCCGGCACTTCAACAGCGTCAGTGTGTGGATCGCATAATATTCATGCAAGATGGCGCTCCTCCGCACATTGCTACTACTGTGAAGCAGCTACTGAGTGATAATTTTGGAGATGATAGGATCATAAGCCGCCATTTTCCAACAACGTGGCCGCCACGTTCCCCCGAATTAAACCCGTGTGATTTCTGGCTTTGGGGGTACCTGAAGAATGTTGTTTATAGCGGGCGGATTCAGAATCTAGCCGACTTGAAGGCAAGCATCACACAACACACCCATTGCATTAGTACAGATACCCTCCGATCTGTTGTGGAGCATGCCGTTTTGCGCTTCCAATTAGTAGCGGAACAAGGCGGGGGGCATATTGAGCAACTTATGCCTTAATAATCAGTAAGGTGTTTGTTCCATGAAGCTCTTTTTTTTTTTTCATATTTTGTCATTATCGCTGTCGTCGCTGTAAACACGTAGTCTTGTCTTTTCGCTAATAATTTTTTAGTAAATCTCTGAACTCTCTTTTTTTCCTTTTGGCAACATCATTCCTATGTTTAACCCTTTAACGGGCGGTGGTCACAAAAAAGGACACCCAATTTTAATTCTAAAACTGACAAACGGCACCAAGAATATTTAATTAAAATTTTCCTTTCATTAAGAACCAGAAAATAAGCAAGTTTCTTTTTACTAATGGATTCGTTTGTAAATTCCGGTGTCAGTCTATTATTTCATCATTTTGCAAACAAATTTACACCGCGCCAGAAAGGGTTCAAAAATACATTTTTGGTCTTTCCCCTGACATTACCCTGACAACGCCATCTATCGGCACAATTTGGAACTATTTTTTTTCCTTCGCCAAACAAAATTCCATTGCCTCACGATTGTTCTGCTAAAATATCAAGTCATTCTGACCAGTAGTTTTAAAATTATCGATTTTTGAAATCGTAACTTTAATTATAATCACCCGGTATATATATATATATATTATAATATTAACAAATGTTGTGATATCAACCAGTATTGTACAAACTAACTTTGTACTAATTTTACTTTAATCTCTAATCTAATATTCAACATCTGTAATCTAAAATATGAATTTTCAATAAACATTTCATCTCGTGGAGAAAAGTTCCTATGCTTAACGGCTGGATCTCCATGAGAGGGTGATTTCAATTCGTAGTATACATTCATAAATTTCGTAGAATACATTTTCAAACTTATATAATTTTCTGTGGATTACGTGGTGTGTATAAATTCTATATATGATATACAAGGCCTTACTAAAACAGTGGTACCTTGGAATCTCCTTGGTCGATTCCCTAGGTGCTCAATTGACTTAAAAATCAAACTGATATTTTGAAGAAATTAGAGTTTGTCGTATAATCTACATCGAAATAAAATTGAACAAACTTAAAAAGGACAAGAATTTTAAAAACAACACTTAAAGAGAAAAATCTTAATACATTGCATAGCAGTATCTTCATTAATTATCCAGGTCAAAGAAACATGTTTTGAACACGAAATGACACTTAATAAAATAATGAAAATATATACCGTTCAGAAATAAGTTAGTAGTTATTAAATACATTTAAAATTGGATATACATTTTATGAGACACGCATTTTAAACACAAACATTTTCATATTCTATTCACATCGAGGGAATTATTATTTTTCTATATCTGGGATGAAAAACAAAATCTTTTCATCTATCATATTTATTGAAAGGCCAACGGTTGTTTTTCAAAAGTTTTTGCTTATTAGCAGAATAACCGACATTATGAAATGATACTTATTTCAGTAGCATCATTATGTAAAAATTCCTGTAAAGGTTTTGAAAAAGAAAGTGATATAATATGTAATTTGAAAATTAAATATCGTTATGGCATATCAGAAAATACTGTTGTGGTGTATTGTTACACATTTTCTACTAATTACAAAACTTAAAGTACAAGAAGAATAAAATTTTAGAAAAAATATTTTATTCGAAATAATTTAAGTCTACAGTTGTTAAAATGCATGAAAACATTTCTAATAATGCGTTCATTATTAAAATGAGAGAGAATTTAAAACTAAGCTTTAAAATATGCATTTATGAATTATTCATAAAATATTAGGTATTTTTGACGATGGAAATTTTATAATGCTGTTTAATACAAATACTGTTCTGTTATGAGATTGGCTGTGAGTTTAGAAAGGACTTTCTCTTATTTAATAACCAAGCGTAAATAGCACTTTAACAAAGAATAATTACATGCACATTTTTAATGTTTATAATTATTTTTAACAATAAACATACCGGGAATTTTACTCAAGTTTTATCATTTCTATTTAAAACTATTTAAGTTTTCTCTTTCATTTTTTTTCTGAGTGATTTTTGTTTGATATATTTTAAGAAGAAATTTCTAGTTCGAACCGAAATATTTTAATTTGGTACTGGTCAAGTGACTTGATGCTGGTACATTTCATGC
The DNA here is from genome assembly GCA_963931845.1 of Maratus michaelseni. Classification (NCBI taxonomy): domain Eukaryota; kingdom Metazoa; phylum Arthropoda; class Arachnida; order Araneae; family Salticidae; genus Maratus; species Maratus michaelseni. The sequence continues at coordinate 189,911,791 of OZ007599.1, read as the reverse complement.
TAATGATTAGTAATTTAAAAATACAAGAATAAAAATAGCCTTATTCAGAAATGACACCGCATTTATTTTTTAGATTAAACATATTGTTGTGATATGATTTTCATTTTTATTATTTTATATTGTGCAAAATCGCATGGGAATCAAGGAATGATTTCTAGTGCATGAAACTACTTCCATTTATGTAAAAATCAATTTTCTTGAATAAATCAATGTTTCTATATTAAATAAAGTAAAAACAACATAAAAATATTGTGTAATCTTCAACATATTATGGGCAGTTTTGCCATTAATATGCAGGCATTGGTAGCTCTGAGCTATAGAATTCAGTCTTTCAGACATTTAACGTAGCACTCAGTTTGGTTGACCAGTGTTTAATAAGAATATTTTGTTAAATAGCTCAGGAGTATTGTCCAGAGGAAAACTAAACGATTATCAAAAGTCTCGTTACAAGTGTAATCACTTCTAATTTCGTATTGATTACTAAAATACGTGGTTAGTTTTTGGACATTTTGGCAACAGTTTCACAAGTTTATCTTTCATACAGCGGATATGAATACATTTTGGGTTGGGTTGGGTTGATTATTGACGGCCAATTATCGACACTAGGGATATAGGCCCGGGGGGAGTGCCCTTCGTGGGGGTCTTTCAAAGGGAACCTAATCCGTATTTACGCATGGAGAAAATCCACGGCTCGAAAGAAAACCACGAAAACTCCGAGCGATTAGGCCGACGGGCGCGATTGGGATCGAACCCAGCACCTCCCGTCTACCAGCTTCGAGAGCACAACCTCTCAGCCACTGGTGGGGCGAATACATTTTGTATTCTGGGATAAAAAAAAATTGACACCCTGTACGTTATTTAATGAGAGAATACGATTAAATAGAGTGAAGATTATATTTCAGTAAGTGATACGGCAAACGATTTTCAGACAAAATGTTTGTGTAGACATCGTATAGGAATGCAAAGTAAAAGAAATATTAACAATTGCAAAATATATAAACAAAGGAATTATATACTTAACCCTTTCCGGCACAGTGGTCCTACTCCGGGCACACCTAATTTTAATTCTAAACTTCCATTTCGCACCAAGAATATTTTACCGTAATTTCCGGCGTATAATCCGCAGCTCAAAGAGTCGTTTTTCGACCCAAAAATATTATTTTATAAAATGTAGCTTAAAAGATCGTTCTAAATATTTAACTACAATTACTGAATAAAATTTCTGGGTCGAAAAACGACTCTTTGAACTGCGGATTATATGCCGGAAATTACGGTAATAAACTTTTGCTTCTACAATGAAAGCTTAAAATAAGGTGTTTTTATTTTCTAAAAAAGTCGTTTGTAAATTCCGGTGTCAGTCAGTAATTTCACATTTTACGAACAGAATTTGTGTGTGTCGGAAAGGGTTAAAACGTTCAAATTGACCATAATACTCAGATTATTTTCAGCTACAATCAATGCAGGATAAAGTTAAAACTTAAACATATATAAAATAACTTCCAAATTTCAAAATGTCAAGTATTTACTGCATACAAGTATTACTATGTTCATGGGAGCAACAGTCTAATCAAGTTTGTCAGTTAGGCCTTTTGTATTTAGAATTTGCGAATAGTATTTTTTTTTCTTTATTTAATGATAAACATTTCGTGATTACAAAAAGTAAAATTTCTTCTTTTGTAACTTCCAGAAAAATATCAAAATTTCTTAATTAAAATAACGGCCAAACAATAGTACGGTCCACGGAGAAACATACTGATGTTTAGTAAGTTACGTTTAGTTGCAGTTTTTGAACAGTTTTTTATACTCCTGTTTGACTGTTGATAATCACAAACAAATGCCTGGTAATTATTTCGTTTTAATGTCCATATAAACGAAAAATCCCACTTCGCAAATATATGTAATTAAGAGATACATCAATATCAACAGGGCTTCAACTTTCGACTATTTGTTTTTTATTTTGCGTACCAATATTTCAAAATAATAATCGTCGATATAAATTATTATTTTTTAGAAATAGTTGTTTGAAAATTAATAAAAAACTTGTCGCAAGTGGCAGTCCTGTTCTAACTTTGCACTTGCAGACAAGATTTTGAACTCATCTTAAAAAATCAGCCAAAATCCTTGTAAATTTTTAGTTCGTAGTGTGATCAGGGGCATAGCCAGAGGAAGGTCAAAGGTCGTCATCCAGCAGCTTTTTCCAAAGACGATTTTCGCCTTATTTAATAGAATATTTTTGAAAACATTTTTGTGGTTATATGCGGCGAAATTGATGTTTGTACTGCGTGGTGGGTTGCACCCTGTCTTCTTCTTTGATACGCCCGTGTGTGTAATGTCAAATCTTTGAGAATTTCTATATTTTAATGAGTTTTATTTGAGTATTTCTGTTGTTCATTCTGAGTATATTCATCCGTACTCGAGCATACTCGCGAGGTATGCATACCTATGGTGCATGAGGTTTTCATATTGCCAACAATACGTCAAATAATTATGGTGGCCTTACATAGTCGCAGACATTTGTTACAACTTCTGCTACAAAATAAGCCGAAGATTACTTTTCTCAAAATAGTGATGGCAAAATCAGTGTTTCCAAATTAGTGGTTATTTTGTTGGGATTGTTTGAATGTAACCACTTGTTTTGAAAAACGTATTATTCGACTTATTTAATGCGAGATTATATAAGGCGAAATTATTAGAGTAATATTATTTCAAAAAAGGGGTAGCAGTAAAATATTCTGAACTGAAAAAATCCTGCACTCCTGGCAACACTGTGACAAAAATAAAAATTAGTGTTCAGCAAACTCACAAAAAATGAACTATTTCCAACTAAAAGTCACCTTCTGAAAAGTAAGTTAATTTCGCCTTCAATTTAAAAGTTTTTAAAACGAATCCACACAATTTAAACGCATTTTTAGAACCGATCAAAACTCTCTAAGTATTACTTTAAAAAAAAAAGAAATTAAAAAGAAATTAAAAAGAATTTCCTTTAGGAAATAAGAAAAAGAAAACATGAAAAAAAAAAAAGTAAAAAGTAAAAAATATTTTGCTAAATTTTATAAATTTGCTATAGTGGTCGGAAAATTCCTTTAATTAATTCAGATTTCGAATACTCCGGCGAAATTGAAATATTTAAATTGATTAAATTTAATTCTGGCAATTAATCTTAAATTCGGAAATTACTTGAGTGGTTACTAGTGTTAAAGTTTCAGAGTACTCTTCTCTGCAAAATGCAACTTATGATTAAGAAATTTATAGAAGCACATTTAAATTTTTTTTTTAGTTTAACCCATTAACCCCTTCAGAGGCAAAGTACTTTTGTAGCTAAAATATTGAAATGACTGATTGACACCAGGATTCACGATCGAATTTATTTTTAAATAAGTAAAAGCTTTTCCTCATGTACCTTATAAATTCAAAATTTGATTATAAAATTCTGGTGTCATTGTGGCATTTTGGGATTAAAATTAAGTGGTATATATAATATACCGGTGCACTTCAAGGGGTTAAAAGAAGTAGTGGTACCATATGATCCCGGAATAGTTTTAACCATTTTGCTCTTTAAATACCAATATATTTTAGAAAAACTTTTCTCTTTATTTGATGCCTGTGATAAATTGAAACAAATATTGCTATTGATGGAAAATGGTATCAAATGCAACTTTTACATTTTAAAATGAAAAAAAATCCCTCCTTAAAGGGTTAAGTGCAAATTTACAAAACAAAATTGTATATTTTTTATATTGTTTCATAGATAATACAAGCGAGAAAAAAAATCAGGAAATTGAGTAAGTTTCCGTTGCAAATTTGACTCGCTCCACAGCTGCAACAACTGCGATTTTTTTCTTACCACTAAACTATAATAGTAAATTTTTCTTTATTCAATCGTAGATTTCGATGATTAAATAAGTCAAAAATTTCTGTGAAATTTTAATAATAACAAAAAAGCCCAAATGTTGGCAGCTATGCCCAAGCTCATCTATTTTTTTATGCTGACTAAATTCAGGCTTGGTATTCAAAAATCAAATCAAAAATAAACTGAGGGAACCAATTGATCAATTTTTTAAATTTCAGTATTTGTGAAGACATTTTTTTTCTCCTTTACTTAATGACAGACGTTTGGTGATGACATAAATAAAATTTCTTCTTTCATAATTTCAGGTAAGAAAACGAAATTTTTGAATGAAAAAGGATGCCATACTGGCAACCCTGTCCCTATGTTCGTTTTTGTAATTGAAAAAACTGAAGGTTGGCAGCTATGCACTTGAAACACTAATGACTTTAAAGGGAAGATTCTACAAATTTTACCACATAAATCTAAAAAGAAGATATTTAAAAAAAAAATCAATTGTCCAAAAACCGGTCCGAGTATAAGCATTGTCAACTTGAAACAGATAGAATTTGAATCAGAGCTTTCAGTTTCTATTCAATTATTGCGCTCCTATACAACATTGCTAAAACCCGTTAGCCCCCAGTGTATTTCGCATGTACTCCCGTAAGATCTGCACAGGCCGAAATTTTGGAATCTGAATCCGTCCCAGTGTAAAAGCTGAAAGTACGGCCCGGATACGAACCAACTCAATTTATACAGAAATTTCCGACTTTTCATAACCTCTTAGGACCCGAAGATTAAATAATGCTACAAATATTCATTCTTTCTTTTTGTACACACAAAATGACACAATAGATGGCAGAAAAAAATATTTTTCTGAAATTGATACTTAAAGCGGCTGGTAATTTAGATTCACAAATATAAATCTAAAATTACTACCCCTCTCAAAATATGAATTTTATTATCAATAACCTAAATTTACACAGTTAAAATATACATGGGCTTTTAGTTAGTGAATAATCTACAAGTGTCCCCAAAAATATTTTGCAAGTGTGTGAGTTAAATAATTATGAAATTAATTAATATGCTGGCTACGCTGTCTTGAAGACATTTTGCAAACTCTGATGAAAAGAACATTTATTTTATGAGGAAATAAACATTGATGCTGACTGGTTGCATACATATATATGTATATATAGTTTTAATGAAGAAAATAATAGATCATTCCATTTGGGTACACATGACTGAAGAGGTTAATATACAATTTAAGATTATTTTAAAAAATACTGCATACATATTTATGCAAAAAATTTAAAGTATACTTTAGAACCTTCGAAAACCATAGAATTCAGAAGAGCAACATTGATGGTCACTTACACTCTTAGTCTATTACATTGAAGTAAATACTGTCCGACCACGAATTGTGTGGAATATTATCAAGGGTAAAATAAGGACGATTCCAAATACAGACGTCTCGCAGGGAGAAATAAGAAATATAATTACTAGAGAAGCAAACTTCCACCAGTAACATTTAATATAATTATTCCTCTTATTTTAGCGCCTTAATCCTGCAGCATCTCTATCCAGAAAATTTCTATTCCGTTTAACTGGTGGGAGTTTTCTCTTGCGGTAATCAGGCTTTAGTTGTCACCCCTAATAACTAGTCGATTCTTCCCTTTCCGCCTTTAAACCGGATGTTCACCTTTCCATCTAATCGGTGGTACAACAGTACTGATTAACCCTTTTCGGCACAGACAAATTCTGTTCGTAAAATGAGAAATTACCGACTGACACCGGAATTTTCAAACGACTTTTTTAGAAAATAAGAACTCCTTACTTTAAGCTTTCATTTTAGAAACAAAATTTTATTAAAATATTCTTGGTGCCGAATGCAAGTTTGGAATTAAAATTAGGTGTTCCCGGAGTGGGATCACTGTGCGGGAAAGAGTTAATAAATATAATGTAGTTTCGAATAAAAGAAAAAATATAGAAAAATATTATTAATTTTCAAGCTGTTTATTAAAAAAAAATAGTTGTTTTTTTTATATATTTCTATATAATTTATTAAAGATTATTTCCAATGATTCTTTTAACAAAGACTAATTAACACCCGTAATTTTACAAAACATTTGCCTGCACGACACGTCCTAGAAAAAATTAAGTTTAGGTTCAGCCCGACCCGAGTATGCAGAAAAAATGTAAGACTGAGCGCAGCTCGCCACGAGACTGCTGAAAAAATTAAGCCCAAGCTGAGACACGGTGCAACTGTCCGATGCACATATTTACGCTGGACATGTTAAATTCCTATATAGAAGTTGTCAAATTAGCATCGGCACATAAAGCGCATTTAAAACTTGTACTCGGCACAGCCAGGTCTAGGGAATATTTTTCATATTTTTTTGGTTTATTTCGACCATTTAAAACTTGTTATATCAGCCGGTCAGTTCGCTAAATTTTTAGTTTTTATATCTGTCAGACCCGTATATATTTTGTTATTGCCCCGGCACGTTAAAAATTGTCTATATTCTGCCATTTCGACGCGGTTGGAAGTTTATATTCATTTTGCCGCCGGGTCGGGTACGGGGATCCAGAAAGGCCGGGACCGTGCATAAATATCTAACTCCTGGGTTTCACTGATTGATTGATCATCGGAGCATGCGCTTTATATGGCTGCTTTTACCTAAGTTCGTAAACGGCTCTATACAACTATTTATTTGCATATATAGTTCTTGAAATTTAGCAAAGGCTCGCTCACGTGTTAAAGTCATCAAGCTCTAGAATATTTTCTAATAAAAAAGGCGGGAAATTCAATTTCCATTCAATTTTATCAAATTCCATCCAACTCCGTTGGTACAATATTTAGTTTGAAAAAAACTCATTGAATTTCATTTTTAAATCTTTAGTCATTTAATTTTCTTTATTTTCCTACAACGGCATATGAAGCTGAAAATTCATGTGAAATTCCTATGAAGCCGTTCGGGCTCCGTGGAACACCGATTGGGTACCTCTGTTCTAGATAAATATCACCACATTTATTGCTGTGGAATGATTGTCCTTCAAATGATTCTCCACCAAGTATTTTGTACAAATATTTTTTTTAGAATTTAATACAAAACTAACTATATATATTGGGTAGAGGAATAATTCATGAGCATATTTCTTTTTCAAATTTGTTGTAAACTGTAGCACGACAACAAATTATTGAATAATATACTCTTCGTTGTTGTTTACGAATTTCTCTTGTTTTTCAATAAGCTTTTTGATGTCTTGGTGATAGAAAACACCCGGTTATGACTAAAAGAATTCGTCAAACTAATCCCTGAATTGTATGTCATTATTGAATAACACAACGCGCAAAGCTTTTGAAAATAAACAAAACAGATGGAAATCCTTCGGCATAAAGTCTGCAGAGTATGGAGGATGCAAAAAATAAATGTTGACGAAAATGTTCACTTTCTGTCCATGTAACATTCTATTTTATTGATCTAAAGATAAACAAAAATAAATTAAATTAAAAATCAAAATACTATCACCTGTAAAGCAACAAACGCTCTATAAAATAACAAGATAAAACATTTTGCCATTGCGTCTTACTTCTTCCTGCATTTTTAAATGTTAATATAATGTAAGTTTTTTATGTATCGTCGCTACCATGTCAAACTATGGAATGGGAAAAAATGCATTTTTAATTACTTTTAAAAATTGGTCGTTTGTCACCACTAAATTTTATTAGAATTCTTCGCCTAGCACAAATACTAATAAAATTTCTGTGAAGAACAGGGTTGCCATTTGGTAATCTCTTTCATTCAAAGATGCCAAATTCATACCAGGAATTTTGAGAAAAAGTATTTACTTTAAGTACTCACGACATAGGTGTCATTAAATGAAGTAAAATTTCCGATTTGAAATTTGGGAATAAAAAAGGAAGCCAAACTGGCAACCCCGGTGAAAAATACTATTAAAAATTAGAGGTGAATATCGGCTTATTTTTAAAAGTGATGAAAAATGCATTTTTTCCCATTCGATAGTTTGACATGGTAGCAACGATATGGCGGATTAAATTATGTGTTTATTAATAAATATGAATTATTACATAAATATACAGATTATAGTATAAGAAAGCTTTAAAATATCATAAATCAATTTTTAAATCATCATGCTTTTACATAAAATATATACCGTATATACTCGTGTATAAGCCGACCCCCAAATTCGAGACAAAATCACGTTTAATACCAGTAATTTAAAGTGGTTTTCTACAACTTATTTAATCTCATTTAATTCTAAATTATTTAAGACGGAGAAAACCATTGTAAATTATTGGTATTAAATCTCTTTTCATCTTGAATTTGGGGGTCGTCTTATACACGAGTATATACGGTAAGTACCGTAATTTCCGGAGTATAATCTGTGAATCAACTAATCATGTTTCGACCCAGAAATTTTATTGAATAATTGAAGTCGCATATTTACAGCGATCATTTAAGTTACATTTTATAAAATAACATTTTTGGGTCGAATCATGATTGTTTTTTCCGCGTATTATACGCCTGAAAATACGGTATTTTTATTATACAAAATTCAAGACTAAATTCTTATTAGAAATTTTTTTCTAATAAATGAGAATATTACAAAACTATTTTTTTTATTTAAAGTTCACACATTAAGTTGGTTTTTTTTATTAGTTTTTAGCTTAATTTGGTTTCAAACAAAATTATTTATGTTTTAAAGTTCTTCTAATATCATTATTACAGTCTCGGAATCGTTAATTCCCTTTTTGAACTCAAGATATTACATCATACTATTAGTTTTTAACGTATGAGATAAGAAATAATCTTCTTAGAGAATTTACATATTACTGTAAAGCTTTTCAGCATAAGGCTATTTTCCACTCGATTGCATTAGAATTTACATATTATTTATTATTTCTACGTAATTAATTCGCTATTAAAACATCACTTTTATAGATATTTTTAACATTGAATGAAATGTGTTTTCAAACTTTTATTTAATATACAAAAGCAGTCTAGGATTTAATTTGAAATTTAAAAATGAAAAGGATTGCTTTAAAAAAATCAATCTAAAAAGAAATTCATTGTGAGAATTGGAGAAAAATAACTTTTAAAAAATTTAAAGTTTACGCAGAGTAAAAAAAAAGAAGAATATGAATAATTTAAAAGCATATTAAATTAAATTAGACAGCATGTTTTTTCTACTATTGTGTTATTCGGAAAGTTCCTACAATTTGGGAAAACCAATTCGTACCAGAAATTCTGCCCGTCAATTATTAGACATTACATATCGGAATTAATCTCGAATAATTAAATTATAGAACTTTCCGGTACGAACCATCTTTCCCAAACTAAAATAACTTTCCGAACAATCCAATACAAAACGGTGCATTTAAATTACTTTAAAATAGGGTTGTCACACCTGCACACGTGAATCCGTCGTACAGAAAAAGTCACCTTTTTCAGTGACTGAAATTCAGTGGTTAAATAAAGCGAAATTCACGCTTAGCAACTAAAAAGTTTACAAATAGGTAGATTTTTGGCAAAAACACTGAGCACCCCGGTTTTAAAATATTACGCTATTCCCTATTTTATTTGCAGGCCTCGTTTCTTCGTTTCGTAGAATAAACGGCAAAGTGAAAAATTATAAATGGTGTGCAAACAGCACCTAAAGCACTAAAAACGACATAAGACACGCAAATAAGAGTAGTGGTATTTCGAAATGTGTTACAATAACACTTTAGAGCATATGCGTCGAATTACGGTACTGACAGGGTTAAATCAGACAAATTTCCACCACTAATTAAAAAAAGTTATTTTTGTTTTAATTAATCATTGTAATTAAATAGGATAAAAATGTTTTTAAAATTAGTGGTAGCAGTATAACTAATTTCTTAATTTGGCCACGTGAATTCGGCACCTGTGTTCACAAAATTGAATTTTTTTTTTTTAATTATACAGTGAAAGATGTGTTAAAGCAAATTTGCATATATAATTATTTATGTGATTACAAAAATATATATTAAAGAAAAATATAACCACATGTATAATTATGCGTATGTAAGGCTTTTAATTTTACTTTTAAGTGTCAGGAGACTTAAATGCATTTGCGAAGTCCGCCAAATACTGCATCGTATATCGCAAGAATGGTTCCGTTTAATTTAATAATAAAATCTATTTTTTTGATTGAAATATGCAAAAGAATAACTCAAACAGAATGTTATTAACAAGATCTATGTAGATTCGTTATAAACACAGTTATGAATTTTAAAGCAGTTATTTCATTTTATATTAGTTTTTTGAAAAGTTAAACTTGCTGTCCAATGAATTAGCACAAAAGGCAATATAATATTTTAATTACTTTCCCATGTTATGCCAAGTGTTTTCTTATATTTTACAGGCTTGTTAACGCATTTGTGAAGAAATAAAAAATTATTTATCTGAGAATCGAGAAATAAAACAGAGAGACGGCTAAGGGTGTTAAAAACATTCTTTCCCAGGCTGCGTAAAACAACTTCTGGCGAGATTTTCTTTATAAAAATTACGGAAAACATCACAACGTTTAGTTTAAAACCTACGACAGGTAATTTCAAAAGTCCTTCAAGTGACCAATGCCTCTTTCTGGCCAATCACAGGTTGACCCAGTGTTGACATAATTCTCATCAATGTAGACAGTCTAAATTTAAAGTCAAACTCATACAAATTCTAGTTTTAAATTTTTATCTAAACTACTTACTGGAACACTTGCTAGAGAATCAGATTAATTTTTTTTTAAATAGTAATACCGTAATTTCCGGCGTATAATCCGCAGCTCAAAGAGTCGTTTTTCGACCCAGAAATATTATTTTATAAAGTGTAACTTAAAAGATCGCTGTAAATATTTAACTACAATTTTTGAATGAAATTTCTGGGTCGAAAAACGACTCTTTGAGCTGCGGATTATACGCCGGAAATTACGGTAATAATAAATGTGTGATTATAGAAATTTGTTAAGTTAAAATAAAGTAATTAATATTTAAAAAAATATATAATTATCTTTAATATGATTAATTTATTATTCCAATATTTTCACCGCGAAGTAAAATTTCGGCACTACCATAGCACATGCGTCACATTGGGTCAGCAAGCCTCTTTTCAATAGTAATATCTACCTTATTTATTTAAGATCATTTCGCTACTAAAGTAAAGCGATGATTTGTAAATACTTGTAATTAAATAGAATATTTCAATTGCAATCAGTCTGTAAATGCAAACCAATAAAGTAATTACCACAATTGTTTGTGTATTATCTAATGGTTAAATTATCATCATTTCAACCAGATATTGATTTAAATAAATGAAGTCAAGTATGTACCACATATGAATAAGTTGTGTTTTATCACTACCATCTGGGGCATGCTGTCCTAATATTTACAATGGTCGCCTCATAGACATGCCTTTCAAACCCACAATTTTCTTATTTTATAGAGTGATTTGTGATTATTTTAACTAAAAGTTCACTTGAAAATGAAAATTAATGTATTCAGACTAAAATACCGTACTGTTGTGTGCCTTATTGTCGTTCATGGACTAAAAACAAGGAAGTAGTCCCTGAACACTCTAATTCCCAGGGTAGACTACGTTCAAGAACTGCCGTAATTCAGAAAATCTGAATTCATAGCAGAAAATTTCAATAGTAAATTTAGATTCATTTAATGCCAGAATATTTGTTATTAAATGAAGTAAATATTGCTATTTTAAATTTCTGAAGGGTATATGGAATATCTGAATTAAAAAATCTATTTAATTGGAAACAGTGTGGTATCATATATGACACCATGGACAATAGAGGGTTAAACCACATTATTATTATTTTTAAACTCTGCCTTGCATATTTTATAATGTAGCAACCAATCAATCTAATCAAGATTCAGAGAATAATGTTCAAGGGTATAGGGAAATGAGAGGTTCATGGGACTCAAGCCCTCGTTATTCAAACGTATAGCACTTTTTAAGTCACACCAGTTAAACAGATATTCCTTTCTGTTTTATGTTTTGTTATTCATATCTGTATATAAACGAATACTATAAATACAGATTTCAATTATTGTAATAATGAAATTAGCAAATCTTCCGGTCGAGGGCCTCAAACGTGATTCTGCAATTTCATTTTAAAATCCTTTTAATTTAGTATTTAACCCTTTCCGGCACAGTGGTCCCACTCCGGGCACACCTAATTTTAATTTCAAACTTGCATTCGGAACCAACAATATTTTAATAAAACTTTGTTTCTATAATGAAAGCTTAAAATAAGGAGTTCATATTTTCTAAAAACGTCTTTTATAAATTCCGGTGTGAGTCTGCAATTTCTCATTTTACGAACAGACTTTCCCTGTGCCGGAAAGGTTTAACACATTCAAGCTACTGTTTCATCCTTTTTAAATATGTATTATCATTTGCTACACGTAATTTTAATTTAATCCACTACTATGGTATTTTGCAATAATTTTTTTAAAACTTACTCATACTTTTTGATCTGTTAATAAATTTTATAGTGTTAATAAATAATTTCGCTCCAAAAATATTGTTAATGTTATTTTTTATGTAAATCTATTTATAAATAAAGGTAAGTGTTTTTAATTTATATAGTATAATTAATAAAAAAAAAGAACTGTTATATTCAACAAATGTAAACAATCAGTTACTACAGCAATTTAAATTGTTATTTATAAAAGAAAAGACAATAAATACTTTCGTGAAATTCTTGAAATTACTTACTTTTTTTAAAAACAAAGTTAATTTTCTTAAGCTATGTTTTTAAATTTTCCATATAAATATTCTCAATACAGCCTTTGTTTATGGTAGCGGTTTACGGTATTTACTGCTATATATTGAGAGATCATGTCAGTTGTCAGCGATAGACGGCACTGTACTCTGGGGAAATATTGACTTCCAATTTTTGTATGGGGAAATCGTGAATGCGATAGGCATTTAGTTGTTACGGAGGTAGTGGTTTTATTGACCCATTTGCATCATTAGCAATATTGCACCGCCCCCTGAATACTAGGCCTACGCACTGCCACAAAAATGGCGGCTTGTAGTAGGCGGATTATTTTCAGCACTTGTATGGTCCCAGGAATTTGAAAACCAATAATTAATAAAAGTTTTCTTTGCCTTATTTTTCTTAGATATGGTATGTCAAAGAATACTTTTAGAAATTACTGGTGTGTAAATTTAGGGGACTGTAAAACGCATAAAAAAATCTGCCTACTGCAGCCGCCATTTTTGTGTCAGCGCTCAGGCCTAGTATGCATGGAGTGATTCGTTTCAGGAATTTCTTTATTATTTGGAAATTAAGAATCCATGACGAAATTTCCAAAAGAAGAATTTATAATTTATGCATTGGTGCCAACCTCTCATTAATATTCCGTAATATGCGGGTTAATGTGACCCAGTTTAACAACGTATCAAACCAGAAAAATTATTGGATGAATCTTTATTTATTTAATTTCAGGTTCCTACGTGGAATTTATTCCATTTCATTTCTTAAAAAAATTTCTGGTGCGAAACGTTTTAAACCTGGGTCAAATTAACCCACATATTACTGAATATTAATTAGAGGTTGGCACCTATGTTTTTGTAATCATAAACCATCTGTCATTGAATAATGTAAAAATTACTATTCAGCATTTCTGGTATCAATTCGAAATTTCTGAATAAAAATAAATTCCAGAAATTGTCCTTTCAGATGAGTTAAATAAATTTTTTGGTCTGTTCGATCAGAGGATATACGCCATAACTTAAAGTAAACTATAAAGCAGAAAGGTTTCTTTTAATAAAATGTATTTCATAAATCAATAAGATGTTATGTTATGAAGAACAACACGGAGCTATAATTAAAGGAATTTATTTTCTGTAAAGTTTTTTTCTTTTCAGTACACTGTGAACGTGTCTGCACAAAATACGATATCGACCATTCAAACACTTAAGATCGCAGAGAAGATGAGTTTTGTTTCCTAAAATGCAACGCACGCATTCAAGCATTTATATCATATATTTATGATAACTTTCTCTAAAGAAATTGTATTTCACAGAATGTTCTGTCAGCAGATTTTTCATTAGTCAGAAATGAATTGTAAGAATGACTATTAAAGTAGAATATTTTCCATTTTGCTTAGTAAGACATTAAACATATTGTTCTTCCATAGACACTTATATAAAAATTGTATTTTGAGTTTATAATTTAATAGAATACATTTTTATCTATTTAAAAGATACATTTCGCGTTAATTTGAAACCCATCTAACATTTTTAATATCACTTTTGTCTAATTAAAAGCTTTGAATTATTTAATCGCATAAAAAAGCGATTCTGCAAGGCAAAGATTTATATTTAAAAAACTGAAACAAACAAAGTGTAAAAGTTGTCAGCTATATATATTTAGTTTATTAGGTATACCGTAATTTCCGGCGTATAATCCGCAGCTCAAAGAATCGTTTTTCGACCCAGAAAATGTATTCAATAATTGTAGTTAAATATTTACAGCGATCTTTTAAGTTACATTTTATAAAAAAATATTTCTGGGTCGAAAAACGACTCTTTGAGCTGCGGATTATACGCCGGAAATTACGGTACATATTAGATTTATACACATTTCGTAATTATTCAGATTGAAACTTAATGAAACTTCGTGACATTTTGGAAATATTACTATTAAATAAAAATTTACAGTTAGGTTTATTATAATGATAATTAGTGCATGTACTAATGTATAAAAATAATAGCTACCAACCACTACGATTTTTTGTCACCAATATCGATTTCTGAATTGTAATCTTTACATAATTCGATTAAATAAGACGAATATTAATATTCGAATATAGTGTTGTCAAAAGTCTTATCACGCAGCACCCAACCCTCTTGTTTTCGACTACCAGTATTTTTGAATATCAGACATTATCTTATGTGATAGCAGAATTTATCTATGAAAAAGACTTAAATTGCTATTTGAAACTAGTGGCAATAACAAAACGTAAAAATGGCTGTTATGGTATTATTTTTTATCTATAATTAAGGTCCTATGATTTTTGCGGAATTTTAAAAAAAGTTTCCTTCAACCTTTTAGCCTGAAATTTGTTTGCCACCAGCAGTGGCTTGGTATGGTTTGGGTACAAAGGCTAAAGGTAAAGGGTTGAGCGTTAAAGGAAAGTATTATAAATTCAATAATTAGGCGTGATGATACAAAATTCTGCAATTTAAATTGTATAAATATATCTTCTAATCTTAAAAATTGGTAGCAGACTGCTTGGAAGTTCCAAGGCGCGTACGCACATTGGTATTCAATTATCCTGCTATAAAACCAAAGCCGCATTTAGGACACGTGCAAGTTGTGCACTCTGTTGTCTGTATTTCACAATAATAATCTTCGTCATATTTAATCAGCGATTTCTGTAGTTGAAAAGGGCGAAGCTCATAGCTTCCAATTTCTACGGGATTTAAATGGTATAAACATGCTTTGACACTACAAAACTATTTAATAAAATGTGTGATGTGTTTATTTAAAGATATTCAGTACATATTTTTTTTAATTCTTTAAATTGTCTGGTTCATAAATGCTTATTCGATGTAAACAAAAGCGTAAAAGTTGTCAAACATGGAATCTTACTATTCTCGAATATTTTTAAAAAATGCACAGTTTACTTGTATCCTCAATAACGGATGGTACAGGACTGACAAATTGTATTTAAAATTTTGTTTGCGTAGTTGGGATATCGTACGTCCCAGAGACTACTCTTTTTTTGGTGCATTCGTAATTATGTAAATACGTAGCACCTGAAGTCATCGTCTGGTCCGTCCGTCTGTCTGTCTATCCGCATATAACACCACAAAAACTACCCAACCGAATGCTTTGAAATTTAATATACAGGGTGTAACTGAAATGCTTCAACAAACTTTGAGGGATGATAGTACTCATGAAGACGAACAAAAAATGCAATGGAACATGGAGTCGCAAATGACGTTTAACCCCTTCAGGGGCAGTGGTATCTTTATGAAAGCGCTTAATTTTAATTCCAAAACGCCACAATGGCACCAGAATTTTGCTAAAATCTTTTCCATTTAATATGTATGTGAAATATAGCCTTTTTCTTATTTACAAACAAATTTTTTTATAAATTCCGGTGCCAGTCATTTATTTCAACATTTTAGTACTAAAAGTAGTTTGCCCTTAAAAGCCTTAAAGGATAAAAATAGAGAAAATGCGTCTGAAAATTGACTTGCACCGGAATTTACAAAAAAAAAATTGTTTGTAAATAAGAAAAAGGCTATATTTCACATAAATATTAAATGGAAAATATTTTAGCAAAATTCTGGTGCCATTGTGGCGTTTTGGAATTAAAATTAAGTGTTTTTTAGACATACCACTGTCCCTGAAAGGGTTAAATATCATTTGCGACCCCGTGTTCTATTGCATTTTTTGTTCATCTTCATGAGTACTATCATCCCTCAAAGTTAGTTGAAGCATTTCAGTTACACCCTGTATATAATCGTTGCAGAATGTTTTCGAGTCATTTAAAATTTTATGAAAATCGAATCTAAACTTAAAAAGACATTAATAAAAGATTTCCTAATTCTATTAAATCCTAACATACATAATTAATTTAATGATATCCCATGACATCAAATGATTCCAGATTACCATGGTGATAACCGTAATTTCCGGCCTATAATCCTCGGGTCAAACAATAATGTTTTGACCCGGATTTTTTATTTAATAATCGAAGTCAAATAAATTCAGCCATCTAGTAAGTTACACGTTATAAAATAAAATTTCTGGGTCGAAATATGATTGTTTTATCTGCGGATTATAGGCCGGAAATTATGATACGTCATATTTAAGATAAAGTCATATCATTTCCGTATAACTGAATTTAAAAAACCGAATTTGTATACAAAAATTGTTTAATTGTAGCCTACATATAATCTGCCGCCATTTTTTTGGATAGATGTTTCGGGAGAAATAGATATTAAATTGAAAAAGAGTCTAAATATGGATTTCAAGTTATGAAATTTTCAAAGCTAGGCTTAAGTCTCCCATTGGAATTTTCAGTAAATGCAACAAAAGGCAAAGTGTAGCCAACTTAAAATGTACTTATTTTAATACGGTAATTAATCGTATCTTAATAACAGACGATATAATTAATTTTTTTCAGTGGAATATTAACGATGATTTTTTTTTTTTTACATTGCCTTGTATTGGATATTTGCGCATAATATAATTTGCATGTAACAGAATTATGATTATTAAAAGTGTACCGAATCTTAATTTCATAAAATAAAATTAATATATATACTATTAAAACCTGCACAAAAAAATCAATTGTGTATTCATGCATGTTTTCATAAGAGTATAACAGCTATTGCCCAAAGATCTGAATATTTATAAAACTAGTTATAGTAAGAACATACCTCATTTGTCACGTTTGACGTACGATTTAAAATTTGTTATTCTATTGGTACCACTTTTTAAAAAAAGATATCCGCCATACACTTATAAAATAATATTTTCAAGATTTATCTACCACAAGGAAACTTTTTCTACTAAATTGTGAAAACATTCAATATAAAACTAATCGGCAACTCTGGTTCGTAATCAAAATGTCAAGTATTTTTTTTTCTTAGGTAAACCATATTCAACATGCTCGAAAAAAATTTTTAAATATTGAACGACTGTTTATACTAAAAACCGAAAAATGAATATCACACTTAACAAAAAATTAAAGATTAATTTATCTGGTATTATCATAAAAAAAGTCGATGTGTTTAAATAACAGCAGCATCAAAATTTTTAAATACGATTTGATATATAAACACATTTATATTTATCGAAATTTTAAACAAATAACTTTTTTTAAAAACGTTACGCCAAGTTAATATATCTTTTGTCATAGAAAAATTAATTTTGAGGCTAAAAAAAATTGTAAGTAAATATTTAAGCTAAATTGAGGATCTTGGTTTGCTGAAGAAAACATCTGTCATATCGAAAAGCAAATTAAAATGACAGTAAGACAGTTTTTCTACTTTATTATAAAGCTAAAGCAATTATTTATAGCATATTTTTCTTCGTTTGTCTTTGGCATACATAACTATGATTAATCATTTATATTTAACGCATGTAACTTTTTTACCGTAAAACATAGGATGAAGTAAATACTAATAAATTAAAATGATTAAGAGGTAGAATAAATAAAAGAAAACAGACTTTTGATAGAAATGTATGTTAAATAGTACATAAAGTAATCCTAATAATTAAATAAAATGACAAATATAGCTGAATATACGAATATTCTGAATTATTGTAATACAAATTTAATATATTTTCGCATTCATATTTAATACACAAATTTAAAAGAAATGTTCACTCCGAATTCTTACGGGCGAAATATGCAATCAGGTATACGTTTACCACTATTTTTTTAAATGTCCTATTTAATTAGCGTAATTAATGAAGACAAAATAACATTTTAAATCCGTTGGGAAAGATATCCGGATTGCCGCGTTCACTTTCGTTAAGTCGTAGCCTATGGACAGTGTTGTCAAATTTGGCAGTCTTTTTATTCAGAAATTCTGAATTAGAACCAGCTAGTTTGCATAAAATGTTTATTATTATTATTATTATTATTATTCAAGGAATAGCTATTATTATATAAAGCAAAACTAACTATTCAAATATTCTCATAAAAAGTTAGAATTTCAGAATTAAAAATCAGCCAGATTCGGCAGCACTACATATGGATGTGTCATCCACAGCCCCACGCAATGAAAGAAAATAGCCACTGTTAACGGTTGACTCTTCTCAGCATTCGTTCGGTCCCTTGAACATTAGGACACATATTTACGGATTATTTTCCTTATTTTTCTATATACATATACAGAAATAATTATTATGTGGAAATAAGATTAAATTCTGGACGTGGTATAGTATGAATGCCATAATTTACTATATTATACTTACATAATAATTAGTCATATTTTGGCACCTTCTATAAAATGTATTTAAACTACAGGCAGTATAAAGCTTAAATAGCTATATGGTATATTGAAATTCAGTTGAGAATTTTGTTGTTTTAATCATGTTTCTATCCCGTTGTGCTGCTCTTTGTAGTAGGAGGTGGCATGTACGGATGCAGTGTCTGCCGGATTTCTGCAACACGATATTTTTATGGCTTTTCTCTAAGGTTGCAATCTTGGAGAAAAATACATAAAAATTATGTGTTTCCCGATTGGGAATATATTTATTAAAAATATCTACCAGTTTTTCCAACTACTAATCTTTGCTTTATTTAATTTTAAAATATCAGTCATGAAATAAAACGAAAAAGTAGTGGTATTTTGTATTAAAAAATAATCCTCAATCAGACAAAATTGTTAACAGTGCTTGTTACATTTGAATGAAATAGTACTTTCATTAACATTAGATTTTCACATTACCAATTGTGCCCAAACATTGATCCACGGCAAATTAGGGTCAAGTGCAAGACTTTACTACTATCGTTCTTTTGGCGACTTTTTTTAAACAAAAAAAAATTCGTGCAACGACGCAACGTACAAGATTTAAGCGTTCAGCGCTGGAGTTACAACTAAACCGCTGGCCGCAGAGATACAAGTAATATATGGTGGTGTAGTATTCCCCTTTTATTATCGCAGAAAGTTAACCCATATGCCTCGATTAAGTAAGGTGAAGAATTCTTTATAAAGTTGCTTGTATATCTGTGACCTGCGGGTGAGTTGTTTGAAACACTTGATCCAGCGGAACTGAATTGCTACCGATGAAAAAATGCATTTATTTAGGTTTTTGGGTTATTTTTGCATTGAAAGGAATCAAAAGTGTGTTTATTACAATAGATACAAAACGTATTTTACATTATACATATTATACATTACAAAAATATGTTGGAAACTAATTATATAAATATGCTTTCTTTGTAATTAATGTGATTTTCCTTCTGCTGGAATATTCTAGTTTCTGGGCCCCTGAGAAAATATTAAACGTTATTTCTTTTAAAGCTAAAAGTATTATTAAGATATAATTTTTTTACATACAAAAATGCATCAACACACATTGCTAAATCCCATTACAGTGTTTTTTTCATCAAAATCGAATAACTGGGTTGCCATTATACCATAAATTGCACTAAACGTAAAAAGTAATAATATTTCGGAAAATAATTAAAAACTCAAAATTACCAAAGTTAGAAACTTGAAAATTAATTTTCAACCCATCATCCCCGCCCCCTCCTTCATCATATTCTAGAAAGAATAGATGTCAAATACAAGTACACAGTTAGGTTTTAATATGATATATGTTGAAACTTTTAGAGAAATTCGGATGTTATGAGGTTGAAACACGCTATTTTTAGAAAAATGGCAGTCTATGAAACCTATATATGAACTGTATCATTAGCGAACAACTTATCTTAATATGCATTCATAAAACTATTAGTGGTTAACAAACATACCGAAACTACAGCGCATAGAATACATAGTGTGGAAAACGGTTTTACCGATTTTTAATTAAAAATTTTCAAATTCAAACCGGAAAATCTGAAACAAGAATTTTTACTAAGAAGTCACGAAATATCTGCCTTTAAGTAACAAAAAGAACATTATAGGGAATTTCTGGTACAAATGCGAAATGTCGGAATTAAAAAAAAGCCAAACTTGTAATGCTATTCAAATGTGCTAAAAAATTCTAGCTGATAAACATGCAACGATGCGTTACAATAATAGGGCGATCGCAGCGACATCTGCTGTAAAAATATATGTACCTCTTGCAAAAGTAACCGCTTCACTATTGACAACATGAACATAATTTCTGTCAATAAAATCTTCTTATAAGTGTATATTTCAGATGCAACTGCTTTTGAAGTTAGTTTTTTTTATAATATCAGGGAATTAATCTTTTACACACTTCTAGCAGAGATTCATCCTTTGGTATGCTAAATAGGGATAGTTTCTAGTCAGCTGTATTGTATCGAATACTGCAACCAGGCACGAAAGAATGCGTATCACGTTTTTTGGCCATGATCAATATCATTCATATTTTCAAAGCTTATGAAAATCATTATCCAAATCGAAGGAAATAGGGTAAAATTTAATTATTTAAAATATTTACCACCAGATGAAACGTTTTCTCAGTTCGATTCTTATACAATGTTTGCATTGAAAAGAGCTTGCAGACAGTGACGTAGACAGAGATGGGGGGGGTCCAAATGCTCTGGAAACCAGTAATATTATAAATTTTTCTTCGTCTTTTAATATCGCAGAAAATTCTCCGATTAGATGATGCAAAATTATGTTTTATAAAATGAGTAGTATCCAAATCCATCTGGACCTCCACTTCGTCTACGCCACTGCTAGAAGATGTCGCTGCGATAGACCCGTTATCTTTTCAGCATCATTCTACATTTATTGATTTAATTTTTTTTTTTTTTTTTTCAATTTTTTTCAATAATCCGTTTTCCACACTATGTATTCTAGGTGCTGTACCGAAATATAGCAATGGTTTTTATGTCTTTGTTTTGGCAATAAATAATGTGGTTTCAAATGCGATGACTTAAGTCCAATTTTAAACATCATTGGGCTAGATATTAAAAGCTTTTTTAAAATAAAAATTTGAAAAAATAAAAACGCGAAATTTTGCGCAGAACACTTCTGCCGATTTTATTAATTTAGGTGACTAGCTTTCTACTTGCGATATAACCTGGTGTAATATGTTAAAATCTTAAGTGAAATTATTAAAAATAATGAAGCATAACATACCTTATTATACATACAAACATTGGAAACAACTATATCGCTATTCTTGTAACGGTGAATTAAAATTGTTAATACGATCACCGCCCCCTGAATATTACGCCTGAGCGCTGACACAAAAATGGCGGCGCTCGTGTGCCAATTTTGTAAAACCTTGGTACGGTCCCCTAATTTTACACCCCAGTATTTTCTAAAAGTTTTCTGTGACATATTGAATCGCAGACAAATAAAGCGAAGAAAACTTTTCGAAAATATTGGTATTGAATTTCAAGGGACCGTACACACGCTAACAAATTTCCGCCTACAACTGCATCAATTTTTGTGTCAGCGCTCAGGCCTAATGATCAGTGGGCGGTGATACGATGAAACCGGACATCACAGCACGTGATTTTTTAACGACCTCTGCTAATGATTTACGCAGAAAGTGAGAAAGCTACTTATGCAGCAGGTTATCGTGGGTGATTTATTATTTAACATAGTCACGTAGTGTGCATTTTTTAACTTTCGAAAAATGACTTAGGTTCCTCTGAATTATAACTATTTAACACTGCGCCATGGTGGAGCAGATTTAATAAACAACTTAAAAACATATACTTTCTTCTTCTTCTCCATATTAATCAAATGGACATTTTTATGACTTACATTTCTGTGATTAAACCTCATACCCTCTTAAGCTTCATGAATCTTAGCCAAATGTGCTATATAGTTTTTCCGAGTATAATTCTGCATCGTGATTCTTAATTAAAACTTTTCGATTTAAGTAATTTGCTGTACCGCTGAATTTACACCACAATTATCGAAAAAAATTTTAATAAGCGCAATTTCAAATTATTTTTCATGTAAACCGAAAAGTAAAATTTTATTCAAAATTCTTAGTACAAATTTAGATTAAAGTTAAATGGTATATATAATATCCCACCCCCTTTAATTGCTAATAGATAATTTTTAGTATGTTTTGCTGTTCAATTTTATCTGTGGTTACAAAATTCAAAAAATCTGTGATTCCTGGGAACTATCTCCAATGGCAAGAACCATGGCCATCGAGGTCCGTTGTCTTTCGGCGGAAAAATAATTATGTTGCTAAAATGTTGAAAAGATTTACTGCCACCAGAAATTGCGCACAAATTGATTTAAAAATTAAAAAATGCCTTTCTGCGCGTGCATTTTACAACGAAGATTTTTCAATAATTCTTCTACAATTTCGACTCTTGGGAGTTAAGGTATCCACACACGTTCGGAGATGATTTTTGAAACTTTTATGAATTTTCTTTTTTAACCAGATTTTGTTAATGCCATTTCGGTTAAAAGTTTAATAAATATATATACGTTTTAGAATTTATACAGAAACGATTTTTTAAATGTAAAAAAATATTCAAAATTATGCGGAAAATTAACATTTGCGCAAAGCCTGAATACTCAAAATCTAATGAATGCATTCACATTTTGTAAATTGAATTAAATTACTAATGTAATGAAAAATTCGTAAAATTTCTTGTAACATTTTAACATATACCACTGTAAATATAAAACTAATTCATATATTTTTGTGATTGTAGTCGATTCCTTCAATAAACATTTGTAAAGTAAGTACAAAAAAATTCAAGGTATTTCATGCATAATGTTTTGCTATAGAATGTTTTCGTACAGTAAAAATCTGAAAATCTTCATTCTCAGAAAAAGCTAAAAATAAACTTTAAACGTGATTCTTGCTGTAGAATTAATTCTTATTCTTATTTAAAGGTTTAATTATATACTCCATGTATTTTCTTGGACATATAATCCAATTTAAATGCTAAATCTCGAAAAAGAAGAATATGATATATATACATTTCAGTTTACTTCCGGTTTGCAGAACGATATTTCCGGTTGTAAAATTCTTCAGCAAGTTATAACAGATGTAACTTCAACAGGCTGTAACTCGGGTTCTAATTAAGATACAGCAAAATTAAAGCATAATTCGATAGATAACATATCGGATTTTAAAATTATTGCAAAAATTTAAAGTCGATATTTTTATTGAAAATGACGTTTTAAAGGTTATTCAGTTCAAAAGATCAGGACTCGATTAAGAAAATCCTACAGAATAGAAAAGACGACAGTACTCTGATACATACATACATACACACACACACACACACACAGATATATATATATATATATATAGATATATAGTGAAACAATTTTCAACACAGAATATTCAAACAAAACTTCAACGTTTATTAAAATTAAGGATTCATATCGAAGTAAACAATTTAGGAAACGCAAAACGAAATTGAAAACCCAATTTCTGCAATTATCAGCGATAGTAAAAAAAAAATCCAAATTAATTTCTGAAGCTTTGTATATGATCTACAGTTTTGTGTATATACTACTTAGCATGCAAAAATTTATTTTAGTTAGGAAATTATTAACACAGTTGAAATTTCCACTTCAGCTATTTCCGTCAATATAGGCAAATGTATTTGAATTATTTTGTGCACCCCTGTATATGATCTATAAAATTTATACACATAAATAGATTTCCAAAAAAAAAATTACTTAAATTTTAAACGCATACCACAATTGAATACGTACTTCCTGCAATTTTTGCTCATACACAGTACTGTAACCGAATTCATTGTGTGTGTACTTGTAAATTAACAATAACTGCTTTGCACCCCCTATTCTATTGTGAACAACTTGTAATTCACTTCAGTGATGTATTTCAAATTAAATATGTTTGAGATAGTGGAACATAATTAAAATGCACTGCAAACGATTTCCCCACTCCCATTTTTCACTCTGTAACGACATTCTTTTGAGTGCCTGTGTAAACGAAATATAAACACTACTTATTTCATTTTCAATACTGACCACGTAACGGTAAACCTTAATAACGTATATTAATTACTTGGCAATCCAACTATTAATGCAGGAGGTAGAGCACGGGCAGGCAAACGACCAGACAATGCGCCAGATAGAGAGACAGCCAGAGAAACCAAATTCATAAACACATTCCAAGCATGTTGGAAAGTGTTAAAAATGATATTTGCATTATGTTATAAATACGTAAACGAAGATTTTTATCATAAATTCAGAAAAATATACATCACGAAGAGTCATTTATGTAATTCCTGAATTTTATTTTGAATTTCTTTTCAGTGATGCAAGTGATAAAAAACATTGCATTAATTAATGCACACAGTTTGTATATGGTAGTATATGTAAACCGTTAATTTGTGGAAATATGGAATGTAATATATTCAATTGGAGGAGCAATATTTTTCTAAATATTACAGTTGTAGAGTTATTTATTTATTTATATTTAATTTTTGAACAAAAAATATTTTATATTTTCATTTTTGTTAACTTAGAAAAGAGTAAAAGTTTATAACAGTAGTATATACAGGGTGTTCCGTTAAAGGGGTCCAATATTAATAGGGGTAATAGAGGAGATCACACGGAGCATAAATCAGTATATAATGCCTGGCCGGATCTCAATAATTTTCAAGTTACAGCAAATAGAATGAAAATTCGGAAAATTGTAAAAGAACCCTCATTGCTAAACTATCGATAATGCTACATAAAAACGAAGCACATATTTAGAAAGAGCAAAAAAAAACCTACAAAATGACATCAATTGTATTAAAATAGCAATATTTATTGACGAGTTACAAGCCCTGAAACAGTGAAAAAAGTACGAAATCCAATATACATCAAAATAGTTAATCGTTAATTCCAAAAAGACAACTCTAGCTACAACAAGGAAAATGTAGTAAAATTTGGTCCATTCCGAAAACTTTCGAAAAAGCTTACAATGAACCATATCGGTTTAATTGTGTGAGAGAAATTAATCAGTTTCTTAGTTACAACTCCGCTTTCTTTGACACTAGCAAAGTTTAAACTCCGCCCATCACGATTGGAAACACCGCCTTTTTAATTACTCTCAACTATACATTTCCGATCATGCTTCTTCTGAGATGCAACATTTTTAATTATTCAAGAGTTGAATGAACCAAAATAACTTTACAATAATAGTCTACATTTTAAAGTGGTCTTTTATTGATATAAAGCTTAAGTTAAATTCCTTAAAATTAAACTGGTGGTGAAAATTCGGAAATAATTAAAAATATTGCGATTTGTAACTATGCAAGAAGTTTCAGTACATGTTTTACATGGACAATTATTGTATGTATATGTGCATCATAATTTATGATAGGAAATAATAATAACAAATAGCATAATAATTTTATTAATTATAAATTTAAAAAAGACACTAAATTTTAAATTAATTCATACAAACTTTGTAATTTACAATTTGAGTACACCACAGTCTGTGACTTACAAAATACTGTGCCAAAAAGTGTTGAAAATAAAAGAAAAATGACAAATAAAGAATTACATTCCACGTACTTTATGACATATGTGAAGCATAGTCTTCTGGCCTGCGCTGCACAGTTCAATGTCGGAAGGCAGACGAACGGACATTATTATAATAGGTGTTCGAAGTTGCGCCCATTAACAGAATCGCACAGCCGACAGCGACGTCGTAAAGATTGGCGAACACGCCGAAAAACTCCGACGGAGTTGGGAATGTCTCCTGCAGCGACAACGATTCGCGCTAGTAAATCCTCCGGTGTATCCACAGGCGTTTCATACACCAGCGATTTAAGGTGTCCCCAAACAAAAAAGTCTAACGGATTGAGGTCTGGAGAGCGTGCAGGCCAAGCAACAGGTCCACTGCGTCCAATCCATTTCCCAGGATATGTTGAATTGAGGTGATTGCGAACACCTATGAAAAAATGTGCCGGTGCGCCATCGTGCATAAACCACATATTGTGGCGCAATGTTGCTGGCACATTTTGCAGTAACTGCGGTAAGATATCCCGTAGGAAAACCAAGTACGTGCTGCCATTGAGTACATCTGGGAGTAAATATGGTCCTATGAGATAATCGCCGAGGACACCTGCCCATATGTTCACACTGAACTTTTGTTGTGCGTTCGACGGGAAAACAGTGTACGGATTTGTATATGACCATGTGTGCATATTGTGCGTGTTTACCACGCCCTCTCTCGTAAATGTTGCTTCATCAGTAAATAAAATATTTTCCAGAAATTGTGGATTATTTTCTGTTACATTAAGCAACCAGCGTACGAATTCTGTCCGCTCAGCACAATCTGTTACTGATAACAGTTGTACCCGCTGCACATGAAAGGGGTGCATGTTTTCTGCACGCAGAACACGCCACACACTTTGGTGAGAAACACCGACTTCAGACGCAGCAGCTCGTGTACTCGTGGAGGGGTTATCTTTAAAAATATTCAGTACATCTTCTTCCATTGCAGGTGTTCGTACATGTCGAGGTTTCCCTGCATCAATGCTTGCTGTATTAAACGATCCAGTCTCCCGTAATCGTCTATCGATTTTTATGAAGAGTTTCGAACTTGGGCAACGTCTCCTTGGAAATTGCTCACGGTACATGCGCTGTGCTAGACATGCATTTCCATGAGCTTGCCCGTACATCAGATGCATGTCCGCATATTCTTCGTTAGAGTATTCCGGCATAATTATTATACATCAACTTACTACAATCCCACTTACAACAGCCTCCCTTTAACATAACGCCCACTGATGACTCCTGTTTTATTACACTTTTCTTCCTATACACATAGAAAATTTGCATAAAAAGTACTTCTTCTTCATCATCCTGAAAGTTCATGGAGGAAACGCAGCAGTAACGGAGTTTGCTTTAAGACAAGGCGAGAGCTGCACAATATGTCATTCACTTGACCAGACTGAATAATGAAAGGGTATTGATAGAGGTTGATCAGAAATGTATAATTGAAAGATATTAAAACGGGGTGTTTACAATCGTCATGGGTGGAGTTTCGCTCTTTCCGAGCGTGCAACAGTGCAGAGTTGTAACTAGGGAACTGCTTGATTTCTCCCATACAATTAAACTGATATGGTTTATTGTCAGCTTCTTCGAAAGCTTTCGGAATGGACCAAATTTTATAACATTTTCCTTGATGTAGGTAGAGTTGCATTTTTGGAATTAACGATTAACTATTTTGCTAAATATTTGATTTTGTATTTTTTCACTGTTTCAGAGCTTGTAACTCGTCATTAATTCTCAATATTCTAAAACAACTTATGTCATTTCGTAGGATTTTTTCTGCTCTTTCTAAATATGTGCTTCGTTTTTATGTAGCATTATCGATAGTTTAGCAATGAGGGTTTTTTTACAAATTTCCGATTTTTCATTCTATTTGCTGTAACTTGAAAATTATTGAGATCCGGCCAGGCATTATATACTGATTTATGCTCCGTGTGATCTCCTCTATTACCCCTATTAATATTGGACCCCTTTAACGGAACACCCTGTATTTTACGAAAAGTAAAATGTATTAAAATATACTACCGTATATACTCGCGTTAAAGCCGACTCCTAAATTCTAGATGAAAACAGGTATGATACCAATATTTTAACATAGTTTTCTTCGCCTTAAACAATTTAGAATTAAATGCCATTAAATAAGGCGTGAAAAGCCATCCTGCATTACTGGTATTAAACTTGCTTTCATCTTGAATTTAGGGTCGGCTTATACGCGAGTATATACTGTATTTATATAAGAATTTCTTTAATTGTATTTGCTTATAGTTTATCAAAAAGTTTTTGTCTTTCTATTTTCTTTACTTTTATTTTTTAATATTTTTCTTTTTATTTGGCATTCCCTTTAAACAATCTTTTTTGTTTTAAACAATACTGGAAAAAAGTATTTATGTTATTCATAAATATCATTTTATTTGTATTAATACACACAATGTATTTAATTGTTAAAATTTATGATTCAGTTAATATTTGGAAATAATGAGAATTCACACAATAAACTCCTTACGAACCGCCATACTTATTCAAAAAAGCTTACTTCTTTCAGAAATAAAAATAATCATTCATGTCATGGCTTATTACATCTATTTGTTTATACTAATGTGCATCTTATTAAATCGCAGAAACCTGTTTTTTTTATTAAATTTTTAATAGAAATTCGTGCCTTATTTTTTAGCGAGCAACTTATTTAAAGGCAAAATTAGTAACGGGCTGCCGCCATGTTCCATCATAAATTCTGAAACTTAATCTTGGCCTTTTTTAATCACAAAATTTCTGACATTAATTAATTTAATTTTTTACTCTAAAATTATTGGTACATAGATAGTTAATTTTTCATGCTAATTTGTTTTGACCGTTGAATCAATACAGCACCAGCAGGTAATGGATTAAATTCGTTCATCTCTGAAATGTGTTTTAATATTACTTTGTATCGTTGAAATAACTTTTTTTGTATCAAAAACATACAATAAATATGATTTCATATCTAATCACTGTTGAAAAGTAATATATTTTTCCAATTTTAATTTTTATACATTTTTATGGTAAAATATGAAAAATAATTTATTATCGATCGACAATTATTTATGTTTTCTATCTCATGAAAACTTTTAAAATGGGGAACCACAACAATAATTCTTTCTGTCATTCTCTTTCAATTATTTCTCAAATCATTTACTAGCCCAAGGGAATGCATAAAGCGTCATTCTCTAAATGCTAATAAATGAAAGTTTTAAGAAAACCTTGTTTAAATCTTCCTTCTTCCTCCCACGAGAATAAGGAACCATTAGTTTTGCAGTAAACTGTATTCCTTTAAATTACGATTTAACTTTTTTCAAAATGAATCGAAATCAATGATTTGAAAGACTTTTATGTCGATTTAAACTCAAGGTACAAGGCATAATTTTTCAAGAAAAAAAAAATCTATATACTTATTTCAAGCGAAGCATAAAATAGCTATTTTCTCTTCATATATGGAAGATGTTACTAATTGTTATTATTATACAGCAGCAAGCACTGATTACTTCTGCTAAGGTAATATAAATTGCTTATTATCTTTAATGACAAGCTTATAAATTAATTTCCTGCAGTTTTCTCATTAACACTGAAGATGACGGTTAAGTTTTGTCAAAATATTTCACACCAAAATATTTATTTTAAACTATTTAAATTTTTGATTTAACTTACTTCTGTGTTTATATTTTAAGTATTTTATGAAGAAATTTTTGGTTCAATCAAATTATTTTCATTTAGTACCAATCAAACGACCAGTTGTTAGTATATTTAGTGCTAACTTAACACATTTTTGCCAGGTTACGAGTTAACTGGTGTTTGTTTAACCGAGCATCATTGCCTAACAAGGAGAGGGCCAAGCTTGGTAATCACAGATTTTGATTATTTTTATATATGTTGTAGGATAGAAGCCCCTTAGTCTCAGGTTCAACGGATTTTATACGACGCCCCTTAGTTCTCGAGAAATAGGGTTTCTAATATTATAATACAACTTAAATACTTACTTTGTAACGAAATTAATGCGTTGGTCGTAGCTCAGTTGTTATGGCGTCTGCTCGTTCATCCTCGGGTTCGAACCCGAACGTGTTACGTTTGTTTTTCTCATTTTTTGTTTTATAAATATACTTGTACCGTAATTTCCGGCGTATAAGCCGCAGCTCAAAGAGTCGTTTTTCGACCCAGAAATTTTATTCAATAATTGTAGTTAAATATTTACAGCGATCTTTTAAGTTACATTTTATAAAATAATATTTCTGGGTCGAAAAACGACTCTTTGAGCTGCGGCTTATACGCCGGAAATTACGGTAATTATAATTTAATAATACCAATTAAAAATTGTAATATTGTATATTAATTATAATGTTAATCATTTCATTTTGTTATTTGTAACTAAACCGTTGTATAAAACATCATTAAATGGTTAATTGTTTTAAAATAACTTTTAAAATGTATTTCACATATGCTTTATCGATGCAAAGATATTGATCCATTGTGTCAATTCGTGATTTTAAAGAAACATCATATATATATATTGCCTTAACAAGGGAAGACAATGCGAGGGTAATACTACTCTGTTTTTAAAGTAAGAAGCATATTTCTATTAAAAATTAGCATAAGAAATAAATTGCAACACATTTGTTTGCATATTAAAGATTGTAATTTATATGATGTTATTCATAGAATAAGGTATCATTTTTAAACGATTTTGGAATTTTTACTAGTCAATAATAGATTTAATTTTTTGAAATCTCTTTAAATGATGAGAAATGTTTAATTATGATTTAAAAATCAAAAATGCTAAATTAAAATTTAAATATGTTAACATTATAATTAATGGACGGTATCAAAATTTTTAATTGTGAGATTAATATCCCGTTTAATATCCATAGATACAGGAAAAAAAAACAAAAAAAAACATGATGTTAAAATTAGGTGTTTGTAATGAATATGTTTAGTTTCGTACAATTTCAGTATGAAGACAACACACTCAGCTTATTTTTTAAAGGTTAATTGTCACGACTATTTTGGAAGAGCGTTCTTTTACTTATTTGAGAACAGAAAAAATTGCGTTTAAATAAAGCGATACGAAACTGGTGGCAGTTGGATTGTTGCCGTGCGAGGTGTCACAACTGGAATACATAGTACGCCGTCATTGTTACAGTTTAAATATGGTGTGTCGAAATTGAGTAACGTGGACACATGATTTTTCCGAACCTTAATATTTCGCTTTATTTAATGACAGAAATTTTGAATTTAAATATTCAAAAAAATACTATTTGAAAACAGTTATGAGAAGAAACTTGTAGGAGAAAATGTTGGAGAGCCCTTTTTTAAAGGAACTTTACAAGTATGGATGCTACATAATTGCGAATCCTTTTAATTTGAAAACACTAGTTTATTTGGATTTACTTTTATCATACTTGAATTATTTTCTGCTGTTGATGTAAAGTATTAACCATTTCGCTGCCAGTGTGGCATTAATCATAGCTGCCAAGTGTTACGAATTTTGAGTATTACTCTATATTTAATAGTTATCAATTTTATTTAATAACAATAGTTTTAGAAAAGAAATAATATAACTAAATAAAAGTGATATGAAGCATAAAAAATTACACTGGGCTCCCACCCGGTCCGTTTTTTGAACACCACTTTTTTTAAAGAAAATTTTTTTGAATAAATTTTGTAAAAACTAACTTCGGAGATCTTTTTTGTTGCAATTGTTGCAAATACCCACCACAGTTTTATATATATTTTTTTTAATACTAGTTTTAAAAAAAACGGACCAGTGGGAGCCCTGTAGACTAGTTTTTGTACTTATGATTTTTTTAAAGTTATCAAAATATTAAAATTTGGATCTTAAATCTCTTACATATAGTATTATGTTCAACTAGAAAAAATTCAAGCACTTTCATTCATATCTGAATAAACCTGAAAACATTTTGAAAACATGAAAAATTTGAAACACTCGAACTGAGATAAATAGGTTTAAAGAATTCATTTACCCATAATTTTATAATATTACAATATTTTTTTGGTTATTTATTTTATGAATACTTAATCAGCCATAAACAACTTCAAAACTTGTTAAGGAAGGGAGATATTCTGATTTCACTATTATTTATAGGCTTTTAACTGAGAGCAAACAAGAAGTTGCAGTTCGAGATTTTTTTTTAACAATTGGCTTTCAAGAGATAAATAATTTTATTATGAGTTAGTGTTGGTCTAAATAACATTTATTACACTTATTGTTATTTGATATGTAATTTATGTCAATAACATTGCATACATTTGATTGAAAATAAAAAGAGAAAAATAACACTGTATATACAAATGCAGATTGTCAAACTATCAAATTATTTTCCTTTACATAAAACCTTAAAAGCAACCTGGATTATAATAGATTCATCATTTGAATATGCTTTATATTTATTCTAAAAATAAATATTTTGCTGTGTGTATTACTTGGAACAAACACAGAAGTATTTCTTTCAAAACATTTTTTTAGAATTCCGAGGCATATTTATCAATTATAATAATAATAACAAGTTGGGAATTATACGTCAAACGTGACAAATGAAGTGCGTTCGTACTATAGATAGTTATATAAGTATTCAGATCTTGATTATTTTTAATTCTGTAAAATGAATTTTTTGTCTGCAGATTAATTTCTGCAATAAAATAAGTATCTCGGTCGCTTGACGATTAAACCTCGGAAGATCCTATAACAATAAAGCACCGATTTTTTTTATTCAAAATTTTTAATAAATATTTTTATTAAATTTTTCTAACGTTTTCATTCGATTTTCATAAAATTTGAAATGTCTTGACAAAATTCTGCAAAGATAATATATCTTAAATTTCAAATCATTTGGTTGGGTAGTTTTTTCGCTGTTATATGCGGACAGACGGACAGACAGACAGACAGACGGACAGACCAAACGACGACGATAGGTGCTACGTATTTACATAAATACGAACGCACCTCAAAACAATAACTATCACATTTAGATACAGAATGAAATGTAATTTTGTACTGAAAAAGACAGTTTTTATCACAAAAAGTAAAAATTTGATTCAAATAAACGAGAAGTAAAACGCTATATTCATATGTAAATGAACAATACTAAGGGGCTCAGCCCTCTATTCGCTAACGCTTGCCAACACCCCATGATTTGCGAAGCAATTCGCATTGGGAGCGCGTCCAGCTCGCTTCGCTCGCTCGACCCTTTTTTTTTTTGCAGTAATTCTAACCGGAATAAGTACTACCATAAATCATTTGAACATATGAAATTGAAATTTTTTTAATGTAAAAAAGTAATTGAAAACTCCGTTGAAAACACGACTAAAAATGCAATTAGTTGGAGCTACTAATAGACATATAAATCATTTAAATACTATGAAAAAAGGATCTTGGAAACAAAATTTGTTTAAAACTTATTGCATCTAAATTATTGTACAGCACGGCTTAAATTCATTAAAAAAACTACGTGATAGGAAGATAGTTTTTCATTCATGATTGTTTAAATTTCGTTCGACATTTTACTATTCTAATTGATTAAAGATTTCTGGAAAATAAATTATTTTTACTTCATTAAGACAGCAACATTATGGCAGCAGGTGCAGTCTAGACAGTTGACATTTTTACTATCTCCGATTTTTCATGTGAGTGAAATTCGTGAATAAATTCTAAATAAGAGATGAGAATTCACTTGAAATTAACAATAATACTCATAATTAAAATGAGGAGTCATCTCAGACGCTTTGTATTACGCACATGTTATTGTATTTTTAATATTTGCTAGTTTGATTTTCACTGCTCTGACACTGACCGCCATGTTGGAGGCAGCGCTGATCTATCCAACACAATCTAGTCTCTTCATTGGTCTGAACTCTGGAAACTACGGTTGTTGCCAACGGTAAGCTATTAATTCAGCCCTATTTCAGCGCCACGTAAGAGAAATATATATATATATATATATATATATATATATATATATAGATTATCAGTTACAATTAGACGCAAACTGAACACAGTCTTCATTCATTTTCTTCTTTGAGTAATTTTAATACCATTGTGTCAGTCAAGGGGAAAATTCATCAATAAATTGACTCAGAATCTTGTGTAAATAAAGAGGTAGGCGTGGCATTTAAAGGGACAAAATGACAATAGATGTTTATTAAATCACCCGAAACTGTTGTTCTATAGGCAGTATCAGACTGAAATTTTGTCCGGATGTAGTCGCAAGTATATGGTATGTAATAAGATAGATATCAAAAAATGGAAATTTTGATATTGGTAGGGTGCTAAGTCCCTTTAACCAAACAATTTTGACAATTTATGCTCATCGCGTCGAGTGGCATATATAAGTGTCGTTTAGGGTGGCTGAAATCCTTGAATTTGCACTCAAATTTTAAACAGATATGTTTTCTTTTTCTATTCGCAGATATACAGAGATTATAATGTATAAGACTATAAGTCCAAAAATTATACTAAGAAAAACTGGTGCATAAAAATTAAAATAAGTGCAACGGGCGCTCGTCGTAAAGGGGTTAAGAAACATCAGATTGCTATTCTTAACACTTTGCCGTCCGCATTTCTCGTAAAAATACTTCTATTCGTAAAATGTTGAAATGATTGATTAACACCAGAATTTAGAACAAAATTTATTCGAAAATAAGTAAACTCTTTTCTTAACGTACTTGAAAAAGGGAATTTTGCATTCCAAAATTCTGGTGCCAATGTAGCATTTTAAGGATTAAAATTAAGTTACTTTACGTACGACACCAATGTGGTGTCGCCGGACGGCAAAGTGTTAAATACTGTTGCCACTGAGAAAAGTGTTCACAGCTTTGCTAGAATTTGTTTAAATAAAAATGAGTGGCTATGTACCGAAACTTATGAATAGCAAATGTTTTTTTTTCCTAAATAAATGCCTGTTATTAAATTAAACAAAATATACTTTACAGAAATTGTAGTAGGATTGTAGTTTTTATTTTATTTACAAGCGTGCTGTGTTCTTAAAAGTGATCTAAACGCTATCAGCCACAATTTTCAGGTATGATACCAGAATTTTCTTATAGAAAAATTCAGCTTGTTTAGTCGAGCGAATAAAAAATATGACTTTTTCTATAATAAAATACTGAAATTTTCTTTGAAATATTCTCTGACCGGTGGCTACCCTGTGTAAGTAAAGCATCATAAATGAATATCTTTAAATTTGTAACTATGTGTTTTTGCCACTTTTAAAGTGAATTTACAGTTTTATTAGTAATAAATATTCTTCATGCATTTTGGAAAATTAAAGTGAATTAAACTGAGTAAAAATATAATATCATCAAGTAACTGGGGAAACAATCTATTCAGTGTATCTGAAAATCCATAGAAAATATTGATTCATTTTTTAAAGCTCGAGTAACTAATAATACCCAAGTTTTCAAGATAAATTGAATTTTATATTTCTAACTAATGGCCACTTAGAAAAATATATATCTTAAAAACAACTTAGGATACAAGAAACGGTAACAAAATATTCACCATTTTGTAAAATAGAGCGTTTACAGACAAAGACTACAAGTTGATAAACGATTATTTTAATAATGCATTTTAAATAAATTGACTGCAATTGTAATCTAAACAAATATTTAAATTGCATGCATACATTGTCGCACTTAAAGGTAGAACGTTTTGGGGACAAAAAAAAAATTACAAATAAATCACTCGAATTATTTATTTAAAAAATTCGAAAAGATTTTTTTAAATATTACATTGTATTTTTAAAATATAATATAATATTTTATTTGGAAGTTAAAAATTCTAATTTATTTTATGTGTTCGCGTAATATAAAAGAATATCAGTAATGGTATTATAGAAAAGGTTGGTACATGTATACCATTATTTTACGCAAATTACTTATCGCAGAATGAAGTGACTAAACAAGACGAAATGTATAGAACGGTTTTTGAAAAAATTAACATTTTTTGAAACAACTTGAAAGAACAAAAACTTCTTCAAAGATGAGCTATATTGAAATTTGCATATATTGATATCATTTATCATGATATAGAACATCACGGGACACTGCATAAATGGAAGTGATGCACTCCTTTGTGATTCAATACAATAAGGACCGAACTGAAATAATTTTGAGCAAAGCAATCAACGGGGCCCGTTCACGTCATATGCTCTTAACCAATCAGATTTATCAGATTAACCAATCTTATAAAAACAAGCATCAACGATGTTATTTATTTATTTGGTGTTCGGAATTGACATTTGTAATATTTATGCTCTCGCTCTATTTATTATGAATAAGTGCACTTTTCTTATCCAATAGCTGTAGGAATCAGATTTCTGTGTTGCCTGTCAAAAGTATTCGCATACAATGCCTTTTGTGGCAGCAAGTTTTAGTTGTCATACGTCCAGAAAACACATGTGTGGTCGTAGCCTTAAACAGAAGAAACTAGATAGCTCTAAATGGCTCTTTATAATGGCTCTAGATAGCTCTTTTTGGCATCACCTAGTAATGCACGATTCATTTTACTTTCTGTGGTACATGTGAAATATACCTACTCTGCTTATGTTAATTTAACGATAGCTGAAATAAAATTGACACAATAAAACAACAACATAATTCAGTTGATATGCAGTATGCTACTCCATATATTGAACATAATTTCTGCATTTAAAAGTTCAAATTATGCATTCAGTAAAAACAAATTACAAGGATTTTCTTTAAAAATAAAGGATCCCATTTACCAATATAATCATATTTTACGTATCTTTAACCATCCTCCTCCTTTACATATTGAGCATTAATATACAGGGTGAGGTACATCTGAAATGCTTCAACAAACTTAGAGGGATGATAGTACTCATGAAAACGAACAAAAAATGCAGTGGAACATGGGGTCGCAAATGACGCTTAAAGGATGAAAATCGAGAAAATGCGTCTGGAAATGGACAAACTGAGACAAGAAAGAAACACTCCAGAAAATTATTTATTGCACAGAATAGGTACAACACAGCTCGTGATGTCCAGAGAAAACAAATATTTTACAACAATTGTTCAAAGTATCGACCGCGGACACACAGAGTACAGAGAGTACATCTACGGAGCAACGACTGGCGGACACGCTATGTGTAATAATGTCCGCGGTCGACACTTTGAACAATTGTAAAATATTTGTTTTCTCTGGACATCACGAGCTCTGTTGTACCTATTCTGTGCAATAAATAATTTTCTGGAGTATTTCTTTCTTGTCTCAGTTTGTCCATTTCCATACTCATTTTCTCGATTTTCATCCTTTAAGCCTTTCAGGGGAAAAGTACTTTTAGTACTAAAATGTTGAAATGAATGACTGGCACCGGAATTAAAAAAAAATAAATAAATAAGAAAAAGGCTATATTCCACATACATATTAAATGGAAAAGATTTTAGCAAAATTCTGGTGCCATTCTGGCGTTTTGGAATTAAAATTAAGTTGTTTCATAAACGTACCACTGCCCCTGAAATGGTTAAACGTCATTTGCGACCCCATGTTCCATTGTATTTTTTTTCGTCTTCATGAGTACATATTCATGAGAGTTTGTTGTATCCCTCTAAGTTTGTTGAAGCATTTCAGATACACCCTGTATATATCACTCACAGAAATTACTGGCTTTTTCTATTACAATGGGAATCATCAATAATACATGACTGATCTTCAAGCTAGATATGCGTCAAATTAAGATTTGTTTCAGGACAGGCAAAATATTATTGCTCTATGTATCCGGTTAATTTCATCGTCTTTATTTAACAATGTAAAATTGAAAATTTTAAGATCTAAAAATGTTATTCGTGCAGACAAAATGAAATTATAATTAAACATGCAGACATATTAAACAAAATAATTGAATTTTACATATCGAACACTGTCATAAAATACATAACACTACCATCAAACGCATCCGATTCAGTTCTACAAATAACAGTTTCAGCATTTAAAAAAATAATAACTTGCCAATGGATAAACTCATCAAAAAAGAACAAATGTTTGATTTAAAATAAACAATTTGCCACTTACAGTGGCGTAGCCAGGGAGAGGGTTCAACAGTTATCTATACCAGTAATAATGTAAAGCTTTCCTCGCATTGATTATCGCAGAAAATTTCCGAGTACATAAGTTAACCCCTTGAAGGGCACCGGTATATTATATATGTCACTAAATTTTAATCACAAAATGCCACATTGACACCAGAATTTTATAATCAAATTTTGAATGTATAAGGTACATGAAGAGAAGCTTTTAGATATTTTAAAATAAATTCGTTTGTGATTCCTGGTGTCATTCAATCATTTCAATATTTTAACTACAAGAGTACTTTGCCCCTGAAGGGGTTAAAGAAAAATTTACAAAATTAGTGATATACAGAGATTTTGGAAACCCACCCTGGCTACGCCACTGGCCAGTTATTTAATTTAAAAATGAAACTGATTTCCCTTTTCTTATTAAAATTAACCTCTTGCGTGAAAAGAAAGAAAAAATATCTTACAAAACAACGCTGAAGCCTGATTCTGATGGAAGTGTTAGCTAGCACTAATATGCAGAGTTGCCAATTCTCCTACTTATTTAATACCAGCATTTTCTTAGAGGAAATGTTTTTCCTTTAAATCTCAGAATGCTCCGCTTAAATAAAGAAAATTTTTCTGTAATAAAATACCAGTATCCAAAAAGCTGGGGACTTGGCAGCTCTGAATATTGTATACCAGTTCACAAAAATCTAACTTTCAGGCATATAAGGAGTAGGCAGCACTTTCCATTGAATATAATTACTGATAGGAATGAGAATTTACATCTTATTGAAATTGTAATGTATTGTGTTAAACACATATAAATAGAACTTATTGAGCCGGGCTAACAAGGATTCTACTCTACTGGCATTAACACTAAAACGGATATTTTGATCGGGACCAATTGAATATATTTCGATTCGAACCAGAAATTTCTTCATAAAATAAATCAAATATAAAACACATAGAAATAAGTTAAATAAGAAAGTTAAATAGTTTTTAAATAAAACTTCTGGTGTAAATTATTTTTATATGACTTGAGCAAAATTTTTGTACGTCTCTAGGTTTAGAGCGCTTTTCCATTTACCGACACGACACCGATTAAACGTACACGATTATCGTTATCCGACATCGATGGCATGTAAAATGCATTCATACACAACAAAATCACCTTTAAATCTGCAGAGGGAAAATTTTGTAGAGTATATGAATATAATTAATAAGGACTTTACGTTGCACATATAAATACTCATCAAACATTGGAAGCAAATGTTTGATTAGTATTTATATGAATATATTTTGCGTGCACCGGTGTCAGATAACGACAGTCATGTAATATTTATCTGTATCTTGTTGGAAAATGGAAAAGCGCTCTTAAGGCCAGTGGATCACAAGCGCTCGATCAGAAAACCGCCGCCGATGAATTTCAGTGCAGTGTTGCCACTCCGGTTATTGATAATTTGCATTAGCGGGATAATGAGGCGATGAAACATTTTGGATACCATTTGAATTATTTAATCCTCATTAATATATATATATATATATATATATATATATATATATATATCATATATCTAATTTCAGACGAATACCAGGCATCCTAAAAGTTAGCGGTATGTGTAAAAACTGTCATGTTTCTGATATCGGTTTTGTATGAAGCATTTGATACTCCAATTTAAACAGTGTAAAACTGCAATGATACCGATGCCTTACCAGCATTCTAAATGCGAATATCTGAATGCTACTTGAAAATTGAAGTATCCGACAGCATACTGACAATCTATCTTCATACAAAATTTAGATCAGAGGACTTGAACTCGTGACTCGCAACCCACTAAGCTACCGCATTCTCAATTATAATAAAATCCTTATTTAAAGACAGAAACGTGATTAAATAAAAGAAACATTACCATTCGGAATTTCTCGTGGCAAACAAATTTCAGGCAAAACATTTCAAGACACCTAAATTGTATATATATTTAAACATACACATGGGTTTATGCTTATAAATATGAAATAACATTTTGTCAATTTTTAAAGCATTCTCTAAATTCAGAAAATATTTTTTTCGAATGCAATAAAAGAATTGCTTTCAGAAGTACTCTGACATTTATTATTACTTAGTCTTTCCATTTTTCAGTTTTTGTATCTAAAAACAAAAGACACAAATTTAATTTTTGCTCAGCCAAATGCCTTTTTATGTCACTTCTATTTCAAAATTGACAGACATTATATTGTAGGAGAAAGACAGACACATTATTTTCGTCATTAATTTCAAAATAGAAATTTTGTTAAATAGGCCTTGTAACTTTTCAAAGAGAATGTTAAAACGAATGACTTCTAGAATAATGGCGTATGTAAAAGATAAATATCGAAAATGTTTAATTTAATATTCTATGAAACAATATTTTTGAATTAAATTTTATTAAATATCAAAATTAAAGTTCATATACATATTTTTATTATAATTATTACAATGATTAAGGTAAATTTATTAAAATAAATTTAAGTCTTAAATTAAAATTTATTAAACATCAATATTTCGAAAATAAATTATTTTAAGTGACAATCATTTTCAATTGTGATAAACTTAATTTTAAAATTAACGAATTGTTTCACTGAATTTAACAAGCAGTTTCTATTAATCCTTTCCGGCACAGTGGTCCCACTCCGGGCACACCTAATTTTTATTCCAAACTTGCATTCGACACCAAGAATATTTAATAAAATTTTCCTTCTACAACAGAAGCTTAAAATAAGGAGTTCTTATTTTCTAAAAAAGTCGTTTGTAAATTCCGGTGTCAGTCAGTAATTTCTCATTTTACCAACAGACTTTGTCTGTGCCGGAAAGGGTTAACCCCTTGAAGGGCGCCGGTATATTATATATACCACTTAATTTTAATCCCAAATTACCATAATCACACCAGAATTTTTAAATCAAATTTCGAATTTATAAGGTACATGAAGGAAAGCCTTTAATTATTTTAAAATAAATTCGCTCATGAATCTTGGTGTCAATCAATCATTTCCATATTTTAGTTCCAACAATACTTTGCCCCTGAAGGGGTTAAGAGATCTGTTATTTAAAACTATTTTTCTTGTCATTTATTCTTATGTGGGCGTTTATATACGAAATTTTAAGTTAGAAAAGTTACTTTAAGTAAGTAGTTATTCTTTCTTTTAACCCATTTGCAGCATTAGAGTCCATTTCAAGAATTCCTTTCAGAAATTCCTTAATTATACCGGAAAATCCGAAAGTAGTATTTTAACTTTAAATAATCATGAAAATTTTGTCATTAATAAAGCAAAAATTACTATTCAAAATTTCTGGTATGTATTTCGATCCTCTGTATACAAAAAGGAAAATTCATGAACTATCGCATATTTGCGCTAATGATCGAAATGTGTTAAGGGAACACATCATTTATGTTTCTTATAACGTACTTGAATACAAACATTAATTGAGATTTTAAAAATGCATATTTTTCTATATTTCCAAAATCTATATTTTTTTATCTTTTTCTATTAAATATCCTTTTACTTACACTATTTTCCAATGGCGGTTCGTCAGGCGGTCCACATTCACTTCAGTACCAGTATTTTATTAACTAAAATTCTGTTTGTTTGATCATAGAACATTCTTCGAATAGAAAATGTCAAATATAAATATAAGAAAATTCTGGTAGTAAAGCGATTGCGACCCCTCTGACGAGTCGCTACAACTATTTTCTCACATAGGCATTAAAATCATGAAGCATATTTCAGATTTCTTTATTCGAAAGTGCTATAATTAACAGCATAAGCAAAATATCTAACTAATGAGGTTTTTTTTTATTTCAGAACATTTTGACATGGTTTTCAAGTTATGTACCAGCATTCAGAAATGGAAAAAATAATACGAGGGGTGTTTGAAGGTACGAATTGACACTGTGGATATAATTGAAGTCTTTATTCAAAAGCAATCACCAGAGGTCTGAGTACAACTGTCCCACTGTTTTACGAGCCGAAGGAGTCTCTGTTCCCAGAATTCCTGCTGCTGTGACAAGAGCCAGTACTCCATTGTGTCCTTCAGTTCGTCGACCGAGTTGAAGCGCTTCACTTTGAGATTTTTCTTAGCCGACCAAACGGTTCGGCCGTGATTACGGTGTTTGCCTCGCCTGGTCTCAGGTCATCACGCAATCACTCCCTACCTTCCACTCAGAGGCGTAGCGTCAAGGGGGGCACAGATCACTTTACTACCAGTATTTTTATATACTATGTTTGTCCTTCTTTAATTCATACCGTTCAAAGATTAAATAAGGCCAAATGTAGTATATAATTATACTGGTAATAAAATGATCGTGCCCCCCCCCTGACGCTACGCCACTGCTTCCACTTTTTCACTGACTTGTCGGACAAATAGTCTGTCCCGTATACGGCCACCATCCGGCGATCAATATTATCCGGTTTAACTTATTCCGCAGTCAGAAATCTGATAATACCTTGCTGCTCCTCAATCGTCGAATTTTGCAATGGGAAAGCTATGAGGTCCTCACACGTGCTGCCGCATCACTTGGACGGGACACACAACTGCCTGCTTTTCTCCTGCTTTATGCGCGGAAGCCTGCTCATGCGCACAACCACGCCAAATCTTGATTCGCGTCCATAGATGTCTCAATACCTTATACCAAAGCGGCATATTAAAATTTCAACCGGTTTGGTTGTTAGAACGTTTCGTAACTTTCATTTGAACACTACTCGTACATTCGATACAAAGACGTGAATTCATGTTATTTCGATATTTGGAACTCCGACATAAAGCGTCCCGTTTGTATTTTGTATGTCACATTGTTT
The DNA here is from genome assembly GCA_963931845.1 of Maratus michaelseni. Taxonomy (NCBI): domain Eukaryota; kingdom Metazoa; phylum Arthropoda; class Arachnida; order Araneae; family Salticidae; genus Maratus; species Maratus michaelseni. Next base: position 189,868,894 of record OZ007599.1, on the reverse strand, counting down.
CTTAAAATTATACACAATATTTGTATTTATTCAATCAACATATTGCGCGTATAGATAGAGAGTGGCCACCTGTCACGAATATTTTCAGGAAGACATCATTATTTTCTTATAACAAAACTCTCCTTATTTAATTGCACGATTAACCTTTTTCCCTCCACTGACATCCATACAGTGGCATACTAATTTTAATCCCCAAATGTCACAATGGCGCCGGAATTTTCGATCAAATTTATTTGAAATTAAGTCAATGTAAGTACATAATAATCCGAAAATTTTGTTTCGGAATTCCGGTGCGTCATAAAATTTGGGGATTAAACTTCACCGTATAGGTGTCAGTGGAGTACAAAAGGTTAAATAAGACTTTTTAAGCACATGCAACCCAAATTATAGTTCAAGTCCAAGGAAGACACTGAAACCTTGCACAGTCATATTGCCCATACCGGCATGGTTTTGAACCCGCGAGAATCGCACTAAGGATGACCATTTGGACTCAAGAATGTATCTATACAACACTGTAACGAAATTTCGTTAAAATACAAAAATCGTACTGGCAATCGGTAAGCCTTTCCGTATTTCAAAGAGAAAAAATGCGAAAATTCCAGGAAATTTTCAGTGATTTCTGAAATATCCGTTCTTAAATTGTTCGTTTTATTAAAGATATCTTCCGTTTCTTAAGGGATTTTCACTTTGTTAAAATAACTTTCATAGTACAACAAATTATCGCATTTAAAGGACAACATTATATTACCATAATTTTGGGCGTATAAGCCGCAACATAACAAAATCTTTTTCCCGAGTAGAAATTTTATTTAATATAATTTAATTTATTTCTATTTACTACTTATTTGATTTTATTTATTAAATGAAACTTTTCGTTTGAAACAGATTTATTTTAGACGCGGCTTCAACATTGGAAAATAAGGTATATCAGGAGAAAGTTTCTACTTGAGTCAGTTTTCAGTAAATAGCCAGCACTTACCGCGATGGGACTAGAACTCCGGATCTTCGGTTTTCCAGCTATTTGACTTGAGCACATAGCATATACAAGTTGACTATACAAACAACTCTCTCAAATATTATTATTTATTTAAAATACCTTTTGTGAAACTTAGCAAAATGTCAATAAATGTGAAAAGGTTTTTCGGTAGATACATTTTTTACATCAATATATAATTCTGAATGTTCCACACATTTTATTGCTATAATTTTAAGTATTTGGCTTTTTTATTTGAAATTTTGTAAAAGACAAATTTAACTATTTGAAGAAAGAACTGTAGATTATTTTCCATGTCAAACATATTTTTCAAGAGCAATGTTTTTTCCCCTTCAAACATGTACTTTTTAAAATTTTTTGTGAGAATACGAATTATCTCATCATAATAATCTTAACAGAAATATTTACTCCATGCTGTTTAAAAAATGTTCAGTATAAATCAGACTCAGATAGATAATTGTCAACCTAATTAAATGATAAATAATTATATTTGAGATTTGCTTAAAGTTTTACGCACAATACTGTTAAACTGAATAATTTAAAGACAATTTTATTTTAATTATCTTGTGATATGTAAGCCAAATTTTAATTTGAACTAAAAATTAGAAAGAACCTGTAATATTTAATTTTCAATCGCCTACGACTTTAGAATAAAAATTACATATTTTGTTTAAATCACTTAACAGTTAGATTTTATTAAAAAAGACAAAAATAAAAATAAAATGATTATTGAAGTTTTAATTTACATTCGTACTATTTGCCATAACATAGAATATTTAACCATGTAGCCCGCGGGCCACCAAGCAACCAATACAGTAGAAAAACTTGCCTTATTTTATGATGGAAACTTTCAGAGTAAATAAGGCGGTGTTTGACTGTCAGAATTACTGGTCGCAAAGGCAAAAAGATTTATACTCTCCAATTTAATCTGATCATATCTGTCAGACCTCTAAAATTTTTTACAACTATCCATTCTTTCTCTCTTATCAAATACCACAAATCATAAAAAAGCAGCGTCAAAAAACAAATAACACATTCGAGTCAACAATTGAGGGGGTCGGGGCAAGGAAGTGCCAAGCCACATTTTTGGTGCAATAAATCTAACACTGTAATTTGTTGCTTAATATTGTAAATTATGATATACAACATATAATTTGTTTCTATTGTCACTTGGTGGCAGCATATGGGACAGGTTTCGTTTTTGCCCCAGATGTTTATGCTCCCAATGAAGATAGTTAATTTACAAAAAACGTAACAGTTATATCATTAAAGTAATGCCATATTGTTACTCAGAATATCTTAAATGTTACTAACACAGTGGCGAAAAACTTTAGGTTATACATCTTGGTTTGAGTATTTGATCAAATTGTCAAATTGAAATATATCAGAAGTTCCAAAATGGGCTTGGCTCTCTCTTGTCCCGTCCCCTTCAATTGCTGAATTTAAAATTTTTGTCTATCATCTAGGGCACCATAATCAAGTTTCACTGACAAATGGGTACATTTTTCGGTTGTCTAACCGTACCTCCTTATTGGAGATTAAATATTTCTTTGAAAATTCAAATTCCTCTCCATTAGTAATCATAAAATCAACTCATACTATGCAAGGTACTGCTAAATCCTCAATCACATAAGAAGGACATACCGTTTTAAGAGAACGAATTTTAACTGCTAGGTCAATCGTATCTTTTTTATTAACACTTTTGACCGTTTAATGACTTTACCGTGAAATTTGCATGTAGCATTCACTCATAGGAAAAATATTTTAACCTTTAATTGCATAGTGAAATAAATTTCCATAACTGTTTATTTAACTTTTAACAAATAAATCAACTTCTTCGCCACCACGATATTTATATAGAAATATTAATCCAGTAAATTTTCCATGAACTATGTTGCTGAAAAAGTTAAAAATCTATCTTAAAATTTCTGGTGTCTAATATTTAATGTATGTATAAAAAAACACATTTGTAAAAGAAAAACTCATGCAAAGAAGGGTTAAAATAAATTTCTAACGAAATGAATGAAATTTCTAACGAAATGACTAACATTTGAGATATTTGTTCCAGTATCCCAGAAAGATAGGACTACAAACCATTCCAAATATTAAAAAGTTACGATAAATCCTCAAGACTTACCATTAAAGTATTCAATACAACAGTGTACTCTGTAATATCGTACATCAGCTTTTGATCCTCCCTACAAAAGTAATTCGCCCGTTTCACTATCTGCCATTGGCATTAAAATGGCGATTCCTCTCTCAGTGAGATATTAATGCTTGTTCTCTTGATTGTCATCCATGCTAAGGATATTGAGTGTTATTTTCTCAAAATTTAGGACACGATTCTTATACCTGACTTTCTCATTTAGAAGAATTATGAATTGGGGAAAGAGGGAGAGAAGAAAAACATATTGATATTAGCTATCTGTTTGAAATCCAGAGAATTGAGAATGGTGTCTGGGAATAATGGAATACAGTATCTATAATTGCAGCAGAGGACAGTTTAAGTTCCAACAAATTAAAATTTACGAAAAAGTCGTTGACGGTTTATCAAAAGATGTCATAGCTTTACCATAAAACACGGTTCGCACGCTTTTACCACAATTTTTAACACTTTACCGACCGGCCGTCGATTTATCGACGTTTGCTCCTCAGCTCTTACCGACCGGCCGTCGATTAATCGACGTTTGATTCCCAGCGCTTACCGACCGGCTGTCGATTATTCAACGTTTGCTCCCCAGCGCTTACCGACCGCTCGTCAATTAATCGACTTTTGATCTTTCTGTTAGATTTGGTTAGGTTAGATTGACAAGTAGCAAGCAGCAAGCATTCTTTATTCAGATAATCGGTGTTTTTTTATAAGCTTTAGCCCTTTAGAACAGGTTTCGCTTGTAAATACAGCAACGTCCCATTACACAAAGGTGACTGTTTCGAGCGCTATCATAGTTTAAAAAAATATTAAACAACTTCTTTTTTCGACAAATATTGTTATATGGATTGTAGTATATTTTATGTAAATAATAAACTGAAAACGATTGTAATACATAAAATAAATATTGTTTAACACTAATATGATTAACCCCTTCACGACGAGCGTCCTTTACAGAACTTTTAACCTTTTACCACCGGTTTTTCAAAACAGAAAATTTCACCTAATTGAATCCCAGAAATGCGAAGATTTAATGAGGCAAATCTTACATTAAAATATAACTGATGGGAATAATCGAGGATTCTGAGCATCTTATGCGTCACGTATACGTGTCGCTCGTCCCCAAGGGGTTAAAGTAAAAGATTTATTAAATTTCGTTACCCTAGAATAACACGAAGCGTACAATTTTACCAGAGTTTAAGAAAAGCGCATATATTCCCGCGCGTCAGTCTAGGCCGAAACCAAGCCGGTGTCTCGGACGATCTGCGGCTGACCGGGCGGTGAAAGGGCATAGTATGTTCGAACCGCTACCAGTCGGTAAAGTGTTAATAGAGAATTTCTATTTAATATTTTAATAGCAGAACTTGAATTCGGATAATTGTGTTTAAATGCAGGTTTTCTAATAATTTTTAGCATTTAAATAAGGTGAAAAATTATATTAAAAAATTGTGGTATGTACTTACGAACCCTGTAAAATCCTAATTAAAAAAAAAATTATCCCTCACAATGCAAAAGTGATCTTTCAACTTTTGGACTAATGTTTTAGAAGTATTATTGTCACCAAGAATAAAGGCCACAAAAATCTGAAACCAAATGCCAGTTACATTTCATGATGGCATACTGCTATGTTTCAAGTATATTATATAATTAGAAAGAATTCTCTAAAACTCTCATTAGAGACATGAACACATACCTATCCGGAAATTTATATCTTAGAACAAATTTACCGTAGATATTGTGCAATTTTAGCGACACATTTGAGGCAATTTTATCGTTACTTGCTGAGTCAAATGTAGAAACTTAAAGTAATATAAACCCAAGTTTATTCAAGATAAAGAAAAAAGGACTCTTCCTGTTTTCACTACAAACTACCTACTATTTTTGACAGACTCATCACAAATTTAAGATTTCAGAAAATAATAACATCTTCAAAGTTTGAAACTTGATTTATTAAGATAACAAACGACAAATTTATTCACATTTTAAACAAATCAATTCACAATTTCATTTACTGATTTTACAACTTGAATAAATAAATAAGAGAACCGTGATCTCCAAAACAAGCTTTACTCAGCTTCGAACTTGTTCTAACGTTTCAATCGCATGTAGTAGCATACGATCGGAAATATATACTATTATCTATCGCTTCCTTGGAGTGGCTTGTTAGCGCTTCAAATGTATTTGGAAGATTGAGTGGAATACGTTAATGGAAGCAACACACGGAAAATTTCAAAAGTTGTGTATAATCCAAGAGCTGACAACAACTAATTTTAGAGCGATTTGATTACTGGAATTTGAGCTTTCGTCTACCTTAAGAGATAGAATTAGCGTTAATTTCTTCATCGACGGATTTACTAGAGGTAAACTATCACACGGTGCGTTTTCGAACGTTTTCCTCTTGAAACATGTTTATGGGGAAATATCTTATATTCTCAATGAAAAGGCAGTACATGCATTGTAAACTGAAATGTCTGATATGAATGTGTTCAATTTTAAAACGTTTTAAAATGTCCTATTTTTGAAAAAAAAAATTAATCTGTTTTAATAAGAGATTTGTGGAAGATTTACAACTATTCTTCTCAAATCATCTTTAAAACTCTTTTAGAGGCAGATAAATGAGTTTCTGTAATAATGAATTTACACCAGAGTTTTTGAAAAACAAATTTGAAAATAGGGATCTACATATTTACAGTTATTTTCCAGAAATTTATAAAAGTATAATTTTGTTCAAACATTGAAGTAAAAATTTAAAATGATTAATGTTAAGTGTTATACAGTACATCCCACTGTCATTCAAGGGGTTAAAATATGGTTTTTAGTATTTTATCGAAATAGAATATACACAAATATAGTCTTACGCAGAATAATCTTACGCTGTAATTTTTAACAATCGAAACATTGAATCCTATGTTCTTTAACATCAAGAAAGCTGAATTAGAAAAGGTGTGTAGATAGAAAATGTCTTATCCATTCCAATAGGACAGATATTATCCATTAAAAATATTTTTGCTTTCTACAACGAATAATGTGTTTGTAACATGATAATTTATATTATTCCAATATCATCCTGAATTGTGTTATTGAAAATTGATATGTTAAAGGTCTTGTTATGGTAATTAAAGAACCGTGGAAGCATGCAGAGCTGCAAACCTTCAAATCTTCTGAGTAACACAATATTCGAATAGAAACATTTCCTTTATTTAACCGGTTACTACTTTCAGGAGTAAATATTTCACTGTAATTTTTAAAACTCAGCCGAATTTACAACCAATTTTTAAAATAAAAAATGAATGATTTTTCACGTAAGCAGAATTTTATTTTGAAATTCGTGTACACGTTTTGATTAAGACTAATTAGTTTAAATAAAAACATTACTTCAAAGTATTAAATAAAACGGTTATTTCTATTACAAAATATTGTTACACTAAAAAGCTAAGATATGGCAGATCTGCAAACGTAGTCATACTAAAATATCCGATGATTCGCTGGTTAGTTACAGATGATTCGTGCCGTTCTTTGAGTACCAAGTTTTCCGAATATTAAACTTATAAAATGACAGAATTCTGCTTGAAATAAGGTGAACATTACCTTTAGGTAATTGTGGTAATATAGTTCGAGGACAATGCGAAGCATAAGTAACTAAGCAATGATATACATAGTGATTATCTAAAGCGTACAGTAAGCATTAAAAAAATACTGTATTAAACGTACTGTATATCATTAAAATACAAAAAAGAAAAAGAAAACGAAAATAGAAAATTTCCAACTTTTAAAACTTTTTTATCGCAAATTTCACATTATTCTTCCTTAAGGTTTTAGTCAGGAAGTTTAGCCAAAAAAAGCCGCGCTCTGTTAACCCTTAGATGTCCAGAGTATAACATTTGCAACACTCTTTATTGAACTTTTAATAAATAAATTAAGTTATTCGTAACCACTATATTTATATCGAAATATTAATCCTCTAAGAAACACACGAATTTACTATTAGATAAAGTTAAAAATATATCTTAAAATTTCTGGTGTCTAATCCTTAACCCTTCAATGCATGAATTTAGTACTTATATTAAGAATTATACACCATAAATTTTAAGGTATATTTAAATTTTTATTTAGTAGCATATTTATGTGATTTTTACAGGATTAATATTTCGATATAAATTTAGTGGTTGCGAAGAACTTGATTTATTTATTAAAAGTTAAATAAAAATGTTTAAAATTTGATACTCTAGGCATTTAACCCTTTCCGGCACAGTGATCCCACTCCGGGCACACCTAATTTTAATTCCAAACTTGCATACGGCACCAAGAATATTTTAATAACATTTTGTGTCTATAATGAAAGCTTAAAATGGGGAGTTCGTATTTTCTCGTATGTCGTTTGTGAATTCCGGTGTCAGTCAGCAATTTCTCATTCTACGAACAGACTTTGTCTGTGCCGGAAAGGGTTAAGGTTAATAAAGTGTTTTTTTTATCTAAATGGCAGTAAATTATAGCGCTTCTATGAAAAAATGTCGTCGTCACAAAATTGTTTTGGAACTGTTAACATGTTCTGGCAGCTCTTTGTGACTAAATCGTGAATCGCACTAAACCATAAGAAAATCTGCGTATAAAAAATTATACCATTGCACATATATTTAAAATATTTTCGCTGCATTATTTAAATTTTTAAAGATCTACATGTGATGACACTTTCATTACTACGCATTTTAGTTGTAATTTAATTTTTAAAAAATCTGCTATTCTTCCCTTTTTTTAATTTCTTAGAAACCGATTTTGAATGATCAATCTTGTTTAATAAATTAAATAAACAGTACAGGGCTCCCCAGTGATACATTTTTTTATACCAGTAATTCCGAAGGTTACGTTCCATGTTAGGTTTTAAACCATTCGTTTCCAACTACGAGTATACTCGTGGATTTGCAATCTAAAATTACGAATTCGTACCGGAAATTTCGAAAGAATAATTTTTATTTTAAGTAATCACGAAATGTCTGTAATTAAATAAAGTAAATATTGCTATTAGTACTTTTTGGTATGAATTCGAACTTTCTAAATAAAATAAAATTCCGGTAATTTTAACCCGGAGGTGAACGTGTTATAAACATTTGAAATGACATTCTAGTTTGGTTTCAACAAAATTTGCAAGAGAAATATAATAAGGTACGTTTTCAAGAAGTAGTTTTCCAAAAAGGGCCGAGAAAGAGTCCTGGTACTAGAAATAAATCATAGACGCCTTATTAATAATTTTTTTTTCGACTGTTTAATTTAAAAAAATAAAAAATAAAAGACCCTTCTAAAAAAAAAAACACTTTACAAATTTATATACGTTTAATTCAGTATCTTTTTAAAATACTTATTAAACAATGGCTTTTTAATTTTTGATTTGAAATTATTCTTTTCGTTTTTTATTTTTTTTTTTACATTTGGACAACTCCAAATGCATTGAAAAATAATTGGTTATCGACCGATCGTTTTTTATCCTTTTTATCCTGTGAAAACATTTAAAATGAGAAACCACGACAGTAATTCCTTTCGTCGTTCCCATTCAAATATCCTTTAAATCATTTATCAGCCCAGGGGAGAACGTAAGCGTCGCTCTTTAAATGCTAATAAATGAAAGTTTCAGGAAAACCTTCTTTAAGTATTCTCTGTTCCTCCACCGGGTATAACGAACCATTAGTTTTGCAATCAACTATATTCCTTTAAATTAAAATTTTATTTTTTTAATGAAACGAAATCAATAATTTGCATGGGATTCAAACTATTCAAACTGACGAAACAACTTGAAAAATGTGTAGAAATATTGATGATATAAATGTATGTTAAAACAAAAATTCTATATCTCCTATTTCAAGCAAATAATTATTAATTAAAAGATAATAGAGTCTGTAATTAAGATAAATCATTTGAAACATTTTTAGTTTAACCCATTTAGGGGCAAAGTACTTATGTTGCAAAATATGGTGAAATAATTAAATGTCACCAGAAATTAAGAACTTTATTTGAAAAAAAGAAACAGCTTCTATTCATGTATATTATAAAAGCAAAATTTTATTCCAAGCTTCTGGTACTATTCGGGTATTTGAGGTATAAATTAAGAGGGATATCTCACACCTAAGCGTGCTTCAAGGGGTTAACATAATCGAAAAGCAGTGGCATACCCAGAGTGGAAAAATTACCAGTATTTCATAAAAGAAATTCCCCCTTATATAGTCGCAGAATTCTTATGCAATTCTGATAGTGAAATTTTAAAATTTTAATTTAAAGACACACTTTTATAATTTCGAATGCTTTGCGACATTTTTTACAAAATTTGGCTGACAAGTATGTTTTTTAACCGGACCAGATTTCGTAAAATGTAATTAAATTTAAGAGAAGAGAAATAAAATGTCATAGCATTGTGTAAAAATAGAGAAAAGGTACTTAACCCTTCTTTGCATTGTGATGGAAATTTCCATCATTGTTTATTTAACTTTTAATAAATAAATCAACTCCTTCGCCACCATTATATTTATATAGAAATATTCATCTAGTAAATTTCCCGTGAACTATGTTGCTGAACAAAGTTAAAAATCTATCTTAAAATTTCGGGTATCTAATATTTAATATATGTATAAAAAACAATTGTAAAAGAAAAACTCATGCAAAGAAGGGTTAAAACATTTATTTATTTAAAATAAATTTTAAGTTATTGCAATTCCTATCTTTAATTTCATAAAACAGAACATAAGGAGCATCAATAAATCAGATGAAATAAATTGAAAATTGAAGTTCTTTATCAATATATTGAAGTTTGTTCGAGTTGATTATATTGAAGTTTTGTCACTGGGAAAATACTGATACACTGAAAAGACAAAGACTGAGAAGAATATATTCAAAAGATAACGGAATAATTTTAACCCTTTCTGGCACAGACAAATTATGTTCGTAAAATGAGAAATTACTGACTGACACAGGAATTTACAAATGACTTTTTTAGAAAATAAGAACTACTTGTTTTAAGCTTTCATTATACAAACAAAATTTTATTAAAATATTTTTGGTGTCGTATGCAAGTTTGATATTAAAATTAAGTGTGCCCGGAGTGGGACCACTGTGCCGGAAAGTGTTAAGGGAAACGGATACTTTAAAAATAACTTATCACATATTTATAATTATCGGATACTTACAAAACTTCCTCACAATATACTGGGGATGTCTAAATCATAGCTGCCGACTTGTTCGTTTTCTAATACACGTGAAAAAAATGGTCATTTTTAATGCCAGATTTAAGAGATTAAAAAGAGCAAAATATTTACTGTTACACTTAGGGATTAGAAAAAGCATAAAATTTGGTAGCTGAAATTGAAATACATTGTGAGAAAAGAAAATCTGAAGTTTAACATTTTCGTCATTTTTCCTTAAAGATAGTTTAGGTAATCCAGTTTTTGATTATCATCCATATATAAAAAGAAATTAATGTTGTAACAGGGTTTAACGTTTTAACTACAATTTTTAATAGAGTTTTTCGCCTTATTTAAATGCAGAATGCATTACAAATACTGCAATTAAACGAAGTGTCTGCAATTTCTACTATTTAAATATTAAATAGAAAAATTCGTTTAAAAGTTTTCGTTAAAAGCGTTCGAACCCTGTGTATAACAACAACAACAAAATCATGAGGGTGTGATAATAACTTTTTTTTCTTTTACTTATACAATTAGTGGAAAACAAAGAACAAACCCAACTTTTTTCTTCATTAAATTACCACGGATCAAGATAATTAGGAAAATGTGATTCAATTTTCATTAAGTTATAAAAGAAAAGGTTTTACGATTTTCTATAATTTTTTAAAAGTAAAATTGATATTAAAGTGAAAAGTGCCTAAACCAGATAATTAGTTACCATAAAAATTATACAAACTTTCAAAATATTAAAACATTTTAAATCCATCAGTTATCGAAAAGGAGAACGACATACATATTTGTGCTGCCGGAAATAAAAAAAAAAAGATACACCTGCCTTTATTCGCAGGCTGTTTACTATAAAATCACACCAAAGTTGTCATTAGTCTTGGAATAATGTATTTTATCAAAATATGAATGCAAACTTTCGAAAAGGGTCGTCTACTCATAAAAAAACACACGTACTTAGATTTTGCCAGTAAAGTTTACTCGACGTTACAACACGTTACAACGTGAATAGAAAGTTATAACACGCACTTTTGACATCGAAGAGTTCATTGGGCCAAGGCAGCCCAGAAAAAGAAATAGTTTAAAGCTTCTAATAGTTTAAGACTTCTAATAGTTTAAAGCTTCTAATAGTTTAAAGCTAGTTTAAAGATTTTTTATTTTAAAGCTTCATAGAGTTAAACAAGAAAGTATCTTGATGGTAGGACTACAAATTGAGAGAAATGAAGTGAACACCTCACTGGGAAATCTTCCACGGTCATAATAGTAAAATTATAGAGACATTCTACGCATAAAATCAACGAAAAGCTTTCATCCCCCATTTTTTTTATAAGAAACTTTCACATACATTTCCTGGTTACAGTTTTAAATTTTCTTATATGTGATATACGGTCCCTTTCGACTTTCTAAAAGTAAAATTTCGCTATGTCACAAGAAATAATTATTGAAATTAACTGTCAACTTATACACTCATGTTTTCGACGATGATCATTCTGTCTATGTAAAAATTGATGTAAATCACAATACAGGTTCGTATGATTTTTCTACAATTTTTTATTGAATGTCCCCCCTTATTTAAGTGCAGAAAAGTATTGCAAACTCTGCAATTAAAAGAGGCGTCTACAATTTCTGCTATTTAAATATTAAATAGACATTTTCTCTTGAAGATATGCGGTAAAAGCTTACGAACAATGTAATATATTTAATATCAATTTAGTAATAATTTTCATAATTTAAATTATGATTTAGAGTGTAAAAAACGCTTAAAATAAATTTGGATGCACTGTATCTCACGGAAAGAAAGAAAATATTTATCAGAAAGTATTTTTGGAAGTTTTGCATTAAAGTTTTTCACATGAATTTAACCTTAGCGTCCTCAAGTTTTGACCTCTTCTAACTCAATGGAGATTCAACAAAAATACAAAAACTCTATACATTGCTGTGCTGACTTAATAAAAGATAATGGGTCATCCGGAAAACTCTGCATTTTTTCAAACCGAAGAGCGGTTTTGTCTAGTTATTTTGCTATTGCTGAAAAGGCGTGACCTTGAATGACACATATATGTACATTCGGTCTTTTCTGCTTACACTGCAAAATGTCGTTTCTGTTGTGACATAATATTTGTTTCAGTCAAGCGCTAAGAATGGATAACCAAAAAGTTCAATTCCGTCTTCTTATGCTTTTTTATTTCAAGAAAAGTAAAAATGCTAGTCTGACTACTCGTAAAATTCGTGTTTTTACGATATGAAAAACGTGCTTTTTCAGTTGCCACAGTTCGAAGGTGGTTAGAGAATTTTAAGCTAGGAAATTGCATCCATGAAGATGATGCCCGTTCTGGACGAACATCATCTGTAAAGGAGGAACTCTTAAAAGAAGCTATCGCTGAAAATCCACGTTACACATTTCAGGGACTGTCACTCAGACTAAATATTTCAAAAAGCATTGTGCAAGATCATTTAAATAGCTTCTTTAAAGAGGTCGTCCTTTACTCTCATTTATGGTCATCCAGTGCGAACATCATATATATAATTATTATCTCTGGAGTAATAGAGTTCCATGCGTAACGTATTTTTATCGGTAAAGCCGCCTGGTTGCAGATCTAATGAAACAATTAAATTAGTAAATTGCATAAAGCTGAAACCATCATCTGGATACCTTAGTGATAGAACACTGGAGCTTACTGCCGAAATCCCAGGAACGAATCCTAAACTAGGTACTTTGCTCAAACTTTTTCAAATTTAACCCCCACCTACAAAGAATAAGAAATATTCTATTAAATATTTAAATTACAGTATTAAATTTATCTTAACGCCTTATTTATTATATTTGTTCATAGATTTTATATTTTTCTAGAATTAAATAAGCCGACAAAATAGGTTAAAGTACCGTGGTAGAAGTGTACACATTTTCCATTTTACTTAATTTTTATTTAAATTAGAATTCAAATTAATAATGTTCTGATGCATCAATTATAATTACAACATAAAAGAAAATATATGTAAAGACGCGAATTTGACTTGACGTCCACTTTTTTAAATGAGTTAAATTTTGCCAGTGTTCAACTTTGTAATTCTTGAAGTTTATAATTTTAATTAAGAAACTTCAAAGCTTCAACAAATATAAAATGTAATCTATGGACCCAAGACCTTTTGTGTTTTTTAGTGATCTCATTTAATTAACAAAAGCAAATCGTGAAATCTAATTTTCATTCTAGTTTTATAAGTTGTAAGTTCTTCTTTCTATTCTAAGCGAGTAATTTCCCTGTCAAAAGAGACGTGATTCTAAGAAAGATATTTTTTAAATTTGAACAGGTAATACTTATAAAAGAAGAATCAAATTAATTGTTTCACCTTCATGTAATACTTTAAGAAGAATTGTGAAACAAAGGATGAAAAGTGTCAAAAATTATACATTTTTGTCTTCTCATATGAGAATTAAAATATGTCTGCTTACTTGAGAAATATATCGCGGAGTATTCAAAGGATTAATTTATTTCCTCTTGACAGACTATCTGAAAAAAGAACATTTATTCAATAGTGTAAGTATATAATTAATGTTAGAAATATGTAAGAGAAGCCTATATCAGAAGAAATATCTCTCATAAAAGTTAAATATTTTTAAAATATTCTGCTTATGAAAGAAATGTGACGATATACAAGATCATTAGAAACACCCCTTCGAAATACTTTAAGAAGCGGTGAAAAACAGGCTTGCCAATTTCGCTTTACTTTTTAGCTAGAAATACCATGTTCATACCAGAAATTTTAGTTTATGTAATTCCAAAAAGTCTGTCAATAAACAAAGGAAAAACTGCTATTTTGAATTTCTAGTGTGTATTTAAAAATTCTGAATATGAAATGAAACTAAACTCGCATCCTTCGTAGAAACCACTAGATCAAACAAAATTCGTATATGAAGCTAGAGTCGCAAGACATTATTCAGTCAAAAATTCAGGGAGTCCTACTCCAATTCGAACCCAAATTTTTGTTCCCGGAATCATCTTCAGAAAAATAAAAATATATCAACGAAATGTTCGATTATTTTAATATGTTTTTCAAAGCAATGCCATCGGTAAAAGTATGGGGAGCGTACAGTACTTCGTTCAGTGACAACTTATTAAATTTTAATTACCTTCTACAAGTCTAGCTCGGTTCTATTTGCATGTGGATGCTGGTCACATCTTCCAATTATCGTAATATCGCCACAATTCAAATGAAGCAAGATAAATCTGTTATTAAGGATAAGGATCCATTTTTGGCTCATGAAATAAGACAAAAATTCGATTTTGTTATACAGACTTAATTATTTCACTTTTTAATATTAAAAGATTTATTCTGTACGATTTCACCAATATTTTTTTTTTATTTCGTTCGTATTTAAATAACTTACACAAAGACCATACTATTCGTAGTTTTTGATGACAAATACGCAATTTATCCTAATTTTACTGCAATTTTTAATAATTTTTAAAATATTTTACTATGAGCGCAGTTTTGCAACACTTTTATTTTTACATATATTGTACATTTTGATGTATTTTATAATATATGTAAAGGAGAAAGTGTTGCACGATTGTGCTCATATAAATAATTGAGGTACAATTTGGATAAATCGCGTATTTTTCATCAAAAACTACGATTAATACGAACTTTGAGATTGTGTAAGTCATATAAATCCGAACAAAATGCAAAAACTATTGTTGAAATCGAACAGGATAAACCTTCTAATATTAAAAAGTGAAGTAATTAACCATTAACCCTTAAGCGGGCGGTGTCCACAAAAAAGGACACCTAATTTTAATTCCAAAACTGACAAACGGTACCAAGAACATTTAATTATTTTTTTTTCCTTTTATAAAGTACGGGAAAATAAACAAGTTTTTATTTACTAATAAATTCTTTGGTAAATTCTGGTGTCAGTTCCAAATTTCATCACTTTAAAAACAGATTTACTTCGCGCCGGAAAGGGTTAACCCCTTAATCGTCGTGCCCGAGACATTCACGGGCAGAGTAGGTTACGCCTGCTTTATTCAGATTGTTTGCTTCCCACCAGTTTTTTAAAATAGTGTAATTGGCTTTATTCTCGCATTATTTTAACTGTCTATTAAGTAACACGAATAATTCTACTTAAAAAAACTGGTGGTAATCAAGCAATTTGAATTTTTAAAAAGTAGTCTACACTTATCGGGCGCGACGATTAAGGGGTTAATTGCATAGTGATGTAAATTTTCATCACTTTTTATTTAACTTTTAATAAATAAATCAACTTCTTCGCCACCACTATATTTATATAGAAATATTAATCCAGTAAATTTCCCGTGAACTATGTTGCTGAACAAAGTTAAAAATCTATCTTAAAATTTCTGGTGTCTAATATTTAATATATGTATAAAAGAACACAATTGTAAAAGAAAAACTCATGCAAAGAAGGGTTAAGTCAGTATAACAAAATAGACTTTTATTCTATTTCATGGGCCGAAAACATGGCGCATGGACCCTGATCCTTTGGTTAAAATATCTCTCTTGATAATAAGTTATCAACAAAAATGCAGGTTAGGAAGTAGTGAAACACGCTGTGTTTTTGAATGAATAAAAAGTTTAAAAACCTGGTTCTACAAACATTTTATTTTTTGTTGATGATTTTTTTTATCACCCGGTATATTTAATATAACTAAGAGTGGTCTTAAAAATGACTTCACACGCCCAAAGTGGCAAACAGTCATACTTAATGATCTCATTTTGAAATTTTTTTGTCCTATTTAATAACTGTGAATTATCAAGAGAAAAATAACATTTGAAAATTTGTGGTGCAAGTTTTTTTCTATTCAGATAAATGGAAATTTTTACTAAATTGTTTAGGCAATTTTGTACAGACATTTTGATGAACAGCAAAAATTGTAAAAAGATGATTTGCAAAAGAAGAGAAATTTATTTAAAGAATACGCCAGTGTGACTATTTTTTAATTTTTTTCTCTAACAGTATGTCCAAATAATAATCTCCGCATGAAATTTCTCGTAGATATCTACCACTGAGAATTAGAGGTTTTTTTCTGAATGATTACATTTTGAAAATATTGGTAAATTTCTTTATTTCATGGGTATTTCATTGACCATGATCTTTACGCAACCAGTAGTAGCAGATGAACTTCATAACCTATAAAAATTGCAGATGAACTTCATAACCTATAAAAATTGCAGATGCCGTACACTAAGGGTTAATATGCAGAACAAAGAAGGGAAATTTTAGTAAATGTAATTTTTTTATTTATAGTAAAGAATAAACTGGTTATGTTACATGTTAACTTCATATTAAATTGAAACGAATCTCCCTTTTTTCAGTATCTTGATTCTAGGCTTCAGAGCAGTTTGGCCACCTCTATTTTAAAACAATAAACATTGTGGTAGATTTCTTCAAGATTTGCCAGGAAATTTTACTACGAAGTGGATTTCTACGACATTTACAAGATAACTAGTGTAAAACGAAAATTATATTTTGGAAATAATAAGGGTCTTAAAAGAGACTAAACCGAGGAATGGGGTTCTCACGTATTCTTATTTTTTTTATTATCAGTATTTCAGAATAAAAGTATTCAACTTATTTAATACCAGAAATTATGCAGTTAAATATAGGGGATAAAAACTACAATTACTATTCGGCATTAGAACTATTTAAAAACAAGGACCCGTGAGATCCCTGAGAGTACCCCTGAAGTTCACATATTTTAGAATTATTTCGTATTAAAAATTAGGAAACGCGCATTTTCATTTTTCTTTTTGTTTTTACAGATCGTCGATATCATGTCAAACTATCGAATGCGAAAACCTGCATTTTCCATTACCGTAATTTCCGGCGTATAAGCCGCAGCTCAAAGAGTCGTTTTTCGACCCAGAAATATTATTTTATAAAATGTAACTTAGAAGATCGCTGTAAATATTTAACTACAACTATTGAATAAAACTTCTGGGACGAAAAACGACTCTTTGAGCTGCGGCTTATACGCCGGAAATTACGGTATTTTAAAAAATAGGACAATTGTCACCACTAAATTTTATTAGAATTCTTCGCCAAGTAAGAATGCTAATAAAATTTCTGCGAGGAATAGGGTTGTCAGTTTGGCCTTTTTACTGATTGGGGAATACCGAATTCATACCGGAAATTTCTGGTGAAAAATTTTTACTTAAAGTAATCACGAAGTATCTGCTATTAAATAAAGAAAAAAATTGTGTCTAAAATTTCTGGTTCCAATACGGATTTTCTGGATGACAAAGAGTCAAAACTGGTAACCCTGCTGAAGAATATTATTAATATTTAGTGTCGGCAATCAGCCCATTTTTAACCGTTTGAGTGCTATGAAGCGCGACAGCACCGTAATGTATCTGCGGATCAAACAAATTTTGTTTCAAGACAGAAATTTTATTCAATAAATTAAATCATTTAATATTTAAGTATTTACAGCGATCTAGTGAGTTACATTTTATAAGATAAAATTTATGGGTTGAAACACAATTTGTTTGATTCGCAGATACATTGCGGCGGTATCGCGCTTCATAGCACTCAAACGGTTAAAAGTAACGAAAAATACATTTTTCAACATTCGATAGTTTGACATGATAGCGACGATTACAGGGATCGGCGCAGTCAATTTTTGGCTGAAACGCTTTTCCAACAGTAATCTTCGTGGTAGGTTTTGAAGGAGGAGTTCGATCAAATTGATCTAGCGCTAAAATGTCTCGAGAATATTAAAGTACTTTTGACAAAAGAATAAGGTAAATTTTCTTACCTTTTCTGAAGGTGCTTACTTCGGCTTAATATCTAATTGGTAATTTAATCCATAGGTAATCCGAGATGACACTTATCTCACAGTCGTTGTTATTACACCGTCACTGGAAACTAAATAATTATATTAGTAGTTGGACACAAAATAATTGGACTTCTTTCTCATATTGACGATTATATATTCTTGATATATGAAGACTGATACATAGCAAACAATTACAATTAAACATTTATATTTATACTTATATTATTAGGAATTATATATTTTATCTTATCTGAGCACGCAGGCTCACGTGTGTTCACGATTACATTTTGTTACAGACTGAGGAAGTTAAAGTCCTAAAAAAATGTTCAGAGTTTATGATTGCATCATTGAAAATACGCATACGTCAGTGGAAAATTACATATTGCAAGGTCTGAACGTAAGAGCGTAATCGGAAACATTAAAGTTTCATTTGCAGCTATAATTATTGTTCTTAAAGTCTTAAATCTATTTCGTATAACAAGAGTTTTTCAATTTAGAAGAGTTATGGAATATTTATTTGAAGTTGAGTAGTCATAAATTTCACTCTGCAATTCATTATGCGTTGAAAGAAATGTTGAATGTCTTTCCTTCTTTCGAAGAGGAAGTGAAAGAGTGGTTTTTCTGAAAATAAATTACTCGATGAGGTTAATATTTCTAACAGGTTTCTAAAACATTTGCACGATAAATAAACCTCGTTGTAAATTTTTACTATATTTACAGTGGAATTCTAAAAAGAAGATTATTGGTTGGAAAGAGTGGAAGTAAAAGTGGCAAAAAGATAAAAAGAAATAAGACCATATTAATGGAATACTATAAGACGAGCTGACTGGAATAATAGGACCATTTATAATAGTCATGATCAAAAATTTAAAAGTTACAAATAAACAACTATAGGAAAGCAAGAAAGAAATACATGAATACAGTAAAGCAAAAAACTTTATGAAACTTTTATATCTTTTAAAACACTCCTAACAAAGACGGGATAGAAATATAGAGGAGGCACGCGAGCTGAAAACATAAAAAACATGGTTAATACAATAAAAATACATACATGAAATATTTACACAATATACATAAAAAGATACACTTAAATAAAATAATTTAGACAGCTCCTCCCTCTTCCTCCATCGTGATGTTAAAAGTGGGAGGCGCCAATGCCGAAACACAAGACCGAGGTGTCGTCAGACGACCCTCTTCTGCATCGTGCACGTCGCCCGTGTCTGTCACTCCCACCCTGCTGCCAGTCATGGGAGGCGTGTCCGATATAGGAAGAGTGAGTGTTTGTGATGGAGAATGGGTCATGGGAAGATGAAGCTCATAACTAGATAATTGACTATTTTGTGAAAACAGTTCGACTTCAAAGTTAGCCTCTTTATTCAAATTTAAATTCAAATTATCACTATTTACAATTAGATTATTACTGTTGGGAAAACCTGAATGTCCACTAGAGTTGGCATGAACAATGGTACCGTAATTTCCGGCGTATAATCCGCAGCTCAAAGAGTCGTTTTTCGACCCAGAAATATTATTTTATAAAATGTAACTTAAAAGATCGCTGTAAATATTTAACTACAATTATTGAATAAAATTTCTGGGTTGAAAAACGACTCTTTGAGCTGCGGATTATACGCCGGAAATTACGGTATTTATTTCTTCATTATTTTGTGTTAAATTGTTTTGTGTTATGTACAGCTTCTTATGTGGTACCATTTATTAAATCCGTGCCCTCGTTATCAAACAGTCTAGCTTCGATTTCGCTGGTATATATATTTCTCTATCTAAATGGAGTACGGGTCCTGTATTCAATCTACGGGATACCCGTGATGTATTCATAATACATATCCCGAGAAGACCTAATCGCCTGTGACACGATGAACTTCCTCATCATATTTGCGTATTTTTAGAGTAAATTCTTGAGACCACACGTTCATTTAAATTGCCCCATGACCCGAGAGGCCCTACTATAATGCCTTCGCTGGAAACCTTTTTGTAAGTTTTTTTTAATATTCAGAAATTCCTTTATATTTATTAATTTTTTCGTTCTCTTTTTCCAAAACCGCTCGACGCTGTCTTCAAACGGCATAGAAACATCAAGGATAATTTCTTCGTCCTTTCTTTTGGTAATGATTAGATCGGGGCGTTGCTTATCATCTACCGTGTAGACATCTGATTTTATATTCTTTAATCATGAGTTATCTTTATGTTCATCAGTTAACTATAAAGTGATAATTAGAATTGAATATAGCTCTTGAGAAATCACCTACTTTTAAAAAAGTAATATGTAAAATAAAATATTTATCATTTCGAACTAGGTGTCCACAACCTTTTTTCCTCAAAGTGCTTTGTGATCACAAATTCCAGAAGGTACGCCTCGCCTTATACAATCGCAATGTTTTTGTCATTACATAAGACATTTTTTCTATTATTAAATAGTGTTAAACTGACGCTCTGAAGACCCTTATATCAAAGTTTGAAAATCAGAAGATAATTAAAAAACTCGGTTTCTAGGAAAAGTACAATAACTATCAGGAAAAAAAAAATAATCAATAATTAATGCACA
Source organism: Maratus michaelseni (assembly GCA_963931845.1). Taxonomy (NCBI): domain Eukaryota; kingdom Metazoa; phylum Arthropoda; class Arachnida; order Araneae; family Salticidae; genus Maratus; species Maratus michaelseni. Next base: position 189,848,220 of record OZ007599.1, on the reverse strand, counting down.
CAAATCGTAATCACAAATCTGTATCAATACCACTTTCTGCTGATTTGCATTCGCAAGCATAACCACTTGTCTGCTGAGATTTAAAATTATTTCTTTGCTTATAAATGGCAGGCTTTTTATTGTCTGTTTTTCAAAGTAATTTTGTAAAATATATTTGGTAAAAAAAAAGCACACTTACGTTTCTAAGATATAGATTTTTTAAAGTTTGTTTATTTATTACCATTTTCACGAGTTCCTCGGATAAGTCATTTCCAGTCAGAGTAATCTGCTCATGCCTGACACACACCACTAAGGAAAAATTACACCACATTAAAGAAAATAAATTTCGTCTTGTTTAGTTGCAGATTTTAATTTTAAATATTTAGAACGTTTCCATTTAAAAAAAAAGTGTTGGGAATTTCTTTTAGCTGTAATTAGGCCCTGCTGACACACATAACTGCCAGCCTACCGCACTATGAATTCTAGACCTACGCGCTAGCACAGGAATGGCGGCTGTCGTAGCCGGATTTTTTTAGCTGTTATACGGTCCCCTGAATTTCTACATCAGTATTTTTCAAAGGTTTTCTTTAACATATATAATCTCAGAAAAATAAGACGGATTAAACTTTGGGAAATTATTGGTATTCAAATTCAAGGGACCGTGCAAACACTGAAAAAAATCCGCTCACGACAATTGCCATTTTTGTGTCAGTGCATAGGCCTAGAAATCAGGAGGCGGTGGCCAACTATTCGGAAATCTGTTCCAGTTTGACAAATTTAATAAACATGTTTTAAGCCTGAAAATGTATATTGATGTGTATTGTTTCTAAGTGTTTCATATAGGGTATAAACATTGTTGCCAAATCAGAATATGTTTTATTCAGAACTTCCAAATAGTAAATTTATGTGTATGTAGCGAAAGACAATACATGATTAAATAAAGCGTAAATTAATATTCGGTATTTTTTGTATAAATTCTGAATTTTTGTTTAAAAATTCCACTAAATTGTAAACAGTTGATCCTTTGTTTTTATTACGATTACTTCATTGATACCACTTTTTTGAAATAGTATTATTCGCCTTATTTAATGTCAGATTATATAAAGCCACTATTACTATTTAAAAAAATGGCGTTTAAGATGTCTAAATAAAAAATTCCACTCAACTGTCAACACTCGGTTTAATTTATTAACCGCTCCAACTCAAGCATCCCGCATATTTTTTTTTAATTTTTAATATCATTTATTAATCTTCGCTTCATTTGATTTCAGAAATTAAGAAGGCTAAAAGTCGCAAAAATTGTTGCCAATTGGAGGAGTTTTTGTTTTTCCGATTGCTTGATTTATACAATTTTTTGAAATAAAAATATATTTAATATTCCGCACATATATTTCTTGTATAATTATATTTCACATAAATTCAACAATTCACAATAATTTAGATGATTGAGTGTCTTTGTATAGTTATAATAAAATAAGAAACACGAGCACTCGTGTTGGCTGCAAGGAGGACCATTGACCCTATCTAGATTTTAAAATTTAACTAATTAAAGTTCCTTTTACTCTCATGAGTTTTTTTTAAAAAGCCTGAAAAATCAATTTTATTATACATTTATTCTTCTCAAATTATTTCATATAATTAATTGGCGAATAATTAAATGCGACTGGCGACTATTTTTTTTTCTTAACACTAGTTCCGAACAAAAATAATCTACCTTAAAGTTTAGTAGAAATATACGACGAAGATTATAACATTAGTCAGGCGTGGTAACCATGGGATTTAAAAAAAAAAAATACATCTATTTTTCTTTTGTTTCAGGTTTTGGAGTGTTTTAATTTTGCCGAGATTTTTATACAGATTTCTTTATTGCTATACCTTTTTTTTAAATAGAAATTTTCGCCTTATTAAGCCTTTTTTTTAATTTTACAGATGAAATAAAACGGATATTTCTACTTCAGAAATATGTTAACAATAAAGCAATAGGAATCTTATAAATCCCTCCGAGCATTGATTATCCTGTGAAAAAAAAAAAAAAATGTGACACATTACCGATGGTATGTTTTTGTGAAACCTGGGATTTAAGGTGCCTGACTACGTACGCAGGATTTGTTTTCCAAAAAAGCTGTTTAATTATTTTTTGAACTTCTTTTTATTAAGATTATAACTCTATACTGTAAAAAACGGTAAAAAATATTTCATTCATTGATGAAATTTCGTAAATGGGGGGATTTTGTGGTAAAATTTTGTGAAATTTGGCCCAATACGCAAAACGCGCTACAGAAAAATATATTGTACCGTAATTTCCGGCGTATAAGCCGCAGCTCAAAGAGTCGTTTTTCGACCCAGAAATATTATTTTATAAAATGTAACTTAAAAGATCGCTGTAAATATTTAACTACAATTATTGAATAAAATTTCTGGGTCGAAAAACGACTCTTTGAGCTGCGGCTTATACGCCGGAAATTACGGTATGTATCTTAATTTCCTTTTTACACTTCATACTTATTACACTGGTGAAGGCAATGAACTAAAATCTAAGAGATATTTTAAATGTTTCAAAACTTATAGCATATTGCACCTTTTTACATGCTGATTTTCTTAAAATTCATCGATGTATTTCCACGAAAACATCCATAAAACAAAAAATATTTATTCTAAAATTAAATCTGTAGTTCATTGCCTTCACAATAGTATAAACATGCATTTTAAATTTCATAGTGATATTCTAATAACTTTTTGAGAAATCATGTTTTGTGTATGGAATTTGCACCAAAAATTATATTTTCCAAAAAATGCATTTAAAGTTGAGATGTATGTTTTACTACAAGAATTTACACAGTAATATGCATCTAAACTTCACTACTTTTATGAGCCATACTCTTTTTTTAAGTATTGAGCCTTTGTTTACTTCTAGAAAGCCATAGTTTAGCTCCCCCCCCCTTCTCTGTTAGTACCTTTAAATAGTACTTCCGGTCCTTTAAACAGTATTTCCGGTTTGAGTGACAGCTGTTGAGTAGTTTAAAAACCGCTACATCTCCAGTTTTATTTGTCATATAATAAAAATAAATACAGTTTTGGAAAGGTACAAAGTTGGACTTTAATAAAATGTAATAAAACCATTTTGACAATTTTGGTCGAAAACCGCATTTTTAACGTAGTCAGATACCTTAAAACAGTAGAAGGTCCTACCTCTTTTTAAATTATTTCTATAATTGAATTCCTAAACAGGTTTCTCATGTTCATGCATAGGAACTATCTTTCAATGTACGTTTTTAAAGTCTTACAGTCTAAAAGAATATGGACAACATGATATAAATTTATTTTCTACTCACAATGGGGACTTATTTCTTCACAGTGATAAATAATATCATCAGGGCCCGATTAACAAAGGGGCATACTTCCACAATACAAAATAACAGCAACCTTTTTCGTATTCATGTCTGTAACTTCGCACGAATAGGCAGTTTTAATAAGACGAAAATTTATATTAAAAATTTTCTGGTGGAAGTAATGCATTTAAAATATTACGGTTTTCCATGACGAAAAATGTCGTCACGCCCATTGCAGTACTAGTTCGTGTATGACGAAATATTTCGTCATACTCTGTTAGCAGATTATATCCTTTATTTTACGTAGTTTCGGAATGAGTGCGTTGTAGTTCAGTGAGATGTTTGTCTCCATTTCTGTATACCTGAGTTAGGAAAAAGATGGAAATTTCTGTTTTTCAATATTTAATTAAGTTATAAAAAAATAAAAATAAATATTACTAATTTATATAATGAGGTTTTTTTATATTCATTATAGTGATTACATTTTTAACGATTTTCATATTTTTAGAGATTTCAATACAACGATTTAGATGAATCCACTGATGTCATTTCTTTGTGTTTAGGGGCGCGAATCGCTTACAGACGCATTATAGTGATAGCAGCTATAAAAATATTCATGTTTTTAGAGATTCATATTTATTATATGGATGGGACGAAAATGTTATAATATTTATTAAAAAGGCTCAATTAAACGATTGTTTTTTAAAAACGAAACTATGCATTTAAAAATTAATTTACATTTTTAACTATCCTTAAACGAAAACGAAGGCACTTGATGACTCATTTTGTTTATACCTACCGCTATATTTGTAACAAGCAGCACATTTATTATAATATTATAATAATATAATAATAATATATTGAATATGTGCTTCTTTTAAATTGCGCGTAAGATTTCTTTCGAGCCATTTAATATTATACATGCAATCTTCCAGATTTATGGATTTGAGTTGAAGACTTGAAGACTCAATTTAAACAAGTATATATTTTACTAAAAATTATTCTTTTAAAATTTAATTTGAAGTACTGCATATTATTTTTTCGGAGTTTAAATATGCTTAACGTTATACTGCACGAATATGTCTTTTGAAATATGATTTTTATACACCTATTTACCATTAGATGTGACAAAATTTAAAGAGAGATTAATCGCCTTATTTAATAACAGACTACGGTGATTACGTAAGGCGAACATTTTTATTTAAGTACGGTGGTATCTGCCAATTGCAGTTAATTATTAAAGGTTAAATTTTGATTCATTTATGCTTCTCTGCACAGTAGGTTTTATTTATTTATGTTTTTTTTAGGGGGGGGGGGCGGGGGAGTGAAACAATGACATATTTAGGTTCGGCCTTAAGTTATGGGTACAGTTTCAACCGTTTAAACATATAATTTAAAAATATAATTTAAAAAAAAAAACATCATGCGCGCAACGCTAAAAATATTCAATTTAAGTAAAATCACTTTAATGTATATATTTTTTAAAACATGAATTATCCAATTTTAAGTAAACTTGTTTTGGATTATTTCTGTGTGAATAATAAATATATATTTTATGAAACATATTAGATAAAAAATATTCAAAACATTCATAGATATGCTACGTGAAATAGTGTTAACAGGCGATTTTCTATGAAAATATTAGAGTCCTCGCAGGGTTCTTTAAACATTATGTGTTTAGATAGGTTTTCCATGTTGCGGCATCATACAAATTTTCCAATATATGGATTTAATATAGAATTTGCTTACAAATCTATAGATGCCAACCTCTCATTAATATTCCGTAATATACGGGTTAATTTGACCCAGTTTAAAAACGCTTCAAACCAGAAAAATTATTGGATGAATCTTCATTTATTTAATTTCAGGTTTCTACGTGGAATTTATTTAATTTCCTTTCTTCAAAAAATTTCTGGTGCGAAACATGTTAAACCTGGGTCAAATTAACCCGCATATTACGGAATATTAATGATAGGTTGGAACCTATGCAAATCTAATACAGTATGGTCAAATAAATGATATAAAGGCATTTATTTTCTGTCAAGAGATTATAAACCTTTAAATAAGAAAATATGACGTAGGTAGAACTACGGATTAAGATCACGCTTGTTTATGGCGTCTGCTTATAACAGGGTAAAGGATTGGATAAAATATTGCTCGCATACAAATGAACATCTCTCTTCCTTATAGAAGTATAACGATAGGCTTCAGAATGAGACTCTAATAAAAATCCAGCTGGGTGTTTCTGTTTTCGAGCAATATGTGGATGTGACAATAGCATTCTACTCATTGCGTACCGGGAATTACAGACGGGTTATAAGGAGTTATTTTGGATATCCGTATGATTCACCTGGTTATGCACAAAAGCATAGCTGCAAACTTTCGTGCTCATTTGTATCAATTACAACCAGAAAAGGGGTAAAACATGAAATAAAATAACAGCCGCAAGCAAATAAGTTGTCTTTATGTGTCTCTTAATTTAATTTTTTTATCTTAATGTTTTTCAAAATTTCTGGTTTTAATTGATTAAAAAGAATACGAAGATAAGAGATATAATTTTGCGCATGCCGGAATGATTCATTCAAATATAAAAATAACTAATTATACCCATCACTACCCAGTGTTGCCAGTGGACTACTTTTTTAAAAAATTAGATCGCTTGATTGTGACAACTTTTTTTGAAATGGTATAATTCGCCTTGTTTTCGCTTATTTAATTTGTCATTAAATAAGTAAAATTTTATTTTCTCAAAAAACTGGTGGCAATCAAGAAAACTGAATTAAAAAATAGCCCACCGGCAACACGGACACTAACGGGAATATATAATATTTTAGGCTTCGTTGTTATAACTGTAGGATTTTTTTATGTGATTTCCTATAAAATCTGCAGAAATTGTTTCTCTTTTACATACAGGTTCTTCAAAAATCGATTTTTTTTTAGTTTTAAGTGTAGTATTTCCCCTTAAATGATACGGCACAAATATATAAATAATTCCAAGTGTTATGGTTGGTTAGTATTTAATTATGAATTTCTTCTAATTATTTTTTAATTCTCATTAGTACAATCCATCCCCCCTTTTTTCTATGCTTTTTCTTTAATATTGTTTTCATTTCTTTAAACATTGTTATTTAGTAATTATTATTGATGCACGCTATGTTCTTTATCAAAATTACATTCTCATGGCAAAGAGTGCATCCTCAATACAGGTGTGTGCACTCTTTGGAATTCTCAACGAAAATGGCACCTTCATTTATAATTAGACATTTTCTATTTAATATTTAAATAGAAATAGAATATTGAATGGTTTATATTAAATATTCAAATATAATTTTATTATATTGATATTAGAATACTATATAATTTAATTTAAAAGAGATTTTTTCATATTTAATATTTAATTGCAGAATTTGCGGTCACCGCACTTAATTGTTAAATTTGTACTATGTGTATGCGATTAATTAAAGTGAAAAAAACTACTAAGGTATGTGATTGACATATACATTCCTTGAAGATAAAACACTCATAATATGAAATTATGAAAATGCAGAAGTTAACATTGTAGGTGACAATGTTTACGGATATTGAATAAAACATTTCCTTTATACAAGAATATTTTTTTTTAACCAGCGGAATCTGGCGAATGAAGAAGTCGTATTTCTTATAAACAAAAAATGATAATCAAAATCCGTAACTCTTGCCACCTATGCAACTATTTTAAATATTAACAATACTGTGAAAATATACATTTTCTATACATCGCAAATCTTTTAACCTGTTTAATAAAATATTTCTTCAGCATTATATATCACAGAGTGGAATAAAACGCCGAAAGAAAGAAATGCCTTTCATGTAATCTTTTAACGAAATCTTTCAATATTGAATTTTATCTTTCTTCATATCTATCTTGAATATGCAGATTTTTCTGCTGGTAGTTCTTTGCTTTTGATCTTGTGATCTCCGAACTGACTGAAAAGGAACTTTATGAATACGTAAAATATTATGTTATGCCATAAATATAAAATGAATTGTATAGAAAATTGCTGAACTCTGCAGTACTTAAAATAGCATATTTACTAGCGACCCCCCATATTCGAGAGGAATGACAGTTCGAATACCTGTATTTATGAATAGTTATAGTCTTCTTATTTAAACTATTTACAGGCTAAACAATAAGTTAGGGGTCTTCAACTTTACTCAGAAAAAAAGTTTTCCAGCACAAATTACGGAATGTTATCTTCGCTTTTTTTAATCTAAAAGTTTCTTCTCTTAAATAAAGCAATTGCTTTTTTTATTTTAAAATATTTGTAGCCAGGTACTTAATAATTATCGTAATAATTTTTCGAAGGTGGGAGGGGGTGAATAAACAATGATATCTATTCGAAAATACTGGAATCAAACATGATATTTTTCTCGAATTTGGTACTCGACTTATACGTAAGCATATGCGGTAAATATTTTATTTTTACGTTACAAAAACAAGTGTGTTCGTTATAGAACTTGAATTTGGCTAACACTACTTTTGAATATTAATCTTCCACTTATATAATCTGAAGCAAAGATTAACTTTCGTTGTGGATGGAGAACGGAATTACATTGAATAACACATTTCCTAAATTTTAAGCATGAATATTTTCAAATAGTGAATTTTTGGTACATATTACAATTATTTTTATAAAATTAGAATTTCAACAAGTTGGAAATTGTACGTTAAACGAGACGTAGGAGGTGCGTTCGTTTTATAACTAGTTTCACAATGTAAAAAATCATCCTTATTTTTTCAGTGAAATGAATTATATCGTCTGCTATAAGCGAAATGAGCATGACTTTTTTTTCTTGTTATGTATGCCACGTTTACAGATGCGAACTTTTTTCTACACCAGACAACACTGTAATATTCACCATGGAGATCTTGCTTTGCGAATGATTACGTCCATGGTTTAATATTTTTATGACTCACAATGAACGAATCTCCTGTGTTTATTGACTCTAATGGATTGAGATATTTGGCTGTTAATGTAATTTCAACTGAAGTTATCTCATAATCTATACATTTTTAAGTGTAAATTAATTCTCAAATAAACAAATTTTTTCAACGAGCTTTCTAAAAATGTTACTTTTATGCAATTTTATTCGAAAAAATAATTTTGAATAAAAATGGTCGCCTGGCAAGTGAAAAAAGACGTGGTTTGCCCGTATTTTTTTCCTGAATCACATGACGTTTGCTTTTATAATATATATTACGTACGTTACGTATTAATATCTTTTTAAGTTTTGTATCGATTTTCCTAAAATTTGAAATGACTCGACATAATTTTACAGCGATAAACAGCGATTTTACAGCGAACGTTATATATATATATATATTAAATTTCAAACAATTCGGTTGGGTAGTTTTTGCGTTGTTATATGCGGACAGACGGATGGACGGACCAGACGACGACTACAAGGTTCGCACACTCCTTGGAATTTCCAAGGAGTCTTGCACCACTATTAATAATAAGGATATTTCTATTTAATTTTTTAAACACAGAATTCATAACCACCACGTTTGTTCACAGAATGTGCAATATTTTTCTGCTGTGAAAAAAGATGAAAAAACTATTATAAATTTGTGATAGAACTGTGCAAAATCTGCGACTATAGGTGCCACATATTTATATAATTACGAACGCACCTAAAAATTGGTAAAAAGAAAAACTTGATCCGTGGTGTCGCGTGACATTTGTTTTGTGGAAATATGCTTTAACCTTGTAGGCGCAAGTACTTCTTTTGCTGTAATGTTGAAATTCCAGAATTTCAGAAAAGTGTAGATTTAAAGTAAATAAATGCAATTAAACTCATTTTTTTTTTCAAAATCATTTGAAAAATTAATTTTCATTTAAAAATACATAAATAGAAAACTACTTCTTTTTTCACGAACATTATAAAAGTTAATAATAAAAAAAAGAGTTAAACTAATATATCACCGTCCTTCAAGGCATTAAAATGCGGTCGTAATGATTTTATCTTCTCCTTTATGGGTCTTCGTGCTGCAGTTCCGGATAAACCTTGTAAATTTTGTTCGCTAAACATCACTCAGGGTTCCCACTGCTCCTTCTTTTTAATAAATATAATTACCGTATTTTTCGGCGTATAATCCGTGGCTCAAATAATTCAGTTTAAACCCAGAAATTTTATTTAGTAATTGAAGTCAAGCATATTCCGAGTTCAAGAAAGAAGAATTTTATCAAATACAATTTCTGGGTCTAAAATGAATTTTTAGAGCCGCGGATTATAGGCCGAAAATACGGTATGAAAAAAAATTTAGAAGGATTTTACAACTTTTGCTAGAGAAATGAACTTTGGAACAGGGTTCTACAAAATTTTAAATATAATTTTAAAGACAAGACCTTTATTTTCAAATAGCTGTGTACAAAATGTGGACTGAATGACGGTCCTTCCTTCTACTAAGCATGGCATTCTTGCTGCTAATTCTTGCGACCAGTAAGTGCACGCCATGGCTTATTACGTACTCAGCTATGATATGAGGATTCTGCGATTAAATAGGGCGAATACTAGTCAGAGTAAACTGTTCCCATAAGTGCCAACCTCTCATTAATATTCCGTAATATGCGGGTTAATTTGACCTAGGTTTAACACGTTTCGCACCAGAAATTTTTTTAAGAAATGAAATTAAATAAATTCCACGTAGAAATCTGAAATTGAATAAATAAAGATTCATCCAATAATTTTTCTGGTTTGAAGCGTTGTTAAACTGGGTCAAATTAACTCGCATATTACGGAATATTAATGAGAGGTTGGCACGTATGACTGTTCTACTATTTCAGAAATAGTGGAACTTGAATTCAAAGAACCTGTACTAACGCTGTAAACGAAATGATTCGTACTCAAAAGCAGGAAAAATGACAGGGTTCTTACAGGTTCTTATCAGTGTCATAGCATCAGGGCAATTACTTCATTACCTGTCATATTATAAACCAAATTTCGTCTTATTCAATCTTTGAACGTTATACGATTAAATAAGGCCAATTTTTGTATATAATAATAAGTGTAGTAAAGAGATATAGTATCCCCTGACGCTAGGCCACTGGTTCTTATAAGTCCACTATTTCAGAAAAGTAATATATATATTTTTTTTTAATCGTCGACTCCTGCAATTAAATAAGGTGAAAATAGTGGTTTTCAAAGTATGCACACATGAAAACGCTGGATATCTTACTGTTAAAACGTTTTATTTCTCATTAATTATTAGATGATTTCAGATATGCAATTCTCAAATTTAGATTTTTTTTTTGTCGGCATAACAGGGTGGTTTTTGCAACAACATAACAAAACATCACAAAACTATGATTTTTTCGTATAGTAATATTCCCCTTATCTGTGTTGACTTTTCCATTGATCGCAGAATTCTGAGATTAGATAAAACATAGATTATGAGTGGAAAAAAGTGTTAATATTTTGAATATAAAAAAAACAAATATCAGCCAATCCTGGCAAATCTGTCCCGGAATATTTGGTAATTTTTAAATGTAGTTTTACTTTTCGTCAATAGATTGCACCGCACTGTAACATAATGCAAGAAATCTCAAAATTATTTTTAAATTTCTATATGCAACATTTTTTTTTTTTTTTTGAGTTTCAATAGCTAAATAGAAGAATAAAAAGTAAAGATTGAGAGATCTTTCAGTTTCATAAATTAGTTTGGGCATTTTTAAAAACTGAGGCAGTGCAAACTGCAGACAACAGACAACAACAAACAAACAACAGAAAATTTGAACCCCTTTCGTGTTGTCAATTGTGTACATAGTTTTTAAACTTTTAGCATCAGTATTATAAAATAGAAATGTTCGCATTTCTTAATCGCCATAAATTGTGTGATTAAATAAGGCGAATAATATTTCTTTAAAATATTGGTACCTAGTGCTTCTGGGGCTATGCCACTGATTGCGGGTACAAAAATATACATAAATGCTAATTACATTCAACACTTGGTAATAATAAATTAAAAAAATCTATTAAACTATATACTTGGGATATCCAACCGTTTGCTATTGCAATTTCGGAGGAGAAAATTTTGCCTTATTTAATCGCGAAAATTCTGCAATTGAAAAATTTCTAATTGAAAATTGGGGCAAGAAGCGACCCTCAGGCACGCAAGAACTATGCTCCTGATATATTTCCGCCCTATAAGCTGTGGATGAAATAATAATGTTTAAAGTCATAAATTTTATTTATATAAATGTAGTTTATTTTTGTGTTGTGCTTTTATGCCTTCATTTATTAAGAAAAAGTCTGGTAACATGCTTGTTTAATGCGCGGAATTGCCTGAAATCACGATAAAATTTTAGTGAATTTTAATTAAATTATATTTTAAGAAAATGAAGTTATATCTTGAATGAACAAATTTCCCTTATTTCATGTGTGTAATTATTTAGTTTGTAAATGAGTATTGTGAATAAAAATAAACTGTTAACGCCTTCGCGACGAGCGTCCTTTACAGAATTTTTAATCTTTTGCCACCGGTTTTTCAAAACAGAAATGTTCGCCCAATTGAATCGCAGAAATGCTGTCATTAAATAAGGTAAAGTTTACAATAAAAAGTTACTGGTGGGAATAATCGAGGATTCTGAGCACTTTATGCGTCACGTATACGTGTCGCTCGTCCCCAAGGGGTTAAAGCACATTTCAATTAAATGAGTTTATGAAATAATTGCGATTAATTCAATTTTTGTATTATGCTACTTACTTTTTATAATTCATTTTAAAATGAAAATAATTAGAAATAATCAATATTAAAATCTTGAATTAATGAAAATTAATTACTTCAAATAATTCCTACAATGTATGTAACTTACTCTTTAACAATCAATTCATTAATTTGTGTATATTACATAATTTGTTTTTTGTTTTGTTTTGTTTTTACTTTTGAAAATTCACTTTTACACGTTGAGGGATCTGTAATTAATTGAATTCAAAATAAAAAGTGGATTTTTTGCTTATTTTTCCTCCCTCTTCCTCTTTTTTTCACGATTTCCTGCTTCTATTTTACTCTTTAGATTTCGGTTTTCTGTCGCATATTTTTATTATCTAAAGTTTAATTGTTCAGCTTTAAATATCTTTTGGCACATTTTTTGATAAAACTAATTAACTTTTATAATTTTCTATTGTGATAAAAAATTACTTTTTTATTATCTGTAACATTTAAATGAAAAAAAGCGAAACAAAAAATAGAGAGCATTTTTACAAAACTTAATCTCCATTGACAATCAAAAGTTAAATACACGCGCCGCATATCTTTTGTACGCTTACTATTGTCATTTAATTCATTAGTTTTTTTATAAACTTCTTTTCTGAATCATCCGTGTTTGATCCTCGTTTGAAAATGCCATTAATTTTTTTTTTACATTTTAGTTAACCATAGGTGCCAACCTCTCATTAACATTCCGTAATATGCGGGTTAATTTGACCCAGTTTAACAACGCTTCAAACCAGAAAAATTATTGGATGAATCTTTATTTATTCAATTTCAAGTTTCTACGTGAAATTTATTTAATTTCATTTCTTAAACGAATTCTGGTGCGAAACGTGTTAAACCTGGGTCAAATTAACCCGCATATTACGGAATATTAACCCCTTAAGTGGTTTGCCCGTACACCGTACGCGCAAAAAGAGTTTGCTTGTTCTGTTATCCAAATCATTTGGCCACCACTAATTTTTAAACGCAAAATTCGATTCATTTTTTTAAATTTTTTTATTAGAAAATTTTCGATTATACAAGCCAAATATTTAGATTGGGAAAAGTGGTTTATTGTCCATATTTTTAGTTTATTGTATTAAAAAAAAAGAACCTGTTAAGGGGTTAATGAGAGGTTGGCACCTATGGTTAACACATGAATGCTACAGTGATGTAGCGTCAGGGGATACTGCATCATTTTACTACCAGTATTATTATATACTAAATTTGACCTTATTTGATCTTTTTAAGCTATGCAATTCATATAGGCCAGAGTTGCCAAGTCTCCGGCTCTTTGGACACCAGTATTTTAGTAGAGAAAATGTTTTATGTATTCGGAACATTCTGCGATTTCAAAGAACAACATTTTCTCAAAGATAATACTGGTGTACAAAAAGTCTGATATAGGCCAAATTTAATATGCAATAATACGTACTAGTAAAGTAAAGTGATGCAGCATCCTTTAACGTGGTATGCACTGGTATGTTGTGTGCGTCTGCTTTAAAAATATTAATAGAGATTTTCATTGGTGTGGGAGGGGCGGAAATGACACACGACACGTGTTAAAAAAATGCTCATGGATTTACCTAGAGATCACAAACGTCTTTCCAAAAAGTTGTTTCCACAATAATTTTTGAAAGGTTATCTTCGAATCATTTAATCGCAATTTATCACTAACCAATTAACTCCTTGAAGGGAACCGGTATATTATATATACCACATAATTTTAATCCCAAAATGCCATAATGACACCAGAATTTTATAATCAAATTTTGAATTTATAAGTTACATGAGGAAAAGCATTTAGTTACTTTAAAATAAATTCGTTCGTGAATCCTGGTGTCAATGAATCACTTCAATATTTTAGATACAAGAGTGCTTTGCCCCTGAAAGGGTTAAGAGCCTATTCTAATAACACGCGAACACTCACAAGTTAATGGTATACCTATGGCAGAGTTCTTCTGAAATTTATCGCATGCATTTAAATATTTTAAATGGATTTTTGTTTTTAGCATGAGATATCTGAGATTAATGTTTTACTGGTTATCTTCATACTTATTATCATCTTTACTGGTTAAGGTTATCTTCAAACAAAGGCGAAAAATCGGTTTTGTTTTTGTGGTGAATTGCAGTTATTACAGATAGCAAACACAGATTTTGCAATCTTAAGAAAAACTCTAGTATTGATGGTAATTAAAAATCTATTTATTCCGAAAAGAGACTTTGGCCTTGAGAGACCATAAACAGAAACTAGCAGGAGGAAAAGTGAAGTGTTACTCCTAGCTGATCTCAAAACAAATGATTACAAAAGACGCCAACGGGGTTGCCAGATTGGTGGAATTTCTTACGGAAGAAGCACACCTCAATGTGAATTTTGTGAAAGGGTTCCATTTTTTACATAGTTCTTCTAAAAAAGTTAAAATGATGTCTGCCAAAGAGCTGTTTTAAGCCGGACAATTTATTTAATCCTTTGATTACGGGCCATGAGTGATGACTAATTTTATGTTTAATCCTCCAATGAGATTTTTCTTGAAAGTATCCTAGTATAAGTACACGCTACATGTATTTATTTTAATGTGATATAATTAGTAGTATAATAAATAGTCCGCTGGGTCCTATATATCCCAATCCGTACCAAAGGGAAAATAAATTGTTTCTTTTTTTTTTTTTTACTACATTTGACTTGGATCAAATAGAAAAGTTTTACGTGCGGTTAGTAAGAATGTAATGATGAAATGCGTAACTTGTTTATGAGGTGGCTCATAAATTTTATATATAATAACACTAACATCTTCGCGACGTGTGTGCATTACGAATACAGAACTATTCTTAATTTTCCTGTCCATACAGCATCTTGATATAGTAATTGTTGCCTCATTTGAGCGGAAATTTTCTGTAATTAAATACCCACAATCAGTGGCATAGCCCCGGATGTACCAATATTTTAAAGAAATGTTCTTCGATTTATTTAAGCACACAATTTATGGCGATTAAGAAAAGCCAAAAAAAAAAAACCTAACAAAATTAGTGGTATGCAGAGCATTTGGATACACACCTTGGCTGTGCCACTGCTTGCGATCACTGCTTATTTAATAAATTATAAGAAACATAAAAGCCCAAAATTGTGCCAGTTGGGAGGTTTTTTTTTTAAGATTGCTACCAATTCTTTTAATATTAATATTATTATAGTAATATTGAAATATTTATATTCGTTCTATTTAATAAATAAATGTGTAATGCAAATATTACTCTTTTTTACAAATTCTACGAATTTCTTTTTAGAAATTCCGCGATTAAGGCTGTCAAATTTCCCTTTTATAAATATTGTATATAATGTTATTGTATTTGTTCAATTCAATGTATATTACAAGTTGTAATTTTCCAACTGGACGAAAAATGTCCGGGCCAGGATTCGAACCTGGGATCTCTTGGCTGAAGCTGCCACGCTCTACCAACTGAGCTATCCCGGTCGAATCTGGAGGGCATAATTCATCCAGTTAACCTAATAGATCATTGCATCTGGTCTGATATTTTAATCAGCTCAACAGAATAGATCGCAGGTAATGGAACACCAGTAAACGCTGGATACGTGATTACACTAGATTAATTTTAACACAATTATTTCAAATTGGTAAAGAAATCATACAAGTTGTAATTTTCCAACTGGACAAAAAATCTCCGGGCCAGATTCGACCGGGATCGCTCAGTTGGTAGAGCGTGGCGGCTTCAGCCAAGAGATCCCAGGTTCGAATCCTGGCCCGGACATTTTTAGCCCAGTTGGAAAATTACAACTTGTATGATTTCTTTACCAATTTGAAATAATTGTGTTAAAATTAATCTAGTCAATGTATATTGTTACATGAAAAAATTCACATAAATTCAGTAGTGTTTCAAGTTACATTTCCAATATTCTTATTTAAGGAAATGTTTTTATGTTTTGTTTTGGTTTGGTTTTGGACAAAAACTCCAATTTTTGAAAAGTTTTCTTTGATTATACGTACTAAAATATTGCTATGTAAAATAATTATTTCTATTTTTTTTTTAAGTACACATTTAATGTCTTTGTTTTACAATGGGTGGATTAACTACATTAAATACACTAGATGAACGAATAAAGTTATGGTGTAATAACAGCTTCAAAAATCAATAATTACGCTATTTAATTATCTCCACGGGTTATTGCTTCCAATAATGCGAATAAAATTCTTAAGCATAAAAGTTTTTACATTACCAAATATCGGTGATCTTAAGTGCTCATTAACAAAATGAACGAAGTTAGCTAAGATAATATTAAATTGATATTTTGCATGCAATAGCACTTAAAAAGACCACTTCATTAAGTTTCAAACGAAATATGATGTGAGCACATTTATAAAAGTGATAAACATTGTTATAATAGAATACGGAAACTTTATTATTGTAGAATATGGTTTGCAATCTTTTAAAACTGAATAAAAATATTGTTTCCAAGAAAAATACCTACATATTCCCTTAAAGATAATTAAAACGCAATTAATGTAATGTGTTTATTTGAATAAGAATTTTTCTATTAGAAGTTCAGACCAGAGCGATTATACTTAGAGCGTACGCAGTACTTGCTAAATTTGTTAACACTCACTAGGGAAACATTCCTCTTCTGAGGTCGGTGTTCAAGCAGTGTTTGCAGTAGGCTACTTTTTTTAATTCCGATAAAATTTTTGTTTTAATGAGATACATTGAATGGACACTAAACATATTCTAGGCATTTTTGTTTTACTTTTGCATTTATTGGTAGGTATGCAAAAAATTAATTTTACATTTTTATTAAATAACTAAAAAAATAACACTGTGACATATCTTTATAGAATTAAACATATAATGTGAACAACTTTGTTTTCATGTGGAGACATACTGAAGTAGCATAATATGTTTAAAAACATTCCTTGACTATAATATTAACCTTCCATTATCAATGCAAAAAAGTTTTTAAAAAATTCCATGTATTTCTCCTTAGCAATGTTCATTGATTAATACTATTATTACGTACTTTAAAAATAGTAAAATAATTTCTTATACTTAAAAAATATTTTTGAAATATATCACTCGTTTAAGCAAATTTTGTGAACTACGGTTAGGGAGCTAGGGTTTACAAGATCCATTACAAGTAAAATTGTTTTGAAAATCCAGAAATTTGGGGTAGGGGATTGAATGCGGGTAAAGTTTAACCCTTTATATCCTGAATTAATTTTCCAGCTACTTTTTAAATACTCAGAATCCTCGATTACTCCCACCAGTTATTTATTTTTTGTAAAGTTTTTCTTATCTAATCATAGCATTTTTGTGATTCAATTAGGTGAAAATTTCTCGTTTGAAAAACCGGTGGTACCAAATTAAAAATTCTGTAAAAGACGCTCGTCTCGAAGGGGTTAAAGTGGTACTTATAAGTACCGTCAGGATAAAAAGGGTTAATTAAGCAAAGATAAAAGTCACTAGCACAAAATTTGGAATATAACCTGTCAAGGATATTAAAAATTTAATCATTTAAATTACGTGGAAGCTTTATTTTAATTATGTATTAGCAACTTAAGTTTTACATATCTAATATATGCAGTTTTTAAACATCACATATTCTAGTTAAATAGAAAAAAAAAAGTTTTGCATACCATAATTTCTGGTAGATAAGCTGCGGCTAAAATAAATCTGGTTCGGACCAGAAATTTTATTAAGTAAAATTTGACGTGTTTCTACAAGTTACTTATTTGACTTTATCTATGATATAATTTTTTTGGTTCGAAACAGATTTATTTGAGCCCTCTCTCTCAAAATTTATTATTATGTATCATAAATTACGTTAATCCTTTATAAATGAAATTACATTTTGTACAATTAAATCTATAAATAAAAAAATGTATTTGAAAGAATTTGAACATTTGTAGTATATTGTAAACTAATCAAATTAATACATTAATTGTATTTTAATAATGAAAATTTTAGAATGAAGTTCATTTAAACAAAGCTCTAGCTTCTCGGGGATTAAAAATTTAATTTATCACATACGAAATGTAATACATCTAATGTCTATAGTTAAAAGTTTAAAAAATCACATAAACCAGGGGTGATTGTGTTCCGGTATTTTGTACACCACTAAATTTATATAGCAATCTTTTTCTTGCTTAATCAATGAATTCTGCGATGACATAGTATGAATATTGTTCGATAAATTTAGTGGTATTCAAAATACCGGAATACAATTACCCTTGATAAACATGGTTAGTCTAAAAATATTCAACATCCCAAGTGAATATTATATAGTAATACAGCACAAGGAGTTATATTTTACAGTAATATTGTTATAAGAAAAGTACAAGAAAAAATCGAAAAAATAAGGCTTTTTTTATTTATTATTTTCAGTTGCGTCTTCCGTTTTCAATATATTTTTTTCTTTTTTGAATCAAAATCTACTTATGCAATGTTTAAAAATATATATATATATAAATAATATATTACGGCTAATCCTCAAATCAATTGACAAACGCCTGTAATTCGCACTTTATACACAAATGTAAACAAAGAAAATTACTTCTTTAAAAATAATTTAACAGTGGATATTTTTGTTAATTTTTTCGTCCAACTAAATTTTATTTCTTATACAGTGTTTCCAAAAAGTCTGGAAATCGTCGAATAATTCGAGAAATGTCCATCAGATTGAAAAACGAAAAATATACGTGCTCAATACAATGTTGCTAGTACGCTTCTTCTTTTTAATGCAGATTCCTTGATCGCCACCACATTTCAGAAGTAGAAATATTCCCCTTATTTAATGCCAGATTAAATAATGCAAGCAGACGGCCACTTGCACTATTTAAAAAAAGTGGTGGATATCAAACAATATGAATTAAAAAAGTAGCGTACTGGCAACACTCGTTCAATATTTTTGATAAATGTATTCTGTCATATCAAAGTTGATAACCCACACCAACTAGAAGAGGGAGAAAGAGGAGCAACTTTCAAATCTTAATCCCTATCTTTTATTGAAGATTCAGATTCTAGGGAAACAATACACAAATTTTGTGTTATCATCATAGATCATCGGAGATGGCGCTGTAATCGAGCAAAATGCGGCGTTAAACAAGAACCAAGAATCGTGAATAATACAAGAAATGATGGTTATTCACCAAAATTTGGGAGGAACTTCGTTTTGTAATTAGAAATGGAGATCCGATGAATAAAGTTGTTTTGCCATGACTTTTTTTTTTCATTGCGGGCGAAAAACTGTACTTTTAACAGTAGAACCGCGGGAAATTTTACTCCAGTTTTATAAAAAATATTTTACACCAGAATTTTTATTTAAAACTATTTAACTTATTTTTGTTCGGTATACATCTAACTTATTTTATTAAAAGATTTATGGTACGTATCGACAATTATTTATTTGTACGGGTCAATATGACCCGTCATCGCGGTTCTAGTGTTAAGTATGTCAAATATGGTGTCGAGTATTATGTATTTTTAATTCTGAATCGAATAACACAATCCGACAGTCCATTCGATGATTTGTTACAGAGTTATGGCAGGTGCTCTGGACAAAAAGTTGAACATTCTACTTTATTAAATGTAAATTTAATACTTGATTATTGCTATTTTGAAGATATTTAATAAGTTTAAGATTATTCAAAATAATACAAAGGACATGTTTTGAACGTCAAATACATGTAAAAAAGTTGGACTCTCTCATAAAGTATCATTTTACAAACATTTTGTATCATGTAGTAAATTTTTAAAAAACGGTACTTACGCATTAACGCCACCGCAGCTACAGATGTGGCGGTTTGTAAGTGCCGCCAAACTACACGTACAATTTTTGCAACAAATAATAAAATAAAACGCTTTATTTAAAATCAAAACACTTTCAAAATTCAAAACACTTTATTTAAAAACAAAGTAGTCAATCGGATTTTGGTGGAAAATGGGCCGATATAGAGTTTACCATAGATTCAAAGCAGTCTCTATTTTCTTTCACCGGATGCTGTCGCCATATAAACTCTGATAAATAAGATTCCAAATGATGTCTCGCTGTCCCCCTATGTCTCTTGTTCCTCCATTTACCACTGCCCCAGATTCTCTCAGCTGTTTGTGTATTAACACCTGTATCAGGATCAACAAAATTGTATTTATGATTAACTATATCATGTAGGAATCCTTCTCTATCTATTCTATTTGTTTGGTAACCTTTCCAACTGTCAGAATAAATTGTGCATCCATCTGCAATGTTTTCAATAATTTTATCAAGAAAGGTAGAGCCAGTTCTATTAGGAACAGTGACAACAAACGACTCTTTTGTTTCTCTACATATACCACCAAAAACCCACAGTTCGGGTAATACTCGACCACAATCATTTTTTCGTTTAGTAAACAAGCTTTCATCAATTTCCACAATGCAATCTGGTCCACCTACCTTCTTGTTTGGTTTATTCTCCATATCCGAGACACATAATTCACGCATGTAACTGTTCCAATCTATAACAGTTTTATCCGATAAATCAAGTTGCTTTTCACAAAATTTAATTGACGTCAACTCCTCGCTCCAGCAGTATATGAATCTCAAAGCTGAACGAAAAGGAATTCTGCTTCCCTCAAACCAGTTGTCTTTTCTATGTCCCACTTGCTGATCACACTGTCTTAACCCTTTCCGGCACAGACAAAATCTGTTCATAAAAACAGAAATTACTAACTGACACCGGAATTTACAAACGACTTTTTTAGAAAAGAAGAACTCCTTATTTTAAGCTTTCATTCTAGAAACAAAATTTTATTAAATATTCTTGGTGTCGAATGCAAGTTTGGAATTAAAATTAGGTGTGCCCGGAGTGGGGCCACTGTGCCGGAAAGGGTTAAATTACATTTCCAAAACTTTCGTTTACCAAAATAAAGTTTCATGTCATGGGAATTGGTACATTCTCGTTTTTTTGGTGAAATATTACGCCTTTGAAAAAATAAAATCGCATCTTGTTCTGGTTTTGGCAAATCCCAAAAACGCATTTTCGTTGCACTAAAAATGGCGTCAAAGATCAGCAAACAACAAGGCTACAAGGAATCCAAAAGATAACTGCGTGCGCGCGCGAACAACAAGATTGCCCTTTATTGGCGCATTAGCGCAACTTCTGCCGCGGTGTCGTTAAAACTTAAGTACCAAAAAACTTCCCTTTTAAAAATTTATTTTATCCTTTATTACTTGTTTCGCCATGCACGGCATTCCCAAATTTTTATCAGTATTAAACGTACTGAATTTCTATTAAAAGAATCAAGCTTTAATTATTTGAATTGCATGCACAGAATGATGAGAAAAGCTTCCAATGTCAATGATAACATCTGAAATAATATTTTTCAAGTTATCACCTGCCCCAGGTAACGGAAATTTACCGAAAAAGTTCTCATCAAATTTATTCACTCTTTAAATAAGCAGAAAAAAATATATTGAAAATCCTGATACCTACATTCATACAAGATAAGAATTTATATAAAACTCTTTATGGATTTTAATAGGAGGTCTTATGCTTGAAGAATTCGACACGCAGCGTGACCAAAACTGGCACATTGTCCATCAGCATCAATCAATTTGAATTTCTTGCAGAGGATCTCTAATTGTAGTCAATTATTAAATTTAAAAGCTATACATGTAACTTCCTCTGTGAACAAAATATACATGCTGTAAGATGGACATCTATTTACGATACTCCCCAAATACAAAAAGCTTGTAACTATTAGCAGGGGAATGGGAAGAAAAAGAAATGAAGACAGAAAAAGGAATGAAGAAAAAACACCAATGGTACTACCACCGTTGTCTAAAGCACTATTAAAATGCACTAATTTTGTAAATGTTGCGATCACGTTACCTCATGTATGTGCACTTGTCTCCCATTATGTAAAAAATCCATTAAAATGGATTGCTTTTTATCCATTTTTTTCACTTTTGTCACTGGCCAATAAATAAAACGTCTGTTTGAGAACTGAATAAAATATCTGCCAATTCTGTCGTTCAAGAAACGAACGGTTCGACAAAGTTGGTAATCAACAGCCAAGGTTTCATGTACATTGTACTGTATAAAATTTCTAAGCTATTGCTCAAATATAGAAACTGAAAAATCATAAGTCCGTACTTTATTTTATTTAAAATATCATTGATACGTAATACTTACAGTTTAAAAGTGTTTGTGAAAATATTGAAATAAAGTTATCTGTAATAAAAAATAAATGAGTGAAGCAGCAGTATGTTTGTTATATTACCAATACTCATACATAAAAAGGGAAAAAAACATATATCCATGGAAAAAAAAAATATATATATAATGATTGTAAATGAAAGAAATAGCTCGATTTCCTCGATTTGAATATTCTTCTGTTTGTTTACCCATAACTTCTAAAAGCATTTAAAGTATTACCCCTTTAATTTAGAAGTATTAAGTACCTTATATATGTTTAAATCATGCAAAAATACAGGTCACTGTATTTATCATTGGTCATTGGTCATTGTTCATCATTGTCATATCATTGGTCATTGTATTGGTCATTGTATAGCTGTAGCTAGGTATATTTCATAAATGAGTAGCATTAGTAAGTAGAAATTTTAAAAGATATTAGATTTGTTTTTATTCGATAATAATTTTCTCAATTTTTACGTTTTAAAGCACCTTAAGACTTTCTTTGTAATTGGATTAAACTCTTATAAGGATTCATCATATAGAAATACTACTTAGTACACACAAGAATAAAGAATAATATATTAAAAAAATTGTTATTCAAAGAAAACCAGCAGCATTTTTAACATAAATTTTTGTATTTAAAAACCATTAATTTTTCCTTACAATTTAGATAAAGTTTTATAGAGCATCAGACTATAATTTTACTAATTAGTATACACAAGGATGGAAAGTATATTACAAACTTTTTGTATTGATAAGTAAACAAGCAGCCTATTTTCTCAATTTCATTTTCTTCGGTTCACCTATGATTTCTAAAATCAGATAAACTAATATTAATTTAATTTAGAGGCATTAAATAGCTTACATACACTTAAATCATGCAACAAATACAAATTTACTAGGTAGGGGAGATGGGGAATGAATGGGACATTTTCACAAAAATATTTATTTTAAATATTTTATATAAGTTATTATCAATATTATATATCAGATGTCAAACATTAAGTGTTTGACTACATCGTATGCACAATATTTGTTCAAGATTATTATTATACAGATATATAAATTAAATTTAAAAAAAAAAGTTCTTCTATGTCCCAATCATCCCTACAGAAGGGATGAAAGGGACACCAACATTTTCCTTCCCGTATTCAATGTTAAGGACTAAAAGCTGACAAAAATGCCTCCTTGGCAAAAGCTGAGAGATTATAAATTGTAAAATGATCTCCGGAATTATTTGTTAGTCAATGATCTTGGACTCATCTCAGCTTTGCCTTAAAAGGCCCATAAACGGTGGACTGAAGACGATGGCTACAATGAGGATGAAATGTTAAAAGAATAAAAGTATTAATTTATCAACCTATATAATATTATTTAGTTAATAAAAAAATTTCAGTATCCTCTAGGGACGAATGAAGCAGTCCCATTCATCCCCATTTGAAATGTCCCAATCATCCCCATGATGCATATATTCAATTGTCAGATATTTTGTCTCAGAAATTATTTTGTCACAATGGTTAATATGCATTCATTTTAATTACCAATATTGAGCCTTTAAATAAAATCTACAACATAGCTTAATTGTATATTGCATAAGATATTTAAGTAACTTCAAATGTAAAAAAAATTACATTTAAGCCGAGTTTTCAGTAAATGCAAATTTGTAGAAAACTGAAAACAGCCATTTGCTCTTTCTTTTGGTTCTGAAGCACACTATGATAGTGAAATCTAGGAGGATAGGAATAAACTAAAAATATATGTTTATTGCCTGGAATATTGAGAACGTCCCATCCATCCCTTGTCCCATTCATCCCCCATCGCCCCTATATTACGTAAATCCGGGTTCGAAGGGGGTCCTGCAATATTCATGACAGTATTTTCTTACAGAAAAACTTGCCTTATGTAATCGCTCTATTATATAAGGCGAGTTTTTGTATAGGAAAATAGTGATATATCCCTGAAAATTCCAGGACTCTCTACGAAGCCTTGTAAATATGTAGTAATAATAGCGGGGGAAGTAACCGTATGGAATCGTATCATGCAGATACAAGAAAAACTATAATTTATGTAAGTGTAGAAATAGGTAAACCTAATAATTCAGGCCTGACGAAAGTTAATTGGTGCCTACGTATAAAAAAATAATATCAATTCCGATATAATTTTGGACGCTTATCCTAAGGTAATACAAGAATAACAAAATGTGGAAAATTTTGCCTTCATCTTGTACTATAATAATATCCTATTCTGATTTGTCGCTACCGGTAGCAAACACGTGATGGAAGTATTTTACCGTAATTATTATTTATGTTTTACCTGTATTATCGAATATACCGTAATTTCCGGCGTATAATCCGCAGCTCAAAGAGTCGCTTTTCGACCCAGAAATTTTATTCAATAATTGTAGTTAAATATTTACAGCGATCTTTTAAGTTACATTTTATAAAATAATATTTCTGGGTCAAAAAACGACTCTTTGAGCTGCGGATTATACGCCGGAAATTACGGTAAGAATAATTTGTATTTTAAAATTAATTGTAAACAGTCTTATTAAGGAAAATCAAGGTCTGCTGAATTTCAGCTGTAGCTAGACATTTGACAGGACAATTTATAATCTGTCTGTTTGTATCATTTAGCATCAATTTTATTGGCGAAAACTATAACATTGGGCAAATTTTACGTCATTTTCTTAACACTACAGAGGATGTTGAAAGCTAGTAGAAATATAAACCCTAAAACCTTTAATGTTTAAAATTAAATATGTTAATACACATAAAAAAATTTCATAAGAAAATGAAATGAGTATTTCATCTATAACGTAAGAGGAACAGATTTGTATTGTTATTCATTTCTTCACAAACATACACTTAAAAAAAAATCTGTAATTTTGACAGAAGAATAATGTATTGTTTAAAGAATAATGTATTGAAGAATAATATATTGTTTAAAGAAACAAAAACTGTTTTACAGAAAAACAGCTCTTTCCTGTAAAAAAAAAAAAAAAAAAAAAAAAAAAAAAAAAAAAAAAAAAAAGTGGGGGATTTTGCTATTTTTACAGAAACAAAATCTATATATTTTACAGAAAAAACTGTTTTAAGGGAAATATACAGATATTTTCTGTAAATTAAACGGTTTTCCACTGGCGCCAAAATTGACAGTTTTTTCTGTCAATTTGAGAGATTTTTTTTTTTTACAGTGTAGACCAATTCTTTGCATCATAGTGTTTTCCTGTGGGAATGCAGATGATTTAAAATTTTATGCTTCATTAAAAAGAAAACGACGCATTCTGATAATCGATTTAAATTATAAATTATGGGTGTTAAAATTTCCTAGTAGGGACGTCAATTATACCGATTAATTTTAAATTTTGTCAAAAACATATATAAGAATTTTAAAATTAACTATATATTTTTGGGGGAATTTTGTGCATTTATTATAAAAATATAAAGCATTTTAACTTTTTTATTTTATATTTGTATTAATGAAAAGCAATATCATTTCTCTTGTGCTTCTTAAGGTATCTAACAAACAACACATTTTCTCGCTTTGGAAATTCAAGATTGTGTTCAGTGTTAGATATCGTCGGTACCATGTCAAACTATCGAATATGAAAAAATGCATTTTTCATTACTTTTAAAAATGGGCCGATTGTCACCACTAAATTTTATTAGAATTCTTCGTCTAATAAAAATACCAATAAGATTTCTGCGAAGAACAGGGTTACTAGTTTGGCATCCCTATTAATTTAGAGATGCCGAATTCATACCGGAAATTTTGAGAGAAAAAAAATTACTTTAAGATGTCATGAAATATGCTGTCATTGTATAAAGCAATAATTTCTATTTTAAATTTCTGTTAGGGATTCGAAATTTCTGAATGGAAAAGAAGGCCAAACTGGCAACCCTGGTGATGTTGCAACCCTAAAGCCCTATACAAATTTAGTGGTAACAATCGACTCATTTTTAAAAGTAAAGAAAAATGATTTTTTTTCACATTCGATAGTTTGACATGGTAGCGACGATATCTAAAAGCATTTCGCATATCATCTTTGTTCTTAAGAAAGGGCTGCAAAACTTGCCGAATGACGTCATGTCCTTCGATGAAATCGATGCAAAATCATATGAACGCGCACTAATAAAAATTGTTCTGTAAAAGAACTAGCTAAATCTGAAAGTTTTCAGACCTCAATTTTCCGTAAAATGATTATTTAAACTTAATTTTAAAATACAAATTATCCTTGTATTCGATAACATATTGTAAGCCTTAAGAATTATACGATAAAAATACTTCTGCTAGGTGTTTGGCAGCCGTTGCAAAAAGGCAGAGCAGAATTTTACTAAAGTACTAGATGATAACAGCATTTTCCGTATTTTGTTTTTCTTGTTTTACATAACATAGTACATGCCTAAAAAAATACTCCAGAAGTGGTATTAATTTTTAGCTGAAACACAACTTCTCCCCCCCCCTTTTCGGCAGACCTGGAATATTAGATTCCCCCATTTCAACACTTACATAAAAAGAGTAATTTTTTCTTGTATCGGATAATATATAAATTCCTACGGTCGTCTCCTCGACTATAAGTAGCATTTTCTCAATAGACTAGATTATTTTTTAAACGATTACATTTTCTCAATTTTTGTATTTAAAAAACTATTAAATTTTCCTTTGTAATTGAGATAAGGTTTTATAGCTCGTTATACTATAATTTTGCTATTTAGTGTATACAAAAATGAAAATATATTACTTTTTTTTTAAAGAAATGTAAACAAGCAGCCTATTTTCTCGAGTAGATATTAATTCCGTTTACCTATCATTTCTAAAATCGTATAATCTAATATAAATTTAATTTCGAGGCATTAAATACCTTATATATTCGCAAACCATGCAAACAATACAGCTTTAATAGATATATTTCTTGAATCTCTAGTAATAAATAGCATTTTTACAAGGGACTCTATTTGTTTTTATTCAGTAATAATTTGCTTGATTTTCGTATTTTAAAAAATAATTTACAATTGTATTTAATTGGATTATACGTTTATAATGATTTCTAATATTATATTACTACTTAGTGAACACAATAGTAGAAAATATGTTACAAAACGTTGTTGCTTAAAAGTAAACAAACTGTTTTTTTTTTTTTTTTTTTTTTTTTTAGATTTGATTTCTCAACCGCTTACATATGATTTCAAAAATCATATATCTTATTTAAATTTATTATTTCAAAACACATCATGTGCACTCAACAAGTTAATAATTTATGTTATTTGGTACATTAATTCAGGCGTTTTTTATCGATGTATAAAATATACTTACGAACATATATTGCTCCCATGATGAAAATAAATCTTCCAAAATTTGATGGACTGACTTGGAACTAAACTCCATATATTTATATTCACATTATCAAGGAAACCTTTCCTAGTAGTTTAAATCATACCTGCATTTAATTTATAAATTATTAAATGTTCAATCCATGAAGATCCTGTGTGTTAGGTCTAAGTCTATTATGATTAGCAATGTTGAAATTAAGACTAAAATATACAGCCATAAAAAGTATATATTCATGGGTTGTCTGGCAATAAATCTCATCCCTTAAGAAATGCAAATACAGAACGAAGCTGTCCAGAAACCTTGTTTTCTTATATGTTTACAGCCAACAAGCAGAAACTACACAAATTAGCGTACATGCAGATAAAAATGCCTGTTGACAGTTTCAAATTTAATCCAGTTTACGTTCGAAAACAAATTTCTACCGTAATTTCATGTATATAAGCCACTGCTAAACAAAAGTCTTTTCAAACCAGAAATTTCATTTATTAAAAAAGAACAAATACGTTTCATGCGCAAATAGACTACATTTAAATTTTCTGGTAGGAACCACATTTATTTAAGCCAAAGCCATTAAATAATAAGCCCAGTCAGATAAATGGGAAACTTTTCGCAAGTTGAAAATAGCGCCATCTAGCGGTTGGGAGTGCTGCATTCGGCACCAAGAATATTTTAATAAAATTTTGCTTCTAAAATTAAAGCTTAAAATAAGGAGTTTATATTTTCTAAGAAAGCCGTTTGTAAATTCCGGTGTCAGTCAGTAATTTCACATTTTACGAACATAATTTTTCTGTGCCGGAAAGGGTTAATTGCATAGTGATGTAAATTTCCATCACTTTTTATTTAACTTTTAATAAATAAATCAACTTCTTCGCCACCACTATATTTATATAGAAATATTAATCCAGTAAATTTCCACATTTTTTTTTTCATTATAGTTTTAGCTTTAATGTAAAAGATCCCAATAATTAGCAAGCTTTTAAAGGAAGTGCAAAAACAAAACATCGATAAAAATCGTATAAAATATCGATATAAATAAATCGTATCGTTTCTCTGCGACCCAATTCTGTTTTGTCCTCCTTCCGCAGCAGAGGTTTGGCGCTAGTGTGTCGCTAACAAATTTAACACTATCTGACTGGGATTATTATTTAATGGCTTTGATTTAAGCCGAGGCTCACACACGAGAAATTACGGTATATTTCGTACACATTGCATTGTTACGTTTGATTCAAACATTAACAAACAGCTGCAAGCATTTAAATAAGTGCTTCATGTTCAAAGCACGTTGACAGACGTACTTCGTACTTGACACTGAAAAGTTAA
The DNA here is from genome assembly GCA_963931845.1 of Maratus michaelseni. NCBI lineage: Eukaryota > Metazoa > Arthropoda > Arachnida > Araneae > Salticidae > Maratus > Maratus michaelseni. The sequence continues at coordinate 189,819,349 of OZ007599.1, read as the reverse complement.
TGTACTGAATCGATTGTAGTATACATACATTATTTTATACGTTGATGGCCTCTACATTTTTACTGGTGTCAGTCTGGCCATTTTTTCTTTGAGATCGTAATTTAATTTTTCCAAATTTGTGGATGTGTCCCTAATATATTTTCTTTTAAAATTTTATGAAAATTTAATAAGATTTTTATAAACTATTTCATTTTCCTGGCTGCCTTCATTTAAGGAACATAAATTGTCAAAAGTTGATGTTAGCATTTGAAAAATCAAAGTTGGTCTGCACTTTGTAATGTGTAGATGACCATTAATTAAAATTTTCATCAATATTCTAAAAAGAATAAAACATTCCGCGTTTAATGACCTATTTTGTGTGATTTTATTGGAAGCGGTCTGCGAATAATGGCAGGTGTGTGTATCAAAATCTTTTATTTAGAATAAACGTTCGGTTTAATTGTGTTTTCGGATGTCCCAGACCACTGTAGTTAAAAAGTACAGGGGTGGACTGCCCGCTTACAAAAAGGCCAATTTCCACCTTTTACCATGAATAGTTTTATTTGATGATTTGACTCAGAATGTTTTTGCTTAATACTTTAAAGTGCGGTGATACATTTTGATACCTCTTAATTTTATTCGGAAATGTCACAATACGATTAGTATTTTAAAATAATTTATTTTCATTTATAATGTGCGTGAAGAAAATCTTTTATTTATTTCAAAGAAATTTATTCGCAAATTGTGGGTACACTTTCCCTGGTACAGTAATATTTGCACTCCAAATTTTCACATATGCAAATATTACTGTAAAACCCAATGTTAAGATGAGCGCTATTAAATAAAATAGAAATGAGGTATTTCTTTATGGTAGAGAGGACAACAACATCAATCCTCCTAGTACAAGGTTGTATATTTTTATAACTGTTGTTAGTTTTACATGATTTTGAACCAGAATTTTAATACTAATGAATGTTAATTCTTCCTACTCATTGTATAATTGATTTTACTTATCAACTTAAATTATCATTTTTTTCTGTTTCAAGATATGAAAAATTTTAAAACCTTGAGTCAAAAATGGTACCACGAACGGTTAAATGAACACTTGGTTATTTATAAGGAAATTATTTATATTATCAAAGTTGCCAACCTCCCAGTTTTTTGAATACCAGTAAAATCATACAAAAATTTTAGCTTTATTAAATAGCAGAAATTGCAGGATTATATAAAACAAATATTTTTTCATACTGGTAGAAAAAAAATCGGGAGGTTGGCAACTATGTATTATATACAGAGATGCCAAGCTCTCAATAATCTTCCGTAATATGTGGGTTAATTTGACCCAGGTTTAATACGTTTCACACCAGAATTTGTTTTAAGAAATGAACTCAAATGTATTCCAAGTAGAAATCTGAAATTAAATAAATAAAGTTTCATAAAAGAAATTTTCTGGTTCGAAACGTTGTTAAACTGGGTCAAATTAATCCACATATTACGGAAGATTAGTAGGAGTTTGGCACCTCTGAGTATATTTTTATAACTACAAATACACAGCACACATATTTGCAGGAAATATAACGAAATGCGCTACGTGTTATTTTCAGGTTACGATTATAGCATTGAAATCATTAAATAAAGCTAATTTGTAAGTATATTTTACGATTGTTAAAATGCACGCCAACGTCGTCAATCATCGCCATTTCTGCTAACCGTTGCCAACCAGGCTCCAATGATTTTTAGGATAAATACGAGATCCTGAATATTCAGGAGGTAATGAATTTTCATAACCCTTTGAAGGAAAAATTCCTTCTATTTCATGAAATGCTGAATTGATTGAATGAGACCAGCATTTACAAATACATTTATTTGAAAATTTGTATAAGCTTTCTTTCAGGTACAAAATTCTGATACCAATGTGGCATTTAAGGATTAAAATTAAGTGATCCAAAAATCGACCATTGCCCTTCAAAAGGTTAAGTGATTAGATTATGTCTGTATGCGTTGAATTTTTTCGCGGACAAGCGCGCCATTTTCCTAAAGCATGTACGTTTTCCTCATACATATGCACCTTTTTTATACATATAAATAGAATTATTAAACATATGCTCCTACTTAAAATACTTAGAAATGTATAACTTTACTCTTTCAAAGGATGTATTTCGAAAAATAATAAAGTGTATGCCATTCGTACTTAAAAATATATATTAGTAAATACTCTTTCATTCATGAATCCTCTACATAAGCATTCAAAATTAACGAATCGAAAAAATAGGGAATATATATTAAGATGAAGGAAGAGCAGTCATTTCTTGCAGTCATGTCGATTTTTATGACAGTCATTTTTTTAGCATATCCGTGCATATCCGTTTCATTTGTGGATGAAAACGGAAGAAATTTTTAACCCTTCTTTGCATGAGTTTTTCTTTTACAATTGTGTTTTTTTATACATATATTAAATATTAGACACCAGAAATTTTAAGATAGATTTTTAACTTTGTTCAGCAACATAGTTCACGGGAAATTTACGGGATTAATATATCTATATAAATATAGTGGTGGTGAAGAAGTTGATTTATTTATTAAAAGTTAAATAAACAGTGATGGAAATTTACATCACTATGCAATTAAGGGTTAATAATATAGGAAATATACGAAAATAAAAGGAATAATTCTTCTGATAAACATTTACGAATTATGTAGTATATAAATATTTTCTAGTTTATAAATGTATACGAAGCATAAAACTACATTCTATATAATATTTATATACAGTATGAGTTTTATATAGTATATAAATACGTTTCATATGATAAATTTGATTTCAGATGCTCATTCTATATAAATAAGTATTACCGTATTTCTGGATGTACAAATGAAAGATTGTATTCAGCGTTAGTTTTCTACAAGCAGTCCACATTGTCTTTCTTGTTCAGAAAGTGACGTAAAACTTGACGAAATACGCAGTTTTCTTCCATAAAATAGGTGTCAAATTATTAGGTTCTTGCATGTATTCTGTCATCCTTTAATACTTGATAATTGTATTATACCTGTTTGCTTTTAACTAACAGGTAAAAAACTTCAGGTATTACAATTTCACCTGTATTAAAGTTTTTAAAATCATGTATTAAAATAGGCAGAACATTTGCAACAACCTAATGAATGAACGAAAGTGTTCGAACAAATGTCTAGCTACAGACGAGCGATGGAAGACTTCAAATTTTCGTAATAAAACTATTTAAACTTGAATTTAAATTTCAAGTTATCCTTGCATTCCATAAAATACATAAACCTTAAAAAAAAATTCCAACTATAAAAATGCGTCTTCCACGTGTTTGGCACCGATTCCAAAAAGCAGAGAAGCATAGTATTGTAGTACTAGATGAAGGCAAAATTTTCCCCATTTTGGTATCTGTGTACTACATAACTTATGATAAGCTTCTAAACGTACACCGAAAGTGGTATTAATTTTTATCTTAGGCACCACGTATCTTCCCGCAGCCCTGAAAATCTAGATAACACTATTTCTACTCTTACATAAAACACATTTTATTTTCATTTGAGTTCTTGCATCCTATAATATAGCGATTCATACAATTGCCTCCTGCCCTATAGCTTTGAGTGACATTTTTACAAGAGCCTTGATTTTCGCTTGGGCTTGAGATTTCCTGAGCTTAAGAGCTTGAGATTTGCTTTTAAACGATAAAAAGTTTATAGATTTTTGTATGAAAAATAAATAAATAATATTTCAATATAATTGAATTAAAGGTTTATAATGCGTCATAATATTATTCTAATAACACTAGTTTTCATGACTTTTGTTCATGAAATGAAAGATATACCGTTACGTTACTTTGGGTATCTACATCTAGGAAAAAATATTTTAAAAAATCCAGCACATCAGATTTTTGAAATATTTATTAAGAAGATTTTGACAAGGAACTACATCCAAATAAACAATAGGTACCAAGAATGTTTTAATAAACTTTTGTTTCTACAATGAAAGCTTAAAATAAATAGCTCTTATTTACTAAAAAAGTCGTTTGTAAATTCCGGTGACAGTCAGTAATTTCTCATTTTACGAACAGAATTTGTCTGTGCCGGAAAGGGTTAAACAATTGCGGGTACATAAAAAACAAAGACCTTCATATCTCAGAATTGTAACGTGCTACAAAAAATAAAAATATTTTTTTTTAACTACCGTCCATAGCCTACATAAATAATATATGTTTCATTTCATGAACAACATTTTTTTTTGTAAACTAGTGTAATTAGTGTACATAGGAATAGAAAATATAATAATTTTGTTATTGAAAGTAAACAGTCTTTTTTTTACGATTTGATTTTTATACCTTTTTCCTATGTCTTTGAAATTCGTATAAACTATTATTAATTTAATTTAGAGGCATTAAATAACTCATATATACTTAAATCAAACAAAAAATATATATTTACTAGATATATTACATAAATCTGTTGACATAAATAGAACTTTTACAAGACACTGTATTTGTTTTTAACCAATTGTTATTTCCTTTATTTGTGTATTTATAAAAAAAAAAAAAATAAAAAAAAATAAAAAAAAAAAATTGAACCTTTCTTTTTAATTAGATTAAAAGCTTATAATTTTTTTATATAATATTATTGCTTAATGTACACAAGAGTAGAAAATATATTACAAAAATTATTTGTTGAAAAATAAATAAACTGCAGTTTTTTCGAATAGATATTTGTACTGCTTACCTATGATTTCTAAAATCATAGAGAGATTTATTACATTCATTGTTTAAGTATTTACTTGAAAGGTCATGATTAGTTTGCCAAATGTTTAAATAATCTCTGATTATGTATTATTTTAGTGATATGTGTTTTAAAAACGTGCATATTCAGCTTGTTGTGAGTTCAGAAGCAACCAGAAACAACCCAGAATTCAGCGCGAGAAAGTAGCTCAGCAGCGAATTCCACCCACCGTCCTACCAAAGAAATGTTGTGAAAAAAGAAACCAAAGAAATATTTACATTTTAGGCTAAAAAGTCCTTCTTCGAAATGCATTTTGGCGTCTTTTTTCGTGCTTGCTTTAATTTGGCATTTTTATTCTAATCTTTTTTTCGCGCTATTTGTTTTATACAATGTATGACCCCATATAGCACATGTGCTTCCCTAGGACGTCCCCAGGAAGATTGACATTCATCCTCCAGGCATCCCTGAGGATGCAAAAATTTGTCATCAGGAGGTCCTCAGGAACCGAAAATGTCAGCCTCATAGCATCCCAGGGAGCTCCCCAGGACCTCCTTCAGGTTCCTCCTCAGGTTGTTCTAGGGAAGATTTCAGGAAGTAATACCGGAGGAATTTGGGAGACTTCAGGGTCACTTAATGTGCATAAAAAACAACCGAAGTTATTATTATTCGACGTAAAGTAAAAAGTATTTATTTATTTTTAAATTAATAAATACGAACATTATCTTTTAAAAATTTACATAATACACATTACTTTTATTAATCACGCACACAGAATCACATGACAGTTATGATACAGATTATACGGAATAAACTTTCTTACCGCCAACTGGACTTGAACCTGGGTACTTACGCATACGAGAAACACGCTCTAGTGATTACGCTACACGGCCGTTGTACCTGAATCGTTTATACGGTATTCATGTATTTCTTTCTCTTCTTATGAGAGTCATTAAATAGAAAACATACATATTTTTATGCTTCGTGTAGCAGGAATTCTGTAACTTTTATTGCAAATAAAGATGCATACCCTTTGATATATATTCAAAACAATATTAAATTGATAACTAGAAAAAAAAGCGTATCAGTTATTTAATGCTGTTCTCAAACCCAAAGGAGCTGCTTTCTGACACATTTTTTAACTCGTTTTTGTTCGGAAATGCATTAAATTGGCAGGTGGTCTTATTTAGAAACTATGTAATACTAGAAAAATGTTTTCCTTTTTTTTATTTTTATTTATTATTATTATTATTATTGTAAACGCAGATATTTTAGAAAATACTGTGAAAGTCATCTTTTTGACCCGAATTCCCCACGCGGCATCACAATAAAAGGGAAAAGGGAAGGGGGTGTTTTATCATTTGCAACAACAATACGTTTTATCATTTTAGTTAGGAGCCACATATATCAGGGTCAGGGGTCTATGATAAAGGGGCCAATGAAATAAAAATATTTAAAATTAAATAAATTAAATTATAAATTATAAATAATCACAATTAAACAAAGTAAGAGGAAAATTGACGTTTTTATGAACCAAAAATTGAAAGACAAATTCAAAATGCACTTTTTTTTAAATTAGAAATATTATAATTTTAAATTTAGAATTAGAATAAGCAAAATTCAATTTGATTTCTAATATTGATATTACCATATTACAAGTTGCTAAACGATATATCTATAAAAACTTTTCTGAGTTTATGCATGCTAGGCTGTTCTCAAATTCAAATTGGCTACTTTATGACATATTTTTTAGTTTATTTTTGTTCGGAAACGTTTGAAATTGGCAGGTGTTCTTATTTATAAACTTTGTAATCAAAAGATGTTTTCCATTTTTTTGGTAAAGACAGAAGATCTTTCAGAAAATACCGTCAAAGTCGGGGTTTTGAGCTGAATTTTCGACGCCGTAGCACGAGAAAGGAGAAAAACGTGTCGTCATGTAACATGAATCACTTATAACCCGATAAGTAATTTATTTATCAAAAAATGGAAAATTCATTTCGATCTCTAATCAATTCAATAGTCAGGCCAGCCAATTTTATGTCTTTGCGTTTAAAAATAAGTCAAAAGATGTGTCAGAAAGTTTCACGTTGTTGAGCAGATCATTTGAGAAACACCCTAAGATACATAAATACATCGTTTAATTTTCAATTACCTACATGAAACTGCTGTTTAAAATGACAATAATATTTCTTTAGCTATTAATTTTTAAAGTATGGGCATTTCTACTCTATATCTGTAACTTATTAAATATGAAAAAAAGTACTGTTAATGAAATTTGTGTCTGTAACAAAAATATTTTTTTTTCTTATTGTAATAAATAAAACTAGTTTACAATTAAATCTCCATTTAGTGATCTTTTGAAATCCTGTGAAAACATTCAATACATAGAAATTTCCTTATGCACTATTTTTCATTGAAATATAATTTCATTTTAGCTAACAAAACTAATATTTCAGGAGATTTAAAATGCCTAAATGTACGGATACTTTGACATAAAATTTGAGTTCTTTGTTATGATTGTCAACGAAGTATTGTGTAAAAATTCTAAACAAGGAAATCCTTTAAAAGCAATACTTTTGTCTTTTATAGAATCATTGGTCTACTGCTTTAAAGATTATTTTTCTATTGTATCGACAATTGTTTATTTTAGTTATATAAAAGCTAAATTTGAAATAGCTTACTCCTTATTCTGGGAAGAAGAACGTTTCTCTCCTTTCAACCACGGAACTAAGTTCCATGCTTTCAACTACTTTTCTTTGCAAGTATTGCATGCATTCCAGTAAGCATACATATCCATTCTTCATCCATCAAAAGGAATTGGAGGTTGCTCAGTACTATTCATGTTCTTATTGTAGTTAAAATTCTACCCTTACCTCACTAAACATATTTGCATTATAGGACTTTTGCAGCTGATTATATAATCGTTCTTGACATCTGGATAGAAGTATTTCCTTGCATTTGAGAAACACCCTAAGATACATAACTAATAATAGCCGTATATTAACAGGAGTGAAGAATTTGCACGAAAAATAATCTTTTATAAATATCCTAAACTAAAAAGTTTGCCAAATATAAAATAGGTTTCTTAAATGAAAGTTTTAACAACTAAAGCAAAACACAACTCAGTTTTAAATTCTGGAGAAATATTTGTTATTTAGAAAGATAAATATTTATTTATATTTTCTGAATCTGTATGTTGTTACTATTTCTTAAGTTCACTAAATTGAGATTTCACCTTCATTATTAAGAATTAAAAAATATATACCATGCATCGTAATTTGAAAGAGGTAATAGAAAATAACTAATTTGTATTTAAAAAATAAAATAAAATTAATATGGTAAAACCTCCAGAACAGACGCTTCATAAAAATTCATACATAATTAAAAATTGACATCATTTAGCGAACATATGCTCATTACCAACACATATATAAAGTATATTAAATGAGACAAGTGGTATTGACCAGGTCCGTGATAATAATCAGCACGAATTTATATCTTTAACCCGATTTTGTAAGAATGTATATTTTTAAATAAAAATATTTCAAGCAAAACTCTTATTCAGGGGGGAGGGAGGGGGGGGGGTATGTTTGTATTTTTTAAACCAAATATGCCATTTCAATAGAGCATGTAATATCTAAGTTGGTGTTATAATTTAGACTTAAAAGTAAATTATTGATTTGATAATGACGATAAATATAAAATTATTAATTAGTTGAAAATGTAATAATAAAATACATAAATATATATGTAATTTTTAAAAAGATCAGAAAAAAATATTAATAGAAGAATAATAATAAAAGTAAATATGCTCGATATGACTTAAATATGATTCAATTTTGAAACTTACATGAAAATTAACTTTTACAATAGAAATAAGATTTTTTTAAATAGAGTGTTTAATTTAAAAATGCTTATCTCTAATCTATTAACTATCAAATTCTGAATAGATACAAATACGTAAATATATATTAAACTGTTGATAAAACCCTTATTTGTAACAAATTTTTGATTCCTTTTGATTTCTTACGGTTACGGAAAAAAACCCCTCATTTATTAGAAATAATAATATTATATATATATATGATAATTTAAAATGGTCAGCGAAAAAAAAAATAATAAGTCTAATTTATATTTTAAAATTAAATATTGATCTGAAAATTATTTATATATATAATTCAAATTAATATGAAATGATTAATTATTTAATACAAATAATAATAATAATTCAATATATAAGACTATATTTAAAGGATCAGAAGAAATAATTTTTACTAGGTATCTCTAATCCTTAATTTATAAAATATGGTTCTATACAAATATATAAATATATATTAAACTTCGTGTTTCGAAAAAAATAATTCTGATTTCTTATAATTGAAAATAAAAATAATTTATTAGGAGAAAGTAAATCAATTTTATATTTAAAATTAAATTATTTCTATAGAAACTAATAAAGTATATAAGGGAAATCAATATAAAATTATTAGTTAGATGTAAAAGTAACAGTAAAAATATATAAGTAATTGTTGAAAGTTCAGAAAAAATAATTAATGAATGTAATGATAAAATGAATTAATATATAAGTTAATTTTTAAAAGATCAGAAATAAAATAAATAATAAATTTTCAATTTATATTTAAAGATTAATTTATTTTAATTATTTATTTAACTACATTTTGATTGCATTTTATAAATTAAAAATATATCTAAATAAGGATAATTAAATATTATAATAATTAAAAGTTAAACAATAACCAGATGTGCTTAGGAAATAAAATAAATCCAATAATAATATAAACTTTATTAATTAAAAAATCGAACCAAATCAAATCAAATATTTTTTTTTTATAAAAAATTATAATAAGTTATTTTAGTGTCAAAATCACCCATGAGATGGCACCAGCACCGTCTCTTCCTAGGTACTTCCCTGGGAATATCATCCCGAGGAGCTTGATCCTTGGGAGGGATCTGGGAGATCAGTCCTGAGGAGCTTGCTCCCTGGGAGGGATCTGGGAGATCAGTCCTGGGGAAGTGATTAAAGTATCTTCCCCAGGAACGCCTGATAGCGTCATTACAGTTTCAGGAGGAATTTGGGATGAATTGGAACTCCTGGGGAGGTTTTCAGGAGCTTTGGTGCTATATGGGACTATATCTAGATGGGTAACCCCATCCAGATATTTCTCTCATTAAGCTTTGTTTCTTTTTTAGTTTTTATATGTCAATTTGACGTACATAATTTAATCTTTTTTTTGGCGCAGCATGTCCCTAAAGGGACTTTGTGCCATAAAACCCCAATCAACCAACCAACCAATCGTGCTTGCAGTTTTGCTCTTATGAAGGCATGTTTTCCTTCATTCCCACAAACCTTAGATGCAGCTTATTTCAATATTTTAACGACTCTTTCCACATCCTGGGAGTGACTTGGAAAGCAATTTTACGATTCATCTAACATGGATCCTGAAATTATGTTGCCTTAAATTTCATTGGATAAAAATTTTTGGTTATTGGAGGGTTGCTGATTTCGTTGGAAATACAGTCGATACAGTCGTTTACCTTAAAGTTCGGCTTTGGAACCTGTAACTCTGGCACTTTGTAGGTTTTTTCTTTTCTGCATTGCGGCGTTTCTTAATTATTTTCCATGCAATTTTTCTATTATCTTGGTTATCGTCAGTTGCGATTACTATCAGTAAATACTGAGGATGGCCATAATATTCAAATGTTGTCTCCTCTAGATCATGTGGGAGAAACGTTGAGGATAAACAATCTATATTAAATGAAACAGGATGAACAATACAAAACAGGAATAGGCTCGAACAAACCGACACGTACATTTTCACACCTCGTTAGTGTAGCTCCGATTGGGTCAAAAACGTCTTAGGTCCCGTGGTTCCACCATCTAGTTTAGACTGTAGATGTTTGAATGAAAGCGTATTCGTATGAAGAATACAAATAAAATTCTGCAGTTATCTCCTTAATTTATTTTCAAGCGAGGCAATGACACTGTTGCGTTTTCTTTTATTAGGACCGGTTGCGTTACATGTAACTGCTACCAGTTCAGAAAATTTCGCTTTGTTTTGGCTTAGAAAATTATATAACGATTTTGATATTTCTTTGCCGAGACCGGAACGAGGTGTCAACTGACCCAAATATTCCGAACGAGGTTCAGACAGCACGGGGATATGTTCTTCGTCTTTCTCTCGACGGTGACGCTGCTCCCCTTATTTTTCTATGAACATCGTTTTGTTTTTTCTACCATCAAAGAATATACTTTTCATTTTGCTTCCTTCAAAATCTTCCTCCTTCTGTATTTTCTGTCCAAGTTCTTTTTTTCCTCTCTCCTAACCTTGTTTTCATCCATAACGAAATAAGTATCCTCCACTGTCACAATTCCTGCATCTTGAAGCACGGATGAAGCAACATCACTCTCTAATACACCAGTTCTAAATGCGGAGGGAGAAAGGTATGTGCGTTTAGGAATGTCTGTTTTGGAAGTACCTTGTTCAAATTATGATTCAGTCGAACTTCCTTCTTCAAAGCTCCCACTATTTGAATCGTCTGACAGTATCTGTATCTTGTATCAGGATCGAACTCAATTCGTTGGAGCAAAATCATTATTTCTCGTTTAAATTGCGTCACTTTCCATTTTTCCGTGATATTGTGTTTACAAGGGTCTTGTTTGTTTCTAAAACAATATTTCGCATAAGCCTTTTTCGAACAGTTCTTTGATCCTGCCGGACGAAAATCTTTCAGTGTGGAACATTAAACTTGATACCAGAGAACTTACACGCTGTCATGTCAAAAAGCGAGTTTTCCCATTTCGTATGAATTCATTGTGGGATGTCTTGACTTTTACGAACATACGATTAACACTTTTCCGTCCGCATGTCTCGTAAAAATACTTCTATTCGTAAAATTGAAATGATTGATTGACACCAGAATTTAGAAACAAATTTATTCGAAAATAAGTAAAATCTTTTCCTCATGTACTTGATAAATGGGAATTTTTTAATGTAGTATTGACCCCAATGTAGTATTAACCTCTTCAGGGGCAAAGTACTACTGTAGCTAAAATATTGAAATGATTGATTGACACCAGGATTCACGAACGAATTTATTTTAAAATAAGTAAAATCTTTTCCTCATGTACCATATAAATTCAAAATTTGATTATAAATTTCTGGTGTCATCGTGCCATTTTGGCATTAAAATTAAGTGGTATATATAACATACCGGTGCCCTTCAAGGGGTTAAAGGATTAAAATTAATTTACTTTACGATGACACCACTGTGGTGTCGCCGGACGGTAAAGTGTTAAGGTATTTCTCCAATGATCTACACTTGTTTTAGTAGTTCTTAATATTTCTATTAATTGTTCTTTTCGGAATACTGGTATCGATGCCTTTATGCATATTTTGGTAACTATTTCACTGACCATCTTAATAACATCATCCACTGGTTGAATATAAATATCACGATTTTCATCTATATGTACCGTCGACTGGACTTTGCTTTTTCATCTAAATTTCTTTTCTTTATTTTCAATCATCCGGACTTCAATCCATGTTTTAAATGTCTAAAGTGTTTCTTAGTTTTCATGGAAAGCTATTGCTTTTATCTTGAAAAGTAAAGCGTGTTTGCAGTATAACAATATTGCTCTCTGGTTTCATGATGCAGTTACTAATTGAATCTTTGTTAACCACTAAAGATCGAAGTTTCTTTCTGCTCTTTCTGCACATGCATTTTTTTTACGTTGTAATGTCTGGTAATGAGGAAGATAACTTGGTTTTTCTTAAACATTGGATTGTCGATGGTATAAAACCTGTTTACATACTTGCTAACATCGCACTAAACTTCCGTACAATGTAGGTTAATTTAACCGAGGTTAAACTCGTTTCAAACCACAAAGTTTTTTTAGAAATGCAAACAAATATGTTCCACGTAAAAACATGAAACTGAATATATATTATTTTTTAAGTTATATTTTCTGGTTAGAAACGTCTTTAACCTGGATCAAATTATATTACATTGAACGGAAGTTTAGTTGAAAGTTGGCAGTTATGCGTTTATGTAACATAGACAACTGTGTCGTTTATCCCTGGTGCTTCTGTCATGAAGTCATATGTTTACCTGAAATAAGCTAATCTATTAGGATGTGCAGAGTTAATCCACCGCCCCTGAATACTATGCCTGCGCGCTCACAAAAATGGCGGCTGTCGCAGGCAGATTTTTTTTTTCAGCGTTTGAACGGTCCCTCAAACTTCAACACCAATAATTTCTAAAAGTTTTCTTCGCCTTGATTTTCTGAGATCAAATAAGTCAAAGAAAATTTTTAAATATTATTGGTGTTGAAGTTCGAGGGACCGTACAAACGCTGAAAAAAAAATACGCCTGCGACAGCCGCCATTTCTTTCAGTGCGCAGGCCTAGTATTCAGGGGGCGGTGATTAATCTTTCATTGTGTTAATAAATTTTCTTCATTGCTTTACTTTTAATATATTTACTTTTTGTGATTTAATAAACGGATTTGTCCTTTTTAAACTCCTTTGTCGTTATTAAACGTCACCACATATTTTACTTTTTATATTCTAAATTATTTTGTAACAGGTTAAAACGTTTACAGATAAATTATGTTTCTACTGTATTTTTAATTGAATCTCTGCTTATCTAAATCTTAACATCTCATAATTTACTCATAACAAAACGAGCTTATCTTTTCTATTCCATTTTATTTTTCATATGCATTTAACAAGTTGTGGTATTCTTCTAATGATATGTTTTCTTTACATGATAAATTACTTTTTTGCGGGATCATAAAATAACTGAAATTTAATTTTCTACTTACATACCATATCAATCAAAATTTTCAGTTTAAATAAAAATAAGAAAATACAAATGATATATTATTATACAACGTCTAAAGCAGCTGCTAGATTGTTAAACTTGGCGCATAGGGGAAAAAGCGTCTGTTACTGAATTCAACTTCATAAGGATATTGAGAATTTTTCGTGTTCTTTATCCATATAAAAATTTTTCATGTTACGTTTACATGTGGTTTTGTTTAAGATTTAATTATTAATTCTTTTTTCAAACAGAATATTTCTGATATACCTCACGTATTGTAAAAGAAAATGAAATATCATTATAAAGGATTTAAGGGGTTACACCTAGTAAAGAGGAAGACAAAATGAAGTATTTCATTATTTTTTCTTCATTGACAATAAATATACAGGGAATTTTACTCAACTTTTATAAAAAATATTTCAGAGCAGATTTTTTATTTAAAACTCTAACGTATGATTTACATTTTATTTATAATATGAAGAAATTTCTGGTTCGAATCGACATTTTTACTTTTGTTAAAAAGGGGGAGGATTGAACTTTGGCCGTTATATTACAAAATGAACTGGCAACGTGAAAAGAGCATAAATGAAACTATGTTCGTAGAAAAAGGCAGACAGCTGTTTCCGAGCATCTAAAGCTCAACCAGTGCAACAGTTACAATAACCACAGATAATTTTATAAAAACATATGTGATTGCAAGGAACGCGGCACGCAGTCAAGGGAGAATTGGCGGTAGACTTTGAAAACAAACGGCGGTATGGAGTTCCCGCATCGCTCCCTGAATACTAGGCCTGCACGCTAACACAAAAATTGCGGTGGATTTTTTCGTAAGTGGATTTTTTTAAGCGTATTTTGTATGGTCACTTGAATTTGTATATAAATAACTTGTAAATGTTTCGTCGGCCTTAATTTTCTGAGATTAAATAAGTGAAAGAAAACTTTTATAAAATATTAGTGTCCAAATTCAGGGGACCGTGCAAACGTCCTGAAAAATTTCCCTACGACAGCAATCAATTTTTTGTCTGTGCGTGAGCCTAGTATTCAGGGAGCGGTGTGTATTAATTGAATGACGTTAGAATTTACACCAAGATGGTTAGCCCAATGGTTTAACCACCCAAAAATGGCACTCTAATCGACTTTTTTCAAACATGTCATCCAGCCCAATGGTCTTTTCGTACCCCAAAACCGCAGGATACAAAATTTTGTCAAAATCGTGTGTCCCCCCCCCCTAGAACGTGTGTCCCAGACCAATGATGCTCTTGTAATCCAAAACGGTAGGATACAAAATTTAGTCAAAATTTCTTGAGCCTTTTTTAGATAAAAATACCGGGACCATGACCCGTAGTGCCCCAAAAAGACACACTAATCTAATGTACTCGAACATGTGATCCAGCTCAATGGTCTTATCGTAATCCAAAAGGTAGGATACAAAATTTAGTCAAAATCGATAGAGCCGTTTTTTAGATAAAATTAGCTTGGCCCGTAGAGACCGAAAACTGACCGACTTATCTAATTTTCTTGACCATGTGACCCAGCGAAATGCTCTTATAGTAATCCAAAACGGTAGGATAGAAAAATTAGTTGAGCCTTTTATGATAAAATTAGCTTGACCCGAAGTTGCCCAAACATTAGCCATTAATCGATTTTCTCAAACATGTGACCTCATCCAATGGTCTTCTCATGCTCGAAAACGGTAAGACAAAATATTTAGTTAAAATCTTTTCAACTGTTTTTTATATAAAATTAGCTTCACCCTGACCCTTAGTGACCCAAAATTACCCATTAACTGAAATTTCTCTATCCTGTAACCTAAACCAATGGTTCTCTCGTGCCCCAAAACGCTAGGGAACAAAATTTAGTCACAAACGTTTGAGCAGTTATTTACATAAAATTAGCGTGACCCTGATCCACAGTGACCCAAAATGACGCACTAATATAATTTTCTCGAACATGCGACCAAGTCCAGCAGTCTTTTGGCAACCCAAAACGGTAACTGTAGAATACAAATTTCGTGAAAATCGTTAAAGCCGTTTTTAAGGTAAAATTTGCATCAATGTCAGAAAAATCCATCTTTATAAACTTATTCCTTATTTTTCAACAAATAGTCTCCGTACTCTCTCTTTCTGCTAATTCTTCCCTAAAGTCTGAAGAAGAGGAG
Organism: Maratus michaelseni; assembly: GCA_963931845.1. Classification (NCBI taxonomy): domain Eukaryota; kingdom Metazoa; phylum Arthropoda; class Arachnida; order Araneae; family Salticidae; genus Maratus; species Maratus michaelseni. The sequence continues at coordinate 189,803,635 of OZ007599.1, read as the reverse complement.
AAAATTTCGTTTATTTCCTGCACGCATGTTTATTAGCCATTTTCATACTTACGCAAAATTCTACTCCCTCCTGTTTTAGACTAGAAGAATTCTTTAAATATTTATGTATTTACACATACATACCTGGCACTGGGGTATGCTTTGATCAAAAAGGAAATTCCGCCAAGCAGAGATCGTTCATATCACATCTACGAATTGTGTTTGCTTGGGGTGTATAATATTTGGTATATGGTACTGCGTTCGCGCTGCCCCTACAATTAAAAAGGCAGATCAGTTTTCTTAAAAAAAGGTCTGTACCAGGCACAAAAGTGTCTTCAATGGACGGATATTTTCCCTCCTGTACTGGAGAAAAAATAAACTAACTTTCTTCAAATAACGGAAGTATACCGGCAGCACTGCTTTCATTAAAATGTCTGTGATTTGAAGAAAGTATTTCTGAGGGTGTACACAGGCAAAAGGTTGGCTTTAAACGCAACATACTTCTGATTAGGAGGATACAAAGAAAGACTATGTTGGGGGGTAGTATTGTTGTTTTGTACATTTACCGACATTTCGCCCTTGGCTGCGAGCCGTATTACTTGCAATCTCGTATATTTTCATGCACTTACCTCTGGCTATTTAAACTATTAAACTGATGATGGAACTTTAGAAGATCTGAAACAGCTTTTCTGCCTTTTTTTACCCACAAAGTTTCGTTGTGCTTTTTCAAGTTGTCAGTTTCTATCTCAAGATTTTCTTTTGATAGCGGACAAATGGCAGGTTGTTTGAATGTTAATGTTAAGCAATTAGTTTTTTCTTTGACTTTTTAATATTTTTAATTAGATAATTATTGCTGCTCTTCTAATGTGTATTTTTTGGCGCTTTAAGGTGACCACTGCAGCTTAAGTATGGTTTATATAAAATTAAAATAATAATGAGACGTTTTGAATTAAATAGGGATTATTATAGTCTCCGGACAAGGTATATGAAAAACTCATTTTTTTTTTTTTTTTTATAAATGGCGAAAATCTTTAAAAAGATTATTTTTGGGGGATAAAAAAGTGCGAAAAAAGAAAAAAATATATCTTTCAGTGAAGTATTGCATAATTTTATAAGAAAAATATAACAAAATTAGAAATGAATACATTTATAAAATACCATAATTCCCGTCCTATAATCTGCGGAACAAACAATCATGTTTTGATCCAGAAATTTAATTTAATAATTGAAGCCAAATAATTACAGTGAACAAGTAAGTTACATTTTATAAAATAAAATTTTTCGGTCGAAACACAATTGTTTGATCGCGGACTATACATTGAAAATTACGGTATATACGAATCGTGGTCAATGATTCGAAAAAGGTGCGTGCACACCTTTAAATTTCAAACGAGTCTGGCAAAACTATTTAAGATTCGAAAAATTCAATTTAATATTTAAAGAGCAGAATTTGTAATCACCTTGGTCATTCGCAGTATTTGTAAAAATACAATTCCGATTGATTAAATCGAAAATCTATGTTAAAAGTTTCTAGTAATAATGTACGCACCCTTGATTTAAAAAATGTAATTTTGAGGAAAAAATGCTTAAAGTTTTGTATTTTAGTGCTAACATAATACTTATTATTTTTTTACTTACATAAAATCATCTTTACCAACACCATAAAGTAGTCCTGATAAAGCCTCTGAAAAAAAAAAATATTTTTTTGGAAATTTATCTTTAATTGTAACACCCATTGTTTGCAATTTTTTTCTCATTTCCTAACCCCTTTTTAAAGAAAAATATTTTTGGCAGATTCCTTTAACATCTGCAATAAAAATATACCACAAAGTTTACTGCTGTATAATATTGGTACAAAAGACGGAACAGTTCGATCCTTTAACACCTTAACCCATTAAGGACCGAATTATTTTACCCAATAATATACAAATATTGCGATTCATACCAATTTTATATTATAGCAACCTACCAGTTGTTTTATCATGGTGTTTTTTGCATCAAATTAAGCAAATATTTATCCCAAAAACAAATTGGTGTAACCTTAAAACCTGGCGTAAACAACATAATGTTGTGGGAACGCAGCATCAGTCTTTAATGGGTTAACCCTTTGACGTGAAGTGGTTCATTTTCGAACCACTTAATTTTAATCTCTAAATGTCACATTGGCATCAGAATTTTGGAATGAAAATTTTCCTTTTATTACATACGTGAAGAAAAGCTTTTACTTACCAATTCAGCATTTTTACCCTTAATTGCACAGTGATGTAAATTTCCATCACTGTTTATTTAACTTTTAATAAATAAATCAACTTCTTCGCCACCACTATATTTATATAGAAATATTAATCCAGTAAATTTCCCGTGAGCTATGTTGCTGAACAAAGTTAAAAATCTATCTTAAAATTTCTGGTGTCTAATATTTAATATATGTATAAAAAAAACACAATTGTAAAAGAAAAACTCGTGTAAAGAAGGGTTAAGAATAGAAATACTTTGCTCCTGAAAGGGATAAAACACATACATTCTACCAAATGTAATATTGTAAACACCTATAAAATGCGTGACAATTCAAAACACAGGCGAGCCACTGCCTTTACATTTTTAAACAAATAACATTGAAATTTTCCGAATTGTATTCTTTGGATAATTTAATCATAGTAATTCTATGATTAAATACGGAATATACAAAAATTTTTAAAAAGTGGTATTAAAGTGTTTACAAAAGTAAAGACCATGGTATTCTTCTATAAGGAGTACAAAAAATATATGAAAGTAATGTAAAAATATTTTAAATAACTTGTAATAATGTTTTTTTACTAATTTAAGAAAAATATCTAAAATATTCATGTATTGGTTTCATGTCCAATTTGAATTGTGGTTTAAATCAGTAGCGTATAATATTTTATATACCTTTTTGCATTTCATTTTATTAAATTTTTTATGACATATTGCAGACAAATGGTAAGAATTTTCGTATTTATTTAATGCGTTACACTTTAAAATTATATAAATTATTGTCTAATAACCATTTATATATTACTTGTAATTAGATAGCAAACGACTTATGCATATCCATGACTCGACAAGGAAAAAAATATTATCCTTTTAAAGGAAAATCTTCTAAGGCAGATTAATTCTGTTGCTAGATTGTTGTAATAATTGATGTTCACCAGAATTGTAAAAAAATTTCTCTGAAAGTAATTAAATTATTTTCGTTATGTGCATTATAAAAACCAAATCTACATTAAAAAAATCGAAGAAATTTGGCATTTGGAGATTAAAATTAAGCGTGATAAATGCTTCACACTAGAGTTGCTATATTGACTTTAATGTTCTTCAGAAATTCAGAACTTTTACCGGAAATTCCGAAATTTTACCGGAAATTCTGAACTCTATTTAATAATGAAACGTTTGTCGCATAGAACGAGCAAAAATTACTATCCGGAATCTTTAACCCTTAATTGCATAATGATGTAAATTACCATCACTTTTTATTTAACTTTTAATAAATAAATCAACTTCTTCTCCACCACTATATTTATATAGAAATATTAATCTAGTAAATTTCCCGTGAACTATGTTGCTTATCAAAATTAAAACTCTATCTTAAAATTTCTAGTGTCTAATATTTAATATATGTATAAAAAAACACAATTGTAAAAGAAAAACTCATGCAAAGAAGGGTTAAACATAAAATGAGGCCAAACTCTAAAACCAGATTCATGCTTCCTTAGAAGTAGATAATGGTTGTGCTAAAATGTTTAAATGATTGACTGACACTACAATTTGCGAAAATATTCATTTGAAAATTGAAAAAATGCCTTTTTTCACAAACATAAGAACAAAATTATTATTGAAAGATTCTGGTGCGATTTTGGACTTAAAATTAAATGGTATACACATTATTACGATGCAATGAAAAGAAAATGGCGTATTTGAATAACTGAAGTAAATATTAAATTATGGATGTTAAAATTTTCCAGTGGAGTCTTAAATTATTTTCATAATTGATTGTCATTGCATAAACAGCTAACTCGAAACAAACATGTACATGCAAAACCCAGAGCGGTGATCATATAACAAATAGAAAATATAGACTAAAAAATTTACACTAACCAGAGGCAATTCAAAACTAAACAACAAGAACGACCCACAATCCATATAAGACCAATCTCCCCCAGCTGCATATATATATATATATATATATATATATAAGCAATTAGAAGAACTCTTTACACAAAAAATATAAAAGTACAAGAAAGCATTATACGCACAAAAAATAAATAAAACAAAATTAGCACCTATGTGCACCATACAAATCGCTAAACAATTGAGCTGTATCACGCAGCAAGTAATTATACTATATAAAAGCAGATAAATCTGCCATGGAAACAACATGAACTGATAGACACTGATCTTTATCACAAAAAACTCAAACAAAATAATATCAGAGTTAACAGCCAATATGACAGTTGGAACTGCTAACCATCGAGCTCAGTCATGCAGAAATTCGATCTATATTACAGCCATTACAACAAAATGGACTGACAGCCATCGAACTGCAAATCACAAATAGAGTGTCAAAGCAATAAATACATAATCATGAGAGCAGACTTCATTTATACATAGACAAACTAGTGGTTAAGTTACAGGCTAATACAAATAAAGAAAAGAGCATCACTGTGGGTTATAGATATAACCATGATCATCGAGAACCCCAATTATAATGTGGTAAAAGTAAAACAAAGAAAAGAATAGGAGAACCACCCATGACAGAGACAACTAATAACAACTAGTGGGAATAGCACAACCATGACTTGTGACAACTCAACCCTGATGCGAGATAACCAACATAAAGGACCAAAGTCAAACACTTAAGAAATCAAGATAAGTATCAATTATAACCCTATCCGGAAGCGACGAACAACAGTCTCTACCAAAACATGGTAAAACCAAAGCATCAAGAACGACATATGACAAGAAAAGGCATCCACATGCAGAAATTTGCGTGTAATATTTTTAATGGTTTAATATTGTTTATTATATTTTAGTGAAGTATCCATTACTGTCACCAACGATTTAAGGAGTTTTTGCGCTCTTATTTTCTCTTATTTTAGATATCCATTAGTATTATGCTTGTTACTATTTCTTTGTTATAGTTCATAAATCTTCTTTTAAAAGCATGCAAAAACCTGTACATTTAGCCACCTCTAAAGTCGTTAGTCTTATATCCTCTAGCAGCTCACCAATAGCTTAGTCTTATTGGTACTAGCCAGCACAAAGTAACATCTTCTTTTTTAAAATAATAATAATTACTATTATTTTGTTCTCGTGCCATCTCCAGTTAAATCCTTCCAAATTCCCCCCTCGTTAGCCTGGAGGCTCCAGCTTAGCTCCTCAATACTATCACTTTCAGACTTCAAGATGTAATGACGTGGCCCAAATGGCAATCAATAAGCACGGTTAGCAATAAGCTAGGTGTTGGTTCTGTTGGATACCCAACCTGAACAAACACCAAAGCTAAGGGAAAAATAGGCTTCGACGGAGGCAGAGAGAGACGCATCCAATACATTTTCCCCTTATACCCCTCCACACCCAACCTCTACATCTATTCATTTCATCTAGGACAGAAGAATAATGCACCAAACCATGGTCGAGAGCCGAGAAGAGTCTCCAAAACCTGCTGATTTCTGAGGCCATGGACCCCAGTACTCGTGTTATGAAACAACCCATCCCTACCTATCTTTCAAGTACAAAAAAGCGAACAGCGTGAAGCCAGCGGCGGAGGAATAACTGGAAATCCTACTTGCTGCTCTAATTGGAAGGGTTCGCTGAAGAAGTCTATCACATACTCTTTCAAATTGTACATCTCTTTATACCAGTATCCTAAGGTTCTGGCTTCCCAATAGGTTTCATTTTCCCCACTTAACCCCTTCGCGATGAGCGTCATTTACAGAATTTGTAATCTCTTTTACCACCGGTTTTTCAAAACAGAAATTTTCGCCTAATTGAATCGCAGAAATGCTATCAATAAATAAGACCAAGCTTACAATAAAAAGTAACTGGTGGGAATAATCGAGGATTCTGAGCATCTTATGTGTCACGCATACGTGTCGCTCGTCCCCAAAGGGTTAAGATAATTAATCTCTGTTTCTGTCCAGTGGCGTAGCCAGAGAGGGGGGGGGTCCAAATGCTCTGGATATCAGTAATATCGTTAAGTTTTCTTAGGTTTGATTATCGCATAAAATCCTCCAATATGATTCAAGCTAGTAAAACATTATAAAATTAGTGGTATCCAGAGCATCTAGACCCTCACCCTGGCTAAGCCACTGTTTCTGTCCATTAAAGGCCAGCCTTTTGATCATCGCTCGCTTGTACCAATCTGATTTGTTTCCCACCCTTAGCTTAGCCAACCAGTGTTGCCAGTGGGCTACTTTTTTAAAATTCAGATTGCTTCACTGGCACCACTTTTTTGAAAAAAGTTTAATTTCCCATGTTTTCGCCTTATTTAATCTGTCATTGAAAAAGGCGAATTTTACTTTCTCAAAAAACTGGTGGGAATCAAGAAGAACGGAATTTAAAAAAAGTAGCCCACTGGCAACACTGTAGCCAACAAGCAAGTTTTAATTCCGAGAGTATTTTGTCTTTTCTTCATATATATTTATTATTAAGAATTACTAATCCTATTAGACAAATTAATGAAAATTCTAGTATCATCTAACAATTTTTATTTATTATTATTACGTTATTCATATTCATAATTGTTTACTGTATGTGCATCGTGTGATAGCAAAAGTGCAAGTATAGCCGTCTGTTAATATGGTAGTAAAATGAATGAAAAATGGTAATATGAGAGCCTGTTAGTACGGTAAGTTGCACGTCTCTCTGTAAGTAAGGAAGTAAGAATGACTGCTTAAAAGTTTTAGATTTCGTTAATCATGTAATGTAATTGAAAGATCAATCCTCATTTAATTTTAAACTAGTCAATTGTATCATACCTTAGGCGGACAAGTTGTATACCCTATTATTATTATTATTATTATTAATAGTAAAAAGTAGGTTACTCAAATAATCTAATTGTTCAGATGATAATATTTTACAGTGCACTAACATATGCCATATTCTAACCCAGTTTTTTTTTTACAGTTTTTCCACTTATCACGATTTTTCGTCCGGATAGGGACCGATTTATTCAGGCGGTACGTACCAGTTGTGTGCAGGAGTGAGATCTCCCTATTTTTTATTTTTTAAGACAATGCTTCTTTATTAGGTGCACTACGGCGTAAGTTTTCACATGCTACCGAACCCACTCCAAAGTGCCGGCACACGGAGCAAGTTTTTACCCAGTGTGTTACGGAAGAAAGACATGATCCAGACCTCTCCAAATCGCTACATACTTAGTTAAGTCTGAACCGCCAATTCGGCATAAAAAACCACTGCCCTCGTTTATCCTTGCGTGTTTATGTTTCGCGTTGCCGTGTAGTGCCAAATCAACCAAGTGAAAAAAAAAATAGCATCAGGACATCAATTTAAAAGAAAAAATATCCTAAAGAGCTGCTTCTATGGCGACTTGAGTACTTGTAACGTAGATCGCTGCCAAACAGGATTCAGGCGAAGTTCGTCCTGCTGCTATAGGTGCATATTCCCAAAATCTGGAAGGAGCCAGTGGCTCCTAAACCCAAAATATCCAGTGGCCACATTGTGAAACAAACACATAAAAACAATATTTTTTCTCAATTAAATTTGGACAATAGAATATTGAATCTTCCCGCCATAATTGCATACAGTGTGTAGGAATAAATTTTGTAATGTAAGGCCTGACTATTTTGTGAATAAACGATTCTCTAGTTTCTTTTTTAATCTATAGATAGACTCCCCCCCCCCAAAAAAAAAAAATAATAATAATAATAAATAAATATTTTTCATAGCTGAAAATTAAATGCTCAACGTAGGAAACTTGCATAAGAAAATGTGTCTATAAAAATCAAAATTATAAATAAATATATCTGAGAAAAATGTGGAGAAGGTTTATTTTCTTTTAGGTTTTAGATTTTAATAAAATTAATTTAACAATTTCTGACATTTTCAAGGATTATGGAGAAAGATCAAATTGCAACTTTTGTTGCAAGGGGATTTTTTTTAAGGAATTATTAAAGAATTTTTTAAATCCCTATGGAGACAAAAAAAAATTACAATTATTGTGACCGATCGCCGATTTTCATGTTTTATTATCACAACTCCTTGACGGAATTCACATTTTTTTTTCTTCAATCGATTGATGAACTTCGTGTTTTTTTCGACCAATTGTTGAAATTTGCATTTTTTGCTCGAAATTTGCGTTTTTTTCTTTTTTTTTTTTTTTCCAAGAACAATTGGGGAAATTCCCAGTTTTATTTTGCGACCGATTGGCAAAATTCGCAGTTTTATTTCATCAGCAAATGATGAAATTTGTGGTTTTATTTGGCAAGCGATTAACGAAATTTGCAAAATTTTTCAGTGACCGATTTCACGAATTTCGCGACAGATTGACAAAATTTTAGATTTCTTTTCATTACTGATTGACGAATTGATTTGCGGAAATTTAAAAATAAATAAATAATGATAATTCGAGGAGTTTTGCTAATTCGTGGAAGAATCGCATGCCAATATCTAGGTGTACCTGTAATAACAAATCTGAGAAATCCCAGAGCTACAAATTTATTCTCTTCTCGGCACAAATTTTACTGTGTCGTAGGCTTATTGTAGCATACCATCGGCACAGAGTTCATTCGCGACGCCTATCAACATGATTTTTTTTTTTGATTCTGCGGACATTGCAGATTTTTAAAAAACGGGAAATTTGCGAATTAGTGGAAATGTAGCATTTATGTTCAATCATATTTTTTTAATTATGGACAGTAGAAAAAAGAATAATGAGAGCTAAATATTGCTGAATTATGGAAGAGAATCTCCAGATTTCATATTAAAAAAAAAAGCAGACATCTGCCTTTCGGCGAAAAAGGGACATATAAAGAACATGGCGACTTAGACATAGAAAATTATTCGCCAAAGCAAAATCTTTAGTCGCCACGTTGCGACTGGCGACCATGAATCTGCACCTATACCTGCTGCCCGTCTTTAAAATCATGTGAATGTTGCGATCAGGCTAATTTCGCCCCCGGCCAGGTTTATAACTATTTAAGCTAGGTATTCCGCCGGATCTAGTCTGCAGTAAAAATGACTTAGATTAGTTTGAAATTTTGTAAATTCCCATGTTAGACTTTTTAAATTATCGATATATTTTTTGAAGGAGTTTTGTGCATATGTTCGCAAAATATAAAGCATATTGAATTTTCAATTCTATATATTTATGAATCAAAATTAATTACAATTTTCTGTTATATTTCAGCAGTTCTCTAGCAACAAATACCTTTTCTCGCTTCGGAAATGCAATATTGTGTTCAGTGTTAGATATCTAAAAGCGTTTCACATCATCTTTTTTCTACAGAAAGGGGCGCAAAACTTACCGAATGACGTCATTTCCTTTGATGAAATCGATGCAAAAATATATGTACCGACAGTATAAAAATTGTTCTTCAAAAGGTCTAGCTACATCTGAACGTTGGCAGACCTCAAATTTTTGTAATAAAAGATAAGTCTATTTAACCCTTTCCGGCACAGTGGTTCCACTCCGGGTACACTTAATTTTAATTCCAAACTTGCATTTGGCACCAAGAATATTTTAATAAAATTTTGCTTCTACAATGAAAGCTTAAAATAAGGAGTTCTTATTTTCTAAAAAGGTCGTTTGTAAATTCCGGTGTCAGTCAATAATTTAGCATTTTACGAACAGAATTTGTCTGTGCCGGAAAGGGTTAAAGTTAATTTTAAAATACAAATTATACTTGTATCCTATAACATAGGTAAAGCTTAAAAATAATATTATAAAAATACTTTTTCCATATTTTTCGCACAGGTTGCAAAAGGACAGACCAGCATATTATTTTAATACTAGATGATAGCAGCATTTTTCGTATTTTGTTACTTATGTATTACACAACGTAGACTGTCATAGATATTAGTATCATAATTATGAATTTATGAATATAGTCGTAGATATCGTTCGAAACGTCAATTTTATTTTTTTAACGTTTGTATACGTTTTAATTATACAGAAATGTGTATGAACCTTCGTCTCTACCATGTCAAATTATCGAATATGAAAAAATGCATTTTTCATTGCTTTTAAAAATGGGCCGATTGTCACCACTAAATTTTAATAGTATTCTTCACCAGGGTTGCCAGTTAGGCATCATTTTTCATTCAGAAATTCCAAAACCAAACCAGAAATTTCGAATAGAAGTTTTTGATTGATTTAGTGACAGACGTTTCGTGATTATCCAAAGTAAAAGTTTTTCTTTCAAAATTTCCGGCATGGATTTGGAATCGCTGAATAAATAATAAGACCAAACTAGCAACCCTGTTCTTCACACAAATTTTACTAGTATTCTTTCTAGGAGAAGAATTCTAATAAACTTTAGTGGTGACAATCGGTCCATTTTTAAAAGTAATGAAAAATGCATTTTCTCACATTCGATAGTTCGACATGGTAGCGACGATATAGTGAAAGTGAGAGTTATTTTTCACAATTTTTTTGCGATAATGTTTTGATGGTGTGATGATCTTGTTCATTCATTACTATAAGCCCCTAAAAATATCCCGGAAGTGGTAATAATTTTTAGCTTAGGCACAACTTCTCTTTCGGCAGACTTGGAATATTAGATTTCCCTATTTAAACACTTACATAAAATGCATAATTTTTTCTTGTATCTGATAAAATAGGAATTCATATGATGACCTCCTACGCAATAAGTAACATTTTCCTATAGACAAAATTAGTTTTTAACCGATAGTAACTTTTTCTATTTTTATATTCAAAAAAATATTATTTTTTTCCTTTGCAATTGAGATAAAGTTTTATAACGCGTCATAATATAATTTTACTAATAACTGTAAGATAATTAGTGTGTTCACTAATTAGTGTGTTCACTAATTAGCGCAAGAATTGACAGCATATTACAAAATAAATGTATTGAAATCTAAAAAGGCAATCTTATTTTCTCGAATTGATTTTTATTCCTTTTACCTATGATTTATAAAATCGTATAAAGTATTATTAATTTAATTTAGAGGCATTACCTACCTCATATATATACCTAAAACATGAAAAAAAATACAGCTTTACTAGATATATTTCTTAAATCTGCAGTAATAAAAAACATTTTTACAAGAGACTATATTTGTTTTTAAATAAAAATAATTTTCTCGATTTAAGTATTTAAACAAATATCATTAAACCTTTGTATTTAATTGAATTATAGGTTTATAATCCTTCATAATATAATATCACTACTTAGTGTACATAATAGTATAAAATATATTACAAAATGTCGTTACTGAAAAGTAAACAAACTGCTTTTTTTCGATTTGATATTTCTAGCGCTTATCTATGATATCGAAAATCATATATATTATTATTACATTTATTATTTAAAAGACATCACATGCATACAACGATATAATAATTCATGTTGTTTTGTTGATTAATTCAGGATTTTTTTAACAAAGTATAAAAAATATACATACATAGATATATTCCTTCCATGATGAAAACAAATCTTCTAAAATGAGATTGATTGACTGGGAGCTAAACTACTTATACTTATATTAATATTATCAAGGGAAGCTTTTCTACTTAAAAAAGGATTAAAAAGTTTAATCCTAGAAGTTCCTGTTTCTAAGTGTGTTATGCTTAGCAATGTTTCAGCTAAGACTAAAATAGACAGCCATAAAAAGTATATATTCATGGGTTGCTGGCAATATATCTCATTCCTTAAAAAATGCAAATACAGGATGAAACTGTCCAGAAGCCATGTTTTCTTATATTTTTACAGACAACAGGCAAAAGCAACACAAATAAACGTACATACAGATTAAAATGTATGCTGACAGTTTCAATGTTCATCCAGTTTAACGTTCGAAAACAAACGTCTACCGTAATTTCCTGTGTATAATCCGTGGCTAAATTCTATCAATTAAAAATATAAGTAAATGCCAGTTGACAGTTTCCATCTAGGAGTAGTACTAACAAATACTAACAATACTAACAAATATACTTCTTACATACAGTGGTGGACATAATTATAAGACACCTACCTAATTTGACATACAGTGAAAGAAAATATTCAAAGCTTAAAAATGCTTTATCACATACGACAAAAACATAAATTTATTCTGTTATCACACGTAATTGTTTTACAGAAATGATATTTTTAAAGAGTTAAAAAAAAAAATTAAAAATATCATGGACAAAATTATTAGACACCCTAACATTTTAATTAAAACACCTGCTTTTTTTCGAAAAATGCAAATTTTCTGCACGCTGGTATGACGTCAGCAGTTAACTAAAGCAGACGATAACCGACTTCCCGCATTTACAAACATGCCACGGGGTACAGAATTAAAAGAAAGTGAAATTCGCGAAATTTGGATATTAAATGGAACTGGTGCTTCAGTTAACAATATTTCAAAAGTTATTAAACGCTCTGGATGTGCAATTTCAAATGTTTTGAAAAGAGGAAGTAATGGATCGGTGATTAAAAGATCTGGACGTACTCCTTGCTTGTCCTCGAGAGACAGACGCCATGTGCTTTCGCTCGCTACACAGAATAAGATGACCACTACAGGCATTAAAAATGATTTGAAACTGAAATGTTCAAGGAGAACCATTCTCAGGGTGTTTCATAATGATTCCTATGTGAAGATAAAACCATCGCTTCTAAGGCACCGCAAAATGGACCGTTTAAACTTCGCTAAACAAACTATGGCCTGGACCTCCAAATGGTATCCTTTTGTTATTTTCTGATGAAAAAAAGTAAAACTTGGATGATCCTGACTGGTTTCACTATTATTGGCATGATTTACCGAAGTCGCCTGATGTATAAATGGGCCGCCAAATGGGTGGAGGCTCAGTAATAGTTTGGGCTGGTTTATCGGCCCAAGGTAAAAACAATATCGTTTCTCTGAATTCAAGAACGAATTCCGAAAAGTATAAAAATCTTCTTTAAGATCAACTAGCCATATACGGTGAACTTCTTTGTGGCGAAAACTTCACTTTCCAGCACGATAACGCGTCGATTCATATATCACACCAGTGGCGCAACCAGGATGGGGGTTCAGAGGTTCAACATACCACTACTTTAGTATTGTAAGCATCGCCTTATTCAATTCCAGAATTTTTTCTATTAAATAAACTTTAAAAAAATTAGAAAAAAGTGGTATCCAGTGCCTCAAAACCCCTACCCTAGCTGCGCCACTGCATCACACGTAACAAAAAAGTGGCTTTCAGAGCAAAGTATCAATGTTCTTCCGTGGCCTCCTCGCTCCCCAGACTTAACCCCTTAATCGTCGTGCCCGAGACATTCACGGGCAGCATAGGTTACGCCTGTTTTATTCAGATTGTTTGATTCCCACAAGTTTTTTAAAATAGTGTAATTGGCTTTATTCTCGCATTATTTTATCTGTCTATTAAATAACGTGAATATTCTACTTAAAAAAAACTGGTGGTAATCAAACAATCTGAATTTTTAAAAAGTAGCCTACACTTATCGGGCGCGACGATTAAGGGGTTAAATCCCATCGAAAACTTGTGGGGGAATTTAGCTCGTGAGGTTTACCGAAATCGGAGGCAGTTTACATGTGTCGAAGACCTAAAGAATGCTATAAAATGTGCTGAGGCATTCTGTACCTCGTGGCGTGTTTGTAAATGCGTGAAGTCGGTTATCGTCTGCTTTAGTTAACTGCTGACGTCATAACAGAATGCAGAAAATTTGCATATTTCGAAAAAAAGCAGGTGTTTTAATTAAAATGTTAGACTGTCTTATAATTTTGTCCACGTTTTTTTAAAATTTTTTTATTAAACTCTATAAAAATATAATTTCTGTAAAACAATTACGTGGAATAACAGAATAAATTTATGTTTTTGTCGTATTTGATAAAGCATTCTTAAGTTCTGAATTTTTCTTTCACTGTATGTCAAATTATGTAGGTGTCTTATAATTATGTCCACCACTGTATTTCACCGATACATATCGCTAAAAAAGCCTCGGTTTACTAATAGCATCTGAATAACAAGTTCACGTTCAAAGCACGTCGATAGACGTACTTCGTGCTTGATAGATCACCACTCTGCCAGAAGAGGATGTTTTTCGTCTTTAGTGTCTTTATTTTATACATAGATGGTATCTACATTTTTACTGGTGTGAGTCTGGAAATTTTTCTTTTGAGATCCTAATTTAATTTCACTAAATTTGTGGATGTATTCTAATATACAGAGTGTGCGAGAAAGATCTTTATTACTCTAAAGATTAATGGCAAAAGTACGAACAGGTCAAATGAAATGAAGTTTGCGACAAAAGAATGAATAATTCCAACCATTTTTTTACAGTACCTCCAATGTAGATCTACGCGAGCTCCGTTAATGGCATGAAGAATGAGTAGTCGATTTTCCTCCAGGTGTTTTTTTTAACATTTGCTGTGTAACATTGAGGATTCCGAATTGTAGCTTTTCCTTTAAAAAAGCAATATCAGAAATAAGTATTCAATAAACAGTTTCTTTAACGTAAGGATACAGTTCATAATCCTCACTGTTACACCGTGAGTATTTAAAAAACATCTGGCAGAATATCAACTATGGACTCAGTATTCTTCGTGCTACTAACAGAGTTTTCGTAGAGCTACACTGAAGGTACTGTAAAATAACAAATGTTAGATTTCTTCATTCTTTTGACGCAAATTGCATTTGATTTGACCTGTTCGTATTTTTGTTATTAATCTTTAGAATAATTATGATTTTTCTCGGATACGCTGTATTTTTTAAAAACTCTATGAAAATTAAATAAAATTTGCAGAGGTTCCAACCTCCCAATACTCTCCCGTAATATGTGGATTAATTTAACCCAGTATAACAACGTATCGAACCAGAAAAATTATTTTACGAATATTTATTTTTTTCATTTTTAGTTTCTAGATGAAATTTATCTAATTCCATTTCTTAAAAAAATACGGTGTGAAACGTATTGAACCTGGGTCAAATTAACCCACATATTACGGACGATTTGTGGGAGCTTGGCACTTTCAAAATTTGTAAACTATGTCATTTTCCGGGCTGTCTTCATTCAAAGAATATAAATAGCCCAAATTTGGTGATAACATATAAAAATCAAAGTAGGTGCACTTTTTAATGTGTAGACGACCGTTAATTAAAAACTTCCATTCATATTTTGAAAGAATACAGTATTCCGAGTTCAATGACATATTTGGTGTGATTTTATAGGAAGAGGCTTGCAAATAATAACAGGTGCATCAGGCACTTATATACTGATTAAACGTTCTGGTGTGATTGTGTTTCCGGATGTTTCAAATCACTGTAGTTAAAGGTACACCGGTGTAGAACCCGCTTGCCAGAAGGCCACTTCTCACCGCTTACCATGAGTAGTATTCTTTGCCTGATTTGATCACAGAATGTCTTTATTTAACATCTTAAAGTTCAGTAGTAGTTTTTTATATCACTTAATTTTAATCTCTTTATACCACAATGGTACCAGTATTTTGGAATACAATTTATCTTTTACAATTTATGTGAAGAAAAGCGTCTACTCATTTTCGAATAAATTTGTTCCTAATTCTGGTGTGATTCAAACATTTCAACATTTAACAATAGAAGTACTTTGCCCCTCAAAAGGTTAAATAAGTCAAAGTATATTTTTAACACTTTCCAACCTAGTTGAAAAGCGTTTATTACTTTGGTTTGGCTGCCATCTGCCGTCTGTCCGTCTGTCTGTGTTCTAACTCGCGTAAATATGCTCGTAACACCCTGGAATTTTTTTTATGTTATTGTAGTTAACTATAGCATGTTCCCTATTTCAACTGAAGTGTGTAGCACTTATAGTTTTGTTACAGGAACAGTCAAAAGTATTCCGTTACATCACAGTCAATGGGAAGTAATCGTTTCAAGTGTATTTTGATGAAGTTACGCCATTTGAAATATTCTGGAATTTATATCTAATTATGAAGAGCATTAAAACATGCTTTTTGTAGAATATAGGGTGCAAAGCAATAAATATTCATTTACAGGGTCAAACAAAAGAATTCTGTTACACATTGTTTTTTGTGGAAGATCGTTTGCAGTGTAATTAGCGACATTTCACTACTTCAAACATAATGAAAATTATATGCATTACTGAGGTGCACTAAAAATGGCCCTCTTTAAAGTGTGATGTGCATTGTGTTTATTTACAGGGACACACAAAAGATATCGGTGTGATATTTACAGTCTGCATGATAGTTGCGTTTTCAACATTGGTTTGCGTTTTTAAGTTTAACTAATTTTTTTTCATAGTACGTGTGTGTTTATAAACTCGGTTGTTCATACAGAGGGCTACACAAGGGAATCCGTACGCATTACAGACTATGGGAGTGAAGGGCTTATAAGGGTAGTTTTAAGCTGTGTCGCACATTTTCCTGCTGAACTATATTTAGTAGACTAATAGAAATTTGTGGAATATAAATAAATTCATATACAGAGCTACGCAAAGGAAAATATACATTGTCGTTTACGGTTGGTAATTGCTGCGAGTGAGTGTTAAGTTGCCTTTTAGCTTAATATGTGGTGTGTTCAGATAATATACAGGGCTGTACAAAAGATTTCGTGTTCATTTCCATCTATTGGCAAAAATTTCTAAATGTGAATATTCTAAAAAAACTGAATTTTATCATGGTATATATCCACATCTATTGATCATATACAGGGCTGAACAAAATAATTCGACTACTTTTTTGACACTGGAGGGTAATTTTGAAAACTGTGTTTTTCAATGTGCTATATGTTTTCTAAACTGTTTACTTATATATCTTCTTTCACCTTATTTAAAGGTGAAGTTTCGTTACAGTTTTCTTGCTGTGTTGGAAAGTGTTTTATAATTTATGCTTGATGCAAGATTTTTAGTTCTTGTATGAAATAACGCTGGAAAGTGTCTGCATGTGGCTCGTAGATTCGCTTTCCCTGGTATAGTATTATTTATCTTCACTATTCTCACACAAGCAAATGTTACTGTAAAATATAATGTTATGTTGAGCGCGATTAAATCAAACAATCTAAGAGTGAGTCTACTTGAGATATTGCTTTATGGTAGGGAGGATCACAGCATTAATCCTCCTAGTTTCAGTTTTTATGTTTTGATAACAGTTGCTAGTTTCACATGATTTGAATAGAATTTTAATACTAATGAATGTTGCTTCTTGCTAAACACTGTCTATTAGATTTTATTTATTATTTTTAAATTATTATTTTTTTCTGGATTAAGACATGAAAATTTAAAAATACAATGAATATAAAAACGGTTCTATGACGGTTAAATAAACAGTTGGTTATCTAAAATAGACCGGGAGGTGGCAACACAGACAAGCACCTCACCGAGTTCACGGCCACGATGTTAAACCTACGAGCCAACCGCTAAAATCGGATTTTCGGGTGTTTTCCAGAAAGATATGATCTGACAGACCGATTGCATTTTAATATGTGAATCAAGTTTTAACTAATTCTGGAATTTCAGCCGTGAACTCGATGAGGTAATTATCTGTGCTGCCGCCTCCCGGTCTATAAGGAAATACTTTATATATTTTTGATAACTCACACCAAACATGCTTGCAGGAAACATAACGAAATGCGTTATATGTGATTTTCTGGCTAAGGTTGTAGCATTGAAATTATTAACGCCAATTTGAAAGTATATTTTACTGTAAAATATTTTACGATAGTTAAAATGTACATCGACGCCGCCAATTATTCCCAGTTCTGCTAACCATTGCAGAACCATGCTCCAGGGTCTTTTTCGACCAACCCGAAATGTCAACTTCCAGAAGATAAAGAAATTTCTATGCCCTGTGAGGTGCAAAGTACAGCTCTTATTCAAAATATTAGAATAATTCAGGAAAAGTAATAAGAAAAAAATATTTTTCATTTATTTATTTTTGATACTGAGTAAATCCAATTAAATTTCTTATAAATTAAATCTGGAATGTTTAGATAAGATTTTAACATTTACAAAATATAAAATACGGTACAAAATATTAGGCATAGAGCTTTCTGAAACACATCAAAATATTAGAATAAAATTTAGATTGGTTCAAAATATTAGAATATTTTATTTTACGCAATAATATTACCTTATAAATATGAAGTAAATGGTAGTTAATATTTTGTAGCATCCCCTTTAGCTTTCATAACAGCATACAATCGATCTTGCATACTATATACAAGGAGTTTACAAACATTTCTATCAATATTAGCCCAAATAGACTTTATACATGCCACTAACCCAGTTTTACTTGAAGGAGGATTTTCTTGGAGTTATTTCTTCATTATACACCATAAGTTTTTGATGGGATTAAGGTCTGGTGAGTTTGGTGGCCAAGGAAGTACATTAATGTTGCGTTGGCGGAAACAATTCTTAGTTGACACCGAGGTATCCGGTGACGCTAAATCTTGTTGAAAGATGAAATCATTTTCAAATAAATCTTCTGATGATGGAATCGTGTCATATTCCAAAATTTCTGATATATCTGATAATTAACCTTTTCGTTGACGATGCATAACTTTCCAGGTCATTCTGCACTTATGCAACCCCAAACCATGAAACTAGCAACAAATTTTACGGAACGTTTAAGGCATTCTTTATCAAATGCTCCAAACTCGAATACCTTGATTACCATATTAAACTCAAAACATACTTTCATCAATAAATAGTATATTTTTCCAATCTTCTTCGCTCCATAAACGTCTTCATTTACACCAATTCAATCTTATACGTTTTGTTTTGCAGTCATGAGAGGTTTTGATTTCGGTACAAGAGATTCAAACTTAAATTTATGGAGACGTCTTAATGTTGTTGATTTAGAAACGTCAAATCCTTCTTCTTTCAATTTTCGGTGTAGGAATCGCACACTTTTAAAACGGGTTTTCTTAACTATACGCTTCAGTTTCCTGTCATCTGTACCAAATGTTTTTTTTTTTCGGCCGCCATTTCGGCGATTATTTTGAAATTTTCAATTTTTTGAGTATTGTGTTAGTATTTTACTAACGCTTGATTGCGAACAATGTAAATAATTCGCTATATAAAATTGATTTTTAGTGTGCCAATACAAATCAACCACACGAAGTTTCATAGATTCTGGAATATCACTCACACGACCCATTTTAAGTCGAAAAAGCACACAATCTGCAACAATAATACTGATTTTAAATAAAATCTTCTCAAATTAATCAATGATGCCACCGGTTATGAATTGGTAATAATTAAAAGAGAATTAATTTGAAATATTCTAATATTTTGAACCACTTGAATAAATATTCTAATATTTTGACTTTTCAAAATATTTTTTTCAATTAATCTTTTCAAAAATGATATTAATTTTAAGATAATAAATAAGTTTAATCAACAACAAGTTCTTAATAAAAATATTGTTTGCATACTTGCATTAAAAGACATTAAATTACCAAACGATATTTTCAATTTGTAAAAAAAAAAGTAATTATTCTAATATTTTGAATGTGAACTGTATTTCGTTTTCATAAAATGCTGAAATGATTGTGTTACACAAGAAATTACAAACATATTTATTTGGAGATTAGTAAATCTTTTTTCGAAAATGTTTATTCGAAAATTCTGATATCGATGTGGCTTTTAATGATTAAAAATAAGTGATCCAAAATGTACTACCTCCTGTCAGTGTTTTAAGGGATTAGTTTATAGCTGTACATTTATAATTTTTTCGCGGACAAGCGTGCCATATTCCTTATACGTATAGGTCTTTCTGATACATACGCACCCTTTTTATGCATATAAATAAATTTTTTGAAAATATGTTCCTACTTAATAGATCTAGAAATACATACCTTTACGCTTTTAAAGGACGAATTTAGAAAAATAATCTATATGTCATTCGTATTTATAAATATACAGGCTGATTTTTTTTAAAGTTGTGAAAGTAAAATACTATAACAAAAGAACTACTGATCCAAATGACCTGAAATTTCACCAATATGCTCCCAAAGCAATGGGTATTTTTTTTTTTTTGGCATGCTTAAAAAAAACTTAAAATCGCACCGACAGATGGCGCTGTAAGGTAGCAGAAACAAAGAATATCGTCTGTGGGAGGAAAACAATGGACGGTACTTTGAGAAACCATCTTCCATAGGCCCTCTGTCGTCATTTGACCTTTTCTTAAATTCTTAAGTGTCCTAAATCTCCTAAGAGCTGTTGCTCCACTGTCATTATTCTGATAATACAGCTTCACTAACAACGCACGATCCGTCAATGGCGCAGTCATTGCGAAGATTTCCGTAAAATAATGAACACGAGGTGTGCGTACTTCACGTTTTTATCGCCAATGTGCATGTGCCGGGCACAAGTTCTTCTCCTGACTTTACTGCATGTACAGCGCCATCTGTCGGTGCGATTTTAAGTTTTTTTAACCACGCCTAAATATGCCCATTGCTTTGGGAGCATACTGGTGAAATTTTAGGTCATTTGGATCAGTGGTTCTTTCATTATAGGGTTTTACTTTCACAACTTTAAAAAAATTCACCCTGTATATTAGTAAAAATTCTTTTAATCGTAAATCGTCTATACAAACGTTCAACGATAAGCGATTCGAAGAGATAGGAAAATATATTATGATGAAGGAAGGGTTTTTTCTTGCAGTAATGTCGATTTTTTTGACAGTTAATTTTTTTTTATATATAAGTGCATATTCGTTACATCTGAGGTTACAGACGGAAGAAATTTTTAATAATACAGGGAATATACGAAAATAAAAAAATATATTCTGCTTATAAAACTATAAGTATTATATGGTTTATAAAATCTTTACATAGCATAAAAGCTATATTGTATATAAAATTTATATACTATAAGAGTGTTTTATAGTACCGTAATTTCCGGCGTATAATCCGCAGCTCAAAGAGTCGTTTTTCGACCCAGAAATATTATTTTATAAAATGTAACTTAAAAGATCGCTGTAAATATTTAACTACAATTATTGAATAAAATTTCTGAGTCGAAAAACGACTCTTTGAGCTGCGGATTATACGACGGAAATTACGGTATATACCGTAATTTCCGGCGTATAATCCGCAGCTCAAAGAGTCGTTTTTCG
This sequence comes from Maratus michaelseni, assembly GCA_963931845.1. Lineage (NCBI taxonomy): Eukaryota > Metazoa > Arthropoda > Arachnida > Araneae > Salticidae > Maratus > Maratus michaelseni. The sequence goes on along the minus strand of OZ007599.1, from coordinate 189,782,401 downwards.
ACCCAGAAATATTATTTTATAAAATGTAACTTAAAAGATCGCTGTAAATATTTAACTACAATTATTGAATAAAATTTCTGGGTCGAAAAACGACTCTTTGAGCTGCGGATTATAAGCCGGAAATTACGGTAAATATTTTATACTTTTAATAATAAAAGAATATAAGTAGATACACGAATACTTTAAAACGTTTAAAAGTTTCATTTGACACATTTGATTTCGGTTGATTATTCTATATAAATAAGTGTTACAATACTGCTATGCATGCCAGAAAACTCAAGAAACACAAGTCCTGATTATGGCAAAGACAATCTTCCCTCACTTATTCTGAACAGTATTTTTCACATTTTTTATGACACGTTTATTATTCTGTATGTACATTTAAAAAAATCAAAGAATACTTTTCACAAGTTCTGGTTAAATTTTGCCACTTCTGTAACCCGGCTTACCCTGAAATTTACTGGCATGTCGGGAAATGCGGAAAAATACTTTAAAGTCATTAAAATAAATTGCAGAATAATTTTTTTACAAAGTATAATGAAGGTGATTGGGCGTAAATCTGAATATGAAAAGAAAATATGTTTGAGACATAAATAAAACAGGCTGTTTCCTTCAATGATTTAATTTCGAACATTTTTCAGCATTCAAATTTAACAATTTTCAACGAGTAACTTACAGTACTAAAATGTGTTTCTTTCTTACTTGTTCCCATATCATTTCATTTATTTAGTACAATTATTGGTTCAATGCATGACATTATTTCTAATTATTTTAAAACATCTATCTTATTCAAAAAAATACGTAAAAAGATTGATACATTTTTAATATGTATAAATGTATAACCGTACACTTTGTAATGCTGAATATTTGAAATATGTATATTTCTACACTTGATGTTAATAAAAGATCTGAAAATCCTTCCATTCATGAATTCACTCTATCAAAAGTTCAATGATAAGAATTACGAAAATACAAAGAAATAATATTAGCTTGGTGGAAGGATACTTTTCCTACAGACTTGTTCGTTTTCAAGAAGACAGCTCTTTTCTTTTTATATCTAGGAGAATAGTTCTATCATCTCCGATTCCAGAAGAAAGAAATTTCGAAATAAGAAATATAAGAAAATAAATGGAATACTTTTGCATTTATAAAAGTTTTATGTGATTCTAGGTCATATTTCGTTGTAAAAGAGTAATAATTTCTTTAAAAAGCATTGTAAAGCAACAATAATTCATGTTTTATCGAAGTCTATTAAACATAAAATGGACACAGCTCAGTATCTTGTGTGTTTTTATTTCCTTAGATGCATTAAACTTTTTATAAAATGATTTACTGCTCTATCTTTTGCAAAATATGCGTACATGTTTATTAACAGGGAATAGTGTTATTATTATGAAATTAATTTGGAATGTATGCGAGTAAAAATGCCAGTAAATCCAATAATGCGACTAAAAATATTACAACTGTTTTTTTTAGAAAATCTAAAAGTATATCTTACACTAATACTTAGGAAACATAAAGAGGCAGGAAAGATATTTTCAATTTATTCAAAGTATGACACGGTGAGGATACCCCCATGAAACATCACTATTTATGACACACCACTATTTATGGGGATGAGACACCACTATTTATGATAAACAATTTCCAAAACGACAACCAAAACGAGAATCCTCGTTTTAATTAGAAATACTTCATTGACTAAGGGCGTTCCTTCTACTTTACAAAAATGGATTTTTATCATGTTGCCCATATTTTTTTTTATTATAAAATATTTTATATTAACACTTTGCCGTCCGGCGACACCACAGTGGTGTCGTCGTAAAATAACTTAATTTTAATCCTTAAATGATACATTGACACCAGAATTTTGGAATGAAAAATTCCCTTTTATCAAGTACATGAAGAAAAGATTTTACTTCTTTTCGAATAAATTTGTTTCTAAATTTTGGTGTCTATCAATCATTTCAATTTTACGAATAGAAATATTTTTACGAGACATGCCGACGCCGAAGTGTTAAAACCGTACATAGACAAATATGTGGGCCAAAATGTCATAAGGCTGACATTTGGCAGCAGAATTTCTGCTGATATCAGATTTTTAAATGTCTCATATTATGATCAATTTAAATTTTTAATAACCACAGATTTATTACCAAATACTAATTAATAGATGAGCACACACATTATTGAAAAATAAATATGATGCGGCAGTTTTTTTTTTCAGACAAAACTTGAAGTATAATGGGCTGTAGTAAAAAATTTTGCAATTTTGCCACTTTACCAAAAAGATAACATTTTTGGAGTGCTGTATGCACTTTTATCTACGACATGTGAAACCTACGATTAAATGTCTGCATATTGGTTAATCTATAAATATCAATATTTAAATTAACAATGGGGACAGTAGTGATGGTTAATAAAGGTACGCTTACCCTTTCCCCATTCTTTACAATCCAGAAAATCTTTTTATAAACAAACAGTAAGGAATGGAAACATTTTTAGAACAACATGGAAGCAATACTGAATACCTTCTGGAAACAATACTGAAAATGTGTGCATCTGGTGGAAATATGAGAATATTCATACACCGGGACAGTAGTGACCAAAAGTGAGGGACACCACTTTAAATCCAACAAAAACAAATATTCCACATTTCACTCATATAAAAATTAAATTATTACGCTCCATGAGATTCATATTCATAATAGAAGCATTGGGTTTTAAAATTTTTTAATAATTATTGTTAGTTCGTGGTTTTAATGATCAAATTATGGCTTGAGGACAGGGAACAATTGTTAATTTGGAGATATTTAAATTCCATTTAACAATTAAAGAAACACATTTTAACAGTAGAAGTAACACTATATTGTAGAATAGTCACAGAGAAACATTTTAACATTAAATGAGAATTTATATTCCAAAGAAACCTTACAAAAATTTCTTATAGAATTCTATAAAAAATATTTATAGAAAACGCATTGTAGAATCCTATAGAAGTATGACCTGTTTTTCTATAAGCTTGTTTAACCAAACGCAATAGAAATTTCTGTAGAAGTTCAGCAGAAATGTCTGTAGAAGTTCAATAGAAATGCCTGTAGAAGTTCAATACAAATGTTGTTAGATGTTCAATAGAAATGTCTGTAGAAGTTCAATAGAAATTATATTAGACGTTCAATAGAAATGTCTCTAGAAGTTCAATAGAAATGTTGTTAGACGTTCAATAGAAATGTCTGCAGAAGTTCAATATAAATATCTGTAGATATTCTATAAAAATATCTATAGACAAAATATAGAGCTTCTATAAAAAATATATACATAATTTTATGTAATAGAACCCAGGTGGTCAAACTCCCAAATACTAACCACACTGATGCTGTTTGACTTCAATGATCGAACGAAGATCCAGTACCTTCAACATGATATAACAATTGACAATTTCAAATCTCTTATTACACTAGTTCAACTTTATTTCTTTTGTGATTTGCATTCCAACTTATATATAGTCTTGTAAAAATATTTAAACTCTAACAAATTATTATTTGTTAAAACTGAAACAATTGTTTAAATATTTATACTTCAGATTAAAATATTTGAATAAAAATTACAATATTATTAAAGTGAATAAAGTTTATTAAATTAGATGGATGATTTTATAAATTTAATATCAAATTAATAAATGATTATAAAATTAACCAACAAATTAATGAATTGTAAACAAACAAATGAATTAATCACCATTTAAATCAGTAGTGCGACTGCTAATTTATTACATTGACAATTGAATCACAATGTATTAGAATTGAATTAAATTATATATATATATATATATATATATATATATATATATATATATAACGGTATTAAATCTATGTAGTGCTATAAAATATTAAACTGATGTATTACAAATTTAATTAGTATTTTTTAATTTTAATATATAGTTATAAATAAATTACTACACATATAAATTTTAAAAGACCAAGAAATATTTTTTTTATAAAAAACAAAACAAAATCTATAGAATTATAGTACTCGATAGAAAAACTGTTCTATTGAAAAAAAATTCTACACAACTTCTAAGAATTCTATAGAAACATTTTCTTTAGAAAAAATATTCTATATAACTCTCCAAAACTCTATAGAAATTGTATTGTATAGAATGGCTATTCTATAGAAATTGTAACGAATTCTATAGAGTTCCATACAGCTCTATGAACAATTTTCGTAAGGGAAACGCCGAGAGATATAGTGGGGACCAAGACTCCCTTAATAGATAAGACTTGACAATCCGGAGAAAGTCTATGGGAGAAAATGTCCCCGGTAATTGCCACTTATTAATTGACTTTCTCCGGAAAGTATCGCCGCCTGGTGGATACTACCGCAGAGTTGCCAAGTCTCCGGCTTTTTGAACACCAGTATATTTTTAGAGAAAATGTTGTTCTTTTAAATCCCAGAATTCTCCGATCAAACAAAACAAAATTGTCTGTACTAAAAAATTGGTATCCAAAAAGAGAATAGAAAAATCTAGCAGCTCTGCTACCGCATAGCTGCCAACTTTTACGCTTTTTTCTTACCACTAAAAATTAATAGAATTTTTTTCGTTATGTAATCACACGATCTTGTCAATTTAATAAGATAAAATTTAGTATAAAATTTTAGTGGTAGGAATTAATCGTAAAAGTTGGCAGCTATGCTACCGATACTAGTTCATAAGCAAATGCATAGAACAAACGGAGCTGTGAAATAATTTCATGTCGAAAATACTCCTATTACTGAAGATTGATGGCGCTAGTAGCAGAAGAATATAGCGGTCAAAGGAAACTTGCTGATTGTGAGGCCTGATACTATGATAAGGAGGCCTTGGTGGGGACTGAGAAACCATACATTAAATGTTAGCCTATTTACTCATGAATAAACTTGAGAAACCTTTCTAGGAAACCAATTTAGGAAAGGCTTTCAGAATAGGGAGGAGTTTATAATGTTTTAAAAATTGTCCGATGTGAATGTGCGTATATGCAAATCGCAGAATCTGTAACAATCTAAATTATTTGCAGAATTTGTAATACTTGTCTGCGACTAAATAAGGAGGATTTTTGTTCCACTATCGCCGTCGAACGGTACGCACCCTTAATATGGATTCGTTTTGCTCCGATATTACACTATTGATGATTCCTTTACCATCTACGGTGAAAAGTGAACGAAACTGTATAATGGGTGAATAAAATCTTGTGGGTCCTTATGGAGGTGAAGTAAAAAATACAATATTGTGACATATACTTAAACAGGGTTCGTAAGCTTTTGACGCATTTTGTTATATATTTTTTCGCCTTATTTAAATGCAGAAAAGTATTAAAAATTCTGCAATTAAGTGAGGAGTCTACAATTTCTGCTATTTAAATATTAAATAGAAATTTTCCATTAAAATATTTGGGTAAAAGCGTACGAACCCTGTATAAAAAGACACATTTATGCTATTATTTTTCTCCAAAATCCACGTACCAGACGATTCGCCAAATACAAAAAGCTTGTAAAAATTAGTTGAAAATAAAGAAAGAAGAAAGAAATATTACTGGAACAAACATTCTTGTTCCAAAACAATCTTAAGCGCATGAATTTCGTAAATATTGCGATAGCTTTAACTCATGCATCTGCTCTTATCTACAATTACAGAAATAATTAAAAACAAAACAAAAAAAAACATAAAATTTGGTTGCATTTTCGCCACTTTTCAAGTTTTCATTGGTCAATAAACAAAACATCTGTTTGAGGACTTAATGTCTGTCATTTATCACTTTCAAGAAACGAATTTTTCGATAAATGGGTCATTCAGCAACCAAGGTTTTATATACATTGTACTGTATAAAAATGTTTAAGCTATTAAGCAATATTAAAATTTCTATCAACTGAATCGCACACATTTCCCTACTCCGTCTTATTTTTAATACCAATTACACGCGACTCATTTTATGAAATTAATACTGTTAAGAACGGGACTATGAAAATACTGAAATACACAATATCGTCACTACCATGTCAAACTATCGAATGTGAAAAATGCATTTTTCATTAGTTTTAAAAATGGTCCGATTGACACCACTGAATGTTTATTTTATTAGAATTTTTCGCCTAGTAAGTATACTAATAAAATTTCTGTGAGGAACTCAGTAGCCAGTTTGGCCTTCTTATTTATTTAGGGATACCAAATTCAAAGCGGAAATTTAGAACGAAATATTTTTACTTTAAGCAATCACGTGATGTATCTCATTAATCAAAGCAAAAATATCTGTTTGCTTTAGTTTGATTACAACTTTTGACCAAGACCTCCTTATCATAGTATCAGACCTCTCAATCAGCAAGTTTCCTATGACCGCTATACTTGTCCTGCTACTAGCACCATCAATCGTCAGTAATAGGAGTATTTAAGACACGAAATAACACGAAATTTTTTCACAGCTCCATTTGTTCTATGCATTTGCTTATGAACTAGTATCGGTAGTATAGCTGCCAACTTTTACGCTTTTTTCCTACCACTAAAATTTTATAGTAAATTTTATCTTATTAAATTGACAAGATCGTGTGATTACATGACGAAAAAAATTCTATTAAATTTTAGTGGTAAGAAAAAAGCGTAAAAGTTGGCAGCTATGCCGGTAGCAGAGCTGCTAGATTTTTCTATTCTCTTTTTGGATACCAGTTTTCTAGTACAGACAATTTTGTTTTGTTTGATCGGAGAATTCTGGGATTTAAAAGAACAACATTTTCTCTAAAAATATACTGGTGTTCAAAAAGCCGGAGCCTTGGCAACTCTGCGGTAGTATCCACCAGGCGGCGATACTTTCCGGAGAAAGTCAATTATTAAGTTGGCAATTACCGTGGACATTTTCTCCCATAGACTTTCTCCGGATTGTCAAGTCTGATCTATTATAAGGGATTCTTGTTTTTGACAAACAGGTTTTCTGGCATGAATTTATAATTTTTGAGTGAAAAATAAAGCGAAACTGGCAACCCTGAGGAAAAATACTATTAAAATTTAGTGGTGACAATCTGCCCATTTTTAAAAGTAATGAAACATGCATTTTTTCACATTCGATAGTTTGACAAGGTAGCGACTATATCGTCGCGACCATGTCAAACTATCAAATGTGAAAAAATGCATTTTTCATTACTTTTAATAATTGGACGATTGTCACCACTAATTTTTATTAGAATTCTGCACCTAGAAAGAAAAAATAAAAAATCGCTGAAAAACAGGGTTGTCAGTTTGACCTTCCTTTTGTATTCCGAAAAACCGAATTCAAACCGGAAATTTTGTGAAAAAATAATTCACTTTAGGTAATCACAAAATGTCTGTCATTAAATAAAGCAAAAAATTCTAATTGAAATTTCTGGTATGGATTCGGAACATCTGAATAAAAAAAAGGAGGCCACACTGAATGCCCTGGTGTAGATATACTATTAAAATTTAGTGGTGACAATCGGCCCACTTTTAAAAGTAATGAAAAATACATTTTTTCACATTCGATAGTTTGACATGGGAGCGACTATATGTGATAGAAAATAAATAAGTGAAATAACAGTATGGTTGTTTAATTACCAACACTCATACATAAAAGATAAAAAAAAATATCCATGGATAACATATTGTAAATTTTGTTATTGTAATGCCAAAGTCTAGTATAATCACAAAATAGCTTTAATTAAATAGATAAAATTTTCATTTAAAATTTACTCATTTAAAATTTACCCAAAACCACCCCCAGTTCAAAACTTTATCTATCTATCTATCTATCTATCTATCTATCTATTTATCTATCTATCTATCTAACTATCTATCTATGCCACTTTTTTCTGACCACGATAACTGGAAAAATTCTGTATAAATCTCTTCCAAACTTATACATAAAATCAAGGGTCATAAAATCTCGGTCAAGTTCGTTAATGGGCAAAATCAAACCAAGGGTGGGGGGGAATGGGGGGCTTTTTGTGAAAACAGAAAAACCCTCATAATTTCTTTATTTTTATACGTATCGAATCCGTTTAAAGTTATTATTACTTCTAGGAAAAGGGCCGAAAATTTACGTATGACAGATTTTTGATATAATTAAAAATGGCCCCAAGGGGGGGAAAAAGTGGGGTTTTAGAAGAAAAAAATCAGACCTTCGTCAATTCACAAGATATCCAATCCGAGTAAATTTATTATTAATCCTCTTAGTATTATCTAAAACTTTTATATTGACAAGTTTTTTATAGGACCAACCGTTATAGCAAAAAAAATTAAAAACAAAAAAAATCCCTGCCGGCTCCGCCTGCAAAGAAGTTATTTTTCGAAGTAGGTGGTTCCAATTCCCGCATTTTTCGAAACTGATAAATAAAGTCAAGGGGCATAAAATCTCGGTCAAGTTTGTTAATGGGCAAAATCGAACCAAGGGGAGGGGGATGGGGGGGGGCTTTTTGTGAAAACAGAAAAAAACATAATTTCTTAATTATGATACGTATCGAATCCGTTTAAAGTTATTATTACTTCTAGGAACAGGGGCAAAAACTTATGTATGACAGATTTTTGATATAATTAAAAATTGCCTTAAGGGGGGAGGGAAGGGGGGTTTTAGAAGAAAAAAAATCAGAACTTCGTCAATTCCCAAAATTTCAAATCCGCTTAAATTTATTATAAATCCTCTTAATATTATACTTTTATATTGACAAGTTTTTTATAGGACCAACCGTTATAGCAAAAAAAATTAAAAACAAAAAAATCCCTGCCGGCTCCGCCTGCAAACAAGTTATTTTTCGAAGTAGGCGGTTCCAACTCCCGCTTCTTTTCGAAACTGATACATAAAATCAAGGGGCATAAAATCTCGGTCAAGTTCGTTAATGGGCAAAATCGTATCGGGGGACTTTTTGTGAAAACAGAACACCCCCCATAATTTCTTAATTATGATACGTATCGAATCCGTTTGAAGTTATTATTACTTCTAGGAGAAGGGCCGAAAATTTATGTATGACAGATTTTTGATATAATTAAAAATTGCCTTAAGGGGGGGGGAGGGAGGTTTTTGAAGAAAAAAAATCATTACTTCGTCAATTCCCAAGATTTCAAATCCGCTTAAATTTATTATAAATCCTCTTAATATTATCTAAAACTTTTATATTGGCATGTTTTTTATAGGACCAACTCTTATAGCAAAAAAAAAAAAAAAAAAAAAAAAAAAAATCCTTGCTGACTCCGCCTGCAAACAAGTTTGGTTTCGAAGTAGGCGGTTTCAACTGCAGCATCATCACAAAAAGGTAATTTCTTCCGCAATTCCCGACAAACAGGCGCCCCACGGTCTGCGTCTTCGAAATCTACCTGTGCCTGTAGGCCGAGCCGTCAGGGATTATTTAAAATTAAATTTGCTTGATTGCCACAACATTTTTGAAAATAAAACATGCACCTTATTTCCCATTTACATAATCCATCATTAACTAAGTGGAATATTTCTATTAACAAAATGTTGGGGCATACCTGCAGACTTTCAACTAAACTTCCGCACAATGTGAGTGTTAATTTGATTCAGGTTAAAGATATTTCTAACCAGAAAATATTTCTGATAAAATTACATATGTTCATTTTTATGTTCTTACGTTGAAACTATTTGAATGCATTTCTGAAAAAAAAAATCTGGTTTGAAACATGTTTAATCTCGATTAAATTAACCTACATTCTACGGAAGTTTAGTGCGATTTTGGCAGCAATGTTGGGGCAATCAAGCAATCTGAATAAATAACTGCAGCAAAAAAGTAGCGTTTGCCTTCTCCTGTTGTCATGTATACGTGAGGCTTGCCGCAGAGGGGTTGAAATATGCATTTAATTTAGAGGCATTAAATATCTTATATATGCTTAATTCATGCAAAAAATACAATTTTACTAGATATATTATATAAATCTGTAACAATAAGTAGCATTTTTAGAAGAGACTGCATTTGTTTGTTAGCAAATAATAATTGTCTCGATTTTATGTTTTCAAATACATTAAACATTTCTGTTTAATTTCTTTAAAGACTTTAAGCATTTACTAAATAGTTAAAATGTAATTTAAAAGATTAAAATGCTTCATTATATAACATGTCAACTTAATGTACGCAAGAATTGAAGCGATATTACAAAATTTTATTTTTGAAAATAAAGAAACAACTGTTTTTCTCAATTTGTATTTTCTACCGCTTACATATGATTTCTAAATTCATATAAATTATTACTACCTTTATAGTTTAAAAGACATCACTTGCACACAATATTATAATAATTCATTTTGTTTGGTAGATAATTATAGACTTTTTTTGGAAAAAGCTTAAATATACTTACCGTCTTCAATGAACAAAACAAAACTTCAAATCGTTGATTAATAGATTGGGAAATAATCTCCATATATTTACATTGATATTAATAAGGAATGATTTCCTACTAGTACAAATCAAATCTGTATATAATTCACATTGAAATAAAAATGTTCAATCTTAGAAGTTACTGCCTGTTTGGAGTCAGCCTGTTAGGTTTAGGAATGTGGAAAACAAAGACAAAAATTACAGCCGTAAAAAAAAATATATATATATATATAAGTGCAATTGTTCCTGGCAATAACTCTCATCAATTAAACAACGGAAATAGGGGATGTTATTGTACTGAAACCCTTTTGCAGTGTTGCCAGCGGGCAACTTTTTTTTATCCAGTTTTCTTGATTGCAACAAGTTTTTTGAGAAAGTAAAAGTTGCCTTATTTAACGACAGTGGGGACTCTCAAACAATATGAATTTTAAAAAAGTAGCTCACTGTCATTAGTCTTATATTTTTACAGACATCATACAGAAACAATAATCAGCGTACAACCGGAAAAACGGCAGTTGGCAGTTTCAGATGCTAACACATGTCTATATTTCGTACAATATTCTACACATGCTAGAAGCAGTGTTGCCAGTAGGCTACTTTTTTAAAATTCTGTTTTCTTGAATACCACCAGTTTTTTGAGAAAGTAAAATTCGCCTTAATTAATGACATATTAAATAAGGCGAATACAAGGCAAATTATACCACTCAAAAAAAAGTGGTGCGAACCAAGAAATCTGAATTTAAAAAAGTAGCCCACTGGCAACACAGGCTAGAAGCATCTAAATAAGCAGTTTACGTTCAAAACACGTCTATAGACGTTGTCCGTACTTGACAGATGAACACTGTCCAGTTCCCTAACGTCGTCGTATGGGTTTATTTTTAATTTATACATAGATATCTTCTACAATATTACTGGTGTGAGAGTGGAATTTTTTTTTCCTTTGGGAACCTAATTTAAAATTTCTAAATTTGTGAATATACCTCTAATATATTTTTATATTAAACGCAATGAAAATTTAATAAAATGTGTAAAACCATTTCCCACGTTGCCTTCATCCGAGGACATTAAATTAGGTGTCTAAAATCTGTGTTACCTTTTAAAAATCAAAATTGTACAACTTCTAATGTGTAGACGACTCCCATTTAATCCTTTCTGGCACAGAAAAAGTCTTTTCGTAAAATGAGAAATTACTGACTGACACCGGAATTTACAGGGGACTTTTTTAGAAAAAAAGAACTCCTTATTTTAAGCTTTCAAAGAAGAAACAAAATGTTATTAAATATTCTTGGTGTCGAATGCAAGTTTGGAATTAAAATTAGGTGTGCCCTGAGTGGGACCACTGTGCCGAAAAGGGTTAAAGCACGGCATTCATATTGTGAAATAATGCATTAGTACGTTCCTACTGACATCTTTGGTGAGATTTTATCGGAAGCGGTCTGCGAATAAAGGCAGATGTATCAGAATCTATTATACTGATTATACGTTCCGGTGTAATTATTTTTCCGAATGTTTCAAACCCCTATGTTTAAGTAGTACATTGGTAGGCAACCCGCTTATAGAACAGCAGGAAATCATGTTTTTTACGATTGTCACCACTAATTTTTATTAGAATTCTGAACCTAGCAAGAAAAAATAAAAAATCGCTGAAAAACAGGGTAGTCAGTTTGGCCTTCCTTTTGTATTCCGAAAAACCGAATTCAAACCAGAAATTTTGTGACAAAACAATTCACTTTAGGTAATCACAAAATGTCTGTCATTAAATAAAGCAAAAAATTCTAATTGAAATTTCTGGTATGGATTCGGAATATCTGAATAAAAAAAGGAGGCCACACTGAAAACTCTGGTGTAGTTTTCTATTAAAATTTAGTGGTGACAATCGGCCCACTTTTAAAAGTAATGAAAAATACATTTTTTCACATTCGATAGTTTGACATGGGAGCGACTATATGTGATAGAAAATAAATAAGTGAAATAACAGTATGGTTGTTTAATTACCAATACTCATACATAAAAGATAAAAAAAATATCCATGGATAACATATTGTAATTTTTTTATTGTATTGTCAAAGTCTAGTATAATCACAAAATAGCTTTAATTAAATAGATAAAATTTGCATTTAAAATTTACTCGTATGATTAATCAAGGATTCTGAGGACTTTATGTGTCGCGCAGGGGTAGAAAAACACTGTTGTATGTTAAAAAAGTATGATAAAAGTATGTTAAAAGTATGTTAAAAGTGAATGGGCATAGATACAAAAAAAAAAAAAAAGACGGTGAAATTTGTTTTAGACGCATAAATAAAACACGAGGATTCCTTCAATGTAGTTATTTGATATCTGACATCTCTCTGTATTCCAATTAAATATATTTTGAATCATAAACTTAAAGTAATTTAAAGTAAAGTAAAGTTAAAATAAAATGTTTTGTTTCTATGTGGTTTTTATATTATTTCATTTAATATATAAAATAACTGGTTCAATGCATCTATATTTGATTTAAAAGAAAAGGTTGACAAAAGAATGGTTTAATATATGACATTATTTCTAATAATATTATAAAACTCTTTACCCTAACCACAGAGATGAACATAATGTATCCATATATATACTTAATACGTAATAAAATTATACCAGTTTCCTTATAAAGCTGCGTTTTTGAAAAAATAATATTTTTTTGCCTTTGGTATTAAGAAAAGATTTGTATTATCCTTTCATTCATGAATTCTGTGTATCAAAATTTCAATTATAAGAGATTCGTAAAAAATAAAAAAATAATACTAGTTTGAAGGAAGGATATTTTCCTACAGACATCTTCATTTTCAAGACAGCGTATTTCCTTTTATATCTAGGAGAATATTCTTATCATCTGCAATTCCAAAGGAAAGAAATTTCGAAACAAGAAATATAAGAAAATAAATGGAATACTTTTGCATTTATAAATGTTTTCGTTGATTCTAGTTCTTCTTTCCTTGTAAATAAGTAATAATTTCATTAAAATATATTCTAGAGCAGCAACAATTCATGTTTTTACAAAGTCTATTTTAAATAAAAAGGACATATATCAGAATATTGCGTGTTTTTATTTTCTTTGAAGAATTAAACTTTTTACAAAACTTTTTTCTGCTCTATCTCTCACGAAATAAGAGTAGTTGTTTTTTTCAGGGACAATTTTATTATTAATCTTTTGATTACGGACTAGGAATTTCGACTTGTTTTATATTCACTGGTACCACAATTTACAAATACATTTTTTTTTCTGATAGATTTCTTTTGAAAATATCCTATTATAAGTGTACGGCAGATATTATTTTTGAAACAGTGTAACAAACAGAATAAAGAGATAGTCACTCGGACGGCGTAATGTCACAATGTAATCAAAGGGTTGAGAAATTAATTCTGAATGTATGTGGGTAAAAGGTAATGCGAGTAAAATCAATAATGCGACAAAACATACTCCGACGTACATACTCCAAAACATACTCTTTTTGTTAGGCAATGTAGAAATACATCTTATACTATCATTTATGAAACATGAAACGCCAGAAAAGGGAGTTTCATTTTACCCAAATTATCGCAAGGTGTGGACGGTCCTTGATATTCCCAAGGGTCTGGCACCAATATTTCTTTACAGAAATTTTTTATTTAACATCTAAATTGCAGAATTTGTAACCGCCTACTTTATTGGCTGAATTTGTAATAATTTTCCATGACCAAATAAGGAGAAAAAAAAGTAATAATAAATATTGTCATAGAATGGTACGCCCCCTGAAAATGATGCCTTTTTTTTGTTGATATTAGATTTTTAATGATTATTTTCACACTTACCTTCAAAAGTGAACATAAACGTGTATTTGCGGATATCCTATTTATGGGTTCGTATGGAAGCGATGAAAGAAATACAATATTGTGCCCTATCGTCAAATGAATTAGGCATGTAATATGAATATTAACTTTTTTTTTTTTTTTTACTGATACCAATATCTGTTTTACATAATACTATCAAATTTTTCTGTGCAGAAATATTTTCGTAAATAAAGCTTCGTTTATTCATCATTTATCATTATGAGTTTTGTTTTCAATATTTTATTTTTTAATTGCAAACAACTATTGATGCACCGTTTAAAAATTGTTCAAAATTAATGCATTAGGTCAGAGTATCACTAATCCGCAAACGCCTGCAATATGTACAGTATATACGAAATTTTCTTCTTAAAAAAATAATTTATCAGTGGCAATTTTTCTGTTTTTTTTCTTTAACTTATTTTTATTTCAGTTATATAGAATCATATAAAATTTAATACACTTCTTTATAGTTCAAAATGATAGTACATAAATAATATTATATTTATTTAATCATTCACTCAAAAACGTTAACTTAAAAGATGTTTCCTTTTGAAAATCTATTCTTTTAAAGTGTTGGTCTTAAAGAATGGAGACTACATAGACAAATAATATTCTTTCCGTTCTGTGTTTTGTTTTCAATATTTTATTTTTTAATTGCTAACAACTATTTATGCACCGTTTAAAAATTGTATAAAAATAATGCATTATTGAAGAGTACCGCTAATCCTCAAACGCCTGTAATATGTAATGTAAATATCAAATTTTCTTCTTAAAAAATAATTTATCAGTGGCAATTTTTCTTAATTATTTCCTTCAGCTCATTTTTATTTCAGTTATATAGAATCATATAAAATGTAATACACTTCTTTATATTTCCAAATGATAGTACATACAAAATATTATATTTATTTAAAGTTAATAAAATATACATTAAAACATGCTTAAAAGGTGACAAAATACAAACATTTACATCCCGAGACTTTCGATCACTAACGTTATCTTCTTCAGTGGGGAACTGTTGCAGGGGTGATTGTATTCCGGATTTTTGTACACCACTAAATTTATATAGCAATATTCTTAGTATGTCATCGAAGAATTTATCGATTAAAGAAGAAAAAGATTGCTATTTAAATTTAGTGGTGTACAAAATACCGGAACACAATCACCCCTGCTGTTGACTGAGCTGAGTGTACGAATGTGGCTTCTCGCTTGCACTCTGCTAATATGTAACGGAGTTTTAACGGGGCCAGTCTATTATTCTGTAGGGGTGTATCAGAAAAAGTCCATTAGTTCCAGCGCTGGGGTTCTTGATAATTTCAAAATATTAAACCAGATTTTAGGTATACATTATAAGATAAGCAATCATTACACACTCGATTTCCTTTACATAAAATCTCCGAAGACTCTCTGATTTTAGCTGTAAACTCGTTATTTGTAGGAACTATAATTTTTGCGTTTTGAAAATCAATATTTATAATCTGTCGCTGATTTAACCTTGATAAAGCTGTGGATGGACGGTTAAACTTAATGTCAGAAATGTGTTCTTTTAATCTTTCTTTAAATTTCCGGGTGATCATCCTTATATAGGATAAACCAGTTTGTGTTTCTGTACTAAATGGGATAGAGTATATTCCTGCGATGTCATTATTGGGTATGGGATCAATTTTATTATGAACTAAAACTTTCAATTTTTGCGGGGGTTCTGCAACCAAACTAATATCAAATAACTTTAAATACAAGGTGAATATTTCATTCCACTTCAATTTCGTTTTTATTTCGAAAAATTTTCTGTTATATTTATTTAATCATTCATTCAATAACTTAAGCTTAAGACATCTTTCCTTTTAAAACCTATTCATTTAAAGTATTTGTCTTAAAGAAAAATGGCTACATGGACAAAAAAAAATATTCTTTCATCTATAAACAATTACAATTTATAGAATTTTAAATAAAACTATGTATTGGAAAAACAATCAATGAATCCCTTAAATCAATATTAATAATAAATATAAATATACAAATTCTTATTTATTATTACCATTTTATTTAATTATTATTTATTATTTCCAATTTTTTTAACTCTCATTTCGATTTATTGAAAACCAAGGCAATGTATCCCTTAAATCAATATTAATAAATATAAAAATATAAAATTCTTATTTAATACCTTCACATATATTTACACTGTTTTTCCAAAAGTGGTGACATTACTAAAAACAAAAATTTGTGGTTCAGCGGAAAATTGTGGCAAATTCTAGACAGCAAAATGCAATGCAGAAAAAGAAAACAAATATCTTAATGCAAACAACTGTTAGATGATAGATTTATTTTAATACAAACAACTGTTAGATGATAGATTTCAACAGATCCGTAACTTAATTTTAAAATAATTCTTACTTTATTTATATATACGTGCGTAAATGTTTTCACCCTTTAACGTTCATTGGTTTCCCTAGGAAACCACAAAACTTTAATTACGAAATTCCACATTGACAGCAGAATTTTAATAGAAATGTTTTCCATTTATTATATGAGTGAAATATCGCTTTTTTATATATAAAAATAAATTTGTTCATAATTTCCGGTGACAATCATTTATTTCAAGATTTTAGCAATTGAAATGCTTTATCCGTTAAAGGGTTAAGCATTAATAATAAAAAAAATTCCAAAGCATGAATATTAAATATAAACAAATATGAAATAGATATGACTTGCAATCCGCAAAATTCTTGAAACACAGCAGTATAGATTAGTGGGTTCCTGCTTCATTTTTTAACAATTTTTACTTTATAATGTTCAAGTGTGTCATATATATTTGAATATGAACAATCTAGATTTGTCTAATTTAATGTATAAGAAAAATAGACGAAACCTGTTATCCACAAATATATCAAATACACAAAATTCTGCGAACCGAGATGTGTGGATTGGCAGTCTGCTTTATAAAAAAAAAAGAACAAATAGCTTAAACTAATTTTACTTTAAAACTTTAATATAACAAAATTCAATTATATTTGTATGTAAAAATATATGTTCACAAAGCCTAATTCACTGTTTTAGGAAATTTGTTTGATTAAATACTTCGAATAAATCAGGAGTTTACCTGCACATAGAATATTCCCATAAATAAAAAGAAAAGTTCATCCCATAAAAGAATTATGATGGCGAAGGTGTGTTTTTATTATATATGAAAAAAAAACAGAAAAGGATTACAGAGACAATGGCTAAAATATTCAAGTTATATTTTAAACTTCAGCTGCAACAAGCACTTACCAGTAACGTTGGATCGCTTTACCAACCAGGATCACTGTACTAACAGTATTCTTATATACTAAATTTGGCGCTATTTAATTTTCGGAATGTTATACAATAAAATAAGGTCAAATTTAGTATTCAATAATACTGACAGTAATGTGATCAAGCGTCCTCTGACGCTACGCTACTGGGAATTTCAACTAAACAAACTTTATGAAAGAAAAAAACTGATAACAATTATCAACTCTCTATAAGCATTCGCGATGTTAACCAAATGAAGGTTATTTTATGATGATATATCAGTTGATAATGTAAATGAATCATTAAAATGAAATATAACATAAAAAATGAAATTTATACTGCACTCAATGAATATACCACCATAGCCCCCCGGTATTTTCATCGGTCAGAATGTGAGTATTTGCAGCCAAAAATACTACAAAGAATCTTATTCTCGACCAGGATGTATGCATGAAGTCCATCAAACTGTCTAAAAACATAAATTTAAACGAATATTATCTGGTATCTTTTAATTTAAATGAAAATAGTTTTCATAAATTATCCTTAACACCTATCAAGTGGTTAAAGATATACCGTATTTTCTAGCGTAACAAGCTCTGGCGCATAACGCACACCTACTATTTAAGATTTTATTTTTCCATTTTTGGTATAACAGCCGTATTACAACAACGTCTTTTTTTGCAAAAAAATTTATGAAAACTTATTCTTATGAACTTAATGAAATTATATAGCATGAAAATACATTAAATGTATAACTAGTACAAACATAGAGAAAATAAGCAAAATTGATGCAAGAAGATACATGATAGCCAAACGTATTTGTTTGAATCCACACAGAGTGTTTAAATCGTACTCATGTTCTTGAAAATAATCGCCTCTTCTTCTCTTGATTATTAATATAGAAATTTGAATTTTTATTCTTAATTTTTAAGATTTCATATTCATACCCGGCGTATAATGCGCGCCTCTACATTTTAATCAAATTTCTATTTTCAAAAGTATCCATTATACACCGGAATATACCATACTTTAAAAATTTTAAAATGACTTTTTTATTTAACAGCATAACTACCGGAAATTTTACTCAAGTTTTTTAAATCTATTTCACACCAGAAATTTTATTTAAAACTACTTAACTTATTCGTTTAACGTATTTCTCTGAGTTTTATATTTACCGTAATTTCCGGCGTATAATCCGCAGCTCAAATAGTCGTTTTTTGACCCAGAAATTTTATTCAATAATTGTAGTTAAATATTTACAGCGATCTTTTAAGTTTCATTTTATAAAATAATATTTCTGGGTCGAAATACGACTCTTTAAGCTGCGGATTATACGCCGGAAATTACGGTAATTTATTCTAAAAAGAAATTTCTGGTTCGAATCGGTGTATATTCATTTGGTAACCATCAAAATGACGGCTCATGGTAGTTCTAGTGTTAATCACGGCAATTTCCGTCGTATAATACGTGGATCAAAAAACGATGTACCAACCCAGGAATTTTATTTTATAAAATATGATTTACTATATAGCTGGAAATATTGGACTTCAATTTTTAAACAAAATTTCTGGATCTAAACATGATTGTTTGATACGCGGATTATACGCCGGAAATTAAGGTAACACTAAATATTTTTCCTGAAGTTTAATAAAAATATTTCTCACCAGAATTTTTATTTGAAAGTCTTTAACGCTGTTATTTAACGATTTTATTTTATTTAAATGTTATTTATTTTATGAAGAAATTTCTGTTTCGGATAGACATATTTTTATTTGGTATTGGTCAAATGAACGGTTGTTAATATGTTTAGTGTCAAATAAATTAGTAAAAAACTTAAATGTATTGTCTGTATATAATAAATGATTAGAATAAATATTATCTCTGAAATAAGATGTATTATAATTAAAGAATGGTACATTTTCATTAGCCCAGTGTAAATTTTTAGAATGAGAGTTTTTCTTCTGTTTTATGAAAAGTTAAACACATATTTAAAAAACATAGGTTTCACTCATTCAATTAAAAAATTTAAACAATAAATATCCCCATTAACTAAAACAGTTTAATTTTCAACAGTAGACTTCATTTATATCTTGCACACGTAGAAATAAAACTTACTGTTTTAATATTTATATTTTCCGCCATTGTGGGCAAGTACTAATCTTTTATAGTAATTAAGAGTATATATATTTCTATTTCAGCCAAAGTTATAGCTACAACTGAACTTTGGTCGACCAAGATTTTCTGTAATATGACTATTTATACATATTTTTTAAATTAAAATTACTTTTGTATTGGTTGCGAAATGGCAGGCAAGCATGGAATTATAGTACTAGATGTAGGCAACATTTTTCGCATTTTCTTATTCTTGTATTACAAAACTCAGGATTAGCCTCTAAAAATACACCGGAATTGGCATTAATTGTTGCTTGAGGCACACCTTCACTTTCTGAAGACCTGGATTATTAGTTCCGATATTTCTACTTCTACATAAAAAAAAATGTTTTTTTTTTTTTTTTTTTTTTTGTATCTGATAACATAGGGCCACATCCAGGGCTATAAGTGTCAATTTTATAACACACTAGATTTATTTTTAACCGATAGTAACTTTCTCAATTTTTGTATTTAAAAAACTATTAATTTTACATTTGTAACTGAGAAAAATATTTATATTGCGTCTGAATATAATTTTTCGATTTATTGTACCCACGAATAGAAAATATAATACAAAAGATTGTCACTGAAAAGTAAACAAGCATCTTATTTCTTCAATTTGATTTTTATTCTGTTTACCTAATGTTTCTAAAATCGTATAAACTATTATTAATATAATTTAGAGGCATTTTATACCTCATATATACTAAAAACTTGCATATTTACTAGACATATTACATAAATCTGTAGTAAGATGTTGCAATTTAGGAATATAAAAGGCTTTCAAAAGGCTTTTAAAAGGCTTATAAAAAGGACTTTACAAGGTTAATAATGCTTCATAATATAATATTACTACTTAGTGTACAGAAGAGTACGCAAACAATGTACATTTTTATAAAGATATTATTAAGGAAATCTTTCTTACTAGTTTAACACTTAAATGCATGGATTTTTCTTTTAGAATTATATTAACGATTAGACACCAGAAATTTTAAGATGGATTTTAATTTTGTTTAGTAGCATATTTATGTGATTTTTAAATGATTAATATTTCTATATAAATGTAGTGGTTGCATGAACTTGACTTATTAATTAAAAGTTAAATAATAAGTGATGCAAATTTTGCATCACTATGCATTTAAGGGTTAAATCACTGTTGAATATAATTTATAAAGAGATAATAAAAAAAATAACCAAGAAGTTCTTGTCTCTTAAATTTAATTTTGTTAGGCTTAGCATTGATAAAAACTACTACAAAATATACAGCTATAAAATAAATATATATTCAAATGTTGCTGGCACTATATCTTATGACTTAAAATATGCCAATACAGGGGGAAACTGTCCGGAAATCATATTTACTTATATTTTCATAGTCCGCATACACAAACAACACAAATCAACGAACACGCGGAGAAAATAGCAATTGACAGTTGCTGCTTTCATCTCATCCAGTTTATGCTCCCCTAACTGACGTCCATGCTTAATATACATTTCATCGACATGAATTCGTACTCGACAAATTCAGCCGACTGTACCAAAAGGACACGTGATGGAGGCATTTGTTTTATTTTATACATAGATTGACTCCAGAGTTTTAGTGGTGTGAGTCGGGAATTTTTTATTTTGAGATCTTAATTAATTTTTATAATTTGTGGACATACCCGTAATATACAGGGTGTCCATAATTAAACGACCCTGCTTTAAAGTTGTCTACAGACGAAACTATTGATCAGAAAGTTGTGAAATTTTGTGAAAGATATAATACAGGAATGGGAATTTGTTTAAGCGAAAAAAATAGTTTGAAAACTCGCCACCGGATGCCGTTTTTAATGAATTACATATTTAGCCCCCCCCCCCCCTAGAATACTAGGCCTGAACTCTGAAAAAAAATGGTCGCTGTCGTAGGCGGAGTTTTTTCAGAGTTTGTTCGTTTAAAACGAACACCAATAATAAAAAAAAAATCACGCTTTATTTTTCGCAGATTAAATAAGAAAAAGATACAGACCGCCCTCTGAAAATTTTTCAGGGGGCGGTGACTTAGCATACATTTATCTTCACAAATTTTATTACAACAAATCATTTTCAACAGAAATTTTTTTATTAAATCAGAAAATTCGAATTCACACCAGGAAATCTTATTAGTTCTTTTTTTTTTATTATTTAGGATATTAAGTGATTATTTAAAGCAAAAAAATATTCTTTCAGAATTGCCGGTTAGAATTGCAAATTTCTAAATTTAAAAATGCCAAACTGACAACTGTGATCTGGAATCGTCTGGCAAAATTTCGCAACCAGAGGGCGTGAAATGCAAATAAATTTCTCTCTACGTCACGCAGCAGCTGTTCACCGCCCCCTGAATACTAGGCATGCGCGCTGATAAAAATGGCGGCTGTCGCAGGCGGAATCGTTTGTACAGTCCCTCGAACTTCAACACCAATAATATCTCCGAAAAACAAGGCGAAGAAAACTTTTACAAATTATTGGTGTGGAATTTCGAGGGACCGTTCAAACGCTGAAAAAAAATCGGCCTGCGACAGCCGCCATTGTTGTCAGCGCTCAGGCCTTGTATTCAGGGGGCGGTGAGCTGTTATAAAACCTAGAAAGTTTTGCGGTGATTTTATTTTCAATGTGCTTTCTATTGGTAAACAGAATGTCGTTACGTTTACCAGACTGAGCTTTGTTAGTAAAATTGTTTTACCAAAACGGTAATTCCGCATTTGTTGCTCTACGGCCTTCGAAGGGGATGAGGAAAGGTCCATTGACTGTTAAAAATCTTCGATTAATGGTAGCCAAATTTGAAGAAACAGGATCATTGAATTTTCGTTATGGAAGAGGAAGAAAACCTGTTTCGTCAGAAGCTATAGCGAGTATTGCTCTTCAAGTGGAAGAGGACAAAGCCTCCAGCGTACAGGCTAGTAACAGTATCTGTCATGTGGCTGAAGCATTCGATATACATCGGTCTACAGTCCAAAACAGATCATGCGGATTATCCTCCGGTATTATCCGTACAGGCTTCAACTTGTGCAGGAGTTGCTTCCACATGATTTCGATACTCGACACTCACTTTCGCACTTCAGTTTCTTGCTCGCTT
Source organism: Maratus michaelseni (assembly GCA_963931845.1). NCBI lineage: Eukaryota > Metazoa > Arthropoda > Arachnida > Araneae > Salticidae > Maratus > Maratus michaelseni. The sequence continues at coordinate 189,759,675 of OZ007599.1, read as the reverse complement.
TGAGGTTGATTCAGAATGGCCTTGGGATATCCCCTGGACAGAAGACGCGCATTTTCATTTGGACGGTTCAGTGAATACTGACAACTGCCAAATTTGGGAACCAGAAAATCAGGTTCAAACTTACAGGTTCCTTTGCTATCACCAAAAGTGACGGTGTGGTGTGGGTTTTCTGCATCGTTTATTGTCGGCCCATATTTCTTCGAGGATTTAGTGCTCGGTCACCGGGCAGCGGTATGCAACCTTTTTCGAAAATAATTTTTTCCGGATCTGCAAACACGTCAGTGCCTTTCACGTACAATTTTATGCAAGATGGAGTTCCTCCGCCGCCACTTTCGTAATCTATGGCCTCCCAGATCTCCAGACCTCAATCCATGTAACTTTTGGCTTTGGAGGCATTTTCAACATTTGGTAAGTCATGATAAACCAAGATCTTTACCTGCAAGCATTTCGTGCATTACCTGCAAGTTTTTAGCATTTCCCAGAACACACTGTGGAACAACTTGTCAACTGTTGAACATGCCATCCTACGATTACAGATGGTAGCTTAAAATGATGATCGTCATGTGGAACAGGTTTTCTTCCAATAAAATATGTAAACTATCGTAAATGCTATCGTATGTAATTCGTATGTGTCATTCACTAAAAAAGCCATCTGGTGGCGAAAGTTTGAACTAAATTGTTTCTCGCTTAAACAAATTCCATTCCTTCATTATGTCCTACACAAAATTTCACAACTTTCTGACCAATAGTTTCGTCTGTAGACAACTTTAAAGTAGGGTCGTTTAATTATGGACGTTTAATTATGTATGTATATTTATATATACATATTTAAACTCTATGAAAATTTAATATTATGTGTTTAAGCTATTCTATTTTCCGAGGTGACAAGATCCAAGGACAATAAATACGTTTTCAAATGTGGATATTAATATTGAAAAATCAAAGTTAGTGCAATATTTTATGTGTAGACGACCCCTACTTCAAAAGTAGCATTCATATTCTAAAAGAATACAATATTTCGTGTCTAATGACATATTGGATGTGATTTTATCGGAAGCGTTCTGCGAATATATTATTCTGATTGTACGTTCCGATGCAATTGTGCTTCCGGATGTTTCAAACCATTTCTTTTTTAATAATAAATGTTTGGAGAACCCGCCGACCAAAGAGCCAATTTCTACCACTTACAATGAATAGTTTTCTTTGCCTTTTTTCAATACTATAAAATCTTTCCTTAAACTGTTATCTGGGTGTGACGAAATAATTCGTCATACACGAAATACTACAGTAATATTTTGAACTCATTAATTCCACCAGTAAAATTTTAATAGAAATTTTAGTCTTAATCATGCAAAATTAGTGCTAAAAATAAGGAAATTTGTTCTATTTTTTTTTACTGGTGGAAGTGTGCCACGTTGGTAATCAGGTATATCAGTCGAACTAAAGTTTATTTCACGGTTAACATTTAATTCTGATAATTTCGATAGTTTAGTCCTTACAGGGGCACAGTACTTATGTTTCAGAACTGTTAAAATAACTAAATTGTACCAGAATTTGCGAAGAAATATCTTTTAAAATAAGTGAAAGGCTTTCATAACGTACATGATAAATGAAAAAAAAATAGAAAATACTTGTGCCATTCCTACATTTTGAAATTTAAATTAAGTGGTACAAATATGTACCATAACCCTTTAAGGATTAGTTACATGTCTGCTTAATTTATGTTTTATTTGTATTACTCTATTTATATATAAATGAAATTTTAATTTTGTTATGGAACATTAGCCGAGATCAAACTATTTATTTTGTTTTAATGGTTCATTCTTTCGTAATCGGCATGAATCATTCTTGAAAATTATATGAAAAACATAAGAAACCCTAAATTGTGCAGTTAAAAAAAATTGCATTTAAAAGAAAAATTTTCCGCAGCCTATTAGACTGTGTAAAAATTGAAATTGTGTGCTGTTTTGAAGTTAAAAATGATGCAATAAAAGCGAAATACATTGATCATGTTTTGTCACGGTTAATCAGACGTCAGCGTTACTCACTGACATATTTTAACCCAGTAAGGTCTGGCGGTACCATATTGCACCAGAATAGCCTCCAATCATTTTGCTGTTGAGTACCAATATTTTTTTAGAGAAATATTCCTTTTATTCGATGACAGAAATTCCCTGATAAAATGGGACAAAAATTGCTATCCTGAAAAATTGGTGCGAAGTGCAATTTTTTATTTTTAAACTGAAAAATAATTCCGTCCTTGATGGGTTAACACAAAAAAGTAAAAGCCACACAAAGTTCTTTTTAACCATCTTCCATTTTACAAAATTATGAAACATACCGTAATTTCCGGCGTATAAGCCGCAGCTCAAAGAGTCGTTTTCCGACCCGGAAATTTTATTCAATAATTGTAGTTAAATATTTACAGCGATCTTTTAAGTTACATTTTATAAAATAATATTTCTGGGTCGAAAAACGACTCTTTGAGCTGCGGCTTATACGCCGGAAATTACGGTACATATTAGACCAAAAATTCTCACTTTTTTGGATGGAAAATTGCAAAATTCTGCTTATTTTTATTGCCACCTTTAATGTGTGAAAAACAACACTAACTAGTAAAAATACTTATAATATGCTTCCATGCGGCGTATATCAGGAAGAAAGAATTTTAATAAATTAAAGACACTGTGTCAAATCTCCCGTATTTTCAAACTCCCCAGTTTGCCCTATTCGTTTCTTCTATAACTTAGGGATATGAACTTATTGGTTTTCTCACTTATTGGATTTCATACTGTACTGAAGTCTGAGTTAGGAGAGTGATTTCTGAAATAAACATTTCATCTATTATTCTGAGCCTGAATATTTATCCATCCGACTTCAAGCTGGTGAAACGAAACACGTGTGTGCTAACAAAGTACTTTTCTGTTTTCTGTGAGATTCTCATTAAAGAACTTACACGTGTAACCTCAAGGGTTCAAGGCTAAATGACGTAAACTTTACTGTGTGTTTCTCTAATCCAAGAACTAATACTTCAGTCTCTGAGCAACCTTTTTAAAATGCAGAACTGCTGAGCACTTCTCTTAAAATAAATGTTTTAACTTTTTATAGTGTGATGTAAATTTAACAATGTAAATTAATTTTTTTTTCTCTTTAACAGTAATTAAATAATTAACTTAGAAGTTATATCATGAAGCCATACTTTATTTAACAAGATTGTGTTTGTTAATATCTACTTCAAATGTGCCATTATCGCTGGATTAATTCTCAAGTTGGATAATTACTTATCACACCTACGCGGACTTTACAGGTAGGCCAAACTTGCATTACCTTATATTACTGTTATAAAGTACTTAAAATTGAATTTAAGAATAAAATAGAAGCATTTATTTACCGTAGTTCTAAAAATTATCAATCTAGCCCAGTTGAACCATTTATTTTCTTACAAAATTTTTTGCTTTGTTTAACCGCAGAAATTTTGCAATTAAATAAGCCAAACTTTCCGTTTTAAAAAACTGGCTTCCATTGGATTACATTTGGATCACTCTACTTTACTGTATGTGGAGTAAGAAGGTATTTTCTGATAACATAACAACAAGTTAATCCTCTCGCGATTAGCGTCGTGTAGAAATAACATACAAGTGACATAAAATCCTTTAAATTCGTTATGAGAGTTTTGATTAGCAGTTTCAGCCATATTTAATCACAAATTTTCTGCTATTAAAATTGACAAAGATCCATGTTTATAAAAAGGTTATGGTGATAAAATATTATAATTTAATTCAGCTCATGTGTCGTGAAGGTATTAACGTAGTCTTCTAAAACATTAAATTATTGAGGCATTCGGGAAACTTTGATATCTAATCCATACATATGTGCATTTATAGTATAAAATGCAATTTACAAAAATTCCCCTTAAAAGAAAATTCACATGTTCTTGATTCATTGAGAAACCACACAACTGAAAATGTTAAACCATTGGTCTGAAACTGGTGGTCCAAATGTACCAGTAATTTAATAGAGCATGTTGCGTCTAACTTTAGTGCTGAATCTGTGTGATTAAACACGGTGTGTGATCTGTTCGTCTGACAATTTCTGTGAATAATGTGAAGAAAACTATAGAAATATAGTTGTAAAAGGTGGCCTGACATCCATTAGTTTAAAGAACGTATTTTTAAATAGGTCCAACATAGATGAAAATTGTTTATGAATTCGGTTTGCCTGTCTGTCCATTTGTTCATCTGTCTGCCCGTATGTTCGTCTGTCAGCCGTCTTTCCATGCTCTTACTCGTTTAAATATACTTGGATCGCCATGCAATTGATATATATTATTGTGGTTTACTATGGAATGTGTGGTATTGAAAATGAAGCGTGTAACATTTATAGTTCATTTACAGTTCATTTACAGGACAATTACACAAAAGAAATCCGTTACATTACGGTCTATGAGGAAAATCGTTTGCAGTGTATTTTAAGGGTACCCTTTAAAGTGTGAAAACTAATTTTCTTTTAATTAGCTTATAATTAGATATGATTCTTTACGAACATCTTAAAAAAAAACCATGCAAATATTTACTTTAGAAGGGAAGTTATGTCTAAAACAGTTTCATCTCTTTTTAACACTTTCCAACCTAGTTGAAAAGTGTTTATGACTTCGGTTTGTCTGGCCGTCTGCCGTCTGGCCGTCTGGCCGTCTGCCGTCTGGCCGTCTGGCCGTCTGCCGTCTGCCGTCTGCCGTCTGTCCGTGCTCTAACTCCCGTAAATATGCTCGGATTGCCCTGCAAATTTTATATGTTATAATCGTTATCTATAGCATGTTCCCTATTTCAACGGAAGTGTGTAGCACTTATAGTTTTTTTACAGGGACACTCAAAAGAATTCCGTTACATTGCGGTCTATGGGGAAAAATCATTTGCGGTTTATTTAAATAATGTTTCAATACTTTAAACGCATTGAAATTTATATATATCACTAAGGTGCATTAGAAGAAGCTTAATATGGAATAGGGTGTGCATAGCACTTATACTTACTTTACAGGGACAGTCAAAAGAATTCCGTTACATTACGTCTATGGAGAAAAATCGTCTGCGGTTTATTTAAATAATGTTTCACTATTTTAAACGCATTGAAATTTATATAAGCTTCATTACAAGAGACTTACTACAGAATATTGTGTGTATAGCAGTTATCGTTCATTTACAGGGACACACAAAAGAATTCTCTACTGTATGTTAACAATAATTCCTGGAAGTGCGTTTTAAGTTACTGAATGCGATTTTAATTTTAAATCGCTTTTTGTATATTACGTGGTGTGTATAAATTCTGTAGATCCTATACAGGGAAGTACAAAAGTTCGGGAACACATTTCCGTATTATTTAACTCCAGACGGAGAATTTTAAACTGTGCTACGTGTTTCCTAACTGAACTAAAATTTAGCATCCTATGTAGTATATATACAAATCTATAGATCCTATACAGGGCTGAATAAAGTATTCGGATTACTTAGATGTTATCTTTTAGCTTATAAAAGAGTATGATTCGTAAAATTATTTTGGAAGCGTTGGAAAGTGTTACATAATCTATGCTTGACGCATGATTTTTCGTTCTTGTTATATGATAAAGGAGGTATAGTTTGATGTTTAAAGTCACATTTCTTCACACGGCGATTTTGGTCATTTCGCGCACGATTTCTGGAAAATGGTTTATTAGAATTTCATGAAATTTTAATTGAATGTATTAACCATAGAGATGCACAAAAAGACCTATTATTATGTTTATCAAGTAAGAAGTTTAGATTTCATGACTACTTTTGCATTAAAAAAACTCGAGATTATTCGAATCGCTCTAAAAAATATTTTTCAGGATCTACGCATTTTATTTTTTTCATCGTACGTCAATTTGAGAACGCATTATACTTGTACGCAATAAAAAAAAAAAAAAAAAAAAAAAAAAAAAAAGGCTGGTTTTAGCAAATCAAATGCAAAAAACTATGCGCGCAATGTATGCAAGAATAATTGTTTAGTAAAAAGTGTATTATATTTTAAAATAAATTAAACAGCTTTATATGAGTGTATACATATTTTTTTGAGAATTTTAATTTATAAAATAAACCCTTATTAATATGTGTTTTAAATTTTATAATTCAAAGTCAATTAGCTACGGAGTTACTATTCTTCTAGAGGTCCCTTTTTCCTGCATTTTGTGAGTTCAAAGGGTACCTGACCACTTAATGATGTTACACCATTTCAAAAAGTTATTGAAATAAATATATATATATTTTACAGAGGTTCACTACAACAGGCTTATTATGGAATACGGTAGGCATAGCATTAATCGTTTATTTACAGGACGCATAAACGAATTATGTTACAGTATCGTCTATGCACAATAACTGCGGGAAGTGTGTTTTCAGTTGTGGTATGCGTTTTTAAATTTAACTATTTTTTATATATTACTTGGTGTGTATCAGTGCTATACAGGGTGTCCCAGGATCATTGGGACAAATTTTAAGGGGAGGTAGGGGACATCGCAAGGATTCAGATTTGTATAGCAATCCATGGTCGGAAACGGCTTCGTTCGCCGTTAGGTTGTGTTGTTCAGAAGAGCATTGGAGCACCTCTAACATCTGCATATTATCGCATCTATTTGTAAGAGGTGCTACCAAGCTTACTTGACACTATGCCATAACATAGAGACGCCATATGTGGTTTCAACATGATCCGAAACGTCATGGGAAAGTAGTATGACAGGAATGAGAAGCGCACAAGACTGAGATCATCTGAAATAATGTATTGGTCAAAGATATTTCGTGTACTGTGGTATATGATATGTGAAAACGTCACAAAAGATGTTCAAAATTTTCACCATTGCTAGTGATGCATGCATTACACCGTCTGACCATGGATTGGCTGACTCGCTCAAATACACCTGGATTTTGTTGGATATCCGCAGCAGCACAGACGAGTCTTGCAACCAAATCCATGTCGGAATCCACAGGCGTTGCGTACACATCACTTTTTAGTGCACCCCAAAAGAAAGAAATCTATGCTGCGTAAATCAGGAGAGCGTGATTGCCAGGGAACCTGTCCACCACGGCCAATCCATCGGTGACCAAGCACCTGATTCAAATATTCACGAACACATCTATCTGCCATAATAGGGAGGTGCCCCATGACGTTGAAACCACATATGGCTTCTGAAATGTTGTGGCATAGTGTCAAGTAAACTTGGTACCACCTCTTTCAAAAAGATGCGATAATATGCAGATGTTAGGGGTGCTCCAATGCTATTGTGAACAACACCACCTAACGGCGAACGAAGCCGTTTCCGACCATGGGTTGCTATGCAAATCTGAATCCTTGTGATGTCCCCTACCTCCCCTTAAAGTTTGTCCCAATAATCCTGGGACACTCTGTAGATCATATAGTGGGCAGCATAAAAGATATCGAATAGATTATGGTTTATAGACAGAAATTTCTAAATATGATTTTTTAACTTTTCTATGTGTTTTCTAACTGAACTAAATTTTTGTATATTATATAGTATATATACAATTCAATTGATCATATACAGATATGCACAAAATAATTCGGATATTTTTTCCGAAATTTGGTGTTAATTGCTGAATTTGGGTTTTCAGACCTGTTATGCGTTGTCTAAATGGCTTGCTGAGACATTCACTTTCACCTAATTAATCGGCAACGCTTTGTTAATGTATTCTGGAAGTGTCAAAAAGTGTTTCACAATCTGTGCTGAACGTACGATTTTTTGTTCTTCTTTTTATTAGGAGCGTTCATAATTATATAAATACGTAGCATCTATTGTCGTCATCTGGTCCGTCCGTCTGTCTGTCCATCCGTACGCAAATAACAACGCAACAATTACCCAAACGAATGGTTTGAAATTTCAGATATATTTGCAGACTTTTGTCGAGACATTTCAAATTTTATGAAAATCGAATCAAAACTTTAGACGATATTAATAAAAATATTTATTAAGAAATTTGAATTTAAAAAAAAATCGGTGCTTTCTTGTTATAGGAGCATCCGAGGTTTAATCGTCAAGCGATCGAGATACTTATTTTATTACAGAAATTAATCTGCAGACGATATAATTCATTTCACAGAATTAAAAAATCATCAAAATCTGAATATTTATATAACTATCTATAGTAAGAACGCACGTCATTTGTCACGTTTTACGTACAATTTCCAACTTGTCTATATCTACTGCAGTACAAGGGAGCACGTTTGTCCACAGTCCCATTGCCGAATGGTAATCTTCGCCCTATTTCATATCTTTCGAAACGTTGAATTCACGTCATTTAGATACCCGTAACGCCCCCTACGTTCGATGATTTTGCATATTATATGTTACATTATTTCTCAGAATTAAACAAGATATTATTATTTGTACAATCAGTGCACTACGCTTATAATTATTCGATTGGAAACAAAATCCTTATTATATATTTCCTTTTTCACACAGACAGGAAAAAAAAAAATTGTTAAATAATGCAACAATGGACTTTTTTGCTTATTGTCGAGGCATACTGAAAAATGACGAATATATGTTGAGAAAATTTTAGTGATAGAACAGTGTTTGTACGCTTTTATCACAATTTTTCAATAGAAGTTTTCGCATTATTTAAATACAGAAAAGTATTACCAATCTTGTAATTAAACAAGTCGTCTACAATTTCTATTATTTTATATTAAATAGAAAAAGTGCATTAAAAATTTGTGGTAAAAGCACACGTACATTGTAGAAATTCTCCGATTAAATACGGTGAAAACTAATATTCGTATTCAGTTTATTTAACAGATTCTCCGTTTCATACAGTCATGAGTTTTTTTTTTTCCTTAAACTAACACATTTTTTAAATGCGTTATATATATTTAGTAAATCCAAATCTATTACAAATAAAGTAACCTCTAATAACAAGTACTTATGATCTGTAAGTAAACAAATGTAGGTATTGAAGAACTTGAGAATTTTCAAATTTTCAGAAATCGGCCAATTGTAACAGGGTTCGCACGTTTTTAGCACAAATTTTTGATAGAATTTTTCAACTTATTTAAATGCAGAAAAGTATTACAAATCCTTCAGTTAAACGAGGCGTTTACAATTTCTTCTATTTAAATATTAAACAGAAAAATTCTATTAAATAACTCTGGTAAAATCATTCGAACCCTGTGTAAGATTTAGTGGACAGTGTAACAGAATAAGCTCCTAATTTATCTTACTTTTAAACTACAACACTACCAGAATTTATGTATAAATTTTTTTGTTTTATTTAATGACAGACATTCTATAATTAAATGAAACAAAAAATATTATAGAAAAATTCTGGTTGAATTTTAGGCCTTTAAAAAATAGGGACTAAGTCGTCAACGCTATCAGTACCGTAATTTCCGGCGTATAATCCGCAGCTCAAAGAGCCGTTTTTCGACTCAGAAATATTATTTTATAAAATGTAACTTAAAAGATCGCCGTAAATATTTAACTACAATTATTGAATAAAATTTCTGGGTCGAAAAACGACTCTTTGAGCTGCGGATTATACGCCGGAAATTACGGTAGTTGCTTGTGCTGGAGTTTTAGGGTGCTACGTGTATGCCCTAACCTTTTATTCTTTTTTATTTCCACTATATTTTAATAGAAATCTTTGACTTATTTAATTATAGAAATTTGGAACTCAAATATAGCTAATATTTCTATTTCAAAAAACTTGTATTAGTGAAGCGTAAAATGTGAAGCCATGCATATAGCTCCATAAAATGACTGTCACAATCCATCTCTGTTAACCCTGAATTGCATAGTGATGTAAATTTCCATGACTGTTTATTTAACTTTTAATAAATAAATCAACTTCATCGCCACCACTATATTTATATAGAAATATTAATCCAGTAAATTTCCCGTGAACTATGTTGCTGAACAAAGTTAAAAATCTATCTTAAAATTTCTGGTGTCTAATATTTAATATATGTATAAAAATACAGTTGTAAAAGAAAAACTCATGCAAAGAAGGGTTAAGGCGTTACGTTTTTACAAAAACTGCAGCAGACGCACTTTGCCCATAAAAGGGTTAAGGATAAAATTAAAATTAATAAATTATAGTTTGTGTAAAATCCCTTAAATTGCGGTGATATAGTATTATATCATATAATTTCAATCCCCAAATGCCAAAATTGTTCCAGCTTTATGTAATAAAGTTTTCTTTTATAATGTATATGAAGAAAAGCTTTTACTTATTTTCAAATAAATTTCTTCGTATAATCTGGTGTAACTAGTTATTTAGGAAGGAAGAAAGGAGGAAATTAAAAAATTATAGGCTGTGTAAAAAGAGTTTGTATACTTAAATACAACTTTAGTTTTATTAAACTAAATTCAATGTTTCAGCAGGTATTTAATAAACAATAAATTTTACCTTCAGATTTTAGTTTTATATTTCAATAAACCGAAATATTTTTGGATAAAAGCAATTTTACTGCCAATGTTTCAGGAAAGATTTTACTTTCATTAGCATTTTTATTAATCCACTCAATCATGTTCGAAAAGCTGTTTCGAAATATTTGTTTTCCCTTTCGGCATTTTCTTTCAAAGATAGCTCTGCCATATTTTTAAAAGCGCTTTTATGTCTTTTTTTTTTTGAGAAAACATTTATTTATTTTTTAAACTAAAACATTTTAGGAATCTATGTAGCGGATATTCAGAGCCTGATTTTAAATACATAGTTTTATTTTTCATAAAACAAATACTTGCAATTTCATTGATTACTAAGCCATTTATCGCAAATTATTTTAAAAATGACATTAGAATATATTATTTTATAAAACAATGTCACTTGTTTATCTCTGTATTCATAAATGGCTGAAATCATCAAATGATTAAATGTCTGCTGAAATATACATGTTATGTACTAGAAATTTGATTTAATAAAATGTTATTGTGTTAAGCAAAATTTCTTTTTGATCTGTTTCAATTTAACTATTTCTGTCGTTCTCGTGTAGTTAACGAAATTCAAATAAATTTTGGACAAGTAAACAAATCCAAAGTAAAAACAAACAAGAATTAAAAATCATACATCAGACATATATTGTGAAACATTTTCCAAAACTAACAAAATATTATTAAGGAATTTAATTTTTTCATTCATAGTTCGTCCTGAAATCGAACTTTTTGTGTGTCTCGGCAAGTAAACGATAAATTCTACACACTCCATGATCTATAAAAACATTTTGCAGTACACCTCAGTGATCCTTTTATATTTATTTAGTATCAAATATCATAACATACGTAACATCTCGAAGGGCGGTGGGATATTATATATCCCACTAATTTTTATCTCAAAATCATACATTGACACCAGAATTTCGGAATAAAATTTTATATGTATAAAGTACTTGAGGAAAAACTTTTACATATTTTCAAATAAAATTGCTCGTAAATCCTGGTGTCAATCAATCATTTCAGCATTTTCTCAACAGAAGTAATTTGCCCTTGAAAGAGTTAAAATGCATCTTTAATGATTTTCCGGCTAACGATCATATTACAATAGAATTCTTTTGTGCGTCCCTATAAACTAACTATAAATGCTACTTATTTTACAATCCTGAGAAAGCATTTTTTATTCCCCCTCACGTATGTATATCAATATCATTATATTTGAAATATTGTAACATCATTAAAATGCATCAAAAGTGATTTTTTCGTAATGTAACGGAATTATTTTTTGTGCCCTTGTAAACGAACCATAAATGCTACACAATCTATTTTCAATACGGTGCATTCTATAGTAAACACAGATAACATATGAAAATTACATGGCAATCTCAGTGTATTTACAAGAGACACGTCCAGACAGATTATCAGACAGGCAGACATAAAGGGAAACTGAATTCATAAATTCTTTTCAACTATGTTGGAAAGTGTTAATAAGAACCTTGGGGACTGTGTAATCTGTCCACAGCATGACAAAACAAACAAAGGGACTTTTACAAAATATCTTAATCATCAGCTCTTGCCAAAAGTGATGTACCAGATAACATCATTTTATTAATTAAACGGTTAATTTTAATTAAAAAATTAATTTTATTAATTAAAATTATTAATTAAATTAATAATTTTATTAATTAAAATTTATTAATTAAAAAATTATTTATTTTGACTAGATATATCTCAAATAATGTTTTATATTGCATAGTCTAAGGAAACGAGCATTAGGCATAACGAACTGAAATAGAAAAATAGAACGAGACACCTGTTTGTGTACAAGCTGTCTTTCAGAACTTTATCTTTAACAGATTTCCTAATTACGGGCTTCTAGCATTTACTGTCAGAAAACCCCGGTCTTTATACACTAATTTCTTCATCATTTTTCAACAAATAATTTCCTTACTCCTAGAAAACATGCTTTTTCTGCGAATTCTTCCCGAAAATCTCAAGAAGAGAGGAGATTTCCGTTTTTTCTCTGCACACATGCGTATTGGCAATTTTCGTACAACTCCCACCAGTTTGGACGGAAATAAACTTTAAAATATCTATATATCCAGCCAATTTTACCCTCATACTTACCAGGCACTGGGCTACAGAGCCCAGAATACATAGTGTGGAAAACGGTTTTACCGTTCAAAAATTTCAATTCAAACCAGAAATTCTGAAACAAGAATTTTTGCTTTAAGAAGTCACGAAATATCTGCCATTAAGAAACAAAAAGAACATTATAGGGAATTTCTGGTATAATTGCGAAATTTCGGAATTTAAAAAAAGCCAAACTGGTAATGCTTTAAAAAGTGCTAAAAAATTGTAGCCGATAAACGTGCAACGATTCGGCACAATAATAGGGCGATCGCAGCGACATCTCCTTTAAAAATAGATTTACCTCTAGCAAAAGTAACCGTTTCACTATTGACAACATGAACATAATTTCCGTTAATAAAATCTTCTTGTAAGTGTATATTTCAGATGTAACTGATTTTAAAGTTAGATTTTTATAATATCAGGGAATATATTTTTTCCACTCTTCTAGCAGAGATTCATCCTTTGGTATGCTATATAGGGATAGTTTCTAGTTTGCTGTCTTGTATCGAGTACTGCAACCAGGCACAAAAGAATGGTATTACGTTTTTTTTTTTTTTTTTGCTTTGATCAATATCATTCATATTTTCAAAGCTTATGAAAATCACTATCCAAGTCAAAGGAAATAGGGTATAATTTAATTATTTAAAATATTTACCACCAGCTGAAACGTTTTCTCAGTTCGATTCTTATACAATGTTTGCGTTAAACAGAGCTAGCAGACATTGGCGTAGCCAGATACGGGTGTCCAACTGCTCTGGAAACCAGTAATATTATAAAGTTACATTAACCAGTAATATTATTTCGCCTTCTAATTCGCAGAAAATTATCCGATTAGATAAGGCAAAATATTTTTTTTTTTATAAAATTAGTGATATCCAAACCATCTGGACCTCCACCCTGTCTACGCCACTGCTAGAAGATGTCGCTGCGATCAACCCGTTATTTTTTCATCATCGTTCTACATTTATCGCATTCTATTTTTTAGTGCTATTTTGTAGCCGTTTTCCACACTATGTATTCTAGGAGCTGTAAACAAGGGGAAATAAACATGTTTCACACTCGAGATTTTTCTTAATAAATGAAATTAAACCATATAATAACCATAAAGAAACTAGATGCATTTTGTACATTTTTAAAACATTTTACTGGTTGAAACATTTTACTTCGCTGTAGAAGTTATTGGTACAGGTTTACGAAATTTATCGGTAATTTCGCAGATATGCCTTCCAATTTCCAACCGATGATTTCCGTCATAGTATCAATTTGATATGGATCGAATAAAAAAGCTTCACACCAGAAAACTTTCCAAGTAAATGAAATTAAATAAGAACTACAAGGAAAAGAGTTTTATTTTATCAAAAAAATATTGTAGTTTGTAACAAAAAATAATGTGTTTATTTGCTTCAGAAGACATCGTACCAGTTTTATCGAAATTGTCAGTAAGTTTGAGGTATGTATTGTATATATATAATATTGTGACTTATTATAACGCGAATCAAACGAACATATTTAGAACCAGAAAGTATTTAAATTGAAAAAAAAGAAATGCGTACTACACATCAAAATTTATACTTTATGAAATTTGTTTTTGGTTCTAAACATGCTTGTTTGATCTACGCGTTATACACTGAAACAGTAGCGGCACATCATATATTGAACATTACTTTTATACCCAAATTTGTTTAAAATAGAGACGTAAGAAAGGCCTCAAGTATACAAAATTCTTATGAAAGATATTTTAAATTACCGTATATACTCGTGTATAAGTCGACTCCAAAATTCCTGATGAAAACATGTTTAATACCAGTATTTTACAATAATGTTCTTCGTCTTATATAATTCACAATTAAATGCGAGAAAGCAGGGCGTAGAAAATTATTCTGAATTACTGGTGTTAAACTTGTTTTCATCTCGGTTTTGAGGGTCGGCTTATACACGAGTATATACGGTAGTTTTTGTTATTAGTTTGTTTTGTAAAGGAGTACTAATAAGACGTAGTGGTATGTTCTACTTTTAAATAACGTGAAATTAGCGTATGGAAATATTGGTAATAAAATGAAGCAAAACACCCCCCCACTACTGTGCCGGAATATACAGTATAAGTCTATTTGTTATATAAAAACAAACACAAAACATATTTTTGTTAAGTAATACAACGGTTAAGGGTCCTTCCATAAATGTCCTTAGGTTCTAAACAGACCAAAAGATACGGTCACGAGTGCGTTAAAACAAAAGACCGTTTTTCTAATGTTAAACATTATTATTTTATTAATTAACTTTTTAAAGATGTGCCTTTTACCAAACTATTCCTATATTCCGTAAAATGGATTTTTAGAGAGTAATTTTCATTTATAAACGTGGTGATATTGGTGAAAAACTCACCAATTTCACCGCTTAATCAAATATTTGATACACATTGTTTTTATTTTTCAGTTTATGTTAACTGGTTAAAATAATGAAATTTTTGCGAACATACGTGATGTTAAAAAAGTATAAACATTACATTTCTTTATCAAAAGAATTTATATTGATTAGCATTTTTATTAGTTCTATCAATCATGCTTAGAAACCTGTATTGAATCTATTTGCTTTTGCTACAGATTTATTTTTAACAGATAGCTCTTTTATGTTTTGACAAGAGATTTTTAAATGTTGAACTACAAATTATCATTTTCCTGTTAAATTAAAAAATGCTTAAAATGTTATTTAATATATGTTTGTTTTTTTAACATTTGTTTCGTAAGAAAATTCTTTAACTCGGGAACAGTCTGCACATTCAGGATGCTTACGGTTTCTTTTTTTTTGTTATCTGTATTTGAAAATAATATTAAGTCATCTTTGGGCAAGGTCGTCACTTTTACCTTACGGAAAATGCATTTATATCATATAGTCAATATATTTTTGTGTTTAAGAAATTTTATATTAAATCTATATATTGCAAGATATTTGCTGATGCATAAAATTGAAAAACCTATCCAGGAAGCGAATTTACGAAAGACTTTCAGAAGAACGGGGAGTTTCTACTGTTTAAACTCAGATTTCATACAAAATTGCCAGTAAAAAATGTGTTAAGGAACAGAAAGATAACAGACTAATTTGGAGTAGATATAAAATTGTGCAATTTTATGTAGAAGAACTACCAGTAAATAACACGTTTCTACCATAAAAAAATGATTGTATAATAATCATATTTTTAAATTTATGAGGTTACTGGGTAAATATTGGTCAATAATACAGCATTAAAAAAATTATTGTTTTCATGTAAACTTACGCAGCACGGATTTTTCTTTTTGAAGTATGTTTTTTTATACTTCTATTTAGTGTTAGATACAACAAATTTAAAAAAATATATATTTTTTACTTTGCAGAATAGCAAGCTTTTGTGACTATATAAGTCGAATATTTTTATTTAAATATAGTGGAAACATGATACTAATGCTCGTATTCACCATTTAGCGCAACCTTGAAAAACCTCTGTCGAACGTTCAAATGAAATTCCCTATTAACCTGATTAAACTGATCTAGGCAAATTTCCAATCAAATTAATGGTGATTACCATTTAAACTTTCGACCGAAGTTTTATAGGTTGAGGTAGATGGTGAATACGACCATAAAATATTATAAAAAGGTTAATTTTTAATTTATTCTTATGTGCATCACAGTGGAGTGTAGCGTTAAGTAAAAGCAGGATGTTATTAAAATTTTAATATGTATTCCCATTATTTTAAGCAGACATTCGAAACACGAAAAATTAAAAATCTTTTTATCTATTGATTTTCCATTAAAGGGCATTTTTTGAGGAACTTTTCAAAAGTAACCTTCTCATTAGTGCAAATGACTTTGACGAAATCTTTTTGTAGTTTTTTATTTAGCTTCGAAATGATAGCTTTTCTTTCAATTTCCGGCCTTGGTACGAAATGTTCACGGAAGAATTGCTACAAATTGATATCTCATGCAAATTTCGGACTTAATGCATACGAAAACTAAGTACTTTCTTCTTATTTTCACTATTAAAAAATGATGTACCCTTTTTCAGTTTCTATGCAGTTTTGTTAAATAGAAACACTTCATAATTAAATTTCGCTATTAATTAAAAAAACTATTAGTCTAAATTTGGCTACGGCATATAATTTTCAAAACATATGTCTGTTATTCGATGTTAACTCATTAATGCCGGTTGGTACGAAAAGTTACCATTTAAGAGATACTAAACATTTAAATATGAACACCAGTATCTTAGTAAAAAAAAAATATATTATTTAATGTGAAAGTATCAGAGATTCAATCATATAAAATAACAGTATGGGGAAACTGGTGTCAACTGGTATCGAAGTATTAAAAGAAGTGCAAAAGAAGTCGTCGTTAATGGTTAATTTATTTAATGTTTTACTTAATGGTAATTTTTACTTAAAATAACATTCCAGATTACATCAACTTATTTTTAACAATTGACAACATTGTTGAACAGTGTTTATGAATTCTTTTTGCATGTATTTCTGTCCGTCTGTCCGTGCTCTAACTTACCTAGATATACACAAAGTGATATGTAATTTTTTATAGATTAATGAGTCTCAATATAGAGTGTTCGCTATTGTAAAATGAAGTTAATATCGTAGCATAGTTCCTTTACAGGGACAACCAAAATAGTTCCGTTGCATTATAGTCTATAAGGAACAATCATTTTCTATGCATTTTATTGAAATTGCTTATTTAGATATTTCATTTCAGAGAGATATATCATAGCTATTTCATTTATAAGAGAAAATTCTCAAAAAAATTATCTCTTAATAATTCTTAAGAAATTCGCTGTTATTGTTGGAACGTGTTTCATAATCTATTCCGGATGTATGATATTTAGTTCTTGTCATTTATTAGCAGAAAGGCTAGGCAAACACACTTTGATAAAATGTATTTCATCAAATGACTTTTTAACACTTTCCAACCTAGTTGAAAAGTGTTTATGACTTCGGTTTTCTGGCCGTTTGCCGTCTGGCCGTCTGTCCGTGCTCGAACTCCCGTAAATATGCTCGGATTGCCCTGAAATTTTTGTATGTTATTGTCGTTTACTATAGCATGTTCCCTATTTCAACTGAATTGTGTAGCACTTATAGTTTTGTTACAGGGACAGTCAAAATTATTCCGTTACATCACAGTCAATGGGAAATAATAGTTTCAAGTGTATTTTGATGAAGTTACGCCATTTGAAACATGATGGAATTGATATATAATTATGAAGAGCGTTAACCCTTCTTTGCATGAGTTTTTCTTTTACAATTGTGTTTTTTTATACATCTATTAAATATTAGACACCAGAAATTTTAAGATAGTTTTTTAACTTTGTTCAGCAACATAGTTCACGGGAAATTTACTGGATTAATATTTCTATATAAATATAGTGGTGGCGTAGAATTTGATTTATTTATTAAATGTTAAATAAACAGTGATGGAAATTTACATCGCTATGCAATTAAGGGTTAAAAATGCTTTATGTAGAATATGGGGTGCAAAGCATTTATTATTCATTTACAAGGTCAATCCACAAAAAATTTAGATATACTTTGTTCTGATTACAAATCGTTCAACGATTAAACTCATATTTTGCAATGTATTTTTGTGATTAAGGTGAGAAATACTATTTGAATGTTTTCGGAAATCTGGCCCCCTCCTTCAAAACAAGCAAACTTCACTACCCTGTGGCGATTCTTATTTACAGGGATGAGATTTCTCCGACATTTGCATACCAGTATAATCTTAGAGAAACTGTTTTTATATTTAACCGGAACATTCTGTGATTTAGCAGAAGAAAATTTTCTCTAAGTTTCTAGTGGTACGTAAATAGTACTTAAACACTAACATTAAACATCATGCATGAATTTTTTTATAAGAAATACTGGTAATTTCCCTGAAAATGTAGCAACCCTGGGTTAGTAATAACTTCTAAATTTATATTAAGTGCGTGGATTACAAAGTTGCCAAGTGACACGATCTTTTGTAACCATCATTTCGAAATTGCAAGCTTCAACTTAGTTAATCGCAGATTTCGTGTATTAAAAAATATTAGTACTATTAAATTAGGTTTCATAATATTTCTATTTTAGAATAGTGAATACCACTGCTTCAGATCCAAATAGTGCTAAATTTTCACCTTCTATCATTTTATGGAAATTAATTTCTAAAACTGGATGAATGAAAATATAAATTAAAAAAACTAAATTTTGTCAAGTATTTCAAATTGAAAATCCTCTCTTAGAAAATCATCTTTCATAATTAGTCTTCAACTATTATATTATCTCATTTTAAATATAAGATTAAATTTACTCATCCCCGAAAAATTCATTTCTGATAAGCATTTAAAATTTGTGGCATTACTTTACTGTTTTTCTGCTTTAACTGATAAATGACTTTCTTTTTACGCAACCATAAAATGTCTTAAATTAGATTTTCCACTTACATAGTATCAATCAAATTTTCCAGCCTAAATGAAACTAATAAAAGACAATTTTGAAATGATATATTATTATATAATGTCTAAAGCATCTGCTATGCTGTATTATGGAGTGTATGAAGGGAAAAACGGCTGTTACTGAATTCAAAATAATAAAGATTAAGTGAAAAAATTTGACTTAGTAATCTTTCTTACATTTTTTTCATGTGACGTTCACAAGTGATTTTGGTTAAACATTTAATCATATTTTATAAAAAACGAAGATTAATGAAATAACACATGAGTTAAGAGGAAAACTATTGATGTATAGAATAAAGTAAATAAAAGAGAGTAAATGTACATGTTTTCTTAAATATTTAAAATATTGTAAACTATAAATCTCTCATTCCAATTTATATCAATATTTTAATTTTTTCATGGACAAGAAGTTACGTGTCTGTAATGTTTAATTCTTACCAGAAATGTCGAAGCATTTTCTTTTCAAATAAGGATAGGCAATTTAATGCGCTTTTTCTTTTAATCAAAGAAGCAGAAGTAATAAAACCGGCCAACAATAGTTCTGTCCCAGAACTGAAACTAAATGATCCTAGATCGTTTTCTTTCGCTGATGCCGTGTATACTTTCCGAGTATACTAGGTCGTTCAGTTTTTGATATATTTGTATATTTACATTCGTACGGTTCCTAGAATTTTGCGACCAAGAAATTTTTCGGTAACAGGATTTTATTACAGAAAATCTCTCCTTAAAAGAAGGCGAAGTTTCGCGAGTTTAACCTAGATTTCTTTTTCTGTAAAGAAAATACTGGTGAAAATCCAGGAAATTTCCCTGATCCGTACGAACCCTGTATTTATGTTTATGTAAATTTAAGCTTTATTGTGCCATTTTATGGAAAATTTAGGTACAATCAATCTCAGATTGAATTTACTTTTTTAGATTATGATTACTGGATCATTTGCTTTATATAAATGTCGCAGTCTGCATATTCTTAACACTTATTTATTAGTTACTAAGCCTAATTTGTGTATTTTTCAATAGTATAATTTTTACATTACTTTCAACTTTAAAGTAGTTTCCACAGAATTGACGTAATGGTTTTTTAGATGATATTTTTATGTTGATTTCGAATCTGCAATTCGTTTCCTTATATTACGTCTAGATATTGAGTAAAATGAATTTCTACTTTTGTATTGTATTGGTACACGTTTGATATAAAATGCTTTTTAGGGGTGCGCACCTCATTGTCAAAAGGGTGAACAGTGCTAGATTCCTATCACGGACATAATCACCAATCGGTATATTCGAAAAATAATTGAAAAAAATAGTAGAATCTTTTCTAATTAGCTGAAGCACATCACAAAGTAGCATAAAAACACTTTCTGGCTTTTTTTGACCAAAAAATCTAAATTCACTTTTTTTCAAAAAATGGACATGATAGAAGCAAATGGACACCAGATTTGATATCACCGAAAAAATCTGGTTTAGAAACATATTAATGTACTCATGTGGCAGAAATATTTGGACGTCAAGAAACGTTATTAGAAAAAAATGAAAAATATGTAAATTAGGCACAATATTTCAGGTTCACATGTCAGTATAATCTCGGACACAACATATTCACAAAGTAAACCGGCCAATCCAGTTTGATAATGCTTTATGCCTTAAATTTACGTATAATATTACAATAATTACATAAATCAAAATATGCCAATATTTCGAAAACTTGATACGCTGGAGAAAATCTAAAACTAGACTCGCATTCAGTGTAAAAAACAGAATAAGAAACAACTAATTTCGGTTTTGAGGAAGAGCAAATGTCCAAATTTGTTGTCCAGGATAATTTGTAAAAACATTCTGGTGCAAATATTGATTAAAGTTAAGTGGTAAATAAGATCCAATAGCTCTTCAGGGGATTAACCCATTCGCTGCCAATCGTGGTTGTCAACATTAAAAATAAAAGTGTATGATAAAAAAAAAACTGCCTAGCCACCACTATTTTAATATGCTAAAAATACTTTATTTAATGACAAAAATGTTGCTATTAAAGTTACCAAATATTATCTTTCAGAATTTTTCGTGGGAAACGAATTTCAGTAAAAATATTGAAGACTCCGCCCACATTGTTTTGGCAGTTAATGGGGATAAAGAATTTCTAGTACATAAATGGCTTTCAACAATGCAATGTATTAAAAATTATTACATAGATATTTAAATTTTTTTATTAAAAACATAGAGGTTCCACTTAAATTCCAAACAATAGTACCGTAATTTCCGGCGTATAATCCGCAGCTCAAAGAGTTGTTTTTCGACCCAGAAATATTATTTTATAAAATGTAACTTAAAAGATCGCTGTAAATATTTAACTACAATTATTGAATAAATTTTCTGGGTCGAAAAACGATTCTTTGAGCTGCGGATTATACGCCGGAAATTACGGTAATCGTGTTAAATATCCAGTGGCGTAGCGTCAGGGGGAGCACGATTATGATACTACCAGTATAATTATATACTACATTTGGCCTCATTTAATTTTAGAACGGTATGAATAAAATAAGGCCAAATATAGCATACAAAAATACTGGTAGTAAAGTGATCCTACCCCCCCCCCCCCTTGATGATAGTATCTGTAGATATCCACAATATATTTAATAGAAATCTACCACAAGATTCTATCTCGGCCCATGCGCGTTCCAACATCGATTGCGTGACACAGATACCCAAATTCTGACGTTGTGGCAAATTATCAATTCCATTTTAAACAGTGCATTGCGTGCTTCATAAGAAACTTCGCCGTCATGCGTATAAAGTTACTGAAAAATTTACAACGGAATGATAAACCTCGTCGTTCTGACTCCGTTGTGCAAATGCTCAATTATCTGGAAGAAGATAGCGATTTTAAAAAAAATCATAGATGAAGTAACATTCCATGTTTCTGGCGAAATAAACCGTCACAACGTCAAAATTTGAGAATCTGTGTAACGCAATCGATGTTGCAGCGCACATGGTCCGAGATAGACTATTTACTAGATGTTCTCCGTGGGAAAAAGATGCATATATTGAAATTTATTGATAATATTTTTAAAAATTCTAACATCTCAGGTAACACATATGTGAATTTCTAGTTTCTATCTTGTGTATATTTTGTATTATACATTTTAAAAATGTATCAAATTTTTTTATACACCCTGTACATTATAATATTATGGCACATTGGATAATATCATAATAATAATATCATATAATTGGATAATACTGAACTATAATTGTTATAATTGTGTATAATATTATGTTAGATTATAGTATAATAGTGTAGTAAATAATGTTAATTTTATTTTATACATTATATAAAAGTAGAGTTACTTATTTATGACATCATTGTGATGGTAACATCTCAGGTAACACATATGTGAATTTCTAGTTTCTATCTTGTGTATATTTTGTATTATACATTTTAAAAATGTATCAAGTTTTTTTATACACCCTGTACATTATAATATTATGGCACATTGGATAATATCATAATAATAATATCATATAATTGGATAATACTGAACTATAATTGTTATAATTGTGTATAATATTATGTTAGATTATAGTATAATAGTGTAGTAAATAATGTTAATTTTATTTTATACATTATATAAAAGTAGAGTTACTTATTTATGACATCATTGTGATGGTGCACGTTGTAAAATCTTGTATGTTTACCTATCTTCACTTTATTGTCGTTATCAATGTTTAGCCCTATATATTTACAAAACTAGACAGAAAGTTACAGCGCTGACTTGTTTAGCTTTTTTCCACAGATGCAATTAAGAAATTTGTTTCCCCTTTTTTGTGCGCAAATCCCTTGTAGAATACAAGTGTCCATTTTACTTGCTGGGGTGTACGTATTTAGTACTGACTTGGAACTTTGGCTTTAGCTACATTAGTGGTATTTGGACTCTTATAAAGAAATTAACCCCTTAACAGTTTTGTCCGAACGCCGCTCGGGCAACAACAGTCTGTGTAACGCAATCGATGCTTCGTTACTAAAAACTTTTGGACACCAGTAATTTTTATCTCTAATCTTTACTTTATTAATTGTCAGACATTTTTTTATTATACGATGAAAATATTTTACTACCTTTTTTTTAGTTTATTGTATCAAAAAAACAAAACTGTTTAAGGGGTTAAAAACACGCTGAAAAATTAATTGTACACAACAACCTAGAACAGGCAAACATATTAACAGTCCCCGTTGATTTTTGAGGAGACCGAGACATTTCAAGGTAGAACAGAAAGTAAATGCGTCCAGGTTAGATTGTGTCTACACTTACTCCAAAATAAACTGCAGGATTTCTTTCGTGTTGCTTTTTAACCATCGAGATTTATGTCCTTTTTAATTGACTGGAGATAAGACCATTTGGATAAAGAATTTATAATTTCTGCATTTTAAATTTTACTGAAGTTCCCAATTATGCACAAAGATTTTGAAGAATTCTTTAATTATAGATTTCCGCTTTCGCATTACAGATTCTGTTTGAAGAAAATAAATTAACACCCATATTTTCTCAGATGGGACCATCAAATAAGTCCAAATTTGAAAGTTTTCCCCGTTATCCGCGATCCGATATGAACAAGTTTTGCTGTATCATATATATCTAATAATTACCACATAGAAATAAGGTATACTTCTTTATGGCAACAAGAGAACAAGACATATTTCTTCCTCTTTCAGGGGCAAAGTATGTATTAATAATTTAAATAAAAATTCTTGTTTTAGGTACATACTCTAAAATGCTGAAATGTGTGACACCAGAATTTAAAAACTCTATTTCAAAGTAAGGAAAAGCTCTTCTTCACATACATATTAAAATTAATTTTTTCTCCAAAATTCTGGTTCCAAAATGGCGTTTAGGTTAAAAATAAGTTGTCTAAAAATGAACAACCGCCATTCAAGGGGTTAAATACAAATGTTGGTTCATAAAATATTTGGCTTGCAGCCAACTCGGGAAAAAATACAAAAATATTGGTAACTATGAATAAACAAAACACAAAATTTGATAATTAATTGGTTATCTACTAGGTTACATACAGTAGAATAGCTGTGATCACAAATAGGGTAAACAATAACAAAGGCATGGTTTGGCTATGGCGAATTTGCAATCAATTTGAGGGAGCTTCTACACTCTACGCCATGGATGTCCAGTCTAACCTAGTTCTTTCGGATTATCTGTATTTTCGTTCAGTAAACTTAGTCTTATTTAATCGCATAAATTCTTAGATTAATTGAACTGAAAATTGCTGAACTAATCCACTGGTATTCGGATGGCGTCAGGTTTCACATCCCTGGTCTTCACTTTTAACGCTTTCGCGAACGGCATACCTTTTTGCATTTCTAATACCATAGCTGCCAACTATTACGTTTTATTCTTCCCACTAAAATTTAATAGTAAATTATGCATTATTTAATCGCCTAAATTTGTTATTAAAGAAAGCAAAAAAATTCTATTAAATTTTAGTGGTAATAAAAAGAGTATAAATGTTTCAGTTATGCTAATCCTGATTGCTGTAAAGTTTGTCGAAATAACTAATTTCTCCGACATACGTAAACATTGTATGTATTTTTCAAAGTTGTTCTGTATGTCAATTAGCATGATAAACTATATTTCTTTCCCTTACGGACTGTCTAGACCCATTTTCCGAAAGAAATATATCGGAAAAGTAGGAAAAACAGGTATAAACCAAAAATGGGCCACAGAATATAAAAAAGAGTTGTGTGTCTTGAGCAATATTCTGAACCCTGATTTTTTTAATTATTGGATTTTGATGGTTTTCAAAATGTTATAATTTATAAAATTTTCGTTAAATTCCCGCTATATATCCCGCAAAATAGTTGACACATTGAACTTCTGTAGGCATTTGAGGAGCGAAAAATTTTGGGATTACCTTCACTCAAGTGCAACATTGTCAGTTTAACGGTGTTTTATTGATAGAATGTCCACGTAAAAAAAAAAAAAAAAAAAAAAAAAAAAAAAAAAAAAAAAAACATATTTCTGCACCAATCTAATATGTAAAGGATGCCTTTTCGATTAAAAATAACTAAAATTTTACAATTAAAAATGTATCAAATTAAAATTTTGTATAAAATTAACAAAAATGCCGTGATTGAAAATTGGGAACCAACACGAAAAACACTAAAAATTGCTTTCTCAATGTCTGCAAATAACGCTTTTTCGTCATGGTGTGTGCCAATGAAAAATATCCTACAGTCAAGCTAGTTGCTGCACTCTTGTAACTTTAAAACTAGGGCAAATATCAGATTTTTATTTTAATGTTATTCTTGAAACTAATAGTATCTTGAAATGCAGAATTATTCTATAACACTAGGGCGGCGATGAGGGGATCATTTGATCCAAGACATTTAGATATGCTTGCTATCAGAAATGTTTTTTAACTCCTTGAAAGGTGGTGGTATATTGCATATAGTGATTAAATTTAATCCCAAAATGCTACAATTGCACTCGAATTTTGGAATAAAATTTGGTTTTATAATGCACCTAAAGAAAAGCTTTTCTTTATTTTCAAATAAATTTGTTCATATATGCTTTTCTCATTTAATCATTTCAACATTTTAACAACGGAAGTACTTTGGCCCTGAAAGGGTTAATGGAAGTAATTTAGTTTTAAGTATTTCGAAAAGCTTTTAGTTTAGAATCAGACAGTAGCGGCTTCTCAGGGGATTCCCATTCACTTTATTACCATTATTTTATTAAACTAAATTTCTCCTTGTTTAATCGCAGAACATTCCTCGATTGGATTAAATTTAATACACGAAAAATCTCGTAGAAAAGTGATTATGTGAACCCCAAAGAGCCGCAACAGGAATCCGATATTTGTTCATTATTTCCGTATATTTGCAAATAATTATTAAATCATGAATGGAGTATGAGGCATCAACTTGGTATCAACTCAGTGTTTCTGTAAATCCCTAACAGCAATAATACACAGTTTGACTAGACCGCTAATGTCACTCTCTATCCCTACTACGTAGATCACTTCAGTTATTTTGCAGGCGGCGGTAGAACTGCTATGGAACATCAGACGTAAGCGTTAGTACTCCAAATGTATTGAACGCGTTTATATATCGTCGGTACCATGTCAAACCAGAGGTGCCAAGCTCTCATTAATATTCCGTAATAAGTAGGTTAATTTGATCCGGGTTTAACACGTTTCACACGAGAAATGTTTTTAAGAAATGAAATTAAATAAATTCCACGTAGAAACCCGAAATTAAATAAATAAAGATTCATCCAATAATTTTTCTGGTTTGAAGCGTTGTTAAACTGGGTCAGATTAAACCACATATTACGGAAGATTAGGGGGAACTTGGCACCTCTGCCAAACTATCGAATGTGACAAAAGCATTTTTTCATTTCTTTTAAAAATAGGCCGATTGTCACCACTAAAATATAATAGTATTCTTCACAAGGGTTGCCAGTTTGGCCTCCTTTCCAATACAGAAAGTCCGAATTCATACCAGATATGTCAAACAGGAATTGTTGCTTTATTTACTGACAGACATTTTGTGATTACATTAAAATAAAAAAACAAGAACGAAAAATCATGCGTCAAGCATAGATTATATAGCACTTTCCAACGCTTCCAAAATAATTTTACAAATCATACCGTTTAATAAGCTAAAAGCTAACATCTAAGTAAACAATTTAGAAAATGCATAACATATTTAAAAACATAATTTCAGGAATTTCCAACATATACAATATTCGGAAAAATATCCGAATACTTTTATTCAGCCCTGTATAGGATCTATAGATTTGTATATATACTACATAGGATGATAATTTTAGTTCAGTTAGGAAACGCGTAGCACAGTTTAAAATTCTCCGTCTGGAGTTTGTCAATAAACAGAAATGTGTTCGCGAACTTTTGTGCTGCCCTGTATAGGATCTACAGAATTTATACACACCACGTAATAGACAAAAAGCAAGTTAAAATTAAAATCGCGTTCAATAACTTAAAACGCACTTCCAGGAATTATTGTTAACAGACAGTAGTAGAGAATTCTTTTGCGTGTCGCTGTAAATGAACGATGACTGCTATACACACAATATTCTGTAGTAAGTCTCTTGTAATGCACCTTAGTGATCTATATAAATTTCAATGCGTTTAAAATAGTGAAACATTATTTAAATAAACCGCAGACGATTTTTCTGCATAGACGTAATGTAACGGAATTATTTTGATTGTCCCTGTAAAGTAACTATAAGTGCTATTCACACCCTGTTCCATATTAAGCTTCTTCTAATGCACCTTAGTAATATATATAAATTACAATGCGTTTAAAATAGTGAAACATTATTTAAATAAACCGCAAATGATTTTTCCCCATAGACCGCAATGTAACGGAATTCTTTTGAGTGTCCCTGTAAAAAAACTATAAGTGCTACACACTTCCGTTGAAATAGGGAACATGCTATAGATAACGACAAAAACATATAAAAATTGCAGAGCAATCCGAGCATATTTACGGGAGTTAGAGCACGGACAGACGGCAGACGGCCAGACGGCCAGACGGCAGACGGCCAGACAAACCGAAGTCATAAGCACTTTTCAACTAGGTTGGAAAGTGCTAAAAATCGCTCTGGTACAAATTCGCCACCTCTAAATAAATAAGAAGGCCAATCTGGCAACCCAATTCTTCGCAGAAATTTTATTAGTATTCTTACTAGTAGAATAATTCTAATACAATTTAGTGGTGACAATTGGCCCATTTTTAAATGTAACGAAAAATGCATTTTTTCACTTTCGATAGTTTGACATCAAAGCCATTAAATAATAAGCCCAGTCAGATAGTGTTAAATTTGTTAGCGACACACTAGCGCCAAACCTCTGCTGCGGAAGGAGGACAAAACAGAAGTGGGTCGCAGAGAAACGATACGATTTATTTATATCGATATTTTATACGATTTTTATCGATGTTTTGTTTTCGCACGTCCTTTAAAAGCTTGCTAATTATTGGGATCTTTTACATTAAAGTTAAAACTATAATGAAAAAAAAATGTGGAAATTTACTGGATTAATATTTCTATATAAATATAGTGGTGGCGAAGAAGTTGATTTATTTATTAAAAGTTAAATAAAAAGTGATGGAAATTTACATCACTATGCAATTAACCCTTTCCGGCACAGACAAATTATGTTCGTAAAATGTGAAATTACTGACTGACACCGGAATTTACAAACGACTTTCTTAGAAAATATGAACTCCTTATTTTAAGCTTTAATTTTAGAAGCAAAATTTTATTAAAATATTCTTGGTGCCGAATGCAGCACTCCCAACCGCTAGATGGCGCTATTTTCAACTTGCGAAAAGTTTCCCATTTATCTGACTGGGCTTATTATTTAATGGCTTTGTTTGACATGGTAGCGACGATACGTCTCAGTAAGACAAGGGAATATTTCACACTATTCGAACTTGAAAATGCTTGTCCATAAGGGCATGGAAGCACTGATTGCAAGATTAAAACAAATATTATTAGTCTAGGACCGTGATTTCTACGCATAAACCACGGAACAAATAAAACACATTTTGAAACGGAAGTTTTGCGTATTATTGCATCAAATGGATACGACACAGGCATTTTTTATTAAGAAAAAATTCTGGTTCAGGTATGTTTGTTTTATCCGAGGATTATAGGCAGCTTTTACCGTACATAATAAATTTATATTGATATCTAGAAATTTATTTTGAATAAAAAAAGAGTAAGGTTAAAAAAAAATTGAAATTGTTAAATATTATATTAAAAAATATATCATGACATAACATGTGTCTTTATGTCATTACACTTTTATTGAATCATCATAATATTTTTTAAACTTATAGAACACTTTGGTTAAAAACATTTGGTCAATATTTCATCACTTAAATATACATTTGTATTCGCTTAAATATGGCATAATGATAGTAAAAACGTTAAAAATTATTCACATTATTTTGAATGTACATCACAAAAACGAAAAATTTAAAGAATATTTGATTTATTGATTTTACATTATAATGCATTTTTGAGGACCTTTTCTGAAGTAACCTTCTCATTAGTGTAAATGACTTTGATAAAATCTTTCCGTAGTTTTGCTGGATAATCTTTGGAATGAGAGCTGTTTTTTTTTTCAATTTCTGGCCTTAGTAAGAAATTTCATGGAAGAATTGCTACAAATTGTTATCTCATGCAAATTTCCTTCTAAATGTATCTAAACTAAGCGTTTTTTCTTAATTCTACGATAAAAAAAAAATGTTTTTTTCCTAGTTTTTATGCTGTGTTGGTGATTAGAAACACTTCGTAATTAAATTTCGGAATTGATTAAAAAATATATTATTTAAATTTCCGTTCCAAGCATTAACATTTTTTTAAATGTATGCATGTTCAATTTTCTTTTAACTTTTATTTAAAACATGAGTCAAACTCTTATTTACGTAAAATATTCTCACACATTCACTGATTGCGAATTTATAAATATACATGTAATAGTAGAATATACATGGCAGTAATAGTAAAATATACATGGAATAGTAAAATATACGTGTAATCACACTATTTCTGTATGACAGATATAGTGTGATAAATACAGGGCTGTCACTGGTTACTATTTTTATATTCTATTCTCATCACTATTTAAAAAAAATAAATTTTGTAGTATATTTCTATAGCAAATTTTGTAAACATATATGTGAAAAAAAATGTTTTGAGAAAGAGGTGCGAAATAGAATTAAAAAATAGTCGCCAGTGGCAGCCCTATAAATAAGATAAAGGTTTATTTTTGTAAAAATAATTCCGAAGGCAAAAAGGCGCGACGAGGGCAATGAGCGCAAATTTGCGTAAAGTATTCTCACACATTCACTGATTGCGAATGATAAAATATACCTGTAATAGTAGAATATACATGGAAGTAATAGTAAAATATACATGGAATAGTAAAATATACATGTAATCACACTATATCTGTATGACAGATACAGTGTGATAAATAAGATAAAGACTTATTTTCGTAAAAATAATTCCGAAGGCAAAAAGGCGCCGACGAGGGCAATGAGGAATGTTTCCACGACTAATTTTAAAATGTTAATTTTGTTTTAATTAATCACAGAATAAAACGCAAATCACAGGCAAAAAAACAATATGCTTTTAAAAATTAGTATTAGTATGCTCGCAGGACACGTATTGAGTACAACCGATGTATTTCAATATCGTTACAGTATGTATTTATATGTTTCCTTACTAAGAAATAGTCACAAATTTTATCTATTTTAAATATTTTGCTGAATGTATCCAAACCATGCATTTTTATCACATTTATGGGATATTTTATGTTTTATGCATTTTTGATGATAAAAATACTCTGTAATTAAATTTTGTAATTCATTAAAACTATACTTACATGATCTTCTCCAATATATATAAATATTTAAAAATATGCACATCTCATTTTCTTTATAAATTTTGTTTAACACTAAAACAAACGGGAATTTTACGGAATTTTTATAAAGTTATTCTGCATCAAAATATTTATTTTAAACTATTGAAATTTATTTAACTTAAATTTGTGTGGTATACAGGTTTCGTACAATTGTACCACAAGTTTTTTATTGAATTTTTCTATTTAATATTTAAATAGCAGAAATTGTAAACGCCTCGTTTAATTGCAGGATTTGCAATACTTTTCTTCATTTAAATAAGGCGAAAAATTCTATTAAAAATTGTGGTAACAGAGTACGAACCCTGGTATACGTCAGGTTCGAGTCGAAATATATTCATTTTGGGCACGTCAAATTAACTGATATGACCGTTCTAGTCTTAAACTTTTGATAATGGGGAAGGACTGGCGAAAATTTTAACAAAATTTAGAAAAAATATATTGTTTATTTCTTTTAAATTTATAGTAGTATAAGTGTATCACATAGATTATTTTCAAAACCTGGTAAAAATACGAGGCGTGTTTTTTAAGTGAGGCCCGTTTCGTTTTATACACTAATAGATGGCGTGCGCGACGCAACGAGTGCTTTTGTCGTGTCCCGGTATTCCTTGCGAACAACTGTGCTCAGTTGCAGCTGTGTAGGTATCCTGTATGATCTGTTCTGTGTCTTTAAAATATTCAAGATTATCGAATCGCCCGCCCCGTGCGAGGTACGGTCAAACCTTGCAAAAGCCCCGCAGCACGATTCAAAACAAAAGACGCGGTATGCTGACAAAGGGATTTTTTCTACTCACACCGCAGCTCAGACACGAGCTTTATTGGTTGGTTGGTTGATTGATTTTATCACGGCCGATTATCTACACAAGGGATATAGGCCCTGGGAGGGAATGCCCTCCGTGGGGTTCTTTCTAAGGGATCCTAACCCGTATTTACGGCAAGTTTCGAAGAAAACCACGGAAAACTCCGAACGGTTATGTCGACGAGCGCGACATGGGATTTAACCCAGCACTTCCCGTCTACCATCTTTAAGAGCAGAACCTCTGAGCCACTGGTGGGGCTGAGCTTTATTGGACTCTTGTGGCTGGAAAATTTTGATTCACTCCCCATACTTCCCCAACCTTGCGCTGAGAGATTTTCATCTTTTCCGCTATCTCAAACATCATCTCGGCGACAACCACTACAACGATCACGAAGATCTGAAAACGGCAGTGATCTCTTGGTTATAGGAGCAGGCGGCAAGTTTCTATGAAGAGGGTATACAAAATCTAGTTGTATGGTATCCTAAGTGTTTAAACAAACTTGGCAGCTATGTTTAAAAATAAAGAAATGTACGTAGAATCTGAAAATAAATTTAGTTTTTGAAAATTTTCTTTCGTTTGATTTTTATTTTCAAACGGTCCTTACTTAAAAACCATCCCTCGTAGTATTAAAAAATAGTCGTTGTGATGTACGGTGTCCCAACCCCGTAATCAAAAGATTAAACTATATTTTAATATCATTTTATGATTATTTTTTTTAGTCTTAGTACGAAATGTTCATGGAAGAGTTCCTACATATTGTTATCCCATTAAAATTTCTTTATATGAAATCAAAATAAGCGTTTTCTTCATTATATCGATAAAATATTTGGTGTACATTTTAAAATTTATGCAGTGTTCCTGAGAAGAAACACCTCGCAATTATATCGTCGCTACCATGTCGAACTATCGAATGTGAAAAAAATATATTTTTCATTTCTTTTAAAAATGGGCTGATTATCACCACTAAATTTTAATAGTATTCTTCACTAGGGTTGCCAGTTTGGCCTCCTTTTTTACTCAGAAATTTTGAATCCATACCAGAAATTTCAAATGAAATCTTTTCCTTTATTTAATGACAGATATTTAGTGATTACTTAAAGCAAGAATTGTTATCTCAAAATTTACGGTATGAATTCGGCATCTTGGTTGTTGCCAAGTTGCAGATATAATACCAATGCTTAGTTACTAACCAAATGTCTTGGGAAGAATGTCAGGAAAAGTCCCGTTGAAATCTGAACATAATTAAAAAAGTTATGATTTCGGGCAATGGGGAGAAGGAGGGGAACGGGGGAGGGAGGAGACAATATTGACAGATACAACTTAACTAACGAGCATCCTGAGTAAAGTGATTCTAAACCAAGGATGGTGTGTTTTAACTGGGAAACAAGCCGAAAATTTTGATTATTGTTCATAAATAGTGGTGACAAACATTTGCAGATATAATACCAATGTTTATTTATTAACCAAATGACTTGGGAAGAATGTCAGAAAAGGTCCCGTTCAAATCTGTGCATAACTAAGAATGTTATGATTTGGTGGGGGGTTGGAGGCAGGGGGAGAAGAAAGGGGACGGACTTGAAAAATACAACTTATTAAACTAACTAGCTGGCTTCGTCCGCTAGCGGGACCCTAATTTACATCGGGGCCTCGAAACCTCGAATATGATAAACCTCGAACCGAACAAAACTCCGGATCGGGTCTTTTGTTCTTTCTCCTCCACTCCCTCCACCCGAAATTTGACACGAATCCCTTATTTATACGAAATTTGAGAGCAACAGCTGCTCATCTCTGCCGCTAAAATAATTAAAGTGAAAGAATAAATATATGGAATTTAGTGCTAGAGAGATCGATATATAATCTATAGATTTCCGTTAGGCGTTATCCTCTGATGGTAATAAGATCGATCTGCAATGACTATTTGAAAGAAAATAAAAATAACGATCGATAATATTCGTAGACACATCGATAAAAAAATTGATAAAATAGATATCGATATCGATAAAAAATTGATAACTTCGATTAAATCGATCTGGCCATAGTATCCATTAAATCGATTAAAAAGATCGATGTCCCCCATCACTAGTTTCATCCACCGGATGCAGACGTCAGGTGTGGACTTTCTTTTGTATAGGAAATGTTGTGTGCTTGTGAGTGTTTGTGTTCTAGATGGAGGATCCTATTTTTATATTCATAATCAAGTGTTTTTGTTATAGGAGGGACACCCTTAAGTAATGTGAGTACATTCGTGGAGATGGTTTTGTAGCCTTGAGCCAATTGGAGCAAGAAAATTCGTTGGATCGAGGTCTACTTTTGTTATACCAATTTGGTGAGTTTTAGTCACCAGATGCCCACACAGTGGAAGATAATTCTTTCTACTATTGTGTGATATCATATTTTAGTAATATAGGATTTACTCCCCATGATTTTGAGTTTAATGTGCACGAGTTGTGATATAGTTTGATTAATTTAGTTTTTAGAAAGTTTATGTATTTCGTCAAGGTCGGGTGTTCATCAATTATTGTTCCTAAAAGTTTTAAGTGTGGTACATGTTGAACATGCTCCGTTGACTCTCATCACAGGTTTACGCTTAAGCTTGTGTGGTTTGGCAAATGTCAGAGAATGTGTTTTGCTTGTGGAGAGCTGGGAGACAAGCTAGTCCACTGCTGACAGAATGCGGGGAAAGCTCGGCCAGTTCGATATCCAGACGCCGGCGGCCCGAGAAGATAAAGTTGAAATCATCAGCAAAGGCGACTAGATGAAATCATGCTTCGCTTTGAAAAAACGCAGAACTTTCTGGACAACCCAGTAAAAAAAATATATATATAACAAAATGAAAAAAATACGCCATATTCTGACAACATTCTCAGTAATTTCATTCACAACCGCTATACTCTATACTATCTGTATATATGAATACTATAATATTTGAATACTATTTATAGTTCCAATATTTTAAAGACTTCTTGTACTCTGCCGTTTTATTTCTATTTGTTTTTACTCTTCATAAACTTTAAATTTTATAAAAGTTATTTTTCTCATCGATAATTTTAATTAAAATCCTTTTTATGGACGATTTTCAAATTAATTCCTAAATTACTTGTGTAAATTCAGAGTTCGTAGGCTGTTACCACAATATTTTAATAAAAGTTTTAGCCTTATTTAAATACAGAAAGGTATACAATTCCTGCAACTAAACGAGGCGTGTACGTATTCTGCTATTAAATTATTAAAAACAGAAATTCTATTAAAAAAATGTAATAAAAGCGTAGGAACCCTGAAATTAAATAGAAGTTTTAAACTATATTTGATCCAATATTAAAAAGATCCATAAAAATAAATATGGTGTTTGAGTAGCGAATTAATTACATAGAAAAAAAGTATTATGAAAATTCTAATGGAAAAGTGGAAAAAATCCTTGTGCTGAAAACCCTCATAGTAATATACATATTTTCCAAGACGATTATTTCTTATCTCATATGTTGAAATAATTAATAGTATGATGTAATAACGTGAGCTAAAGAAGGGAAATAACTATTCCGAGACTCCCATAATAATATTAGAGATTATTTGAAACATAAATAATTTTATTTGAAACCAAATTATGCTAAGTGCTAATAAAAAAAACTATATATTTTTAATGTGTGAACTTTAAAAAACTAAAATTTTATATTCATAATGTTCTTGTATAACAGAAAACAATTTGCTAATACACCATGAATTTTACATTATGCAATTATGCTTACGCTATTGCTAAATGCACTTTGCACCTATATATTTTAGAGAAGAAGGATAATTTAAAAATTTATTAAGATGTATGATGTTTTAAAGCTTTCTTATCCTATAATCTGCATATTTATATATTATTTCAAACTTATTAATAAACACCTAATTTAAGCCGACATATTTCAAAAACAAATATTGGATTCAGGAATAACTCAATACCTTTTATCATTCGAATTTAAAAATTGATGCAGATATAAGATGCATTTGCAAAAAGTTTTACATTATTTAAAAGAAGATGTTTTGCTGTAAAAGTGAGTGTATTTTGATTCTTAATTAATTATTTTTTTTGTGTATTTCCGATCTTTAAAGTAGAATGTCAAG
Organism: Maratus michaelseni; assembly: GCA_963931845.1. Taxonomy (NCBI): domain Eukaryota; kingdom Metazoa; phylum Arthropoda; class Arachnida; order Araneae; family Salticidae; genus Maratus; species Maratus michaelseni. The sequence goes on along the minus strand of OZ007599.1, from coordinate 189,724,268 downwards.
TAGACAGAAACTGAGCATTTTCGGCACCATTTGCTTTTGCATCCTCCATACACTCCAGACTTGGCGCTGTCAGATTTTCATCTATTTAATGCTTTTTCAAACACTTTGCGCAGTGTATAGTTTAATAATGACGTAGAATTGATATCTGTGTTGGAAGAGTTCTTTGAGTCAAAACCGCGAGATTTCTGTCACCGAGGCATCAGAAAAACATATTGACTGACAGGGGGTAAAGTCGTAAATAACAACACACTGTATATTATTGAATAATTTGTTGTCATGATTTTGTTTAAAAAAATAAAATCAAGATTTATTCATGAACCCAATATATAAGTAGTGTTGTATTACATCCAATTCTTTAAAAATGGGATTTTTACAAAGTACACAGTGGAAATTATCAAAGATGATATTTTCACAGTATTGTTGTGATATTTATCTAGAAAAGAGGTACCCTCTCAATGTTGCCCTAACGGATATATGAATTTCCAAGGTGCTCCGTAGCCACTGTAGGAAACTAAAGAAAAATAAATAAAACTATATATTTTAAAATAAAATAGAAACAAATAAATAATCCTCAAAAAATTGAACTCTGAACGGAAATTGAATATTTCGCCTTTAATTTATTATTTTTATTTTTTTTAAATAGAAAAAAAAACTGTTTCACAGCTTGATGTCCCGGGAGCTTAAATCCGGCAGCGAACCTTTGCTAACTTGTATGAACTTGGATAAATCTAGGAGGATATATATGGGTATGAAGCAAATTTAACTAGTTCATCTAAAAATTTTCACATGGAGCAGGTGATCCGATGATCAATCAATCAGTGTAACGGAGTTAGAGATATGCACGGGTCTAGGCTTGTCCCAATGACCGTAGCCATCCCGCGAACAAAATGAAATCATACTTGCAAACGGGCCCAGAATAAAGACAATCTTTTAACGGGCGGGCCGATAAAAATATATACGAGCCAGGATGATAATGTAAAATGCACGGATTCTTTTATAACTTTTCCTTGATTTTATCTGAAAAACAAAACATATCTTCTTCAAATATGCTGAAAAATAAACAAATTTTATTTTTTTTTAAATGTGTAAACACATCTAACAAAAGTAATCTTTAGAAGTAAAATAAAATCTATCTTCTTTCAATTTGAATTCTTGTAAAAATAAAGTATCAAGGCATTAAGTTTATTTGTATTATAAACTTTGAAATGCATATTTAATAACTCTCTTTTACAACGGATAGATTAACCTTGATAAATCTATCTGATACACGAATAAAAGTTTTTGTAAATAAATATTTGTAGTAAATTCAACAAAGTCGGTGTTTAGTAAACAGAAATAGAAATTTTTCCCACTATTGTGAAAAAAAATTCCTTTAGCCTTTTCAGGGGGAATGCAAATCTGTTGCTACAATGTTAAAATGATTGAATGCACATAAATGAGAAAAAACAGATTTGAAAATGAATACATGTTTTTATGTGCATACATGATAAAAATAAGCAAAATATTCTAAAATTCTGGTACGAATGGGGCTGTAAAAGATTAAAATTAGGTGTTATTAATAAGGTACAGTCGTGGAAAAAAGAAACTGAACACCCTCTACTAACTCTGCAACAAATTATTGTAGATGTAAGTTACTGGTACCAAACGATTGGCAATAAAGTCTACTTTTAAACTATGTATATAAAATTTGCTTGGGCATCTACATATAAAAACACACCCAAACTTTGTTTTTTTTATAACAAGACCCAAATAATTTAAATGGTTTTAAATAAAACTTCTGGTGTTAAATATTTTTATAAAGCTTCAGTAAAATTCTAGGTTGTTCAGGTTTTGAAAGGTAAATAAAAAACAAAGAGTTTAGTTTTAATGAGTTAAAAAATATAGGTATACACTTGTGTACCTCGGGTTCAAAGAGGCTAAAATATCTCTTGTTTGCTCACAAGGTGTGTACGCTACTTTCCATGGAGTCTGTCATCCCTATTAAAGATCAGAAAACTTCTATTTAATATTTAAATCACAGACTGTATAAACCCCACGTTTAATTCTAGACTTTGGTTTGTTTTTCATAAGTTGAATAAGGTAAGAAATTCATTTAAAAAATGTGTTAATAATGTAGGAACCCTCGGGTCTCCAACCTGTAGCCCGCGGGCCACCAAGCTGCCAGTATTTTAATAGAAACTATTGCCATATTTAATGACAGAAATTTTGTGATTGAATAAGGCGAAAGTTAACTTTCGTCATTTCTGGTTGCAAAATACTTTCAAGCAAAAAAGTTGAAGACCCCTATTTTATAGTATTTGGAAAAAAATATTTTGGCACTTTATTGAAAAATTATTTGAAGTTGTTCCAATAAATCAAAGTTATGAATTGTCTTAAATTAAAATAAATTTTTTGTTTATTTACATAGAATGTTTTTAAAACATGTTTATTAAGGAAGAAATAGATATATTTATTTGCTATACACCTACAAATAAATATGATTCAACTTTTATGTAGCATTTTCCGAATAAAATTCAAAATTTTATAAGCAAAAATTAAAAAATATATATATATTTAATACTTGTGGAAATTCGCATTTTTCATCAAATGATAAGAATCCATCTGTTTTAGTTCAACCCAAAATAGCGTATGAATATCCTATGTATCCAAGTAATTCTTTAGCAATGTTGCCAGTCTACTACATTTTTCAGATTGCTTGATTGGCACCATTTTTCTGAAATATCATAATTCATCTTCTTTTTGCGTTATTTAATCTGCCATTAACGCTAAGCATACAAACAACCGGTGATTTCACCGGTACCAAATAAAAATATGTTGTTTGGAACACGAATTTGACTTTTTTTAAATAATTAAAATATGAAAGACACATAAATAAGCCAAACGAAAAAGTTGAATACAACATTCGCACATTCCTTGGAATTTCTGTAGTCTGGCATCCGTGTTGTCAGTGGACTACATTTTTAATGAAAATTTTTTGTCCCTACCAGTTTTTTGAGAAAATAAAATTCGCCTTATTTAACGACAGATTAAATAAGGCGAAAACTAGGCGAAGACTAGGCGAATTATACCATTTCAAAAAAAGTGGATCAAATCAAGCAATCTGATTTTTAAAAAAACTAGTCCACTGGCAACTCTGCATAAAGATTGTATTCCAAAAGCTACTTAAGTTTTAATTTATTCTATATTCATAAACAGAAAATATTGGATTTTTGTAACTTTTCGACTTCCATTTTCCGATAGATTTTCACAGAGGCGGCTTTAGTTACAGCTGGCAACACTGTCTGGCACCACTATTAATAATAAGAAATTGTCTATTTAAATTTTTAAACGCAGCTTTTGTAGCCACCTCGATTTTTCACAGAATTTGGAAGATATTTCAGTGAAAAAAACTGTCTGTGGTAGAATTGTGCTAACCTTGTAAATAATTTAAACAAACATTCTTGTGTGGCATATTTTTATAAAACTTGAGTAACATTTTCGATATGTTTAGTGTTCAATATGGCGCAAAGGACTATTCCAAGAAAGATATTCCAATCAAGCAATCTGAATCTTTAAAAAAAGTACAACACTGCAACAACGCAGCCGTAATATCACGAATTCGCCAGACTTTTCGAACAATATCATAAGATAATAAATAAATGAAATTTGCAATTTTGTTACGTAAATTATTAAAACGAAATTTTATTTAAAATTTCTGGAGCGAATTTTATTAAAATTAAGTGGTATAAATAATACACCAACGCCCTCAAAAGGAATGTGGGTATGTTTAAGAGCGATATGATTTTTTTTTTCAGAAATTGCTGTACATAAAATAAAGGACAGTACGAACCCTTGTAGCCTCATAGCCAGAATATTGACGAGTTAAATTTCCGCCATTTTTCGTAATAGTAATTTTCTCCTTATTTGTGATAAAGCTTCTTGCATTTAAATATGCGACGATTATTATTCGAAAGTACCGTAATTTCCGGCGTATAATCCGCAGATGAAACAATCATGTTTGGACCCAGAAATTTTATTTTATAAAGTGTTACTTCCCAGATCGCTGTAAATATTTGGCTTCAATTATTGAATAAAATTTCTGGGTTGAAACCGAATTGTTTGATCCGCGGATTATACGCCGGAAATTACGGTAATTTTGCCAATTTGCTACTGCAGTATTAAGTTCTGGTATCTAAACAATTACGCAAGTTGCTATTGCTCTCTCTACATATAGTAATTTCCGGTGTATAAGCCTCGGGTAAAATAAGTCTGTTTCAAACCAGAAATATTTTTAAAGAAATAAATTCAAATAACTGCCGTGATGCGATACATTACATTTCATTAAATACAATTTCCGGTCCGAAACAGATTTATTTAAGCCGCGGCTCCAATTCCGGCCGGAAATTACGGTACTAAACTGGAGTTTAAATAAATCGATATAAGTTTTAAAAAAAGATAAACTTTTTTAGAAACAGATGCAAATTAGGGTCATTTATCCGTGTAATATTTTCCGAATATTAATAATATTTAGGGAAGCGTGAAGAAGTACTTAACATTAACTATTCTTAAGAACAAAGAAATTGACAAAAAATGAAAAACTAAAATAAAAATATATACTTAATCTATTTCTTATTTAATAAGTCTAAACTAAATCTGCGAGAAAGGATATTTTTACAAAACATTTTCTAAATAAGGATGATACACATGTTTATTACAAAAGTGCGCTAAATATGAATGAATGAACTTTAAATAATCAAATTTTCTCATCTTAGTAATTAAATTACATGTTTATGATTTGAATACATTTGCTCTAGATAAATGTTGCTACCTGTCATGTAACAATATTTAGTTAAGAAAGATTTAATTATAGAATATTAGATTCTCTGATATTTTTATTTGTGTATTATAATGTATACTCTAGATAATATGCAAAAGAAGGTAAGTGTAAAATTAAATTAACAGGGCTGCTTATACAATCAAATTTTGGGTTGTATGTATGTATAATTTTTCTTTTGTTTTCCAGCACAAATTGGTTTCAATTTCATAAATTAAGCCGTTAATGAAAAAAGTTAATGTGTTTATTTTACAAGTAAGCATTGCTGCCATCTTTTACATTTTTTTCTCATACATAAAATTTTAATAGTAAATTTTGTGTTAGTTAAGCGCCGAAATCTGCGATTAAAAAAAGGCAAGAGATTCTATTATATTTTAGTGATAACAGAAAAATGTAAAAGTTTGCATCTGTGAATAAAATACTAATAGCTTCGCTGCCAAATTTTTCACTTTTGTAATAGCACTTCTTAGTTGCAAAATTTGTCTCGTTTAATCGATAAAATCTACGATTGAATTAGCCAAATTTTCCGCCTCAATAATAGTGACAGGGTTGCCATTTTGGCCTTGCTTTAAATTCAGAAATTCCGAAGAGTAATTTTTGCTTTAATTAATAACAACCATTTAGTGTTTAAAACTACGTAAAAATCTTTTTTTTTTGTAATTTCCGGTATGACTTCAGAATTCTTGAATGAAATAATTCGCATCTGGTAACGTTTAATAGTGGCAGAGGTTCCAATCCCTCACTAATCTTCCGTAATATGTGGATTAATTTGACTAAGTTTAACAATGTATCAATCCAGAAAATTATTTGATGAAACTTTATTTAGTTAATTTCAGATTTATACATGGAATATATTTAACTTCATTTCTTAAACAAATTTTTGGTGTGAAACGTATTAAACCTGATTTAATACGGAAGATTAGAGAGAGCTTGGTATCTTTGTAGTGGTAAGAAAAAAAAGAGTAAATGCTGACAGTGAAGCTCATACCCATTAGATGTTTCTCTAACAGTTCATTTTGAGTTTAACAATTTTTTATATATAACGTTTTCATTAATATTACCGTAATTTCCAGCGTATAATCCGCAGCTCAAAGATTCGTTTTTCGACCCAGAAATTTTATTCAATAATTGTAGTTAAATATTTACAGCGATCTTTTAAGTTACATTTTATAAAATAATATTTCTGGGTCGAAAAACGACTCTTTGAGCTGCGGCTTATACGCCGGAAATTACGGTAATTTTAATTAGTAATTAATGTCCGAGATGAAAAATATTCGATGAAGTTGAATTTTACTCACATATTTTAAACTGTATCACAAACAGGTTTTTTGAAAATGTAACTGAAATTATTCTGTCAAAATGATAGCTAGTTCAATAAAATGTAAATGTCAGGACTGAACCCTTAATTGCATAGTGATGTAAATTTTCATCACTGTTTATTTAACTTTTAATAAATAAATCAACTTCTTCGCCACCACTATATTTATATAGAAATATTAATCAAGTAAATTTCCCGTGAACTATATAGCTGAACATAGTCAAAAATCTATCTTAAAATTTCTGGTGTCTAATATTTAATATATGTATAAAAAAATACAATTGTAAAAGAAAAACTCATGCAAAGAAGGGTTAAATTCTAGGACCTAGAATTTTAATAAAATTAATTAAAAACTATACACTATTAGCTTTATTGATGCCTCAAAATTATAGGTACAGACTATCAGTGGAGGTAAAGCACACTATATAAACAATTTTTGTGCATTAAAGAAGGGTGTCAATCGATTTATTTACTCAAAAATACAGGACATCTCTATATCTTGATTTATGTGTATAGCTTCAATAATATTGAAGACATATTTTGACTAGTAAGTAATCAATTGTTTTAAAGCACCAAGATGTTGATGCCTTGAAGGAACTAGTGGAGTCAAACCCATGCCATATGATACAGGAATTATTCACAGTAACTAAGTCACAGTGGTCAAATGTTTAATAGCAATTACAAAAAGTAGGCAGATAAACAGAGACTGTGTTGTTATGCTCCCTCATGATGTTTCAGAAATTAACAAGGTACAGAGGCGGACAATTTGCAATGCATTGTTGAATGCGACCCTTTTTGAAACGAGTCATAACTGGTGATGATAAATGAGTGCGATACAAACATATTGAAAACAAGATGGAAATTGTACGTCAAACGCTACAAACGAGGTGCGTTCGTACTATAGCTAGTTATATAAATATTCTGATCTACATGATTTTTAATTCTGTGAAATCAATTATATCGTCTGCAGATTAATTTCTGCCATAAAATAAGTATCTCGGTCGCTTGACGATTAAACTTCGAAAGCTCCTATAAAAAGAAAGCACCGATTTAAAAAAAAAATCAAATTTCTTAATAAATGTTTTTATTAATATTTTCTAAAATTTTGATTCGATTTTTAACAAAATTGAAATGTCTCGACAAAATTCTGCAAAGATAATTTATCTTAAATTTTAAACCATTCGGTTGGGTAGTTTTTGCGTTGTTATATGCGGACGGACCGACGGACAGACAGACAGACGGACGGATGGACAAACAGACGGACGGACGGACCAGACGACGACAATAGGTGCTACGTATTTATATAATTACGAACGCACCTAATAAAAACAATGGGTGACTTCAGGACAATGCCCAATTCCGACTCCTAAACATGGATTAAACCCAAAGTTCTTTTGTACGTGTAGTGGGATAGTGGAGGAACAATATATTATGAGCCCAGGTAGATAAAAAAAAAACTATAGGGCGATAAATTTCAGCTTTTGGGTTGCTTATAACAAGTACTACTAGTAATAAAATGTCCAGCTTTAACCCCTTAATCGTCGTGCCCGAGACATTCAAGGGCAGTGTAGGTTACGCCTGTTTTATTCAGATAGTTTGATTCCCACCAGGTTTTTAAAATAGTGTAATTGGCATTACTCTCGCAGTAGTTCATCAATCTATTAAATAAGGGAATACTTCTGCTTAAAAAAAGTGGTGGTAATCAAGCAATCTGAATTTTTAACAAGAGCGAAAAATCATGCGTCAAGCATAGATTATGTAACACTTTCCAACGCTTCCAAAATAATTTTACGAATCATACTCTTTAATAAGCTAAAAGATAACATCTAAGTAATCCGAATACTTTTATTCAGCCCTGTATAGGATCTACAGATTTGTATATATACTACATAGGATGGTAAATTTTAGTTCAGTTAGGAAACACGTAGCACAGTTTAAAATTCTCCGTCTGGAGTTAAATAATACGGAAATGTGTTCCCGAACTTTTGTGCTTCCTTGTATAGGATCTACAGAATTTATACACACCACGTAATAGACAAAAAGCGATTTAAAATTAAAATCGAGTTCAGTAACTTAAAACGCACTTCCAGGAATTATTGTTAACATACAGTAGAGAATTCTTTTGTGTGTCCCTGTAAATGAACGATGACTGCTATACACACAATATTCTGTAGTAAGTCTCTTGTAATGAACCTTATATAAATTTCAATGCGTTTAAAATAGGGAAACATTATTTAAATAAACCGCAGACAATTTTTCTCCATAGACGTAATGTAACGGAATTATTTTGCCTGTCCCTGTAAAGTAAGTATAAGTGCTATGCACACCCTATTCCATATTAAGCTTCTTCTAATGCACCTTAGTGATATATATAAATTTCAATGCGTTTAAAATAGTGAAACATTATTTAAATAAACCGCAAATGATTTTTCCCCATAGACCGCAATGTAACGGAATTCTTTTGAGTGTCCCTGTAAAAAAACTATAAGTGCTACACAGTTCTTTTGAAATAGGGAACATGCTATAGATAACGATTATAACATATAAAAATTGCAGGGCAATCCGAGCGTATTTACGGGAGTTAGAGCACGGCCAGACGGCAGACGGCCAGACAAACCGAAGTCATAAACACTTTTCAACTAGGTTGGAAAGTGTTAAAAAGTAGCCTGCACTTATCGGGCGCGACGATTAAGGCTCCCGTTGAGCAAGTGCTCGGGAATACGGTACTAATGTTAATCCAATGGGGCATTATTTTGCTAATATCTTGCTTGCATTTGAATATTTTTAAACGATTTTTTTGGCACTGGATAGCAGAGATCAATCTCTATTTCCTCCGTTGATTACTTTTTCGATTTTCTTTGCGTATTTTTTTTAGGAAGATAGTTTCACTTTCGAAACCGGTTCCGAAAGTAAAAGTATCTTCGTAAAAAAAATACGCAAAGAAAATCGAAAAAGTAATCAACGGAGGAAATAGAGATTGATCTCTGCTATCCAGTGCCAAAAAATCATTTAAATATATTCAAATGCAAGCGAGATATTAGCAAAATAATGCCCCATTGGATTAACATTAGCACAGTATTTCCGAGCGCTTGCTCAACGGGAGCCTTAAGGGGTTAAAAAAATCGAAAACTCATAATATTAGTTTGACGCAAAGCTTTACTGTATTTTAACACAAATGAAATTTTAAATACTGATAATTTTATTATAACACTTGCTTTGAAATTATAGGTAAAATTATCAGGTATTAAAATTTTACCAGTGTTAAATGCATTAAAATTAGAATTAGGTAATAAAATACGTCAGAACTTTTGCATTAATCTGATATGACGGATATTGCAGCAAGATTACGCCACAACTGATACCGCAAGATGAGGCAATCAGGCCGCTAAGTATAACCCCCTCAGATTACCACTTATTTAGTTCATTGGACCATAACTTAACTGATAAAACTTATTAAATTCTGATTATGTGAAATCTTGGTTGGCATGTTTGTCCGCTTTCTAAAAGAACAGTTTTTAAAAAATTGAATAAGGATGTTCAAGGAGCGTTGGGAAAATGTTATTAATACTGAGGATGATTATATAATTGATTAGTGTAAAGTTGTTTTATAAATAAAATAAAAATTGCAAAGATATTCAAAATAAATTAATACTATATGTATACCAAACCCGCAAAATTTCCGGATTTTCTAGTACCTATGTTTTCGTACAGAAAATTTTGCTTTGTTTAATTTCGAAATTATCTGATTTAATAAAACAAATTATTTTTTATGAAAATACTGGTACTAAAAAATTCGCAAATATGGCAGCTCTTATATAGACAGCTATATACTCGTATATGAGGGGGTTAGAATGACAGTAGAGCAGAGTTGGGCAAATTTGCAATCTGATTACAATATAATTGCATGTAACAGATTATAATTTAAATTACATGTAATCGTAATATGAATTTGAAATTCAATTAGGATTGTAATTGTAATTATAAATGTTATGATTATGATTACATAGAGTTGAGAAAATTCAAATCTGATTAATATGTAATCTGATTACAATATAATTGCATGTAACAGATTATAATTTCAATTACATGTAACCATTATCTGAATTTGAAATTCAATTAGGGTTGAGTTGAGTTGGGTTGATTATTGACGGCCAATTATCTACACTAGAGATATAGGCCCGGGGGGAGTGCCCTTCGTGGGGGTCTTTCTAAGGGTCTTTCTAATCAATTATAATCCGTATTTACGCATGGATAAATCCACGGCTCGAAGAAAACCACGAAAACTCCGAACGATTAGGCCGACGAGCGCGATTGGGATCGAACCCAGCACCTCCCGTCTACCAGCTTCGAGAGCACAACCTCTCAGCCACTGGTGGGGCGAAATTCAATTAGGCTTGTAAGTGTAATTATAAATGCTATGATTATTAATACACAGAGATCGGAAAAATCTGATTAATCTGTAATCTGATTACAATATAATTGCATGTAACAGATTATAATTTCAATTACATGTAATCATAATCTGAATTTGAAATTTAATTAGGATTGTAATCATAAGTATAGTGCTATGATTATGATTATGGTGTAATTATAATTATAATTGAGAACTTATGGTTACAATTACGTGTAATTCCAATGGCACATTTTCAATATGTACGATAAAAGACAATTTTTATCAGACACAGTAGAAATTTGATACAACAAGAACGAAAAATCATGCATCCGGCATCGATTACAAAACACTTTCAGGCATGAACAGAATATTATTCAGAAATTTTAAATTTTATTAATTAATACCCGCAACCCTAAATATCTACGATAAAAGACAGTTTTTATCACACACAATAAGAAGGAAAAATTATGCAGCTGGCATAGATTATAAAACACTTTCCCACATAAACAGAATATAAATCAGAAATTTTAAATAGTTATTAATACCCGCAACACTAAATATGTACCACAGAAGACAATTTTTAACACACACAGTAGAAATATGATACAACAAGACGAAAAATCATGCATCCGGCATATATTAAGAAACATTTTCTAAAAGTGTCATCTCAAAGTTTTTTGAAAAGTGTTTATGACTTCGGTTTGTCTGGCCGTCTGCCGTATAGCCGTCTGGCCGTCTGCCGTCTGGCCATCTGGTAATTTTCCGAATATTGTATATGTTGGAAATATATGTTGGAAATTCCTGAAATTACGTTTCTTAAATATGTTATGCGTTTTCCAAATTGTTCACTTAGATGTTATCATTCAGCTTATTAAACGGTAATGATTTGTAAAATTATTTTGGAAGCGTTGGAAAGTGATACATAATCTATGTTTGACGCATGATTTTTCGTTCTTGTTAACATTTCATAATAGATTAAAACTCATATATTTACAATTTTTGGGGGTAAAAACCCTATAAGAAAAAAACCCTATCTCTTTGTAAAATTATGGAGTATTAATAACGAACAGGCTGAAATCGGTATATCAGACGCAGTAGAGAATTTGGAAAATGCATAGCATATTTGAAAACCCAACTGCAGTAAATACCATTAATAATCGAAAAATTATCCGATTTTTTTCTGAAGCTCTGCATATTATCTATAGATTTGTATACATACTACATAGCAGTTTGCTAAAATTTAATTCTGTTATTAACACGGTTGAAAATTCCCATTCGGGAATTTTCGTCTATAAACGCCAGTGTACTGGAGAACTTTTGTGCAGTCCTGTATATGATTTATAGAATTTATACAAAGCAAGCAATATAAAAAAATAGTTACATTCAAAAACGCGTGCAACATCTGAAAAAAAAAAAAAAAAAAAAAACGTATTTCTAGCAATTATTGTTCATAGTCAGTACTGTAACCGAAATTTTTGTGTGTCTCTGTAAATGAATGGTAAATGCTATGTACTCCATAATCTGTAGTAAACATCTTGTAATGCACCTCAGCGATATACCGGGTGATTATAATTAAAGTTACGATTTCAAAAATCGATAATTTTAAAACTACTGGTCAGAATGACTTGATATTTTAGCAGAACAATCGTGAGGCAATGGAATTTTGTTTGGCGAAGGAAAAAAAATAGTTCCAAATTGTGCCGATAGATAGGGTTGTCAGGGTAATGTCAGGGGAAAGACCAAAAATGTATTCTTGAACCCTTTCCGGCGCGGAGTAAATTTGTTTGCAAAATGATGAAATAATAGACTCACACCGGAATTTACAAACGAATCCATTAGTAAAAAGAAACTTGCTTATTTTTCTGGTTCTTAATGAAAGGAAAATTTTAATTAAATACCGGGTGATTATAATTAAAGTTACGATTTCAAAAATCGATGATTTTAATTAAAACTACTGGTCAGATTGACTTGATATTTTAGCAGAACAATCGTGAGGCAATGGAATTTTGTTTGGCGAAGGAAAAAAAAAGTTTCAAAATGTGCCCATAGATGGCGCTGTCTGGGTTCACATTGTCTGAAGATAAATTACTAATACGTGACATGCGCACCACAGACATAGCAACCATAAAAATGAAGAGCAGCAGCTCTTTGCCTGAATGCTTCATCATGACTCTGACTGGGGGCCTCCGTGGCCGAGTGGTTAAGACACCATTCCGCTACTCGCTTGTAAGCGTAGGAGTCAGGTCGGCGGGTTCGACTCCCGCCAGCTCCATTCCACACACTTTGTGGAGCTCCCGGATGTAACTCTCTGGTGTTGTAAATTTCCTTGTGGCTATCTCGTCCCTGTATATTGACGATGACTTATAAGCGGGCACTTGATATCAAGCACACAAGTCAGATGTATGTTCTCAATAAACAATAGACTCTGACTATGAAGGATCGCGCTCTGCTCTTGAAGCTTTTTTATACGAACGATGACTGTGCACTTACAGCTATTAGGAAGTTTCGGACATTAAAATCCATAAAAAAAGGTCCAATAACAACAAATGGTCTGAAAAAAATGATTGCTAAATTCGAAGAGACCGGTTCATTTGACGTTAAACGGGGTAGAGGAAGGAAACCAGTTTCAGCTGCGGCAGTGGAAGATGTGGCTACAGCATTACAGGAACATACTGACAGTGATGCTGGAATCAGCAGTGCAAGGGGGATTGGCCAAATGCTGGATATGCCGAACAGCACGGTGCGTAAAGTCCTACGGAACGTCTTACGCTGTTATCCGTACAAGATAACTCATGTGCAGGAGTTGCTACCTGCTGACCTGGAAGCACGTCAATCTTTTGCACTACAATTTCTTGCCCGGATGGAAGTGGACAAAGGATGGCCATGGAACATTCTGTGGTCTGACGAAGCCCACTTTCATTTGCAAGGTTCTGTAAATACGCAAAATTGCAGGATATGGGCGACCGAGAATCCGTCCCAGCTACAGCCATTACCTCTTCAGTCTGAAAAGGTCACTGTGTGGTGCGGAATAACGGCAGCGTTTATCGTCGGTCCATTTTTCTTCGAGGAGATCACACCTGCGGGTCCCGTTACCTGTACAGTTACTGGCAAGCGGTATGAAGCACTTTTGCGTAACCATGTTATTCCGGCACTTCAACAGCGTCAGTGTGTGGATCGCATAATATTCATGCAAGATGGCGCTCCTCCGCACATTGCTACTACTGTGAAGCAGCTACTGAGTGATAATTTCGGAGATGATAGGATCATAAGCCGCCATTTTCCAACAACGTGGCCGCCACGTTCCCCCGACTTAAACCCGTGTGATTTCTGGCTTTGGGGGTACCTGAAGAATGTTGTTTATAGCGGGCGGATTCAGAATCTAGCCGACTTGAAGGCAAGCATCACACAACACACCCATTGCATTAGTACAGATACCCTCCGATCTGTTGTGGTGCATGCCGTTTTGCGCTTCCAATTAGTAGCGGAACAAGGTGGAGGGCATATTGAGCAACTTATGCCTTAATAATCAGTAAGGTGTTTGTTCCATGAAGCTCTTTTTTTTTTTTCATATTTTGTCATTATCGCTGTCGTCGCTGTAAACACGTAGTCTTGTCTTTTCGCTAATAATTTTTTAGTAAATCTCTGAACTCTCTTTTTTTCCTTTTGGCAACATCATTCCTATGTTTAACCCTTTAACGGGCGGTGGTCACAAAAAAGGACACCCAATTTTAATTCTAATACTGACAAACGGCACCAAGAATATTTAATTGAAATTTTCCTTTCATTAAGAACCAGAAAATAAGCAAGTTTCTTTTTACTAATGGATTCGTTTGTAAATTCCGGTGTCAGTCTATTATTTCATCATTTTGCAAACAAATTTACACCGCACCGGAAAGGGTTCAAGAATACATTTTTGGTCTTTCCCCTGACATTACCCTGACAACGCCATCTATCGGCACCCTTCGCCAAACGAAATTCCATTGCCTCACGATTGTTCTTCTAAAATATCAAGTCATTCTGACCAGTAGTTTTAAAATTATCGATTTTTGAAATCGTAACTTTAATTATAATCACCCGGTATATGATATTCAATATTTTTGAAATGCAGTAACATCATTAAAATACACCGCAAACGATTTTTCCTAATAGGCTGTAATGTAAAAGAATTATTTTGAGTGGCTCTGTAAATTACATGCTACCCCCCCCCCCCCCCTATACTTCATTTTCTATACCAATCATACCACAGTAAACCTCAATAACATATATGAATTTTATGGAAATCCGAGTATATTTACGCGCATTAGAGTACTGATAGACAGACAAATTAAATTCATAAACACTTTTTAACTTTATTGGAAACTGTTAAAAATGCAATTAGAATTAGCTCGTAATAGATTGCAGTTTAATTTAAATACATTTTAAAGAATTTAATTAAAATTTAGTTGTATTACATTACACGTTAACCAAATTGTATTCTGAACAAACATAAGTGACATTAACTTGTAACACATTGCAATTTAATATAAATTATATTCTTAAAAATGTTATTAGAATCTACCTATAATCCATTACAGATTAATTGGATTATACAATTAAAAACGTAATCGGAATCCTCCTATAATGCATTACAGGTTAATTGGATTATACAATTAAAAACGTAATCGGAATCCACCTATAACCCATTACAGTTTAATTGGATTATACAACTAAAAACGTAATCTGAATCATCTTGTAATCCATTACAGGTTAATTGGATTATACAATTGAAAACTTAATCGGAATTGTCTTGTAATCTAATTACAAATTAATCTAATTACAGATTAATCTGATTATATTTTAAAAGAGAAAATGAGAATTGTTTTGTAATCCATTACACGGTAATCAGATTATGCGATAATCAGATTATATTTAAACTACTTTGTAATGCATTACATGATAATCGATTGCATAGTGAGGAGATTATAATGTATTTTATTCTGTAATTTGATTACTTTTTAATCAGATTCTGCCCAACACTGCAGTGGAGTAAACCAAAAATTTTGAAAATTGAGATAATCATATTTTTACTGAACGTATATCAATTTATGTTCAATGTGCCAGTCATATCAGTCATATTTCACTTAGGGAGTCTCTAGGGGGTAAAACAAGTTGGACCACTTAATGCAAAGGCTATACAACAAGTTTCACAAAACCATCATTTCTCAAATCACTAAAATTTGACTTACTCCACTGTTATTCTAACCCCTTCATATATTAACTATTGACAAAAATTTGTGAAATGACCCATCTGTAAATAAAATTTAACCCTTTCATTACGGGCCAGAAGAGTTGAAAATTTATATATTCAATCATACCACAATGTACCGTAATTCTCAGCGTATAATCCGTTTATCGAACATGCATGATTCGACCCAGAAATTTTATTTTATAAAATGTAACTTTCAAGATCGCTGGAAATATTTGACTTCAATTGTTGAATAAAATTTCTGGGTCGCAACATGATTGTTTGATCCGCGGATTATACAACCGAAATTACGGTACAAGAATATTTTTATAGTTTATTTATGTTGAAAATATACTAGTATAAATGTATACCAGAGACTGTTTTTCAGAAGAGGTTTGAATAGAATTACAAAATTTCCAATCCGTAATCAAAGTGTTAATCATTTATCTCTCACTAACTCGATAACTTTATCCAATAATTGTACATAATAAAAAAAAAATGCATAATAAAAAATTGCTTTGTAATAATAAAAATATTGCATTGAATTTTATCATGTAAAATGTATTTGCTTGATATTATGTAAATACATCACTGAATGTGATCATTTATAATATTTGGTTCTTATATATTTCAGAAACTCGGTGCAAACCTGCCAAAAGTCTTTAAACTTTGAACAATACTGATGATACTTCATATGAGACAATAACGATAATGACATATTTTGAAAGAATTATTTTTGAAACAATGTCCTTCTTTCAAATGATGTCAAAAGAACATTGTGTCCGATAAGTTATAAATTGCTTCTGAAAGTGAAAGGGGATGCTGCTTCATGACATTTATTGTCCCAGTAGATATTAATAGCAAAATGGGGGGAAATTAATTTACATTTTTCATTGTATTCATGTCATATAAAATGTTACGCAGTCAAAATACCTTAAGAAAAGTATGATTTTTTTAAGATAAGAAACTTTCGGAATTTAATACGATAAAAAATTGCCGACATGTTGCGTATTTTTTTCATTTTATTTTTATGTATATTTCCTTCAACATACATACATACATACATGTATATATATATATATATATATATATATATAAGTTATCTATCAACATTTTATTACGTTCTTCTATTAGTTTGATGTACCGCATTCAACTTGAAATAAATGGCTTTTTTTTCTTTTGTAGACTACTGAATTTTACGCAATTAAATGTTCTAAATCCAAAAACGATATAAATTTACTTATAACAAAAAGTTATCAATTTCGCTTAAAACAAAATATTTTGTAATTTCATTTTTTTTTCATACAACCCATGTCCTTATCGATCTATGTGAATATACCGTCCATTTGAAAGACAAAATTGGAATGAAAAATCATTCATCTTGGATAGATTATGAAACACTTTCCACCACTAACAGGATATTGTTCAGAAATTTTACTTTTTCAAGCTAGCAATAAACAGAATACGTAAATAAGCAGATTAAAAAATTGCTTCTGAAACGCAGTATAAATCCATTTTCAGTAATTGCTGATCATATCATGTGATGTGTGCAAATTTTCTTGCGCAGCCATGTATATGATGTATGGAATTTATATACACCAGGTCTTACACAAAATATTACATAAATTTAAAAATGCATTCCGAATGTATCGTTGAACTTTACAACACTAACACGATATTGTTAACCCTTAAACGCATGATTTTTTCCATTTAGTATTGAGTTTTGTATACGTATATTAAGTATTAGACACCAGAAATTTTAAGATAGATTTTTAACTTCGTTTAGTAGCATATTTATGTGATCTTTAGAGGATTAATATTTCTATAAAAATATACTGGTTGTGAAAAGGACTTGATTTATTTATTTAAAGTTAAATAATAAGTGTGTCAAATTTTAAACACTATGCATTAAGGGTTAACACGTTGACGGACACTTGCAGCTATAGCCCCCAAAGCGAAGTTCACAATGTGGCATGACAACTATAGCCACCCAAAATGAAACGTTCGTTTTTAGATACTACGGCTATAGCAGCCATAATGTGCATTTACCGGCGTACAAGTAGAAGCCCAGTGTCATATTTTGGAAACAATTTTTTAGGTTGAAGTTCATTTTCCACCTGTTATACGAGTTGCAGCTTCAGTATGCACGTGCAGGTGGCTAGTGGTCAGGGAAAAATACAGTAAAAAATTGTAAATACCAGTATATTCTTATAGAAAAATTCAAATCTATTATTTGATTGAATAATCAACATAAATTTTTCTATAAGAATATACTGCTGTTTATCACTTTTTTTTTACTGTATTTTTTCTTGACCACCCTGACGTGGTTGTGAAATGAGTAGTTCAACCTAATTAAAGGTGCTGAATTAATCAAAATTAAGTTTATTTAAGCAGAAAGAGTAAAACTATACTTCTAATACTCTAAAAATTACAAAAACATATAGTGCCAATTTTCGAACTTCGCTTGTTCCTACTGTCCGTCAACGTGTTAAGAAATTTCACCTTTTCATATTAGCAATAAGTAGAATACGCATATAAGGAATTTCAAAAACGCAAAACTCAGTAAAATTCCATTTTCAGTAAATTCAGAATATATTATAATGTATGCGAATTCGCTCGCGCAGCCATGTACATGATCTATAGAATTTACACACATCATGTAGTACACAAAAATTACATAAGTTTAAAAATGCATACCACAGTAGAGTACACACTTAATGATTATAATCGTTATTGTAACTGAATTTTTGTGCGTCTCTGTAAATGAATGAAAAATGCTACGCACTCAACCATCTTAAGAAAACATGATGTAGTGCACCTAACTGATCGTTTTAATTTCATTATGTATGAAATATCGTAAAATCAATAAAATGTACCGCAAACGATTTATTATCCCCATAGATCATAATGTATTGAATTTTTTTGCACGTCCCTGTAAACTAACTATAAATGATACTCATTCTATACTCCTGAGAAAGTAAGTTCTAGTCCACGTCAGAGACGCATGTCATTCTCATCATGTTTGAAATATAATAACATCAACAAAATGCTTCGGTGATTTTATTTTTCATGATATAACATAATGTAATATTTTGTGTGTCCACGTAAACGACCTCTATGCTACACACTTCGATTTAACCCTTTCCGGCGCGGAGCAAGTCTGTTTGTAAAATGATGAAATAATGGACTGACACCAGAAATTACAAACGAATTCATTAGAAAATAAAAACTTGCTTATTTTCCGGTACTTAACAAAAGGAAAATTTTAATTAATAAAATAAAATATTTAATAAAATATTCTTGGTGCCGTTTTTCAGTTTTGGAATTAAAATTAGGTGTCCTTTTTTGTGGACACCTCCCGTTAAAGGGTTAATACTAAGTGTTCTACAATAAACCTCAAAAACATATAAAAACTACATGAGAATCCGAATATATTTATGAGAATTATGACAGTCGGACAGACAAACCGAATTGATAAAAAAATTTGGAATATGTTAAAAGTGTTCAAAAAAGGTGCAAACATTTTTATTATTGATCTTTTACAATAAAAAAAAGTGTCATTCAAATCGAAATAATGTCTACTTTCATAATATGAATATCATTTCTGAAATAGTAACAGTATACAAAAAAAAAATACCAACTTTCTTTTTTCAAATTGAAATACAAACTTAAGAAACCGTATTTGAGTATCTTTGATGAAATCATCCCTGAAAAAAGAATAGTTAAGCATTTTTTCTTGAATAAATTAAGAACTAGTTTTATTATAAGATCACGTCATAGATGCAGACACTTTTGTTGTTTAAATACCAACAGTTCTAAAGAGAAATATTAGCTTTTCCTTATATACAATAATGCATTTTCCTTACATACAATACATTTTTTATAACAGGAGTGGTAAAAACGAGTAACGGAGCAATTGTCAGCAGTTTTTTTTTTAATAATTAGTTATTAAAACTTTTTATATTATTGTGTGTAGCATATTTAAAAAGGATTTATTTCCCATAATGAAACTTTTGCTATCATTTATTGATGCAATTTTACCACTTGCATTGCCACGCATATTTTCTGGTGATATCCTACGTGAGGTAACAAATCATATTCGAAATCAATAATTATTAAAGGTCCTGTAAATAATGTTTGAAGAAAAAGCAGTCAAACTACATCGACAAGAGTTATTATAATTTTTATAAAGATGATAAAGAAGTGAACATCTTTTCTAAAATTTCTCAAAATGTAAAGAATATAATTATCCCATCATCTTTAAATATCAAATCCTTATGCTCATAATTCATACATTGTTAGTTAACTTCCTTAGTTAAATTTATAAAATTTCATACATTGCTTCTTTTTAAAAGGAAGTCTAAACTTTTTTCTGTCCTGTACGATTAACACATTTTACCTCACCTGTGGAATAAGACCAGATGATTTGACTTTTTATATACAAAAATGCGACGAACTATTTGAATATTTTAAATGATATTATAGTTTAAGAATAAGTGCAGAGTATGTACACATTCTTATATTAAATTCTGTTGGAAATGTTTGATTCAAGAATCTAATAATAATAAGGTATGCGACTTTACCCTACTCTTTACCCTATTTTATATTAATCATACAAATTGATAAATAAAGCATGCTAGTTGAATTTTTGCAACTGAATGAAAATGTGTGAAGTCAAGTAGTCGAACACAGGACCATGGACACTGACTTAAAGTACCAGTGCTTTACCAAATGGAATATCCTGGAAGAATCTGTCCGACATAATTCAGTCTGACAGATATTTTTCAAATACCACCTGATACAGGAGAAAATTATTTTTCTAAGTTATTTGCAGAAGTTTCAACATGTTGTACGCATTCACAATGAAGCCCTGGTCCAGGTCAGGACAAAAAACTAATAATCACAGTGGCAAATTTTCACCACTGAATTAAATGAAAACTTTCGACTTATTTAACCCTTTCCGGCACAGTGGTCCCACTCCGGGCACACCTAATTTTAATTCCAAACTTGCATACGGCACCAAGAATATTTTAATACAATTTTGTTTCTATAATGAAAACTTAAAATAAGTAGTTCATATTTTCTAAAAAAGTCGTTTGTAAATTCCGGTGTCAGTCAGAAATTTCTCATTTTACGAACAGACTTTGTCTGTGCCGGAAAGGGTTAAACGCAGCTTTTTTTTAAAAATAACAATGTAAATAATAAAATTAGGAAATACTGGTGGAAATTTGTTCCTGCTGTAATCAGGACCCGACCAGCCGTCGAAACAAGGACTACTGGCTTTAATTCAAATGCTCTATACTATGTTTGAAACATTCATATATTTGTTAATTAAGAGGGAGATAGATAAATTTCAGAGGTGTGATTTTATTAATACTAATTGCCTGTCAAAACTGGTACTAGATTATTAAATAAACTAAAATATTATATACAGAGTGACGTGACCATAATTAATGTATAGGTGTTTAAAGCTCAAATGTAAAGAATGTACTTGTACAAAACTAACGCTATTTCGTATACATACTAACTAGACAATGGCAAATTTATTTTTTTAAAAAAAAGAGATCACATTTTCGGCGCTAGAAGCAAAAGTGGCGCTACAGTTTAGTTCTGGTCAGTATAATAGGCATAAAAACAAAAATTTTATTCTATTAAATGATATTCAAATCAAGTAAACCTTTT
The DNA here is from genome assembly GCA_963931845.1 of Maratus michaelseni. Lineage (NCBI taxonomy): Eukaryota > Metazoa > Arthropoda > Arachnida > Araneae > Salticidae > Maratus > Maratus michaelseni. Next base: position 189,702,838 of record OZ007599.1, on the reverse strand, counting down.
TTTTTCCCGTTTTTTGCTACATATATCCTGTTGATGAAAATGTTCGCTATATCATCTTTATAAATCGATTATCCGTCACTGTTGCCAGTGAGCTACTTTTTAAAAATTCTGATTGTTTGATGCACCACTTTTTTGAAATAGTCTAATTCGCCTTATTTAATCTGTCATTAAATAATGCGAAATTTACTTTTCCAAAATACTGGTGGCAATCAAGAAAATTAAATTTAAAAAAAAATAGCCCACTGGCAACATTGTTCCCCATGCACGTTTACCACAAAAATACTAAAGTTTTGTTTCGGATAGCACTATTTTCGTATAGAAATTGTCATCTTACATAATTATATGACTGTTTTCATTAAACCAGTCGAATATTTCTATACGAAAATACTGGTACACAAAATAAAATTTAAGTATTTCTCTGGCAACTTTGTCGACATGGTCTAAACAGTATGTATATGAAATACTGTTGCCTTCTCCCCAGTACCTTCTACACATACACATTAATTATAGCCCCTCATTTTTAATTCAACAAAATTATTTACATAGAGAGATTCTAGAAATTCTAGTAGTTAAAAATAGCTTACATTATAATCATTAATATGGTATTTGGAGTTTTCTCTAATTAAAACACATAAAGAAAACTTTCGTCATCTTTAATTTCCGTTATTGATTAAACTTTTCTTTCGTCTGATGGAGAGGAATTGCTTTTGTTCCAACTATAGATTTTCGATGATTTTCTGTATTAGAAAGTCTTTCATGTATGTCATTAAATTACATAAAAACCTCTATTAATACGTGTAAGCTTAAAATATATTGATGTTTAATTGGATATTTTTTCATGAATACATTGAATTCCGAAGGTATGCTATAGCAACTATCGGAGATCTTAATAATGATCAATCGAAGATAATAATTACCGGAGAAAATTATTGATTATGACAAAGGAGTAAAGTTATTGATAAGAAATAATAGATATTGCATTTTACATGACAAAATACGATAAACTATGTATTAAAATAGGTAGAACAATGCGAGATGAGTTAATTGGGAACTCTTGTAAAATTAAAGGAGGAAAAAGTCGGTACACGGAAAATGTTATTAAAATGTGTAAAATTGATTATAAATTAGTAAGAATTATTATGAGTCCATATAAATGGAAATATAGACATTTAAAAAATATATTTAAATGTTGTATTAGATAATGTTTGGTATATTTTCTAGATATTTGTGTTTAAAAAAATTATATCAAACAATATACTTTTAATCATCATTATTATACAGTACTAATACTATACACAGCACTTATACCGGGGTGTACTCGGTTGGCTTTTATCAATATTTACCTTAGCCATATTTAGTCACAGAATTTATGTCACTGAATAAGATTAATTATACTATCCGTAAAAAGAGGTTCTCTGCAGGCTCTGCGGTGCAGGCTCAAATCCTTTGCACTAAAGATAATATTATATCTCGATTAAAGGCAAATTCTCTAAAATTTAGTCTAATTTACATAGATTTTAGATTAAAAATTTATCTCTAAACTTGTACTTTATCTCATTTCTTTCTCCTACAATGGTGGCCGTGAAAAAAGAGGACAGACAACAACTATCTCTGAGTCTTTTTTTATCACAGAATTTAGCGATTAAAGAGGACAAAACTTTTATACGCAAATAATGGTAGCCGTGATCCTCCTCTACTCTGTGTGTGCTATTTTCTATTTGAGTACAAATTCTGATGTCATTTGGATAGACAGATTTTACCTTTTTATTCTATGTAAAGTTTCGTAAAAATAGTTAATTGGACATTATGTTTTGATTTCAAATTTATTTTAATAACTTTTATTACTTTATCTGAATAGCTGACCTGCACATGTATTTTATTCATATTATTGAATAACCAATTTTCTTTCCAATGTAAAATTTTAACTTTTATATAATATGAATAATTGTGATAACAGTAAAGTTTATGTTTTTAGTTTTTGACAAATAAAATGTCAACAGAATAAGTTGTCGTGTAACATTTAACCCTTTAATCGATACGCCCGATAAGAGTAGGCTACTTTTTTAAAATTCAGATTGTTTGATTGCCATCATTTTTTTAAGAAGAAATATCCGGATTACTTAATGGCAGATAAAATAATGCGAGCGTAAAGCCAATTACATTATTTAAAAAAATGGTGGGAATCAAACAATCTGAATTTTAAAAAAGTAGCCTACACTGCCCGTGAATTTATCAGGCGCAACGATTAAGGGGTTAATGCTTTTTGAAAATGAATAAATTGAAACTAACAGTTTCACTCTATAATACATTATTTCAATTTCCCTTTTGAATATTACTGTTAAAGAATTATTTTCGTGATATATGTGTACTGGAAATGTTCTAAAAACTTATCACGAAGATTATTGTTTGAAAAAAATGCTGTTCAGAAAAATAACCATTTCGAGATTTGAAAAAATGTAAAGTTATAGAAAAACAAATAGGGGAAAATAACGCACATGGATTAGTTCCCAATTATCGCTTACGTAAAGTTCTACTACTTTTTTGAAGAAAATATTAAGTCTAATTTAATAAAAAAAATCTGAGTTTAAATAAGATAAATTTTCCTGTGTGAAAAAAGGTGATAGAAGTTTACATAAGCGGTAATCAGACTTTGTTCACATTTTTCCCACCTTTCCTCTATACATTTAAAATTTATTAAGATAATGGGTCGAAAAAATAAGCTGGTCATTAGTCAGGTAAAATAAACTTATACGCGCAGCGGGACAGCAACAATCTTGGTGTTCCTTTCTACAAGTATTGCTTGCACGCTGCATATGATTCCTTTCTTTTCACATGAAAAGAACATGTTTATTTTTGCTGTCCGAGATAATGGTCATGATATTTTAAAACTTTTTTTTATATAATTGAGATTGTTTGACTGACACCACTTTTTTGAAATATTATAATTCGCCTTCTTTTCGCCTTGTTTAATATTTCATTAAATAAGGCAAATGTTACTTTCTCAAAAAACTGGTGGCAATCCAGAAAAATAAATTTGAAATAAGTAGCCCACTGGCAACGCTGTTTCCCCTGCACGTGTACCAGGAAAATACTAAAGTTTTACTTCGAATAGCACTATTTTCTTATAGAAATAGTCATCATATATATATATATATATATATATGCTTCTTGGTCTTGATATATTTTGCTCATGCGTTGCAAAGCATGTTTACCGGAGAAGAAAATTACCACTTGTATTTCTGTATACAAATTTTCGCATTATTTAGCACAGAAATTTTGCGATTAACATTTTCAGGCAAAAGTAATTAACCCAAGTGATCAATAAGGTTAACTGGATGAATTATGCCCTCCAGATTCGACCGGGATAGCTTAGTTGGTAAAGCATGGCAGCTTCAGCCAAGAGATCGCAAGTTCGAATCTTGGCCCGGACATTTTTCGTCCAGATGGAAAATTACAACTCGTATAAAAAAAGGTAATTAACTTTGAAAAATCACATTTTCCAAATAAGTTCATGTGAATATCAATAAAAGCCATTATTTTTTTCGCGTATATTTATAAAAAAAAAATATATATATATATTTTAAAACTCTGGTGAAATTTTGCATCATAACTTCCTTCAAAACGTTAAATCAGATAACGATTACTATTTAGAATTTGTGGCGGAAATCTACAGCGTGGCAATTGGACCGTGATTAGAAGTTTATTTTTTTCTTCTTACTCGGTGCTCAAGCCGTTCCTAACTTTGTGTACCATGATCTGCAAATATAGTATTTTATTTTTCGACATATTCGCATACACAAATAGTTTTATTAAATCAGGGAAAGATTATTATTCGAAAAAAGTGGTGCCAAAAATAGGAACCTTGCGTGCCCTGGTTACTTTTTTAAACATATTTTTTTGTTATAGTTTAGGATGGTTTAAAGTGGTGACACTGTTTTGACCAAAACTGTTGAAACAAAAACTATTTGAATAAAAGGCGTGTTATATTATTTCTGATAAAGATAAAACTTGATTACCACAGGGGCAAATTTCCGTCAGTATCTCTGCCTTATTTAAATGCAGAATCTGTGTCATAAATACGTAAAAACTAAACTACAATTCGAAAAATTAGTGGCATTTTGCATGAACGGTAATAAAGCTCTCTATTAAACTGCATTAACGGGCTAACGAAATTCGTAAAGTATAGCAATTTCTATTTCAGCAATCATGAAATAGTAATTCATACATCCTCAATGTACCTAATGCAATATTAATAAAATATTTGAGTTTTATGTATTAAATTGTACTTTAAATTTTAAAAATTTTTAGTATCTAAAAATTATTGTACACTTTTTGGTTAAGTTCAGCATCATAAGTAGAAAAATATGTTAACGTGTGATGATTTATTTATCTAACCCATTTATGCCTGGCGTCCCAATTTTGGGACGCTTTAGTAAAATGGGAAAAAGTGCATTTCACACCACTTTTTTTGTGTCTTATTTTATTGGGGAGTCCTCGATAAAATAAGACACAAAATTTCTATTTAAAAAAATGGTGTGAAATGCACTTTTTCCTATTTTATTAAAGCATCCACGCTAGGCATAAATGGGTTAAAAACTTCACATATCATTTTTTCAGCTCAATGTGTGTGTAAACATCGGCCAAGTGATGTACAGTAAATTATGTATATTTATATATTCCTCCAATTAGACGGCATTCCGATAAATTCTAAAAAAGCAGTGCCTGATTACCACACTGAAAAAGTTTGACCAGTTTTGTCAAATAAATATTTTTGCATAATTTAGGACAGAAATTCTACTTTTAAATAAGGACAGTGTTGCCAGTAGGTTACTTTTTTAAAAATTGAGATTGCTTGACTTCCACTAATATTTTGAATTAGAAATATTCGTCTTATTTAATTTCAGATTAAATAATACGAGAATAAGGCCAATTACACTATTTTTAGAAAGTGGTGATCATCAAAAAATCTTAATTTAAAAAAATTAACATACTGGCATCACTGAAAAAGGAGATAAAATTACACCAATGTATTTGCAAAGATTGGTAGAAGTTTGTCTTGCAGGTATCAGACTTATTCTCTACCAAATTTTGCAATATGCTTGCGGGTTAACGAGGCAGAAGAATGTATATAGTTTTTTGTATTTATGTACCGTATTTTCCGGCGTATAATCCGTGGATCAATCAATTCTGTTTCAACCCAGAAATTTTATTCAACAAATGATGTCAAACATTTACAGCGATCTTGTAAGACACATTCTTTACAATAAAATTTCTGGGACGTAACATGATTATTTGATCCGCGGATATTACGACGGAAACTGCAGTAAATTTAGAAACAGTTCCTGATGGGAAGTGAATTTCTCAGGTATGACATGTAAAAGTGTTTAGACAAATAAGTTAAATAGAAAAGTTAAATAGTTTAAATAAAAATTCTGGTGTGGAGCAATTTTATAAAACATGAGTAACACTTCCGATATGCTTAGTGTTAATTATTTGGGAGACTGGAGATTTTCTTATTTAAAAAGTACAAAGATCACATTTAAACCGCAGTATTTTATCCATTTCTATAACTGTCAATTTTTTCGATTTTTTGCTATTACTATCTACGAGCTGAAAAAATATCTTGTTTAATCGTCCAGAATTTGTGTTTAAATAAGGCATTATTTTCTGTTTAAAAATAGTCGTATAAAAAACCGTAAAGTTTGGCAGCTAAGTATTGCAAATAGCAAAAAAAAAAAAAAAAAAAAAAAAAAAAAGGAACCAGGATTAATTTGAATGCAAACTTTTTCGTAGTCATAGTAATATATTTTTTTACTTCACAACAACACTTAGAGACACATTAAAGTCATCAATGTATTGTATCTTTAAATTCCCATTGCAGAAAAACTTTTTTAATTTCTCGCTCAAAAAAAATTATTTATAGTAAGTTTGGCAGCTATGCTTTAATAATGAGAAATCTATAAGATATTAATTGTAGAGAATATTGTATTATTCTTTTTTATCTACAGACATCTATTTTATTTCTTTCCGATAACGAGAAAATTATACAGCAGACTAGAAGGTAAATGAAAATGAAAAAATCATTGCCAATAATCTGAAATTGCTAGTTAATTTAACTTATCATTTCTACTGAATTATTTATCACTCATCTATTTATAAAGAATAAATCAATGGAAAATAAAAAATGATGACATGTACAAGAGTAATACTGACAAATATTATCCATAACAAGTTTCTTAAAACAAGTTTTAAAAAATACAATGACCATATTAAACTGCAATAGTTTAGCTATTCTAATTAGCGAAGAAAAAAAAGGAACTAAAATTAATCGAATGTAGACCTTTGTTAGCGTTATAATAATAATAATTTTTAATACATAACAACAAAGTCATCAGTGTACTGTGTCTTTAACCCCTTAACTGTGAGAGGTTTTTTGACTCCATAAACTAAAAATAGGCACTGTACACCACTTTTTCCGTACTAAAATATTTGCTTTGTGTAATCGAAAATGGTCTGCCGATTGATAAAGCGAAGGTTGCATATAAAAATTACTGGTGTGTAAGAGCTTTTAATAACAAAACAAGCGAACTCTTCTTTCCCGAACTGAGTTCGGGAGTTATGTCTTTGTTACATGCAATGAAATTTTAACCCTTTAACGGATAAAGCACTTTAATTGCCAAAATGTTGAAATAAATGATTGACACCGGAAATTATGAACAAATTTATTTGTATATGAATATATTTCCGGTGTCAGTCATTTATTTCAACATTTTGGCAATTAAAGTGCTTTATCCGTTAAAGGGTTAAAACATCTCCACTATGCCTGTAACAAAAACATATTATAAATATTTATTGTTATACAGGTGGGAATTCATTTTAAAATAAAAAAGATATGCATTTCAAAAATAATTGTGAAGTTTTTTTATTCTTGGCAATGATTGAAGGCTATGGTCGTGGGAAACGTAGTTCCTAATTATATTACAATGCGATTTTCAATGCCCTATGAAAACTGCTTTAGAACCCATGATTCTGTTTGGTGATTTTGAAAGGTGAATAGCTATTCTTCATTTCTATTATTATTGTACAGGCTTCTGACTTTAATGCATGTCTGGTATACCTCATTTAAAATAGGAAAAATATGTTTTTTCGGAAATTTGACATACAATTTTGGAATGCATTAAAGTTTGCCCGTGGTGAAGCCTACTTTTCTGTGTTTCATTTCCCCATAGGGAAGCATACAGCAGTTAAAAATGATGGGATGATTTCAATGCAAAGAGCTACATGTGTCAAAACTATAGTGAAATTTCGAAAAAAATTCAATTTTTGAGGCCATCTAGCTCACTGCATTACACATATCCCATATTTTTTATTCTTGAATAGCAAAGGGCCAACCTCATATAATACAGCCATGTAATTTGTTTTGTGGGATAACTTCAATGCATACTGTGATAAATACTATGCAAAACATAAAATTTGGATTTTTCAGACGGGGCACCGACTTTTGACCCCCCACCAAATCAAAACCAATGGTCCCACAGCATTAATATTCTGGATTTCTTTCTTTCTAATGGTCATCTCACTGAGAAAAAAAATCACATGAATCTGTTTACCATTTAATCACAGCCTGGGTGACTCTTATATGGAATGACTCTTAGAATGATAAAGACCAGCTTGGACACGCTCTATTATTATAAAAGAGCGCACAATTTATAGACTACTATTTATAGAAGAACTGTAGTCTGGATTAAGCCTTTAATATCACAAAAACAGGATTTTATCAGTGCAATTTGTTAGATTGTATTTTTGATATATTTTTAAAGATATATTACCAGTTTTTATTTATATTTGTTATAAGATTTGTTATTAGGATTATATTTGTGTCGGATTTGTATTAGGATTATATTTGTATCTGATCGGGTACAATAATGGCTCTTCCTTCCACTGCTTTTCATAATTTAAGATAAAAAGTAGAGTGAAAAAGAAGTCCGTATAATTTTTAATCATTCATTGAAAAATAATAAGATATGCATCAGTAATGTAGTTTTTATCAAAAGCATTGTCAAAATGTGGATATTATTTATAAGCGAAAACTGTTGTAGTTTAAAAAGTCAAGGATAAAACCATTCACGTGTTTGCGCCTTTCGGAAATAGACATATGCGAATGGTTTTACTCATTTGAATGGCGGTGATTCAAAGTGATAGAATTAACATCTTCGGTGTTTTTTAAATAATCAGTTGAATTTGAATAAAAATTTGTACAGGATTTTTTCAATATAATTTTGCTTCTATAATTTACGGGATAGAAATTTTAAATTTGCCTTTATATAATTTCAAATGAAATTATTCGGCAATTCTGTTGAGCAATCAACATTAACGTAACAGAATTACATGCTCCTGAAGAGCTTGAAATGACTGATTACTTGGTGAATCATTTATTTGAACGAATCAACAATTTTGAGTGTAGAAAAGTTTAAGGCCGTATTCTAAGCAAGTTAAACACCACACGTGCAAATCTGAAGTACCTACACTAGTAAGCAAAAGAAGGTAATCTTAAACCAATGGAAGGGTTCTTTTCAAATTACTCTTTTGCGTTTGAATGATTTAATTTTCTTTGAATAGCATAGCTGAGATTGATTTCTAACCGGGCACTATTATACTTTTTCAATTTTGGTTTCAGATTGTTTATGAGCTCACTATCGATTTCGTAGTCGGTTCCGAAAGTGAACGTATCTTTTATAATAAAGCCAAGGATATAGAAATAAAGAGATATTGACATAACCTCAAAATGTTGAAGCTTCCACTGGAACCGGTTCCGCAGAGGCTGGTTATGACCGGGCAAACTTACACCAATATATTTAAATAGCAATTTTTGCCTTATTTGAGCAGAATTCTTTTCAAAATTAAAGCAAAATTTTCTACTCGTTTTTACTGGTGGGAGTTTGTCCCGACGGTCGTCAGGTCCTGTGGTTCAGCCCTACTTTTACTACATAAATAATTATCGTGCCAATGTCTGCGAAATCGATTATAATACACTGTAAAAAATGATTGTCAAATTCACTACATTTATTGCAGTAGATCGCAACGTAATATTTCCGTAGGTAAAAGTACCGCAAATATAACAGTAGATTTAACCGGTGTTTTCGATTTCAACATCCTATCATGCGAACAACCAATCAGATCACATCGTTCATTTTGCTGATCGGCGCCTGCGGGCAAAGACATCTTACTAGCATGATCTGCGCAAGGAACTTCTACTTTTGAGTACGTGCTCTTTCCCGCGAAACTGCGAAAGCGAGCAAAATGGTGTGTTAACGTATGCTTACGAACCAGCCGGAATCGTTTATATATCAGTGTACAATTACAAATGGTTTTTTATATTTGTATTAGATAAACGTAAGCTTTTAATTCTAGTCCAATTATCTAAAATATGTATATATATTATCTAAATTCTTCTCGCCCTTCAGAATTGAAGTGTTTCTATTTTTAGTACTACAAATATACTCTCTCTATATATATATGTATTTACGCATAGTATTATAATGAATATTTGATGTCTCAGTTTTGCCACATTAAAAAAATTTCTATTAATAAATTCTGAATTCTTATATATATCATATACAAAGCAGTAAAGAAATATTTTAATGTTGGATTGAATTTTTATATATAAAAGAATGAATTCCAATGTTTTTCAAACAAACGATGAACTTTATGACTATTTTAATAATCATCTAAAAATGAAAGCTGATTAAAATCAGTGATTTAAAAAAAAACATGGCTTTTAAAATTGCAGCAGCTATTGTGATAATTTGTACGGAAATATGACTGTTAAAATTACAGAACTTTTTGTGGTAGTTTGTACGGAAAAATGGCTGTGAAATTTACTACAATTATAACCGTTGAAATGACGGAACATGGGCGATAAAATTTACATCGAATTTTACTGCAATTTTTACGTAAAAACTGCTGGCAACATTGTTGCCAGCAGTTTTTGCCGTAAATTTGCCGGATTTTTTTTACAGTGTACCGCCGGGGCAAAGTCCCACAAGTAAAAATAAGTAGAACTTTTTGCATTGTTTGTGACACATATTGTGTATGAATAAGGCTTGTAAATAAGGAAAAAATTTCTATTCATATTTACTGGTGACAGTTTTCTCTGACGTTAATCAATGTGTCTTGATCCGATGTAATATACAACTGCCGCCATCGTATGACTACATCCTCAGTTACATCACTCGTAAATGGGTAGACCCTACATTATATGTTTCCTTCTGATTTTTCATAGCTCCATTAAAAAAGCGAAGTTATTTTGAATAGATAGTTCCCTAAGCAAGAAACACTGTTGGTATCTAAGATAATTTTACTTCCCTGCTTTAACTTTTTAACTGCCAAGATTTTATTGCTGTAATGTGGAATTCACACAAGAATTTTCAAAAAAGCGTGTTTGAAAAAAAAAATGCAGTTCTGAGCTTTTTTACCTATGTTAACCCCTTGAAGGGCACCGGTATATTATATACAGGGTGATTTTTTTTAAAGTTGTGAAAGTAAAACCCTATAACTAAAGAACCACTGATGCAAATGACCTGAAATTTCACCAGTATGCTCCCAAAGCAATGGGAATTTTTTAGGCGTGGTTACAAAAAACTTCAAATCGCACCGACAGATAGCGCTGTATATGCAGTATAGTCGAGACAAGCTTGAGCAAGACACACGCACAGTGGCCATAGAAAAGGTGAAGCACGCACACACTGCGATTTCTGACTCTGGGGATACCTAAATAATACTGTGTATTGTGGTGATGTTACGAACTTAGTTGACTTGAAGGCATGTATTGTGCACTAGATCCACAGCATCCAGCCGAATACTCTTTGCTCTGTTGTGGAACATGCAGTTTCACGTTTACAACTCGTAGCTGAAAACAGTGGACAGCACACTGAAAATCACTTGCGTTAGTTTTGCAGTTGACTTTCACGCGTACAAGTGCTTTACTCCATATTTTTATTTCGTTCTGTTTCTGCGAAAGTGTTCGCAGTTCCTTTTCGCAATTACTGCATTCTATATGTTTTGATATGCGTAATAAAGTTTTCTTTTACTCAAAGTACCGTCAATAGTTTTCCTCCCACTGATTATTTGATTCTGTTAACTTACAGCGCCATCTGTCCAATTTTAAGTTTTTCTTAACCACGCCTAAAAAATTCCCATTGCTTTGGGATCATACTGGTGAAATTTCAGGTCATTTGGATGAGTGGTTCTTTTGTTATAGGGTTTTACTTTCACAACTTTAAAAAAATCACCCTGTATACCACTTAATTTTAATCCCAAAATGCCACAATGACACCAGAATTTTATAATCACATTTTGAATTTATAAGGTACATGAGGAAAAGATTTTACTTTATTTTAAAATAAATTCGCTCGTGAATCCTGGTGTCAATCAATCATTTCAATATTTTAGCTACAAGAGTACTTTTCCCTTGAAGGGGTTAAAAAAATCCTGGGACAAATCTAAATCACAATTAAATGGTATAAAATATTTCCCACGAGCTTTCAAGCGGTTACATCGCAAAAAGTTCTGAATGATTTCGAATGTTTGGTTTACACTTGTTTTTCAAACTGCACCCGATCACTAAAATTATTTATGCATAATCGAATCAATCAATTTTAAATGCATCGCGTTGAACAAAATCATTAAACTTTTCTCGAGTGTTTCAATGAAATAAAGTCGTAATAAAAAATTACTCGGTGTAACAATAACTCAATCAGTATGCAAAGAGTTTGTAAAAAATTGTAATGTGAGAAAATTTGTTAAACATATTAGTTTTTCTAGTTAGATGACGCTATATTAATACTTCGAATTCCGGTATTAGCACATAAAGAAATATTGGTAGTGTTTCTAATACATGTCATTTACATAATTGCCCATATTCCGTTTTTTATCTTGTATAGGTTGAGGGGTGCCTGAAATAACCTTTGTTTACGAGGCAGGACTACCGACTACTGTAGTATTCAATTGTAGCACAATTTACAAAATGTTTTATTCTGGTATATTTTTCTCTTGATCACATCCTATCATGAAAGTATAGCAGAGGTTATTTTTCAAATTTGGTACGAAAAGCATTTTTAAAAATCGTGCACTAGGACGCATATGTCCCAACCCGTAGCCAAAAGTTTAATTGTACAATTTGTTTTATTATTCAAAGCAAATATTTCAACAATAAAATGGTGATATTCAAAAACTGAGAGGTTGTAAGCTATCAATTCATTTTTGTTTGAAAATACAGGTATGCAAAGAATAACCTACTGATAGCCTTAAAAAACCTTCCGGTCTATAAACAACATTTCCGCGAACATTACGGTTATGAACAATGGATTAACGTAATTCTTTAAAATGAAATTTTAATAAAATGTTTTTCATGATTTCGGAAAATATTGGAATGATGTTAGATAAGTCCAAAGTAATTCAAAATCCTATTTTTGATGTTAAACAAATTTCTAGAAAACGTATCATTGAAATGTACGTTTCACGGAGTCTGAAGCACGTACTAATGATTGCCAGAAAAATACGATATTTTAAATTTTAATACCACGATTTTAGTAGTCAAACAGTCCTCTTATTTCGTTAAAGAATGTTTGCGATAAAATAAAGTGAATAAATATGTACTAAAGTAGTGGCATTCAAAAATAAATTGTAGTATAGGTAATCCTGCGAGTACCACAGCAAATAGCATAACAAGGAAGATGGCAGGGAGAGCATACCACTACATTTCCGAACAGATCAGATATTTTCACATAATTTAATCAGATTTTTTTTTATCTGCGATAAAATAAGGCGAAGATTACTGTTCAGAAAAAGTGGTGTTATGCCTCCTGCATTCTTACTGGCTACGCCAATGACTGCAAGATATAAATTCCAATTTATAAGAATGAGTATGTTAAAGATATTTCAAAACAGTTTTTAAAAAATTGGAAATTTGTGGAACGTTAAAATATTAAAAATATAAAAATATTAGAATTGTAAAATATTAAAATGTATTTAAAAGTATTTTTTATATAAAATTGAAATAAATATACATAATTTTTAATATTTTTTGAACGAATAGTAAACGAAACTTTCTTGCATTAATTAAAAATATTATTCAAAATTAAAAACAAATGTAACAGCTTTTTTTGCATATTTAAAACTACTTTTCCCTGGTCGCATAAAACTTTAGGTAAATGATTTATTATTCAAAGCACAGCTTGTCGTAATATTATATAACACTTATTTTAAAATTTTAAGCGCAAAAAGGCAGTTTTACGAATTATTGTTTTCTTTAATGTAAACGCAGACTTAAGTTTTTCTTATAAAAAGCATATTCGTGTCATGTACTTTAAAGATTATTATTAAAATAGAGAAACAGTGCGCTTTTTGGACATCATTTTTCACTTCTTCATAAACACCTGTGGCAAGTTGATATTTTAAATATCTACCTCGACATTCTTTTATTAAGTTAAACCAGATTTAAACACGACTTTAAGAAGAGAACTTTTCCATGTTTTCTAAATTACATAAATGTACACCCGCTTTCATTTTAAGAGAATGTATATTTTTTATTTCTTTATTTTTCAGCTTCTCCAGAAAATTTAAGTGTTTTTACATGGAATTAAAAAGTATTTAGTGATAGTTGTTTATAAAGGCTTTAATTTGACACAAGTATAACGCAGTGAGTTCTACTGGAACTCAAATTTGTAGCAGTATTTATAGCTACAAATACGCATTTTTCTTACCACTAAATTTGAGAAGTAATTTTTCAATATTTAATTGCCGAAGATCTCCTATTAAATAAGGTAAAAGTTACTATTAAAAATTAGTTGTAACAAAATCGTAAAAGTTGACAGCTGTGCATTATATTTGAGTTGCATTATGTTAAGGTTTATGAAATTTTATTATATAAATATGGGTTATATTCTACAAAAAAACATTATTTTTTCTGTAGTTGTTAGTTATTTTTATCAGATTATATATATATACATATATAATGTAAGGGATTTACAAAATATATCACATTTTAAATATACACCATAATAAATACAAATTAGTCGTTGGGGACCACCGTAATACTTACTCCTCATGGCTATGCATAATATAAAGTATGAAAATAAAACATGTGTAAACTACTTATAAAATGCATTGCAATTCGAATAAAATGGTGACTTGTTGACGTCATAAACTTTAAATGTTCTATTACTGAATTGCGTAAAAGAAACATCCTTATAACTCCAAAAATGTTTATCTTATTAACTAACGGTTTATTGCGTCGGATTAAGCATCTCATTTGCAATTAAAATGTATCTTTGAATTGAAATTTGGGTGAAATACAGGGTCATGAAAAATCGAAGTGAGTTGAAAATATGATTTCAAATATCTCGGCAACTCATTATCCGATCGACTTCATTTTTTATGCAAAATTTATGTTTTTTTTATTGTCTTTTATATTCACTCCTTAAAATAAGCAATTTTGAAAAAAATATATACTTTTTATGGGAACGAATATTTCGAGAGTCCGAAAAAAATAGTTCTGGATAATCCAGGTTACTGAAATTCAATAAGACTCTTCTCATTATTACATACTAAGTGCATACCAAATTTCATGTCTCTATCTCAATTTGTTCGGGAGATAGAGCTTTTACACACACACACTGAGAGACACACAGACACACAGACACACACTCAAAAAGACGGACGTCATTTTTGTTTTATATAAAAATATGTTTTTCGCAATCTCCAGTGTCTAAAACGTGTAAATCCGTCAAAAAAAAAATTTCGATTTTCAAAACGAGTACAAGATTTACCCTACACTACATATGATGGGTAAGTAATATTTAATCTCCAATTTTAATAACTGAAACACTTTCATCACTTGAATACTATTGCATAGAATCACTGTGAGTTTTTAACCCATTCGGGACTACGGGTGCATATATGCACCCTCAAAAAGAGCATACAGAATTTGTTTTAGGCACCAGTAAAAATTAAAAGTAATATTTGCTTTCTCTAATTAGAGCATTTTTGTGATAGTTTACATAAATGTAGCTTTTTTAAAAAAAGTGGTGCCAACCGAATAAAATTTGTGTAAAAGCAACCGGTCCCGAAGGGGTTAAAGCAGGAGTCTTTGTTGGTTGGATACTTCTGTTTAGCTCGGATTGTAAGGTTCTTTTTCCTTTCTTTTGCTACGTTTCTCGAGTTTTTTTACTCTCTATTGCATCAATACCTCCAATAATCATTACCCTAAGGTTTTGTTGGTCGTTCAGGAACTGGTGTTCTAATTCTGAAACTTCCTTTGGAGCTGGACACAAACATTTCTCCTATATTTTTACCGTAATTTCCGGCGTATAAGCCGCAGCTCAAAGAGTCGTTTTTTGACCCAGAAATATTATTTTATAAAATGTAACTTAAAAGATCGCTGTAAATATTTAACTACAATTATTGAATAAAATTTCTGGGTCGAAAAACGACTATTTGAGCTGCGACTTATACGCCGGAAATTACGGTACATTTACAGGAACAAATATAAAAAACTATTTACAATGTCAGACTTGTAATATATAGTCTATAGTAACTGAAGTTTTAAAGCTCTTGTTATTTTTTGTGTTACACCCTGATCATTTTCTTATACTTTCACATCTCTCATGCTGTTTGTAGATGAAACAAGAATGGAAGCCTTATTAAAAAAATTGTTCTAGCTTACGAGCCACTCATATTGTAATTACCCTTTTTTCTGGTCGGTAACATCTTTCAGACTTCAGCTGATTTCTTACCCATTCATGTTACAGTAGCATGTCAATTTTAATAAATAAAACATTGCTAAAACTTATAGCTAGAGGTTGGCCGACTATTGGTACGACAGTAGTTTTACTTGTACATCTAGAATGAGTTCTTTTACGGATGACGGTGAAACAACAAAACCGCACTGAACGCACCACGCACAAAAAACAATTTCGAAATCTATAAATGCACGCACAACGCCCCAACCGCACATACAACACGCAAAAACAGAATGACCGAGAAAGCAAGGTTGAGCGGAGCATGGGTGCCTGAGTAGCGGATAGGGAGGGAGGAGGAAAAATCATGATGGTTTTCCGTGGCACATGTTTCCGAAGTCTCAGGGAAGCTACAGTTACACGACATTGAAACCTCAGTGTAGTATTTGCAATTGTATTTAATCTTATTCGCGCTATTTCAGAACGCTTTTGCTGAAATGTCTGCACTATAAACACAATAATTGAAATTATTCTAAAGGTAAACATATTGAAAATATGACTGGTTGCAAAAAAGGGAGGTTTTCATTACATTTCCCGGATACCTAAACGTTATATTTACGGTGCAAAAAATATTTTATTGACAGATTTCATCTGAAACTGCCAAGATTTGCAATTGAATACTTAATAAAAAAAGTTTAAAATCATCGTTTTGACTAAAAAACTTTCAACTTTAGGAAGATTTCAGAAGACCTAAATATTTTTCAATTCCAACAAAAAATTTTTTGGTAAATATGTGATAATAGTAACAACTTTTTATCAACCTGAAACTTTGAATTAAAAAAATAAAAAAATCGTGATACACTCTAATGAATACGAGCTTGAATTTTCCCAGGTACTGTTGTTAGTATAATGGTGCTATCACACGTACTCTCATATCATAGTCAATATCAGATATTTCATCCGAAACACGTTTTTCAAGAGGAAAACTCGTCCCGTGTGATAGATTGCCTCTCGTAATTTCACCAAGCGCTAACTTCCTGCAGTTTGTATCCTCTACGATAGATATCAGCTCGAAATCCATCAATCAGAGCTCTCAAAAAATTGCAATATGGCTATCGTCAGAAAGGCAACATGGTATGTTTAGCGTGGTCGCAAATATTGAATACAAACATACAGAAGAATAAAGAAAAACGCAATATATTTGGTAACACATGGACCAATTATACACGAAAAGAACTTTAAAAATGTGCAGTTATTTTAAAATTAACCCTTAATCGTCGCGCCTTTTAAGTGTAGGCTACTTTTTCAAAATTTAGATTGCTTGATTACCACCAGTTTTTTTACGTAGAAATGTTCGTTTGATTTAATAGACAGATAAAGTAATGCAAGAATAAATCTAATAACACTATTTTAAAAAACTGGTGGGAATCAAACAATCTGATTATAACAGGCGTAACCAACGTTGCCCGTGAATGTCTCGGGCACGACGATTAAGGGGTTAAAGAATTACGTATGCGCCGATTGTCCCTTCAGAGTTCGTTATTTACAACTGCCGATAAGAACTTTATTTTCTAATTTAAAGTTATTTATTGCGATTATTTTATTTCAATTCCTTATATTAATTGATATATGTTATAATTGTACTGTCGTAGTCACTTGTATACTTCTCAAACTGTACTCGTTTAACTACTTTCTGCTGCTGTATTTGGCGTTATTTCGTACTTGTTGCCAAGTTATGTCGCCAAAGATAAAAATGCAAGCAAACATGCATCAAGGTATTTTATTGCAATACAAATTTTTCTAGCCTCCTTTTAGCATGCAGCGTTCCGAGTCTAAATTTTGTAGTGGAGCGGGGTCAGAAAATTTTCTTATACATTTAAAAAAAAAATTAATAAATGAAAATTTAATCTAGCAGCTGTTTATAGTTAATTATATTTTACCTTTTAATAATTTTCTTTTAAAACAATCTTGATAATCTTTTTTTAAAGATATGCAATTATTATGCAGACATACATATTTATTCGTAGAATGGTGGAATAGTAAAAATCTATTCACGGTTGTCCGGTCATCCAAAGCTGTCTGTTAGATGGCTGGTGTCTTTCTCTCCAACATAGTTTATTAGTGAGAAATTGCAGACTCAGAATCGGCCGGAGGGGCTCAGTGGTTAGAGCAACAGCACGGAACGCTGTGGACCCAGGTCCGATTCCTGACTCTGACAAAGTTTTCACTTCATGTTGGATAATTGTATTTAATGTATATGGGGGAGAATGTCCTTTTCAGTCTATTTTTCCTTTTTAATTATT
The DNA here is from genome assembly GCA_963931845.1 of Maratus michaelseni. Classification (NCBI taxonomy): domain Eukaryota; kingdom Metazoa; phylum Arthropoda; class Arachnida; order Araneae; family Salticidae; genus Maratus; species Maratus michaelseni. Next base: position 189,684,798 of record OZ007599.1, on the reverse strand, counting down.
GAATATCAAACACCCAAAAATTTTGTCTTCCTCCTCCTAGCGGTGTATAAAATTTAAACCTTTATATGTTTTTCAATTTGTTAAGCAAATTGTGCCCTTTTTTTACTTTGTATTAATATTAAATAACGCATATACCGCCACCCCCCTTCAGTTAAAATATTTTGATTCCCTTCAAAAAAAAAAGTACATATTTTCGAACACAAAAATGAATTTTTACGTAAAACTTTCCTAACAGAAATAGATTTCTAGAATTTTCAAATATGCGAACCCAAAATTACAGCTCATTCGGCCAAATAGTTCATAAGTTATGCTTAAAAAAGCACTTGTCTTGTAATCTGTTTTGCGACGATCGAATATTTATTTAACATTAGGAGGTGGAAACACAAAACTTGCGTAATTTCTAAACTACTTTAACGAGTGACTTTCAGTTTGATACACGAAGGTAAAATTTACCGAAATATATGATGTCGAAATTAGGGTTTAGTACTAAAATTTTAGAAGTATGTTACAATTGCTGTACGTAACTTCCTCCTTTCCCCCAGCAAAATTTATGTACAGCATTATTATTAGATGTTATTACTAATATATTGTTACTTGTGACATATTTATACAGTGATTTGCGGTAGAGTTAGTAGAGGGTATAACTTTCCGCACCCCCCCCCCCAGGACTGTACACAATATGTATAAAAATAAAGATTGTGTTTTTGAAACGAAAAATATAAAAAACGTATTTAAACTTTCGAAAAATGATTAAAATCATCAAAACCAAGGAAGAAAACACAGCAAAAGAGTGGGAACTATATCTAAATTCTATTTGTATTTCAATTTTACATTACATTCATTATGTAACATGAATTACATTTAAAATATGTAAAACATACTAATTAAAAATGTCATAATAGTGATATTGGCAAAATAACTAAAACTTAATTTAAAAACTTTCTTTGCGTTAAAGATTTCGGCTTAGTGATAAATTGCGGTTCCAATACATTTGACAAAAAACTAGTTTTAATATACTATTTTTTTCTAAATCACTTAATACTAATAGTTGAGAATTCTAAATATTTACAGGTAATGAAAGACGTAAAGTGAAGATATGGACTCTATGATTTAGAATTTTAATGTTATATTAGCGAGAGTATTGTTTTTATAATCTTGGAATTTTAAGTAAAATGATCACAATATTATATATATAGGACGGATACGAAAAGAAACTTCAATATATAAAATGTTAGTACGCGATAATGCTTCCTGTTTATCTGCACTCTGCACTAAATATTAATACACCTGCTGCAATTACTCGCCAAATGTTAAGCCCTCTCCTTACATTAGCAGATAACTTTCAGTATGGAAAATAGCCCTAGTTGCAGCGTGAAAATGTAGCTCCAAGCAAGCGAGAGGCAATAGCATATAATTCATATCGTATGTTAGTCCGTGTGATAACAGCTATAGCATAAATGAAGAAAATGAACTAAGCACAACGATAATGATCGATCCCAAAATGGAAAGTGGCCAGAACGGTGTAATAAAATACAGGGTGATCAGAAAATGAGTATACATTTGAAAAATTAATAATTCACGGAATAATGTAGGTAGAGAGGTAAAAATTGACACACATGATTGGAATGACATGGGGTTTTATTGTATCCACAAAAAAGTTCATAAAATGGCCGACAAATGGCGCTTCGTGTGATAAGAAAAGCAATAATTAGCATAACAAATTATGACAAAGGAAAGACGATGTTCTTTAGAACGAATGCTCAACATGTCCACCGTCATCCCGCAACAATAGCTGTAGCCGAGGGACAATCTTGTGCACAGCACTGTGCAGCATATCTGTAGTTATGGTGAGATATTGGCGCTGGATGTTATTTTTAGCATGCTTATTGATGTCGGTTGATCACGTCAGATTCCCCATTTTGATAGTAGAGCTTCACTAAAATTGCCAACATTGCCACAACGTCAACATGCTGCGATTGCTGGTGCATCTGATTCTCTATCTCATTACAGCTCCTTTTATACAAGATTCTCAAGCAGAGTCACTGCCGTTAACATCTGACGTTTTGCTGTTCAGTGCCATCTGTGGGCCTTTTTTAAACCTTTTTTGTGTGGTTACAATAAAACCCCATGTCATTCCAAGCATGTGTGTCAATTTTTACCTCTGTACCTACATTATTCTGTGAATTATTAATTTTTCAAATGTATACTCATTTTCTAATCACCCTGTATTTTATTAGCTGAATGAAATGAAAGACCTATCTGCCAACATTTGAGTTCTCTTCAATTCATATGAACTAGAAATTTTATAAAATAAAATAAGTTATTAAATAACCACATACAGACGCAAGAAATATTTTATTATAAATTTTTCTGGTTACAATTATGTTTATTTAATTGGAAAAATTCGGAAACTTTTCAATTATGTCATTACCATACTGGTTAACCCTTAAATGAACGAATTATTCTTTTAGAATTGTGTTTTTTTATACTTATATTAAGGATTAGACACCAGAAAATTTATGATAGACTTTTAACTTAGTGGTTTTGAAGAACTTGATTTATTTATTAAAAGTTAAATAAAAAGTGCTGCAAATTTGATATACATGGTGATTATAATTAAAATTTCAAAACGCACTAAAAAACGAATCACTGATTAGAATGACGTCAAAATTGAACGGCGTATTATTGAAGAAGGGGGAAAGAATATGAACCAAAAAAAGTTCCAAATTTTAGTGACAGATGGCGCTGTAAACGTCAGAAGAAGTAAATTAAAATACCTGGCATGCGCACGGCCATTTCTGGTGTTATAAAAGCGTTGGGTAAACGACGTTTCCTCATTTTGCGTCTCAGACGTTTGCCATAAGTGTCTCAATGAAGGACCGCGCTCTGCTTGTAAAGCTTTATTACAAGAACGGTGATTCTGTACCAGTAGCTCTGCCGAAGTTCAGGACCCTCAAGGGTATGAAAAAAGGCGTTTGACGGATGACTGTCATGGATCTGGTGAAAATGATGAAAAAATTCGAAAATACAGGTTTGTTTGATGTGTAGTCTGATATAGGAAGGAAAATATGTGATTCGGCGGTAGTTGAAGAAGTGGCCACAGCAGTTTAGGAGGAGTCCAGCGGTGGTGTGCAACCCTGCACTGCACTGAGATTGCCTGAAGATTGGACAGGTCTGTGAGCACGGTGCATAACATTCTACGAAACATCCTGCAATGCTATCCGTACAAAATTTGCCATGTGCATGAGTTGTTTTCTTCTGACCTGTCAGCAAGAGAGGGTTTTGCTTTGGAATTTCTTGCTCGCATGGAAGTGGACAATGATTGGCCGTGGAAAATTCTGTGAACAGACGAAGCCTATTTCCATCTGACTGGATATGTCAATACACAGAATTGCCGAATATGGGCAACAGAAAAACCACTCGCAACTAACCCAGTACCCCTTCATCCTGCAAAGGCCACTGTGTGGTGCGGATTTACGGCATCATTTATCGTCAGCCATATTTTTTCGAGGAGACGGGTGCTTTCGGTCCTGTTACCGTTACCGTTAATGGTGAGCGCTATGAGTCTCATTTGCGTAATGACGTCATTCCAGCTCTGCAACAGCGTGGATGTCTGGATAGTATCATTTATATGCAAGATGGCGCTCCACCGCACATTGCAAATCGAGTGAAGAAGTTGTTGAGGCGGCATTTTAGAAATGCTAGAAGTCGTCTTTTCCCTACAGCCTGGCTGGCCCGATCACCTGATTTAATCCGTGAGATTTCTGGATGTGGGGTTATCTGAAAGATGTTGTGTTCAGTACTCCAATTGCCAACGTAGCTGAATTGAAGACACGCATTGCGCAACACATTCTGAACTTGACCTATGTGACACTTCGATCGGTTGTGGAACATGCTGTTTCCCGATTTAGTCTTGTTGCACACAACGGTGGACAGCATATTGAACATGTTTTTCGAAACTTAAAAACCGATTGGATGGATGCTTTTTATGCGGTTTTCGGCCTCAGGACAATTAAAAACCGTTTTTTTCCATCCGATGTGACACGACCTTGCCGTGGTGGATGGGCTTACGTAACTAACAGTATCCTACCTGTACAGTCATGCACACTGAACAGTACAGTTGGTTTATCGTGTAACTTACGCCTTAGCCGTTGTTTTACGATTTGTCATTTGAAGTCGAAATACAGCGCCATATGTCGCTAAAATTTGGAACTATTTTGGCGGGTTCATGTTATTTCCCCCTTCTTCAATAATGCGCCGTTCAGTTTTGGCGTCATTCTAATCAGTGGTTCGTTTTTTAGAGCGTTTTGAAACTTAAACTTTAATTATAATCACCTTGTACTACGCATGTAAGTGTTAAATTAAAGAAGCAACTACAATGTTCCAGTATCTTAATTTCTGGCCTGTAATACACGGATAAAACAATTATGCTTCATACCAGAAATTTTATTTTATGTAATGTAATTTAGTAGATGGCTGAAAATATTTGACTTCACTTATTAAATAAAATGTCTAAAGAAATTGTTGTGTATAGTATGCATTAATAAAGACTGTTTTGGAAAACTTAATGTAGTAATGGTCATCATTTAATAGTTATTTATTTCTCTAAGTTAAAAGTGTTGAAAGCATGAATGCTAAATGATTCATTATTTAAGTATAATACAATATTAAACATTTAAAAAACTGGTAGCAATTAAATCAATAAAATCAAGGTAAACTGGCAGGGATAAAAAGCATTGTCACATTTAGGTACTTTTTGCACCTGATTTAGCTTTTAAGTATTGTAAATGTAACAAAAATGACCTAATTGTAACAATAATATATTTCCCGTATAGCATGCATGGGTGTAGTGACGTCACTGTAACGTCATTGCAAGTCACGTATGTCACGTCACATCTGTGATCAAAGTTCCACCACTCTGTGCGTCACACTGGGACCAAAATGTGAACGTCTTGGAGATCGTAAGAAAACTTAAAAGAAACTTTAAAACATCTTATAACATCAATAAAATTACTTTTACACATCTTTGAATTTTTTGTGACGTTGAACTGACGTCACTGTAAGTCACAGAATTTACTGTACACTGTAAGTCACAAAGGTCACACCTTTGACCAAAATGTCAGCACTTTGTGCCATCCCAATTTGAGCAAGAGGTGAATTTGAAAAAAAAACTTGTTAACGCAAAAAATAAAGGAAATGAAGGAATAAACTTTTTTAAATCTCATAAAATGTAGACTTGAATCATGTTATATATCTGAATCTCTCATATTGTGTCTGACTGTTTAAACAAAAATATTTACAAAATAAGATAATGAATAATAAGTATATATATATATATATATATATATATATATATATATATATATATATAGAGAGAGAGAGAGAGAGAGAGAGAGAGATAGATAGATAGATAGATATTATGACGGTTAGATATTAAACATGCAAAAATCCTTAAATATAAACATAATAACTTAGATAAGTTGTTGGGGAAAGTTATTCATAAATAGAGCTCCCATTGTGGTAAAATTGTTAGCAATTTAAAAGTGTATTAGCATTTTAAACACAAGCATTCTGTTATTTTTCACAGCCGCATGAAACGCATTTGATAATCTGTTCGGTTCTTAATTAAATTCATTGCAATTTAAATAAAATATATTGATATTTAGTAAATTCATTTATAAGCCAGTATTGATATTATATAGAAATTATTATATAAAGGCTACGGATTAAATCAATTTTTATTTATATTTTTTGTTTACTTTGTACTGACAGTGAGCGAATGCAATTTATTAAAAATATTTAAACATACAAATTATCATACGTTTTTTCCTAAGAAATTTAATAGAAGACCGTATTAAATGCAAAATTCTCTCACATAAAAATAGAATATTAAAACATCATTATAACTTAATTTGTCGCTTATCTAAATTACAAAACATTTAAAATATCATGATTTAAGTTCGTTTCTTTATATTTTATTTTACTAAAGCAGATGTTATTCTGTGACAGGAAGTCCCCTTTGGAGCGCAGAAGTTCAATGCGCATATTTCAATCAGACGATATTTTTTATTCTTTGCAAGCCGAATGTTTTGTTCTTTTAATGTTTTTCGGAATTAACATCATGTAGCGGCATTTTAAATATTTTATTAGAACAAAATTATTTACGTGTCTAGCAGGGTATGTTCTTAGGTCTGTGTGATATTTGATCTTGAGTTCTAGGAACACATCTCTGCTGGTACACTTTTATTGTGATTGGGTTGTGTTGGGTTGATTATTGACGGCCAATTATCTACACTAGGGATATAGGCCCGGGGAGAGTGTCCTTCGTGGGGGTCTTTCTAAGGGAACCTAACCCGTATTTACGCATGGATAAATCCACTGCTCGAAGAAAACCACGAAAACTCCGAACAATTAGGCCGACGGGCGCGAACTTTATTGTGATTGGAATTCTAGGAATTTACAGTCGCCATTTGCATAGGTATGAGACTTAAACAGACCAGCTACAATTAAATAATAACAATGGATCAGCATTCACTCGGGATTTCAGCACATGGTGTCCTTGCCATGATATCGGTATGTTGTTTTTGCATTATAGTTTAATTTTTTTGGTAATAGTGTGTTTAATAGTGTATTTTTTTAAAGGTTACAATGCTTAATTCTTCTATTCAAATTTAAAAAAAAGATAATAATTGTTAAATTTTTTCTTTAATTTTTTTAATTGTTATTTATATGTAGTTTGGGTGTTTGATCGTTTTAATCTAATTATTAACAATATACTTTTTAAACGTAGTTTTATTAATAATAAAGATGAAATTTGAATTTAAAATATTTTGCGTTTTTTGGTTCAATTTTCATAGTATTCATCTCAAGAAAAAGAATTATAACTTAAAACTATCAATATTTGTTTTTGTTTAAAAATAATTCTGATACATTTGCAACAATTGTGATAATAATAACTGTTTGCATTAAATTTTCATAGTTATTCACATAAAAATTTATAATTTAAAACTGTTAATATGTGATTTTTTTAAATATTTTCCTGATAAATTTGTAATAATTTGTCACAACTGAGCACGTTAATTGATATTTAATTCTTGCATTTCATACACTATCTGAAAACAAGATAAAGACAAATTGTCAAATTGATTCTAAGCGTGTAATGAAATATTAGTAAAAAATATAATAAAATGTGTTTATGATTTTAATTTTTATACTTTATTTACATCGAAATGGGATTTAATGCTTGATATAATGGTCATTATTTTTATAATATTTAACAATAAATGTCCCTATCTATATTTTACATGGTTTCCTAATGTATATGTTTTACAATACTTATTTAAAAATATATACTTATATTTTCATTAATTAAATAATTTAACCACATATAGCAAATATGGCAAAGCGTGCATTAACAGGAAAATAGTGTTAATTATTGTTAAAATTTTTTCGTTTAAATATTGAAAATGGAAGTACAAGGCAATTTAAAAGGTTGTTGTTTACTTGCATAATCGAATTTCATATTATTGAAATACTTATTTTTATTAACATTTTCAATTCATCCATATCTACATTTTTATATTCAATATTTGTTTTTACATTTGTAATTTCACTTGTTTAACTCTACATTAGCTGATTTGCCAAACCGATGAAAAATTCTAATTGAGAGCCGAATTGCACATAAAGAAAAATTGTAGCCGATAGGATACGGGTCATATTTAGATTTGATGAAATCTTGTTATCCGACCTACACGAAATTCTAATCCAGTGTTAGATTCAGGGGGTGGCCCGGGAAGGACATCGATCCCGGAAGATTTGATATTTTATGTTTTTAATGGTTAAAAATTGCAATTTACTTTACGGAACTCTAAAATGTGTCTCCCAGAGCCACAGAAATCCTTTCCGGAGAAAAGTGTCTGAATTCAACACTGTTCTAATCTGTCTCTGACATTAGTAGAAAATTTACAGCCAACCCTGTGCTGTTGGGTTCTGGTAAAATCTGGTTACCCGGAATTTGGAGTGAAAAAGGAAAGAATAATAATGTCGATTCGACTAGAGTCCTATATCGGATCGGATAATTTTTTTTTACCCGCATCCGACCTGATAGAATTTGTGTCGCGTCTGATTGGTGATAGTTGTTTTTGTTGTCGCGTGGTTTCAATTTGGTTGACTATAATGTTTTTTGATTGAAAATTTATTCTTTCAGCTCGGGTTCTTTTTAACATTATTTCTTTAAGACAATAATATTGTTTCAGATGAAAAACTATATTTTATTAGGAATGAGTCTTTATATGTGTTAATTTTTCTATCTGAACGATAAAATTAACATGAAAAATATAATTATACATAATTTTTTTATAATTGTATCAAGTTGTAGATCTATTTTCTTTGATTTCGGGTTTCGGATCCGGATGGGTGCCGATTAAATCATTTATCATATTCGGTCGGGTTGTGGGCCTACAGATTTTGTTTTTGTTGGGTTAGGGTGAGAATGCGGGTTAAATCAAACGACAATTTCAGACAACCAACATTCATGTTCGAGTAGACATTCAATCATGTTCAAGAAGTATATAACCGGATTCGTGCATGACTCTAGATCCGAGCCGACATCAGAAATTGTGTCGTAATAATACCCGAAAATAAAATAATACCCGACCCGGGTCAGATCGGGTTCACGAAAATCAGGTCACCTGACCACTAATCCAAATCTGTTCTGTAGCCAAACACATCCAAAAAGATCGATCATGACTTTCTGGATTGGATTCGGGTAAAATCTCTTCACTCGTCCCAGTGCAGTGTCGTCACAAACGTCACATACTTGTAACATAAAAAAATGTCGTTCCGAAGAACCCGGATCAGATTCGGGTAAAATCTGGTCACCCTATCCGATGCAGATTTGTCAAATTTTTCACATTGAAGTCGCACGGTCACTTCACAAAGTAGTCACATTTTGAGGTCAAAGAAAGCCTTCAAAACGGCCATAACGAGTTCACATTTAGGTCACTTGACGTCACGACGACGGTCACAAAGTCACAGTGTGACGTTTTTGTGAAGTCACCGTGACGTCACAATGCCTTACGGGTTTTGTTCAGATTAAAGATACTATTACAATTACTACAAAACCAAACAGTTCTGTGCTTAAAAGCCTAATAATCTGTCATTTTTTTATTGACCTTTTATAATTGACAAAATTCAAAATATATCCTAAATCTAAATGTTACACATTTATGAGACATAGCATCGCAGTTAGGCGCAGTGTATTTATATGAAAGTATTTCTATAATAAACAATGCATATTTTTAAAACTAATTTCATAGTTTAGCAATTTAATAAATAGTTTTACAATTAAATTATTTGTTTTAATAAAATTACTTTAAACATTTATATGAAAATGCAAAATTTTTAATTTATACGAAACTTTAAACTAATTAAATAAATAAACATTTCTCTCCATTTCACGATTTTTTAAAACACTTTCATCATATATAGGAAAACGAAGCTTCCAACATATGAAAATACTTTCAATTAATATTTAAGTTTTGTTAAGCTAAGCATATTAAAAAATAATTATATCAACAATAAATATGCAAGTTACAGAAAAATTTTACAAAACAAATAAATTGACATTTAAAATATTATCATTACATTTCTCTGGGGACAACTATTAAATTTGTTATAAATATTTAACATTAAACGTTTATTGAGAAGTTAAATAAAAAGTATGTATTTAGAATAAAATTATGATGGTTTAAACTATTTGACAAAATAAAAATTACATTAAGCTTATATACATTTAAAATATTACCATTACTTTTCTCTTGAGGTAAACCCATACTTAATACTCTAATAAAATATATCATTTTTAATATTAAGCTACAAAGACTTTAATCTATACTAACATTATAAAGGAGCAATTCTTGTTTGTTTGTTTGTAGGGGGTAATCTCTGGAACTACCGAACCGATTTCAAAAGTGATGGTGGAAAATTGATGGTGACAACCCCTGCTCCAACATAGGCTATATTTTATGTCGGTGCCACTAACCCCAGGGGGTGCAGGAGCAAAAAACGTTCTAAAATTGCGATTTTTCAGTTATCACACTGGCTGTCAAGCCCTGAGAGCTTGGCAGCCGGTTCTGTATGTATGTATGTACGTACGTAATGCGATAACTCTTCATAGAAATATCCGTTTTCCTTCAAATTTTGTTTATAGGTTCACTGTGTTAAGGCGCTTCCCTGATTAGTTTTCGGGATTGATTGGTTAAGTATAAAAGGGGGGGAACAAGGGGCTAATTCCCCCCCCTTAATTTATATAAATGGGTTTTTCATGCAGAGTTATTCCGTTTTCCTTCAAATTTTGTTTATAGGTTCACTGAGTTAAGGCGCTTCCCTGATTAGTTTTCGGGATTGATTGGTCAAGTATAAAGGGGGGAAACAAGGGTCTAATTCCCCCCCCCTTAATTTATATAAATGGGTTTTTCATGCAGAATTATTCCGTTTCCCTTCAAATTTTTTTCATAGGTTCACTGAGTTAAGGCGCTTCCCTGATTAGTTTACGGGTTTGATTAGTTAAGTATAAAGGGGGGGCTAATCCCCCCCTTAATTTATATTAATGGGTTTTTCATGCAGAATTATTCCGTTTTCCTTCAAATTCTGTTTATAGGTTCATTGGGTTAAGACGCTTCCCTGATTACTTTTCGTGATTTATTGCTTAAATATAAAGGGGGGAACGGGGGGATAATCCCCCCCCCTTAATTTATTTAAATGGGTTTTTCATGCAGAATTATTCCGTTTTCCTTCAAATTTTGTTTATAGGGTGACTGTGTTAAGGCGCTTCCCTGATTAGTTTTCGGGATTGACTGGTTAAGTATAAAGGGGGGGGAACTGGGGGATAATCCCCCCTTAATTTATATAAATGGGTTTTTCATGCAGAATTATTCTATTTGCTTCAAAATTTGTTTATAGGTTCATTGGGTTAAGACGCTTCCCTGATTAGTTTTCGGGATTGACTGATTAAATATAAAGGGGGGAACGGGGGCTAATACCCCCCTTAATTTATGTAAATGGGTTTTTCATGCAGAATTATCCCATTTCCTTCAAATTTCATTTATAGGTTCACTGTGTTAAGGGGCATCCCTGATTAGTTTTCGGGATTGATTGGTTAAGTATGAAGGGGGGAACAAGGGACTAATTTCCCCTTATCTATACTAATATATAAAGTAATAAAGATTGTTTGTTTGTTTGTTTGTTTGTTTGTAGAGGGTAATCTCTGGAACCACTGAAGCGATTTTAAAAGTGATGGTGGCAAATTAATGGTGACAATCCATGCTCCAACATAGGCTATATTTTTTGTCGGTGCCACCACCCCCAGGGGGGTGCAGGAGCGAAAAACGTTCTAAAATTTCGATTTTTTGTATACTGAAGGAGATAGAAGCATCAAATTTGGTATGGTAGTTACTTATAACATGTAAATGCTCTCTAAGAACAAATTATAAAAACATTCGAAATTTAAAAGGGTGAGATGAGGAAGAAGCGTTGTAAAAACATTCTAAATTACAATTTCTATGGAATCTCTGAAACTACAGAACCGATTTCAAAAGTGATGGTGGCAAATGGATGGTGACAGTCCCTGCTCCAACATATGCTAAATTTTATGTCAGTGCTACTACCCACAGAGGGTGCAGGCGCGAAAAACATTCCAAAATTATGATATTTTCAATACTGAAGGAGTTAGGAACTTGACATTTTGTACGGTCGTTACTTACACGATTTAAATGCTCTATAAGAACAAAGTCTAAAAAAATTCGAAATTTAAAAGGCTGAAATAAGCAAAACATTTTCTAAAAACATTCTAAATTACAATTTCTATGGAATCTCTGGAACTACTAAAGCGATTTCAAAAGTGATGGTGGCAAATGGATGGTGACAATCCCTGCTCCAACATAGGCTATATTTTATGTCGGTGCCACTACCCCGAGGGGGGTGCAGAAGCGAAAAACTTTCTAAAATTGCGATTTTTGCGATGCTGAAGGAGCTAGAAACTTGAAGTTCGGCATGATTGTTATTTATAAGATCTAAATGCGCTCTAAGAACAAATTCTAAAGAAAAATGATCTAATGATTCTGCGATTTTTCAACTATTGAATTTCTAAAATTACCAAATTTCACCATAGAGTACCATAGCGAAAAGTTCACGCGTAAAAAGATAATGATAAGGGCGACGTGTCCTGACGTGTATATTGGCTATAGCACGAGTCACAAATTATAGTATCCTTATTATTCTGTTAAAATATAAAAGTGAATTATGAAATGTCAATATTTTGTTTGATTAAAGGTTCGTTAAGAGAAATTGACCAGCGTAGCGGGCGTAGCTTGCTAGTTTCAATATATAAAGTTATCTTTAAAAAAAATTAACACAAATTTATTTCCGAGGATTTAGATCAAACAAGTTCATTAAACAAATTTCTAAGTAAAAAAAAAATAATTTAATTTGCGTTCATTATAAATATTTCCCTATAAAATTGATTGAAAAGATAAAAAATAATATTTTAATCCTTTCAGGAGGAAAAGTTCGTCTGTTCCTAAAATGTTGAAATGATTGACTTACACCAGAAATTACTAACACACTTATTCGAAAATAAGTAGACTTTTTTTCTTCACGTATTTAATAAAAGCTAATTTTCACGTATATAATAAAAGCCAATTTCAAAATTCTGGTGCAATTGTAGCATTTGAGAATGTAATTAACTGGTAAAAATAATATAACATCACTCATCAATGTGTTAATGAATTTAAAATAAAATTACTATATTCAGTCATAGCTGCCAGCTTTTATGCATTTTTCTGACCGCTATTTTTTTTATATTAATCTTCCCCTTATCTAATCCCTGAAATTCGGCAATTAAATAAGGCGAATTTTACTTTGACAAAATAGTTGTACGGTAAAAGCGTACAATTTGGCAGCTATGCTTTTAATGTTTTAAAGTATTCTGCAAAATAAAGAATGCACATAGCTCTTACAGATTTAAAACGTTAACATTACATTTCTCTGTAGGTAAAGCTATAGTTATATAGTTATATAACTATAGCTGTATAGTTATATAACTATAGCTATATAATTATACTATACTATACTATACTATATAGTTATCGTTATTTAGTTACCGATATTATAACATATAGGAAAAATTATTGCTTTTTGAATACTAAAAATAAGTAATAATAAACCAGCATCTCGTTGCATTTTGCATACATTCTACTTGCGGTAACATCAATATTTATCTTCTAGAAACTTTTTGAATTTAAAAAACTTAAATTTTTAATAAAACATTTTATGTACCAGTAAATAATATAAATGACTTACTGGAGTATTTAACGTGCTAATAATTTTCTAGGCCGTGTATAATCCCTATTCCCCCCCCCCCGCAAAAATAGATTGAATACGCTTTCGCATTCTATATGTTGAACATAATTAGTGGTAAAACACACTCGAATTTGGATAGGCTCAATAAACCCGGAAAATATTGATAAGTTATGTTGTTGCATCCAGAAGGTACTTCATTAATCTGTCTGCGAAATTCATCAGATAAGCGACTGCTACAGATAACGAATTTAGACATATTTAAGACTTTCGCTACCAAGGGCACAGACGCGGCGTTGTTTGATCATTCATATGATATTCCATTTTTAATCCAAAATTACGAATTCGCAAAGGAGATTTTGAAGGAACTTTTTTTTTTATTTTGTGTAATCAACAAATATCTATCAATAAAAAAATAAATATTGCTATTAGTATTTTCTGGTGTGAATTTGCTATTTCTGAATAAAATAAAATTCCGGGAATTCTAACCCGGTAATAAACATGTTAAATTGCTAGAAAACTTTTCACTGGAAAAGATTAAAAGATAACGTGGTGCGTTATTTGATGAATTTTGAAGAGTGCGGTGGTACAGCGAGTACATTACGATGAATTCATATTACTAGGGTTGTTTGTTTGGTTCGTGAATTAAACACAGACAAATTACGATAAGAAAATTAAAACTGATTCTGTAGCCCAGAAGGAGCATAGAAAGGTTCGAAACTGCATGCAGTAAACTCTGTCTAAGGTGCAATCAACAGACACTGAGAAGGGATGCGTTCCAAATCATCTGATTCCATCAACTACCGCACTATATATAGATATTTATCTATAACTGCGGGATGTTTGATCTGGGTAAAATCACTGATTTTCCTCTAGTGTAATTGACATTTTAATAATAATAACAATAATAATAATCAGTATATGTAACAATAATTATCTTAATTTAAATAATTGTATAATATTTACAAATATTCTTTAAATATGAACTATAATCATGGTGTGTATAATTTTGACCAAATGTGTTAAATAATCTTTCGTTCAGTTCAATTGCAGAAAAAATATTACTCATTATCCCATTAAAGAATGCAGTTACAACTTATGTGACTTAAATGTTAGATAGGAATGTCTTAATCAGATATAGTGGGTGAAAATCCTTGGAAATTCCATGGATTGTACGCAACTTGAGTATAGTACAATATTCCTATTTAATTTCAATGCAGAAATAACTATTAACGTTTTGATTACGGCGCTGGTACACCATATGTCCCAGCGACTATATTTTTTATCCTGTATGTACCAGTTTTTCAAAAATAGTCTCTGCCATACAGTTACGCTAGGATATTTTAAAGAGACATCTACCGGAAAGATTTTTTTTTTTTGTAAATTCAGCTTATATTGATTATAAAAACACTTGTTCATCCTAGTCCGTAATCAAATGGTTAAGATTGAGATGCGAATCATAAATTCGAACGAAAGTGCCTTACATTTCAGAATAAATTAATCAGAATACCACTACAATTTACAAAAAAAAAAAAAAAAAAAAAAAAAAAAAAAAAAAAAAAAGACTGCGTAATAGGAATGTATGCTTGTGCTATAAATATTGTGTTAGTTTATACTTAGGCTACCATGTCCTATCACCAGTGGTTTCTTAGAAAAAGCACCTATAAATAGATTTGATTTCTCTGGATGTATAAATCTCCCTTGATTTAAAAAATTATCAATAAGATATTAATAGTTTGGAGTTGTAATTATCCAAGTGAGGTGAGAAAGTATCCAAGCAAGAATTTGAAAGAGGGATATTTGTCAGAAGCTGAAAAGCTCTACGAACTGAACTATCCTGGAAAAATCCGGCGGGCACAATTCACTCAGACAACCTTTTGATAATGACCTATTCTGTATCTGAAACATCTCAACAGAATAAATCACAGGTTCTGGAACTTCAAGTAAACGTTGGATATGTAATTACACTTAATTAAATTTAAGAGATTTAATGTAATTGGTAAATAAATCATACGATGTTTAATTTTCCAACTTAGTGAAACAGTGTAAGGCCAGGAATTGAACCAGTGACTTTTGGCTAAAGCTGACAGCTCTCTAACAACTTAGCTATCCTGTGCAAATCTGGCGGACACAATTCACTCAGACAACATTTTGATAATGACATCAGGTGTGTTATCTGAAACAGCTCAACAGAATAAATCGCAACTACTGGAACTCCAACTAAACGTTGGATTCGTAATTATACTTCAGAAATTTTAACACAATTATTCTAAATGAAGAACAAATCATACGATTTGCTGTTTCGATTTGAGCCAAGATATAATCATCTAAAAGGTTGTCTGCGTGAATTATATTCGACAGATTAGTCCAGTTCGCCAGATTAGTTCGTTTTAAATATACTAGGGCATCCAACTCGGGCTTCCCGGGTTAAAGAATATATGTGAAAACCATTTTTTATTTTGGTTATTGAAATCTAATAGATTTTTTACATTTAATGATTTTTGTTAGATTGCCCGTTAACAACACCAGAGAAATCACTAAAAATTTCGTTATCTACAGCAGTTTTTGTTTTTAATTCTGATAATTTCAACAGTTTTAAACGTTTATTTCGATTACATGCTTGTTAAATCTGTGTTTTATTTATACTATTTTACTTATTCCTTAATGAAGCTGTAATTTCGTTATTGTTTTTCATTGCTGGAGACAAATGCTGAACTTTTTATAGTTAAAGTGCAAACAGATTAATATTTTGTAATCGTCTGCAAACGATATAGATAAAAAAAAATCATGCTTGAAATTTAATTTAAATGCTGTAATAACTCAGTCAAATAAGATACAGTTTTCAAACTGATTGCATTTGAAAGTAGATTTTTTCCCCTATATAACTGTGTAAAAATTAAAAATGTGCGATGGTTAGAAATTTAAAAAAAAATGCAGTAGCGAAAATCGCAAAACCGAAATTCCGTCGTCAAGAGTTGCCATACGTAAAATGACGTAAGCGTTACGCAAGGGCAAGTTTGTCCTTTATAATATAGATAAAGGATTTTGTGCATTTTTCTTGATTATAAAGATGTAAAAAGATAGACTGCATACGAAGCTACTTATATAAGATACACTGCACTGTAAAAAAAACTCGGAAACGTTACTCTATCTGGTGGGGCAGCAATGTGGCCCATCGGTTCTGTTATGTTTCCGCATATTTCGGTCAGGTATTCGTAAAAGTTTCCGCATATTTCGGTCAGATATTCAGAAATGTTTCTGTATATTTTGGAAACATTTACGTGCATTTCAGAAACGTTTCTTTATATTTCAGTCAGATATTCAGTAACGATTCGGCATATATCGGAAATGTCTTTGTATACATAGGAAAGGTTTCTGTATACATAAGAATTGTTTTTGTATACATCGGAAATGTTTCTGTGTGCTTCTGTTTTATAACTTCTTTTATTTGAGAGAACAATATACTTTCAAAAAATTAATAATACGTTCGCTCGAGGAGAAACCCCACTCCACATCATCGTGGTTGGGTTTTCTGCAAAGTTCGATGAGCGAACTCGCTAATCATACTATAAAAATGATCCTATGAAGCATGATCTTGTAGACAAATTATACTCTAGAATTAGCAATATTATAAACTTTCTGTAATTTCTGGTGTGAGACATATTTTTTTCTGAACTCGTTTTATTATTCACCTTTTATTATTAGATATTTATGCAGGCGAAATAAACTTTGGAAAAACTTAACTCTATGACAAATACTTCTGTCATTTTAAAATAACTCCAAATTTGAGAGTATGTCCTTCTACTGAAGAGAGGCTTCCAAATTTTCCTTTGTAGGAACAGAGTTGAGTCGTTTGGAAACTTCTTTAGTTTACCTACTACAAGTTTACAAGTACAACAAGTTTAGAAGTTGTTGTATACACAGTTAAATAACTCGTTAGATAGTTTCTTTATATTCTTGTTCCATGAATCTATAATAAATATTAGATATTTGATTGATGAATAATAATGTAGTACTTGTATTAATGAAGTACAGATAGTACCGTATATACGTCTTTAACATCTTTTCGTTTTGAGATGGGTTCCGTTTCATAACTTTTCTAATGATGAAATGTATCGTTTATATGACAGAACAAATTCCTAATTTCACTTATACTATACGTTTTTCACTCAGTTTTTATGAATCAGATATTTGTAAATAAATAACGTTGAAAATTTGATTTATGGATCTATAAATAATTTTTATTTTAAATGCAGCCTCATGAGTTCCATCCTCTAAATTGATACTCAATGAAAATATTTAATTTCCCTATACTTATAAATAGATAGATTTTAGTAATACCTTTCAAATTTTTTTTAAAAATCTTGTAAATAGTTATACTATTCGAAAATATTTTATATCTGTGGTAATTGTTTTATTTTCACGAATTGTATACTTATAAATAGATATATTGATAAAAATGTTTTGTCTGTTTGTAAATATTTTTAATATAGTGTTTTACAACTATCATGCTTCTAAATATGTTCATTTAAAGGTATTATTTTATTCATATAACTTGAGAAGTGCTGAGATAACCTGAGAAAATAAATATATTTTTATAAGTATACAGTTCATAAAATAAAATAATTATTTACAGATACGAAATCTTTTGACATAATATCTATACTTACAAGATTAAAAAATATATTTATTTAAAGGTATTAAAAATAATACATCTATTTTGGGAAATAAAGCATTTTCATAATGCATATGTATCTGTTTACAGCATTGAATTCACGAGACTGGATTTAAAAAAAGAATTATTTATAGATTTATAAATCAAATTTTCAATTATATTTATTTATAAATATCTGACTCACAAAAAAGGAAGGAAAAACGTATAGTATAAGTGAAATTAGGAATTTGTTCTGTCATAAAACGATACATTTCATCATTAGAAAAGTTATGAAACGGAACCGATCTCAAAACGAAAAGATGTTAAATACGTATATACGGTGCTATCTGTTTTTCATTAATACTAGTACTACATTATTATTCATCAAGAAATATCTAATATTTATTATAGATTCATGAAACAAGATTATAAGGAAACTATCGAACGAGTTATTTAACTTTGTGTATACAACAAAATATTAACTGCAAATGTAATATTAATATGCAATAAAATAGAATCTGATAATATTAATTTTTTTTAAAAAGCATATTGTGCTCTCAAATAAAAGAAATTATAAAACAGAATACTTACAGCTCATATAAATACGTTGCATCTGCATCTGTTTGAAGCTGTCTTTCCTCTCAAGAACAATAGAAATCACGCGATAATGACATGTGCAATAGGTCGGAGTAGATGAGCATGCGCAAATATTACTTCATTTCGAATTCCATTTTAAAACTTTACACGGAATGAGTGTAACATTTCCGAATTTTTCAGCAACCATCATTTTACACTACCTATTCAACAACATTTCCGGTATGGAATGTAACGTTTCTGATTTCTTCAGAATAATTCACCGCGTTGAATATGTTTCTGAAAATACGTGTAACGATTCCGAAATAACAAGTAACTGAGGAGAACACAAAGTTTACTATAAATTTCCGGAAACCTTTCAACCTTGTGCCAAAACGCTTTTGAGTTTTTTTACAGTGTGGGGTACTAACGTATATCACAATTGGATAATACAGATGATGTGAATTTTTTGCAAAAAAGTGGGCCAAAACTTTGCAGTTTCTTCTATATATTTCTGTACATCGACTTAACACATAAAATCAATGTACATGCTCTGCATAGAATTTTATAGGTGTATGGCACCACCATTTTAGATAAAAAATTTTCCCGCTTTTTAACACCTAAGCATTTTTCCTCGTACGGAAAAAGTGGTGTATTCCACATATTTTTAGATCAGTGTGTCAGAAAAAAAAGAAAAGGAATGAAGGGGAAAAAATATTTTGCGGTTAATCTGACAAAATGTGATATTTTTCTGCTGTTAAGTAACGCGGGACATTTTAATTGGAAACTTTAGTCATGTAAAATAAAGTATTTGAAAAACAATGACCAAGAAACAAATATATAAATGGAATTTCTGCAATGTTAAATTTAACAAGATAAAAATAATTTACTTAAAACAACGCTAAATAAAGCAATACAAAAAATTGGACAGTTTCTATTTAGAAAGAAGTTTGAAGTTTTTAACCACTAAAAAACTTTATAAACTATCAAGAAGTTTATAATCTTTAAATGACAGTTTCAAGAGTTTTTTTCTCTTCATACAATTTAAAAAATCGAATGAGAGAATGACATTAATCAAGAAATGCTCTGAGGTGAGGTTATTTAAACTATGACTTAGGTGATTAATTAGCACATGGAGCTATCCTTTAACAAGCTTTTGGATTTTTTTCGCTAAATAATCGAATAATGTTGTTCTGTGTGTTAGAAAACAGTCATGCGAAAATTTATCGAGTTTTAATCCATCATTTTAACATTTTATACTGAAGAAAGAATGCATTTTCAATAATATATTCAATCTGGAATGTCTGATTGATTTTAAGCATTGAGCAGTCTAGTTTTAGGACTACTATTTTAGTGACTAACAATATATTTAAATCTGTGACTCTTTATGAACTTGTAATTTATTTAATAATATTGTGGATAGTTTACATAGTTGCCAACTTCCCGATTTTTGAATTCCAATTATTTCTATGAAAGTTTTACTTTTATTTAATCATAAGAGTTCATATAAACTGTTCCGATGATTAAAAAATCGAAATGTTGGAAACTATGAGTTTAGGATAATAGTACCACTACGTGATCTGCAGGTCACAAAGATACCACATTTTTAGAATAGTAATCTTCACCTAAATGAATACCTAAAACTTCTGTCATTAAACAAGACGGACTTTGCTTTTTAAATGTAGTGATGTGAGAGTACTTTTTGCAAAACGCAGTGAGTATCACAGGTTTAGGAGATATGATTTATTTACTGAAGCTTGCATTTTCCTTAGGTACCGTAATTTCCGGCCAATAATCCGTTGAACAAACAATTATATTTAGACCCAGAAATTTCATTTAATAATTGAAGTCAAATATTTACAACGATCTAGTAACTTACATTATAAAAAATAAAATTTCTGGGTTAAAACATAATTGTTTGATCCGGGTATTATAAGTAATTACGGTAATTCCACGCGGGTGAAGCCGATTTTACAAAAAAACAAAATAAAGTAAACAATAAATAGAAAACACACTGCCCCATGACGACGGAAAATGGTTAGTAGTTAGAGTCGTTTCATTTAATTTTTTAGAAAAAAAAAACGACAAATATTTAAATTTAAAACATTCGTTATATTTTTAATTACTTTTTCATAGTACGATTTTAGTTAATGTATATTGCAGAGTATAATATATTTGTTCTTGTATTTTCTTTTACGTATAAATTATGATTGTTCCAAATTCCATTTTTTGCTACAATTCTCTGAAGAATTTTACTCAAATACGAAACTTTAAAACACTGTTGTGTAATAGACGGAAGAAACGTCTCTTTCATATAAAACATTCAAGTTCTATATATCTGTCTGCACAAATCTATTGCCGACTATAAGAATTTTCCAAAGAAACATTAGTTGTTTGTTGAAAAACTGTTACTTTAGGTTAAAAAATAATTAATAGTTTAATCGTTGTTCTAAACTTTAATATTTTAACTGTTTTTTACAATCTTAGAACAACGTTACCATCGACAGATGTAAGTATAAGGTAAACGATTTTCATATAACTTTTTTTTTAACTTTTTTGAAGATCTTTAAAGCAATATTTTGTGATTAATATATTTATTACATGTGCTGCATTTTACACGTGTAAATATAGGCACCGGCTAAATGAAAGCAAAGGAGTTAAATCAGACAAATTTCACAATTAATTAAAAAAAAATATATTTCCCAATCACACAGATTAAATAGCACAAAAAATACGCTTTAATACCAGGGGTAGAAGTATGCCTTATTCATTATTTCGCCAGCCCACCAGTGGCTGGGAGGTTCTGCTCTCAATGCTGGTAGACGGGAGGTGCTAGGTTCAAACTCCTGTCGCGCTCGTCGACCTAACCGTTCGGAGTTTTCCGTGGTTTTCTTCGAACCTTGCCGTAAATACGGGGTATGATCTCTTAAAATTAACCCACGGAAAGCACTCCCTCCTAGAGCCTATATCCGCAGAGCTATAACTTTTTATGAAAAAGTAATTTCACCTTATTTAATGACAAAATTTCTCATTAAATAAGGAGAATATTAACAAATATGGAAAACGTTATCCCGCCCACGGGCGGTACTTTTGCATTTTATGTATTACATTATTTCTTAATTCGTATTTTTACAATTAGAGTACTAAGCAGGTAAATACTTTGATTTTGAACAATACAATTTTTATAAACATTCATTTATAATATGAACACGAAAAGAGAAATTTGTTATGTTATATAATGAAGTATGCTAGAGTAACGCCCAGAGCGGAGCTTCCTCTTTAAAATATTAATACTAACTGCTAAAGATGAGTTATTTTTTAAAAATTCTGTTGGTTGAATATTCTATTTGAAAAAATAGGGAATATCACTATTCTAAACTATTCTATTGCCGGGGAAAGTTTAACTATTAATGTTGATACGTATTAAACATTTCTGGAACAATGACACTCACAACTCTACTCGCGGGTATATTAAAATAAAGAACACTTAAGCACATAAAATGTAAAAGTACCGCCCATGTTCGGAATCACGTATATCCATATTTGTTAATATTCTCCTTATTTAATGAGAAATTTTGTCATTAAATGAGGTGAAAATTTCTATTCATAAAAAGTGATAGCTCTGTGGTACGCGAGTAGCGTTGGGATCTTCCGCGTGTAATAAAAAATGTACCAATAATATTAAACATTTCGTACGTATGCTTGAATTTAAATACCACGAAATTATAAAATAATTGTTTATCTTGTTTAATCACAAGAATATAAAATTGAATAAGACAAAGATTTCAGAAAGAAAATACTGGTACACCAAAGTAACCATCGTAAGAAACCTGAGAGACATACCATAAAATTTAAATACAAAATAATTTTAACGCGTATCTACTTTATAAATTACAAGACTCATAAAAACTCTTTTGAAAAGTTTGCCGTCTTTGCGATTTCAACGCTATTAATATTAAATACAATATATATATATATATATATATATATATATATATATATATATACAAGGTTATTCTAAATGATGGACCCATTTTCAAAAAATTGTATTTATTAAAGCACAAATCCAAAATGAACAATCTTTATACCAATGAAAAAAGGAAGTTTCAGAGTTTTTTTTAACCCTTTCCGGCACAGACAAATTTTGTTCGTAAAATTCGAAATTACTGACTGACACCGGAATTTACAAACGACTTTTTTAGAAAATAAGAAATCCTTATTTTAAGCTTTCATTGTAGAAGCAAAATTATATTAAAATATTCTTGGTGTCGAATGCAAGTTTGGAATTAAAATTAGGTGTGCCCGGAAAGGGAAGGGTGTGCCGGAACACTGTGCCGGAAAGGGTTAAAGACATTATAAATGTTCAATGTGTCCGATGTTTGCAGCACGGCAAACATCTACGCGATAGCCAAAGTCGTCCCACTCACGAGAAAGCGTAGCTACTGTTACTGAGTGCACGGCAGCAGTGCATTCAGCCCGCAGTGCCTTATTGCCGCACGACCTCTACCGGCCTCATCTGGAACCATCACCGCTTTGAAAGCCGAGCACTCAGTGACAGCAAATAGGCTTTTTGGTGTGTGGAACGAGTTTGGCTATCGCGTAGATGTTTGCCGTGCAGCAAACGGTGGCCATATTGAACATTTAAAATGTCTTAAAAAAACTTTGAAACTTCCTCTTTTCATCGGTATAAAGATGGTTCGTTTTGGATTTGTACTTTAATAAATACAATTTTTTGAAAATGGGTCCATCATTCAGAATAACCCTGTATATATTTTTTTAATTTTATATTATGTAACTAAGATAATTTTAAAATATGTTTACGGTAATGAATGTATTTTTATAGGAATAATTTAAAACATTTTAATAACGGCCAAATATTTCACAAAAATACATATTTAAGAATATACTAAAAAACACAAGAGAACCAAAATAATTTTCTTTTTATCTGAGTCTTTCAATTGTTAGCCTGATCCTGTTGAATGTATTTTCATATGACTCTTCAGGGAGCATTTTTGCCGTGTCGTACGGCCGCAATTTACTGAGAAAAGTCCATAAGGAAATCTTATTGTGACCCTTACACGAAAAGGCAATCCCCGAAGTCATTCAGCTCGCTTGATAAAATGTGAGAATCACTGTATATCTTCTTGTTATGGAAGCAGCCGAAAGTATTTGGTCAGTCGTGAACATAAATAAATGTAAATTGGATATACCAAAGATATAAAAATTCAGTTTTATTCAATGGGTAAATTTGTTTTTCCACCTTAAATTTATACTTTTATGAAAACATTTAGTTTTTAGAATATTTTACATAAATAAACTGTCATTTATAAATTGTATTGTAATTAAAAAGGGTTAAATAAAACAGAAATTAATGGTTCAACAACAATTGCGAAACAAGAATATACAAATTATAACTTTATCTTGAAATTCCTTATAACTCAGATTCTATTCGTTATAAATTTAGCAATTTTTAACACGTGTAATAAAATATAGAATTTCGTTTTAGACTTTTTTGTAACTGACTTATTTCATTATTTATTGTATGGTTTTGAAGTTTTAAAAATGCATTTATGTAAACAAGTTTATAAACGTTTTAAACAAGGTTTAAAAAGTTTGTAAACAAGTTAAGTCTGCAGGGCCGAAAGTATTTGGTCCGTCGTGAACATAAATAAATGTAAATCGGATGTACCAAAGATATAAAAATGCAGTTTTATTCACTGGGTAAATTTGTTTTTTCACCTTAAATTTATACTTTTATGAAAACATTTAGTTTTTAAAATATTTTACACAAATAATCTGTTATTTATAAATTGTAATGTAATTAAAAAGGATTAAATAAAACAGAAATTAATGGTTCTCCAACAATTGCAAAACAACAAAATACAAATTATAACTTTATCTTGAAATTCCTTATACATATTTTCATACGACTCAGATTGTATTCGTTATAAATTTAACAATTTTTAACACAATATATATAATAATTACGTCTGAGACATTTTTGTAACTGCATTATTTAATTATTTATTGTATGGTTTTGAAGTTTTAAAAATGTATTTAGTGTATACAAGTTTTAAAAATATTTTGTAAAAAGAGCCGAATCCTTAAAAAACTGCTAATAACTTGTATATCGACATATATTTGACTCTAAATAATTAAAATTACACACAGAATGTAAATAATTACAAATATTGTAAAAATGTTATACTATGCTAAAAAATCTTGACATTGTCAGTAAAACGTAGAAGTTTTAATTTGTTTATACAACGTTTCGTTTAAATAATGCGACGATTACTAATCGGAAATAGTGGTGATATTTAACCACAGAAGTTCTACCTTCTTGCTTTTTTTATTTAACCCATTAAAGACTGATGTTGTGTTTTCGCAACATTATGTTTTCTTACACCAGGATTTAACCCCTTCAGGGGCAATGTACTCTTGTAGCTAAAATACTGAAATGATTGATTGACACCAAGTTTCACGAACGAATTTATTTTAAAATAAGTAAAAACTTTTCCTCATGTACCTTATAAATTCAAAATCTGGTTATAAAATTCTGGTGTCAGTGTGGTAATTTGGGATTAAAATTAAGTGGTATATATAATATACCGGTACCCTTCAAGGGTTAATGTAACACCAGTTTGTTTTCATGATAAATATTCACTTTATTTTATTTAAGAAATACCATGATATAGTCACACTTAGGTTACTATAATATAAAAGTGGTATGAATCGCAATAATTGTAATTTATTGAGAAAAATAATTCGGTCCTTAATGGGTTAACCCTTAATTGCATAGTGATGTAAATTTCCATCACTGTTTATTTAACTTTTAATAAATAAATCAACTTCTTCCCCACCACTATATTTATATAGAAATATTAATCCAATAAATTCCCCGTGAACTATGTTGCTGAACAAAGTTAAAAATCTATCTTAAAATTTCTGGTGTCTAATATTTAATATATGTATAAAAAAACACAATTGTAAAAGAAAAACTCATGCAAAGAAGGGTTAATACCTTAAGAGTTTCATTTTTTGACACAATAAACTGAAATTGGCAACTAAACACCAGCTTTTCCGTACTAAAATATTTTCTTTACATAATCAAAAAATGTCTGCATATTAATAAACCGAAGATTATAGTTAATCAATTTATGCCTAGCGTCACAATTTTGGGACGCTTTAGTAAAATGGGAAAAAGTGCATTTCACACCACTGTTTCTTTTATAGAAATTTAGTGTCTTATTTTATCGAGGAGTCCTCGATAAAATAAGACACCAAATTTCTATTTAAAACGAAGTGGTGTGAAATGCACTTTTTCCCATTTTACTAAAGCATTGACGCTAGGCATAAATGGGTTAAAATTTAGTGGTATCGAAAAGATTTTTGTAACGAAACAAACAAAATTTTCTTGCCGACAGACGTTCGGGCAAAACTGATAAGGTGTTAACACAATCGTACTGTTCAACTTTTTCATGTACTTCAACTTGTGTTAAACTTGTAATATCAACTTGTCTAACCAAGCGTGTCCAAAAGGTTTGCTTTCGGTTACTGCAGAGTTCGGACGCTTTTACTACAATTATTTACAACTATTTTTCAATTTAATATTTAAATAGCAGAAACTGTAGATCTCTAGTTTAATTGCAGAATTTATAATACATTTCTGCATTTAAATAAGGCGAAATATTCTATTAAAATTTTTTGGTAAAAGCGTACGAACACTGTACTGGCCAGTATTATTTCCGAATCGTAATTGTCGCCTTATCTATTAGTAGAGTTTGCGTCAGTAACACTCTTGCCGCGGGCGATGTTTGCATTTTCTTATGTAAAACAGTGGCCTATTTTTATTTGTCACGTATAATAGTTATAAGGATTGAATGTCATCGGAAGTTACAAACAAAATTTCCAAATAAGTAAAAGCAGTTTCTTCATGTACATTATAAAAACAAAGTTCTATTTCAAAATTCCGGTGGTAATGTAGCAGTTATGGATTCAAAATATTTCAAAAACTGCAGAACTTTCAGAATGACCAAATAAATGAAATGATATATGTATTATAATTTGTAAACGAATCTCTCTATTTCTAAATAAAAGAAGATAGACTCAACGAAGAAATAGAAGCTCCCGATGTTTAAGTACTACAGTCATGTCCAAAATTAAGGTCATAAACTTAAAATCTGCGAAATCTGATGTACTATTCACTGTGTTGCAACGGAATTTGGCACAGAGGTATATTACAATGGAAGAAAGAATATAGCAACATAACAACATGGAAAAGATTTTAATTGTGAATTAAGATACAGGGTATATCAAAAAGTGTTAAATCAGAATCAGAGATAAAGCATTTATCTTGGGAAAAGTATGTCTAGTATATAGTGTGACCACTGTGCAATGCTATACAAGCCTCACAACGAGATCTTACTGTTTATGAAGGTGTCAATAAATGTTTGTGGCAACAAAGCCATTCTTCCAAAAGCGTGGCTTTTAACTACTGGCGGGTCCTGGGAGTGGGGTTACACTGTGCAATGGCTCTTTCCAGATCATCCCAATGTCACCAGGAAGGCCGACCAAGACTGACATAGAGCAACGACATCTGCACAGAATAGCTACTCTGCATGAAGTGCACGACGACATAAGCTGCCAACCACTCCTCAGCTTGCTCATGACCATACTGCTGCGTCTGGAATAAGAATTTCCAGGCAAAAAGTATATAGATGTCTCGCAGAGAGGGCCCTTTACGCCCGGCGTCCAGTCGTGTGTGTTTCTTTCACTTCATCGAACATGATAGCCCAGTTATTGTGGAGCCACCAGTCTTGGAAGAATAGGGGCGTGTTTTTTTCAGTGATGAGTCGCGATTCACCACGTAAAGTGATTCTCATCGAATCTTCATCTGGAGAAAACGTGGAGCTCGCTCTCATCCTTCCTACGTAAAAAAAAATCAACAGATTTGATAGCGAAGGAATCCTTGTCTGAAGCGGCATAATGTTGGGCAGCCGTACCCCACTGCACGTCTTCGATGCGGGTACTGCAACGCACATCGCTATAGGGATCAGGTCCTTAAAGGCTATGTGAAGTTGTTCCGGGTGCTGTAATCCCAGACTTCATTTTTATGGACGATAATGCGAGACCACACAGAGCTCACATTGTTGATGATTTTCTTGAAAAAGAGGACATTCGACGTATGAATTGGCCCTCGAGGTCTCTGGACCTCAATCATATTGAGGGATGGTCATCATATTGAATCATATTGAATCATGTCAATCATTGAATCATGTTTGGGATGGTCTAGGAAAGGTAATTGCACAGCGTAACCCCACTCCCAGGACCCGCCAGGAGTTAAAAGCCGCGCTTTTGGAAAAATGGCTTTGTTGCCACAAACATTTATTGGTACCCTCACAAACAGTATGAGAGCTTGTTGTGAGTTTTGTATAGCAGTGCACGGTGGTCACACTCAATATTAGACAGACTTTTCCCGAGATAAATGCTTTATCTCTGATGTATGATTTAACACTTTTTAATATGCCCTGTATCCTAATTCCTAATTAAAATCTTTTCCATATTGTTATGTTGTTATATTCTTTCTCGCATTGTAATATACATCTGTGCCAAATTTCGTGGCAACACAGTGAATAGTTCATCAGTGTTCACAGATTTTATGTTTATGACCTCTAATTTTGGACATGAGTGTATAAAAATTGTAGGGGACGTCAAATAAGCGTTCCCCGCGGAATTGTATAGAATAAGTGAAAGGTGATAGGAGCGTTACCCGCGGCTGGAGATTTAAACAAAGCGGATAATGCTTATCGAAAATAGTGGCAGTTATAGTAACTCGCGGCCTCCAGTTTAGATACACTTTCTTTTACGTGTGACGGTGACATATAGAATTTTCGGTTTTGAAAATAACCATATTCTATGTAATATTTCTGTGTTTCTTCAACGTAATTATGTGCAGGTTTTTGTGTAAAAACACATATCTGATCTTTCAAAAAAGAAAGTTTCTTTAATTTGTTTTTTAAGATGCAGCGTTTTTCCTCTGTATTGCACATCATGTAAGCATAGATGCCAAATTCCCGTTGCCGAAATAGGCTATGAGGCATACTTCTACCACTATTTAAAAAATATATTTTTGTTCTATTTAAAAGCTGACATTAATAAAGGCAAAAATAGCAATTTAAAATTTTTGATGGACTTGTCCCGTTAAGTCGGCGCCTATACGTGTAACTTTTCGCAGTACCAAAAAGTTTTCTCATTGCTGTCATCTGAAACGAATGAAACAAAAATTAGGTTGAAACCGATATAAATTCCCCAGTCAATGAATTACTTTTTTTGAAATTGTGCGTTTAAAAAATGACAGATTATCAAATTTAAAGTATTAGTTTTAAACAAAATATAGGAATACGTTATGTTTATAAAAAACGAAAATATTATTTTTTTAAAGAAAAACATCGGTTAAAGATTAGAAAACGCTATTTTTCTAAAAAAAGTAATCGATTAATCCGTTGCTGAGTTAATTCTGGTAAGGAGTAAAAAAACTTTCTACGAGAAAATCGCGTTTTTGGAATAAATACCACTCACTCGTGCGCTGAGCAAAAACGATGACTATTATATTCTATATAAGATTACTCTTTTGAAACAGCTTCGAGTGAACATTTATTAACTATAAACCATTAAGAAAATACATGGTTTTTTTTTAAAGCCGAAAAACTGGTATTTCTCCTAAAAACATTGATTTTGCAAGCCATTGCACCGAACTGCACATTTTCATCACATTTTGAAATATATCACATTTCTGCAGACTTGTAAAATTTGTTTTATTTATTAAGAGACATTTTCTGACTTTTCAAAGTACCGTATATACTCGTGTATAAGCCGACCCCAACAACCGAGATGCAAACAAGTTTAACACCAGTAATTCAGAATAATTTTCTACGCCCTTCTTTATCTCATTTAATTGTGAATTGTATAAGACGAAGAACATTATTGTAAAATACTGGTATTAAACATGTTTTCATCAGGAATTTTGGGGTCGGCTTATACACGAGTATATACGGTAATAATTCTTCGTTCGAAATTACCGGTGTGAATTTGGAAATTCGGAATAAAAAAAAGGCCAAACTGGCAACCCTGTAAAAATTTCTCAGGATGATTATTGTTTAAAAATACTGCTAAGCAACATAATGTCCGCATTAAATCCTGTAGATTGTATAATTTTACTTTTAAAAAAAGTTGTTTTTTTCTAGGAATGGATTTATGTAAATTCAATTAAAATAAATTAGTTTTTCGTTTTATTTTAATTTGAATATTTCTAGTTGCACAATTTATTTTTATATTTTTATATTTGTCTCTAATTATTCTTTAAAAGCAAAATAAAGCATTATAAAACATGGCAAAATACATCATTTCTAAAAAAAATAGAAATAAAACATGGAAACACAGAAGGCGTAATTCTGAATCTTGTTCCTTAGATAACATTTTCACTTCACGAAGAAAAGATTTTAATTAAAGTAAAGCATTTTTATATTCCTTTCATGTAAAAATTGCCTTGTTATTTTAACTTTTGCAAAAAAAAAAAATATTTCATTCTTCTATTAAGATAAATGTTTTTAATCTTTAATTCCTTTTTAACAATTTCTACTTGTGATTTCATTTTAATAAAAACTGTTTTCTTAATATCTATTTACACGCATTTTTGTACCACTAGGATGCAAAAAATTATAATTATGAATCTTTTGCATATTGTATTTTTATCATATTTAAAATAGTGTAATTGCAAAATATTTGATGAATGTTATTTAGCAAAAACATTAAGCAATTGCATACATAATTTTATACAAACAAATCATTTATATTTTATAAGTAAATGATGAATCATATGCATTGAAATTAAATATATTTTTATGGACTCATTCTGAGTTATTTTTGAATAGATGAAAAATTTATTTTGCACTTAAAATATATTTTAAAGAATTTTTTAAGAAAGAGGTATGTTTCAATTTCGTGTATTATTTACAAAATTAGAAAACGCCTCTTGTATATGGAGACTGATTACTGCTTAGACAAACTTCGACCAGCATTTTTTAATGTACATTTCTGCTTATTTACACAGACCAACAAAATATTTTATAGTAAATTGTTTCTTCTTTCTTTCTTTTTTTTACTACGCACTGGATATATAAGTTCTAGTGGATTGTTTTAGGTGCATTCGTAATTATGTAAATAAGTAGCACTTATAGGCATCGCCTAGTCAGTCAATCAGTCTGTCCGTCTGTCCGTCTGTCTCTCCACATGTAACAGTGCAAAAACTAAACCAGCCGAATGTTTGAAATTTAATATATATACTCGTTGAAGAATTTTGTCGAGTCATTTCAAACTTTAAGAAAATCAAATCAAAAATAAAAAAGATATTAATAAAACTATTTATTAAGTATTTTGATTTTTTTTAAATGGTACTTCCTTGTTATAGCAGGATTAATCGTCAAGCGACCAAGATTTATCGCCAAGTTATCTCACATGTATGACGTTATAGTCATATATGATGTATATGACATTTTATAAGATCTATGAAACATTTATAGACACATTCGTCATTCTATTAAATGCTATCATGCGTAATTAATCCAATGATATCCCATGATATGTAATGATTCTAGGTTGACATGGTGATTTCGTTATATTTATGATGGAGTCATATTATTTCCGCATGACTGAATTTAAAACCCTATTTTGTATACCAAAATTGTTTAATTATATCGATCACATAATCTACCGACAGTTTTTTGGATAGATGTTTTCGGAGAAATATATATTAAATTGAAACAAAGTTTAAATACGGATTTCAAGTTCTGAAATTTTCAATGCTAGGCTTAAGTTCCCATTGGAATTTTCAGTAAATGTCAATAAATGATAAAATGTTGCCAACATAAAATGTACTTATTTTATTACGGAAATTAATCGTATCATAATAACAGACGATATAATACATTTCACTGAAACTAGTTATAGTACGAACGCACCTCATTTGTCACGTTTCACGTACATATATCAACTTATTTTGTTCCACTGGTGCCACTTTTTTAATACACATTCTCCGCCATAAACCAATGATTTGACTTTTTCCAAAGAAATCTGTCGCATAGGTGCCAACCTCTCATACTAAACCGTAATATGCGGGTTAGTTTGACCCAGCTTTAACACGTTTCGCACCAGAAATTTTTTTAAGAAATGAAATTAAATAAATTCCACGTAGAAACCTGAAATTGATTATATAAAGATTCGCTACGATAATTTTTCTGACTTGAAGCGTTGTTATACTGGTTCAAATAACCTCGCATATTACGGAATATTAATGAGAGGTTGGCACCTATGCTGTCATAAAGAAAATTTTTTGCAAATTGTTCGATGGAAAACAAAAAGAATTGCCTGTCCTCACCCGCAATGAAAGGACTAATATTCGAAATCTGCGATTAACCCATTAAAGCCGGAATTATTTTTCTCTTTAAAATGCAAAAATTACATTTCATACCAATTTTTCATAGTAGCACCTTTAATCTACTTTTGTTACGGAGTTTCTCTCATCAGATAAAGAGAATATATCTCTTAAAATATACTGGTATACAAACAACAAAATGAAGGGCAGCTACCCCGGTACCATATGGTACCAATAAGCTTTAATGGGTTAAATTAGCCGAAGTTTTCTATTAATGCCTTAAAGGGTAGTGGTACGTTTTTATACCACTTAAGTTTATTCTCTAAATGCTACAATGGCACCAGAATTTTGCAATTATATTTATAATTTATAATGTACGAAAAGAAAATCTTTTACTTATTTTCAAATAAATTTGTTCGTAAATTCAGGTTTCAGTCAATCATTTCAATATCTTAGAAACATAAGTACTTTGCACCAGAAAGGGTTAAACTTTAGTTGTAACAAAGAGAGTAAAACGTGACAGCTATGGTAATTGACGTTCCCTATGTATTTTTGGATTCTGATATCAAGTAATAGTCTCAAAAAATTGTACTTCAAACAGTTTCGAGGCAAAACGTAATATTTAGTTGTCAAATTAAAATTATATTCATAAACATATAATTTTAATTCGTTCATTTCGTTTTTTTTTTTTTTTTTTTTTTTTTTTTTTTAATAGAAGAAACTCAAGATAACGACCAAACACCACTTTTTCTGTACTGAAATGTTTGCCATTCATAACAAGATTTTTTTTTTGGTGCGAATTAAATAAAGTATATTTTAAAAGACAACAGTAACTTCCCGGCGTATTAACCGCGTGGTTAAAATAAGTCTGTTTATAACC
Source organism: Maratus michaelseni (assembly GCA_963931845.1). Classification (NCBI taxonomy): domain Eukaryota; kingdom Metazoa; phylum Arthropoda; class Arachnida; order Araneae; family Salticidae; genus Maratus; species Maratus michaelseni. The sequence goes on along the minus strand of OZ007599.1, from coordinate 189,651,906 downwards.
AGAATTTTAATTTACTAAATAAAGTTAAATAAGAATCAAGTAAAAATATTTCATAATTTAATGAATAAAAATTTTGGTCGGAAACAGATTTATTTGTTCCGCGACATATACACGGGGAATTTGAAGTGCCACGATTGATACAAAAAACGTTTAATTACAGATTTTGTTTTTGTTCGAATATGTTTTTTTTTTTATTTAAAAAATCTGGGTATTGCCAAGGTATGCAATAGAATGATACATATAACAGGTTGATAATACACTGATTGTTTTACCTTACACTGTCAACTGATGCATATATGAATCAACTAATATTTTACCTGCAAAAATTAAATGCACTTCCTTTGTACCACTATATTTAAATCGAAATACCTCATGTAATCACAGAAGGTTGCTATTAAAAAGGAAAATAATTAGTCTTTAAAGTTTTTGGTCTCTAACCCCAAGTGTGAATAAAAAAATCACACTTTCAAAAGAAAAAACTGCTCTAAGTACGGATAAAAATTTTACATCTCAAACATGTAGTTTTCGTTTATGTAATGCATGTTCGAGATCAGAGATTGAAAAGGTAATATAGTATTTTATAAAAAAGATGAATGTGTGACTTTTTTATCTATGGTAAAAGTAGCTGGAATTAGCAGTATCTGTATTTGATAGTATGAAAAATACTGTATCAAGATTAGTACTCATTCTGTCATATTAGTACCAAAAATGTACTTTTTCCAAAAATGAATTTTTACCTTATTTAAGTATAAGGTTCAGCGATTAAATAAAGCAAAACTTACTGTTTTGAAACAGTGTGAGTAAAAAAACCCGTACGGAACTTCTGTATATACTTCCGTATAAGTTGGCCACCTTACTGTGAGAGAAATGACATGACCTTCGTTTAAATACCAATATTGATGTATAGTAATCTTCACCTTACATATATCGCTAAAAATTTTACAGATTCTGCGAGTAATTTAGACAAAAAATCTATACGAAAATACTGTCATTAAAACTAATAAACATGTTATAGAGGGATCGACTTATACACGAGTATATACGGTAATTTTATAAATTCAAATTTTTTATTTAATATTTAAATAATATTGTTTAGCACAAAACACCTCGAAAGATAAAGAACTTTTTCACGGTAAATAAATACATAATAACATCTGCCAACAATCAAAAAAATTTTTAAAACCCCTATTTTCTAATAGAAATATTCGCTTTAGTTAATACAGGATTTCCCCGAATAATTAAGAGAAATGTGGCAAAATCGCGTGCTTACTAGGTAATTTACGTAACTATTTAAAAATATTAATTTTCGCAATACTTAATAGCAAATGTTTTACATTTAATAATGCTATAATTTCTCCAATGTTCGGGCTAATATTCGGGAAACAGCTGACCGCTCACACGCGGGTTGATCATCCTTAAAAAAGACAACGATTACTATTCAAAGTGATGGTACACAAAAATTCGGACGGTTGGCAGCTTAGCAAAACATATATCTTAATAAAAAACAAAAACAATTATTCAAACAACAAATGAAAAATATTTCAAAATGCTTTTCATGGTTACCAGCAATTTATCGTTTTTTGCAAGATAAAATTGAAGAATTAAATTTATTTTGAAGTGTTTAATCCTACAAAACTTCTTTTAAACTATTATGTAATAATTGGCAGTTTATGATAAAACATTTCTCAGTTAATGTAATCTAAAAAAATGAGAAAAATAATATCATTATTGGAGAAATTTTATGGAGTTAGAAAATAAAGCCTGACAAAAGTGATTAATTAGTGTATGGATATCCTATTAACAAACTTCTAGATTTTTTATGAGAAATAATTAAATAATGTAGTTTTATGTGTTAGAAAATACTTCATCCGAAAACGTATCGAGTTTTAATCCATCTTTATATTTCGAAGAATGGATGAAAATTCAATAAAAGTTTAATTTGACTTTTTAAAAATAGTCACTTAAAATATTTAAAAAAAATACTTTTTTATTTTTAATATACTTGCTCTTTTTAAAATTTGATAAGATTTATACACATAAGGATATTCGTGGAATTTAAATACCCGAATTTTTGTTAAGCAATGTTCGTCATATTTAAACAAAAAAATTTTTTGTTAAAAATAACAAATAACCTTTTCTGAAATACCTGGTATTAAAATTCCTTGTGGAACACGAACTTTGAATAAAAGCCTTATTTAAAGCAATGTGAAAAGCGTGTATTTTAAGGTTCTTTTAATATCAATTCTTTCAAATATTGATTATAACAGAATAAGAATAATATTAAATTGAACTGATGATATGAAACGGCGTTTTTTTAAAAACGAGCAGGGAAGACCTAGCTATGCTCGTTTCAAATTAGCTTTGAGTTTAAATATCATGACCCACTAATAAAATTTTCTCGAACATGTGACCAAGCCCAATTGTCTTCTCGTGTCCGATACCCGTAGGATGTACAACGTAATCAATGTAGAGACATCTGAGACGTTTTTTTAGATAAAATTAGCTTGACCCATAATGACCCATGACCAAAATGACCCACTAATCAAAATTTCTCGAACATATGACCTAGCCAAATAATATTCTCGTTCCCTAAAACTGCAGGATACTAAATTTAGTTCAAATCAACTGCGCGATTTTTGAGCTATAAATTGCTTGACCCATTATAACCCATGACTAAAAGGACCCACTAATAGAATTTTCTCGAACATGTAACCTAGCCCAAGAGTCTTCTCGTGCCCGAAAACGATAGGATGCAAAATTTAGTCTAAATAGTCTGAGTCGTTTTTTAGATAAAATTATCTTGACCCACAGTGACCCCAAAATGAACCACTAATTTAATTTTCTCGGACATGTGACCTATCCCAATGATTTTCTCGTGTCCGAAACTCGTAGAATACAAAATTTAATCAAAATCGTTAGAGTCGTTTTTTAGATAAAATTAACCTGTCCCGCGTTGACTCAAAAATGACCCACTAATCGAACTTTCTCGAACATGTGACCCAGCACAATAGTCTTCTCGTCTCCGAAAACGGTAGGATTCAAAATTTAGTCAAAATCTTTTGAAAAAAAAATTAAATACAATTAGCTTGACCCTGACGTGTTAGAGATAATTTAATCTAAATTTTATATTTATATTTTCATAAATATCTTAAAACATTTCTTTTTTATAAACTCATTCTATTTTAATATTTAATCAAACCCCCCTCCTCCTTTTTCTTATTTTTCTTAAACATTATTAATTAAAACTATTATTTTCAAAATCCAAACATTTGTATTTCTCTATAAGTCAAGACCACCCAAGTTCTTTTTTTTCACTATGAGATAGTTTCCACGCAAACAACTTTTACTTGAAATTCTCACGTAATTTAAGGGATCGTAAATTCGGAACACACAGAGGCAGATTGGATAAAGTACAAAAGGCCTTTATAAGAAGTCATGGGAATAACTGAAGCATTATTGTCAGTTGTATTGTGTACAACTTTTATTACCCTAAGTAAAGAAAGTCATAAAACTATTTCGAAGGCTTGTTAGGAAGATGCACAGTATATTGCTTTCGAGTCGTTGTTTATGGCAGGTGTCAGCGGGTGGATAGTTGTTTTCGTGGGACCCGGCGTACAGCTGTTTTTCAACGATGCCCACGAGCGCCTTATTTCCAGGAATTGTAGCTAGGATTTTTCACCTAGCAACAACTAATCCAATAGGCGTGTTATTTACTCCCCCCACTCAACCAATCAGCGTTGACCCTTTTTACCCCCTGGTCCAACGTTACCAAGGAAACGAAGAGCGAGTTAGCAGAGGCAGTCATGTTTTGAAGCTCAGATAGTTTGGGTGCGTGAGGGTGGAGGGTTCCCTCCCTCACCCCGCCAGTTAGGCAGTGGCGATTTTTTTTCGAGAGAGACACATTTTTCTCTCCTGGCAGTAGCGACAGTGGGTTGATAAAATATGTTCGTTCGTAAAGCAACCTGCAACAACCAAAGGAATTTTTGCTTTTCCTATGAGTGCATACCTACGAAGGAGATCTACCATAGTGTCACGATTCGCATGTTCTAAACAGTTCGTTATAGTGACACCGTATTAAATACATAATATTTCTCGAGAGCGATAAATTGTGAGAAAATACCTGCTGAAATGATGATGACAGCGAGAATTTTATCGAGTGCTCTAGCCGACACTACACATGCTTTTTGTAGTGTATTCTGAGAATCTGTGGACTCTGTGCCGATGATAGTAAGAAGATTAATAGATGTTCTTAATTTTCGTGAATTTCAGAGCTTATTTAACGCCAGTCTCACCCTCTACAGGGTAACTTTATTCGTGCAAATGAATGGTTGATCGTCCCATCATTATTACAAAGCACGTCATCAACTTGGTAGTCTTATTATGATTCCCATAGAATAACGCTATGTTCACTAACCTATGAGTGAGACTACCTATGAGTCACACTACAGTGTGAGAAAAATACAAGTAATGTAGCCGCAAAACGAATCGTCAATACATTAAATATTCACTATGCTAGAAGGTTTGTTGTCACCTTCACTCTATTATAACGAGATGTAAGTAAAAATAATTCTTATCATTATTATGATTTTTAAAATTATGTTTTCTGTCTGATATGACGGAACTTATCTGTGGCTCAGTATTTTGATACATATATATATCTAAAATGATATTTAAATCATTTAAAGTGTTGTTTGTTAATAAATGTTTGTTCTTTCTAATTTAATTCCTTCTCTGTTTTCCTTTTTTTTGATTATTTGCTTAATTACTTCAAAAGGTCTGCTTTCAGTATTTTACCTTTTATTTACTTACGAGAGTCAATCTCCCTAGGATTTATATTAATCCTTTTACTTAATTTATTCTATTGATTTAAATATTAATTCTGGCAAAATAAATAAATAAACAAATTAATTAATTAAAGTAAATTATTGTATTCTCTAGTCATGGAATTTCTAAATATTATTTTAAGCATTAAATCTAATAAAAAAGATAAACTACTAATTTACTGGATGTTGTAATTTTTAATATTCAAACTTATTTTATTTAATCAACTGAGACCTTTTACTATTCTTTAATTAATTACAGGACATACTTATCTGAATTTTTTATATAAAGTAATTTTAACATTTTGATCTAAAGTCTTATGAAGAGCATTTTATAATAATGAATTACTTATTCAAAATTTAATTATTTAATCATGGCCTCTCAAACAAAGATAAATCTATACGATCACAGCTTCAGTATTGTGAATTCTTGAAATTAATTTTACATTTTTTTAATATTTGTCATATATTCTTTTGTTTAACCTATCTCATTAATTTTATACCCCCCTTTTCTGTACTTTCTTTAAAAGAAAGATTTTGTCCCCTTTATTCCAAAATTTTCACTTAGTCTAAATTATTATGTCTATGAAAATTCCTTGTTGTTACCCTTCATATTAATTCTTGAGTTCACAATGCTGATTGTTGGGGAATTGGATGTAGTGCAAATTGAGAATCTTGTCAGTGCTTTTAAATGATTAATTCTTATACTATTTTGAATTCAAAACTTAGAATTCAAGTAAATTTAAATTCTTTAAATTTTAATTGTTTCTGTTTAATTTAATCCATTTCCCTTTTTTCTAAATTTATTTTAGTTTGAGAATAATTTTGTAAGTATGCATGTTGACAGGATTCATTTCAATTTTTAGTCATAGGTAATTTGCACTCATTCATAATTTTTGCAAAAGGTAATAGTACCAAGGCAAGAAAACAAATCACCCAACAAAGAATTGATGCCGTGACACTTACCTGTGTGGCACAATTCAAATTTTTAATGTTTATTTGTGTATACTTAAAGTTAAGGGTATAAGGCAACTATTTTTTTTTTCAAAGTGTATTGTGCATTATGTCTTTGAGTATATGTTATGAAGTGTTAACCCTCATATCTGTGCTGTTCAAAATTTTTTTTTCATAATACCCCACCCGCACTGAATTTTTACAAATTTTAACATACCTTTCCCATTTGTTTATATTTATTTGCAATTGGTTATATATATTGACAAAGGCGACTAGTGTATACATGGGTGTAGCTCTCAGTAATTTTAGTTAGATTTTGCATTTGTGTAAATTGTTTTTTCTCTTTGCTTAAGGTTTAGATAGGGTTAATTATAAATTTTTTTTTATCGCTGAATTTTTTGTTGACAAAACATTTCATAAATATGGCGGAGACCCTTACCAAGGAGATGGCTGAGTTGCAGAAGAAATCGTCTTTGATGGATAATTTATCCAACATCCCACCTTTTAGCGGGGACTCTACTATATCCTTTTCCGACTTTATTGAAAAGTTCACAGATATTTCCACCTTCTTTAACTGGGATGAAAAAGAAAAAATTTTCGCCCTGTTTAACAGACTGTCAGGGAAAGCAGCCAAATTAATTAAGGCTAATAAAGGCAAAAATTATATGGAATTAGTGGAAATTATACAAGACAGATTCACGGAACAGGAGTCACCAGATGTGGCATTATCGAAGTTTCTTAACTTCAAACAGACACCTTCAATGTCTGTCCAAGATTTTTTCGACAGAGCCTCTGATCTGTCACGCAGAGCTCTTGTCATTGATGGAATTGCTGAGGGCATTGTAAATAAAAGTAGAGATGCTATATTGCACTCTATGCTCCTAGGTAACCTATCTCCAGAAATTCGGAAGGGTGTCATTTCAAAAGATCCAAAGACCCCTCAGGAAATACTAACGTTTGCCTTACTTGAAGAAAAGGCTTGTAGGAGTGTTAACCCCTTCTACAGCTATGAACCAGCAAACAGTGCCCCCCAGGTCCCCTCAGGTATAGCATGTGCTGCTGTTTACCCCCCTACACCCCAGGTTAGCCATCCCAACCATGAAATTGTAGAACTCCAAAACAAAATGGAAATCTTAACGGCTAAAATTGATAGTCTGGTTATGCAACAACCAGATGCAGCGAGACCACCAGCCCAGGAAAATGTCCAGTACAATCCTTTTTTCTGTTTTGGATGTGGCGACCCCAACCATTTTTTCAGGACTGCCCCCAAAACCCCAGAAATCAAGGCTGGCAAAATTATAATGAAAATCCCTATGGTCGTAGAGGTATGGCCAGACCTAACAATAACTACAGAGGCAGTTATAGTAACAGGGGATATCAGAATCAAAGAAACTATAGGGGAAATGGCAATAACCAGAGAAACAGAGGTACCAACAATGGCCAGAGAGGTAATTATAGGAATAGGGGTAATCACAATAATGTAACCCAGCAGAATAACAACACTGCCAATGAACACAATGTTCAACAAAATTTAAACGGGTAATGGCTGAGTCTGGAGTAGTCGGACTAACTCATGAGAAGCCGAACTACAAAACACCCTCTGTATATAATGTTTTCTCACCATCAGCATGCAATCTCCCTACCGCAAGGATTGCTGTCGGTGATATTTCCATTACTGCACTGTGTGATACGGGATCAGGTATCAATTTAATTTCTCGACAGGGATTGTGTTTATTCCCAGGTGTAAAAACTGAGGCATGCAATGTACCCATTCTAACTGTTACAGGTGAATGTGTCCCTCTCACTAAGAAAGTTAAGTTATTTTTCAATTTCAGTAATGTCAGCTGTCAAGCTGAATTTTTTGTAGTAACAGGTAAACTCGCTGATGAATTTACTGCTATTTTAGGTATGCCCTTTTTGAGTGAGTACAAGGCTATCATAAAGTGTAGTGACAAATCTATTAGTCTTGGTATTAATGAGCAAACTTTTTGTAAATATGTTCCAAAAATTTCAGAATGTCATGTAAATATTAAACCGCCAATTATTGTAAATAACAAAATTTCTTGCCTTAAAAATGTGTCATGTCAAACTGAGGGTAATGTAGAATGTTTTTCTAATGTTTGTAATATTTCTGAGAAGAATAAGAACAGTGAGAACAATTGTATGGTAGTAAAAGCCAATGTAAGGGATAGTAGAGAACAAATAGAGATCCAAGATAATGAAAAATGTAGTAGCGAAGATAGAAATAATGTGAATTTAGATAAATGTGAAGGTAATGATAGCAATTCTTCTGTTCAAAAATCTTCTGAAAGTGTTTCAAAATTAGAAAATGTTAATAATACAAATAATCATGAGACCTGTAGTTATATGTGTAGTGATAAATTAAATGAAAATAAGGCAATTGGTCGGGATAATATATGTGAAACAATTGGTTCTGATCTTAGTGTAAATACTATCAGGGATGTGAAAAATAATGAAAATGAAATCAATGTCCCTGTATGCCAAGCGAGTTGTCATGATAGCGAAAAGTCACAATCTAATGATGTCGAAACTGAAGTAAGTGATACATGTGAAAAGTCTAAGATTATTAAAATTAGTTTTGCTGTTTTGAAAAATTTAGTAACTATCCCCCCCCCAATCTAAAATTTTAGCTCAAGTAAACTGCTCGAGAAGTAATTTTATTGATAATAATGATGTTGTTATTTTGGAACCCCTAGTAAAAAAATTTGGTAATGGTGTTTTATCATCTAGAACAATCTGTTCTCAGGAACACGGGTTATTTATTTCATTTGCTAACTTTTCGGATGATGAGGTTACTTTGAATAAGGGAATGAGGGTTGCTAAAATTCAAAAGTGCATCGATGATTCTGAGTGTAATTCTAATAATTGTAATTATGCCCTTAATGTTAATGTGCCCACTCCACTAGCTGATTTTGATCATGCTGATCTCAGCTGGAGTTCAGATATTAATCTTGACCATTTAGACCCCCCTCTTAAACTTAAAATGCCGGATTTTCTTAATAAAAATAAAGATGTGTTTGCAGCATCAGTCCTAGACTTGCCCGGCTGTGACACTATTCCCCATGTAATAAATTTAACTTCTGATAAACCTGTAAAATGTAAAGCCTATAGAGTTCCCCATAATCTTAAACAAGAAATGGAAGATCAATTAGATATCCTGTTAAAAGCTAATATAATATCCCCCTCCATTTCTGAATTTGCGGCTCCAGTCATTTTGGTTAAGAAAGCAGACGGATCTTATAGATTGGCTGTCGATTTTAGAAAATTAAACAAAAATTTAGTTAAAGATGCATACCCCATCCCTAATATCACAGATTCGGTTGATGCACTATCCGGTTCAAATTTCTTTTCTACACTTGATTTAACAAGTGGCTTTTTCCAGCAAGTTGTGCGTCCTGAGGACAGACACAAAACAGCAATCATGGAATTCTTGTATATATAGATGATATTGTTATTGCTAGCAAAGATGTAGAATCCCACCTTGAAAAATTAACAACTGTTTTTGATAGACTTCGCCAGCATAATTTAAAATTAAAACCCAGTAAATGCCTTTTTCTATCAGATAAAATTAAATATTTAGGTTTTGAAATCCATAAAGGTAAAGTCTCACCCATTAATAAAAATATAGAAGTAATTGAAAATTTTCAACCCCCTGATACCCGCAAAGCAGTTAGATCTTTTATTGGTACAATTTCATTTTACAGGAGATTTATCCCTGATTTTTCTAAACGAGCTAAAAACCTAAATGAATTAACTAAAGAAAATGGTCGTTTTTCATGGAACCCTGCAGTGCAAGCAGAATTCGAAGATTTAAAAGCTGCTTTAATTTCTAAGCCATGTATTGCCCTCCCTGATTTTTCGAAGGAATTTTATCTTTATACTGATGCGAGTGGTGAAGCTTTAGGCGCAGTTTTATCTCAACTGGATGAGAACAACTTTTTACACCCTGTGGCTTTTGCTAGCAGAAAGTTGAAGGACCCTGAAACAAGGTACTCAGCCACAGAAAGGGAACTTTTAGCTGTTGTCTGGGCAACCGCCCATTTTAAGTGTTACCTAGCTAACACCCACTTTTTTATTTTCACTGATCATGCTCCCCTAACTTATATGCTAAAAATTCAGGACCCAACTTCTCGTATGGCAAAGTGGATTTGCACCTTGTCTGATTTTACCTTTTCAATCAAATTCATCAAGGGCAAATGCAACAGTGTTGCGGATTTTCTTTCTAGATACACTACTTCTAATGAAATCTCTGTAAATACAGTAAGTTGTAATTTTTGTGTACAAATAGCAAAGGAGAATATTTTTATGCCCCAAACTGATCTTCTTGAAAAAATTCAAGAACTCCAAAAGACTGACAAAAAGTGTTGCCAAATTGCTCAGAAGCTAGATCAAGGTGTGGATATAGCACCAAAGTACATGAAATTTTTCTTCCGAGATGATCTCTTGATGTGCGAGGACACTCGAGACTCTCCCATTTTAAATAAATTGCCCAAACTGGTGGTGCCAAAAGAACTAATCCCCCAAGTGTTCGCACTAACACATGATTCTCTAGCAGCTTGTCATCAAGCCTTCCAGAAAACTATTGATCGCATTCGCGAAAATTTTTACTGGCCAGGTATGTCTGCAGATGTCAAGCATCTAGTAGAATCTTGCATTAGTTGCCAACAAAGAAGAGCTTATCGACCTAAACATCTAGCCCCTTTGCAGAGAATGCCAACACCAGAATTTCCATTGGCAAAAGTGAATTTCGACATAATTGGTCCTTTACCGACAACCTTTTCGGGTAACAAGTTCATCGTGACATATATCGATGCTTTTTCTAAGTGGCCTGAAGCATATGCTGTATCCTCTATCACCTCAGACGTTGTAGCGGATACTCTAGCAGATTTCGTTTCAAGGTACGGTGCTCCTAGCTATATTGTTTCCGACAAGGGTAGAAATCTTATATCAGAAGCCATTGAGAGAGTCTATAAAAACTTTGGAATGAAACATATTCACACGTCAGCTTACCACCCAGCAGGAAATTCTCAGATTGAACGTCAAAACAGAACTCTAATTAATGCCCTATGCCATGTTGTCAATGAAAATCAGTCGGACTGGGATACAAAATTAAAATTTGCTCTTTTAGCTCTCAGGACAGCCGTGCATTCTTCTACAAAATTAACCCCAGCTGCAGTAATGTTTGGCAGAAATTTAAATCTCCCCTATAAACTTTTTTCCACCCCCCAAACTTTAAATTATAATGACGCCCCCACCTATTGTGAACTTTTATTCCCTGCTTTGAAGAAAGTGTATGCTGAAGTGCACAGTAGTTTGGTGGAAGTTTCAGAGAAGCAAGAAAAATACAGAGAAAAAACTGCTGTTTCTAAGAATCTTAAAATAGGTGATTCAGTTTGGCTCTTTACACCAGCTGTTAAACCAGGACAATGTAAAAAACTATCTAAATTTAATAATGGTCCCTATACAATAACTGAAAAAATAAATGAGGTAAATTTTAAAATCGCCCTCCAATCAAATTTAAAATTAACGCAAGTGGTACACGTCGATAGGCTGACTGAATTTAAAAACAGGCATGTTGATTTCCAAACAAATGACCAACAGCCGCAGAGTCAATTCGATGATCAATCGAATATTCAGATCCAACTACTCCCATTCTCCAATCGATTAACGATAACCAAGAACGGCGGACGAGAAAACGCAGGCGCGCGTTTATCATACCTACAGCATCAGCAGTAAACAGAGATGAAGCATTGCCCATGCAATCAACAGCCAACACGTTGCCTTCACTAGCCACCAGCAACGAACCCCTTTCCCCCTCTCTTCCTTCAGCCGAGTTCGAGAACTCACGAGCTGAAACCACCCCCTCCCCCTCCACTGCTGAAAATCCAGTTACGGACACGCCAGATATCGCGGTAGCTAACGAAGTTGTTGAAGCTCAATCCTCTGTTATTCCTTCAACCAGTCGTATTCCGACTTTAATCGAATCTCAGCGCAAACCGACTGATTCGATTCCTTCGTCCAGAAATACTTATGGATTCAGGAACAGGGACAAGCGTCCCAATTATAAACTTTAAGTTGTATTAATTATAGTATTTTTATTTTAATAACCTTATATTTTGTTTGTATAATGTATATAGATAGTCTAGAGTTAGTTTTTATTGTATTTTAACGTGAAAAATAAGCTTTTTAGAGTACTTGTACCGTTTGTTTTGGTTAGCGTTAACGATCTGAGCGGTTGTGTTTTCATCACATTTAATGTTCTATATAGCTAATTTTAGTGTAAATAAGGTATATTTCGATAGTTATAGTGCAAATAACCTCTCCGCAGGTATATTTTGGAATTATGTTACGTTTTTTCTCGATTTTTGGGTAATTTCGAGACTTTGAAAATTTTTTGGTGCATTTTGAAATTGGGAATCCAAATTTATTTTTTCCCCTTTTTTTTCATTTAGTACTCCCTGTTTGTGAAATACGATAGTATCCATCGATTTGCATATTATTTATATTTTAATTGATGTTCTAGTTAAGTTCTCAGTAGATGAATATAAGTGGATTTACAGGATAATACTATATTTGAGGGAACTATTAATTTTACTCATTACTAGATATAATATGTAGGTATTTCGTAGTGTAAGGTAGTATTAGTGTACTGTTTTGTGTATATAATTTTTTTTTAACCTGAAAATTTTTGAGGTTATTAATTTTGTTCTTGAGTACATTACTTCATTAAAGTATAGTGGTGTGGTTTTATTGAAAAATTTATAAAATTTTATCTGGTTCTGTGCTATTTTTCCTTTTTTTTAAAGGATTTCTTTTGTCAAAATTTTATTTTTTACTGTATAAATTAAGTCTCTGATGGTGATAATCTTCACCATAGCTTTTGGGTCTTCTTCGCCCCATTATGCTTTTATTTTGACAATTGTTTATAGCACAGATAAATGGGTTGCTCTTCCAATATGCACAGTGTCGCTGTAAGTGCATATGTAAATAACTTACTTCATAGTTTCAACTTGCATATCAATCGACTGGAGAAAGTGTTTCTCAATTTTTACACATTGATACAATTTGTGTTAACTGAATTTTAATTAGTGAAATGTATTTTATTGTGAATTAACTGTATATTGTGCAAATTGCCTTTTACCCATTTTTATTCTTTTTGTTTGTGTTTTTATATGCATATACATTACTAGTTCGTAGGTTTTTATATATCTGTGTACATCGAGCTAACAATTTATACCTATATTGATATGCATTATTATTGTAATGGATTTGGCGATTCTTTCGGTTGGCAATGTTCTCTCCCAAATTTTTTATTTGACTTAAAAAAAAAAAAAAAAAAAAAAAAAATTATTTTGGCAATTTTCAAAATTTTTTTTTGTGGTTTAGCAAACAGTGTTCAGGTAAATACTTTGAATGGAACCTTCCCGATTGATAAGGTTGTGGTGACAAAAGCAATGTCCAGCCTTGTGTTCATCTTTTATTTTTTTTTTGTTATTCTACAGGTGTGTCTAGGATTTTGTTGACAAGTGAGGAGAGTTTTGTGTATGCAAACTCAGGTTATGCATTCCGGACTGTATAACTTGAGGGGTAGGCTTGCTAAGTGTTTCTTGATAATTCTTCGGACCGAAGTCTGGTTTGTTTGAAATGTTAGGCCCCATTTAGTGATCTCTCCCGCATCCATTGAATTTTTACTCGCACTTTTTACTTAAAAAAAAACAATTTTTTTTTTTATTTTTCAAAAAATTGTGTTTTTTAAATAGAGACGGGGGATTCTTGTTAGAGGTAATTTAATCTAAATTTTATATTTATATTTTCATAAATATCTTAAAACATTTCTTTTTTATAAACTCATTCTATTTTAATATTTAATCAAACCCCCCTCCTCCTTTTTCTTATTTTTCTTAAACATTATTAATTAAAACTATTATTTTCAAAATCCAAACATTTGTATTTCTCTATAAGTCAAGACCACCCAAGTTCTTTTTTTTCACTATGAGATAGTTTCCACGCAAACAACTTTTACTTGAAATTCTCACGTAATTTAAGGGATCGTAAATTCGGAACACACACAGGCAGATTGGATAAAGTACAAAAGGCCTTTATAAGAAGTCATGGGAATAACTGAAGCATTATTGTCAGTTGTATTGTGTACAACTTTTATTACCCTAAGTAAAGAAAGTCATAAAACTATTTCGAAGGCTTGTTAGGAAGATGCACAGTATATTGCTTTCGAGTCGTTGATTATGGCAGGTGTCAGCGGGCGGATAGTTGTTTTCGTGGGACCCGGCGTACAGCTGTTTTTCAACGATGCCCACGAGCGCCTTATTTCCAGGAATTGTAGCTAGGATTTTTCACCTAGCAACAACTAATCCAATAGGCGTGTTATTTACTCCCCCCACTCAACCAATCAGCGTTGACCCATTTTACCCCCTGGTCCAACGTTACCAAGGAAACGAAGAGCGAGTTAGCAGAGGCAGTCATGTTTTGAAGCTCGGATAGTTTGGGTGCGTGAGGGTGGAGGGTTCCCTCCCTCACCCCGCCGGTTAGGCAGTGGCGATTTTTTTTTCGAGAGAGACACATTTTTCTCTCCTGGCAGTAGCGACAGTGGGTTGATAAAATATGTTCGTTCGTAAAGCAACCTGCAACAACCAAAGGAATTTTTGCTTTTCCTATGAGTGCATACCTACGAAGGAGATCTACCATAGTGTCACGATTATCATGTTCTAAACAGTTCGTTATAGTGACACCGTATTAAATGCATAATATTTCTCGAGAGCGATAAATTGTGAGAAAATACCTGCTGAAATGATGATGACAGCGAGAATTTTATCGAGTGCTCTAGCCGACACTACACATGCTTTTTGTAGTGTATTCTGAGAATTTGTGGACTCTGTGCCGATGATAGTAAGAAGATTAATAGATGTTCTTAATTTTCGTGAATTTCAGAGCTTATTTAACGCCAGTCTCACCCTCTACAGGGTAACTTTATTCGTGCAAATGAATGGTTGATCGTCCCATCATTATTACAAAGCACGTCATCAACTTGGTAGTCTTATTATGATTCCCATAGAATAACGCTATGTTCACTAACTTAGCTACAGTGTGAGAAAAATACAAGTAATGTAGCCGCAAAACGAATCGTCAATACATTAAATATTCACTATGCTAGAAGGTTTGTTGTCACCTTCACTCTATTATATCGAGATGTAAGTAAAAATAATTCTTATCATTATTATTATTTTTAAAATTATGTTTTCTGTCTGATATGACGGAACTTATCTGTGGCTCAGTATTTTGATACATACATATATATCTAAAATGATATTTAAATCATTTAAAGTGTTGTTTGTTAATAAATGTTTGTTCTTTCTAATTTAATTCCTTCTCTGTTTTCCTTTTTTTTGATTATTTGCTTAATTACTTCAAAAGGTCTGCTTTCAGTATTTTACCTTTTATTTACTTACGAGAGTCAATCTCCCTAGGATTTATATTAATCCTTTTACTTAATTTATTCTATTGATTTAAATATTAATTCTGACAAAATAAATAAATAAACAAATTAATTAATTAAAGTAAATTATTGTATTCTCTAGTCATGGAATTTCTAAATATTATTTTAAGCATTAAATCTAATAAAAAAGATAAACTACTAATTTACTGGATGTTGTAATTTTTAATATTCAAACTTATTTTATTTAATCAACTGAGACCTTTTACTATTCTTTAATTAATTACAGGACATACTTATCTGAATTTTTTATATAAAGTAATTTTAACATTTTGATCTAAAGTCTTATGAAGAGCATTTTATAATAATGAATTACTTATTCAAAATTTAATTATTTAATCATGGCCTCTCAAACAAAGATAAATCTATACGATCACAGCTTCAGTGTTGTGAATTCTTGAAATTAATTTTACATTTTTTTAATATTTGTCATATATTCTTTTGTTTAACCTATCTCATTAATTTTATACCCCCCTTTTCTGTACTTTCTTTAAAAGAAAGATTTTGTCCCCTTTATTCCAAAATTTTCACTTAGTCTAAATTATTATGTCTTTAAAAATTCCTTGTTCTTACCCTTCATATTAATTCTTGAGTTCACAATGCTGATTGTTGGGGAATTGGATGTAGTGCAAATTGAGAATCTTGTCAGTGCTTTTAAATGATTAATTCTTATACTATTTTGAATTCAAAACTTAGAATTCAAGTAAATTTAAATTCTTTAAATTTTAATTGTTTCTGTTTAATTTAATCCATTTCCCTTTTTTCTAAATTTATTTTAGTTTGAGAATAATTTTGTAAGTATGCATGTTGACAGGATTCATTTCAATTTTTAGTCATAGGTAATTTGCACTCATTCATAATTTTTGCAAAAGGTAATAGTACCAAGGCAAGAAAACAAATCACCCAACAGACGCATGGTGACCCGAAATGACCTACTAATCGAATTTTCTTGTGCCAATCAAGAAAACTTAATTAAAAAATAATTTCCCACTCGCAACACTGCATATCGGTGTGAAATAAGTGATCTTTCTGCTAACAATTTATTCTTTATAGTGCGAAAGTAACACAACGAGAGAAACAGATACAAAGTTAAAAATCATTTAAATATTGGGTTAAATTACTTTATCCATTTTTAATTTACATGATTTTAATTTTAATATATCAGGACATGTAGAAAATAAGTTTCCCATGGAAAGTAAAGAGAAACAAAATATAGTTACCTGGAAATATTTATTGAAAAAGATAAGCAATGTTTCAGCTACTTCTCAGCATAAGAACCACCTGATTTTTTTATAGTCACTTTTGTTTAACAAATCCATGGGGACTGGAGTAGGTATGTCTGACATTTATACAACTACTGCTAACATCTACACTTTTGTGACACCAGTTTTTCTTAATAGCTATCTTTAACCTATTTAATTGCAGAATTTATGTCATTAAATAAGTCGATCCTTGCTATAAAACAAGTGGTGCTAAAATGCACACTAGTTCGCAACTATGCCAGTCCTATCAAATGCAGTGTTGCCAGTAGGCTACTTTTTTTAAATTCATATTTCTTAATTTCCACCACTTTTTTGAAGTTGAAATATTCGGCTTATTTAATGATAGATTAAATAATTTGAGGATAAGGCCTATTACATTATTTTAAAAAATTGGTGGGAATCAAACAAGCTGAATTTAAAAAAAGTAGCCTACTGGCAACACTGATCAAATGCTCTGTTTCTTTTAATAACAGTTTTTTTTTTCAAACAAAATCTTCCTTCTAGAATTTTCTTGGAAAATTTTCAGAACCCCATCGCAACCCCCTGACCCCCCCCCCCCCAATTGCTGTAGAAACCTATCAAGAATAACATTCTTCAAAAATACTTGTATTTAAAAAATGTACCATTCGGGAGCTGTGCTATGCATACACATAGCTGTAAACTTTTAAGCTTTTTAAGACCACTAAAGTTTAATATAATTTTTTGCCATATTAATCACAAATTTCAACGAATAATAAGATAAAATTTAAAATAAATTTTAGTGGTTAAAAAAAAATCTTTAACATTGGCAGCTATGCAGACACATAAATTGTATGCACACACCTAAATTGTAAACTACACATCTTTTTTTGCTGAAGGTCGTTTTCCACCAAAAATTCTAAAATGTATTATTTGTCTTATGTAACCGGAAAGCTTCTGTCATTAAACAAGGCAATATGTTCTCTATTAAAATAGTGGTGGTGTGTTGGGCCGCCAGCCAGCGGATTTGCATCCGTAACATAAATTACTTATTTAATCGAAAGATTTAGAGCTGAAAATATAATTTAACTGTTTCTCGTGTAACGAACTTTTATTTATATTAATATATCAGCATCAAGTATCTATTGCATAAAAAAAATTACCGTAATTTCCAGCCTATAATCAGCGGATGAAACAATAATGTTCGACCCAGAAATTCTATTTTATAAATTGTTACTTACAAGATCGCTGTATATATTTGACTTAAAATATTAACTCAAATTTGTCGGTCGAAATATATTTGTTTGATCCACGCATTATAGGCCAGAAATTACGGTATTCTACTTTGCGAATGTGACATGGATATTGCATCAGGAACACATTTTATAATGTAAACGAAATTATTTTTTACTTATTCCGAAATGGTCTTGTTCGTTATTCCGGCTGTCACTCAATCATTTCATCGTTTTAGAATCATAAATACTTTCCAGACTTGCCAAGTCTCTGGCTTTTTGGATACCAGTAATATAGTACAGAAAATTTCGTTTTATTTAATCTAAGCATTATGCGATTCTAAAAAATTATCAAATCTAAAAAAAAATCTTATAAAATCTAAATTATAAAATCTAAAAATTATCAAATTTGTCAGTCGAAACATATTTGTTTGATCCACGGATTATAGGCCCGAAATTACGGTATTCTACTTTGCGAATTTGACATGGATATTGCATCAGGAACACATAGAAAAGAAATAAGTTAACTTTAACATCTTGAAGGGCAGTGGTATATTATATATACCACATAATTTGTACCTCAAATACAACAATGGTACCTGAAATTTTGAATAAAATTTTGATTCTATAATGTAAGTGAAATTATTTTTTACTTATTCCGAAATGGTCTTGTTCTTTATTCCGGCTGCCACTCAATCATTTCATCGTTTTAGAATCATAAAGACTTTCCAGATTTGCCAAGTCTCTGGCTTTTTGGATACCAGTAATATAGTACAGAAAATTTTGTTTTATTTAATCTAAGCATTATGCGATTTAAAAAAAACAACGTTTTTTTCTAAAATATTACTGGTGTTCAAAAATCCGGAGACTTGGCAACTCTGACTTTCCTTTAAAATCGTTCAAGTTTGAGCTTTAAACTGAACCCTCAAAATAATCAAAATTCTAATTTAGGTGTAAATGAGGAAGACGCGTCCGCATGGAATGGGCATGCTATACCATATTAGACTATTTGTTTGATAGAATACACAATATTTGAACATTTTTTTTTCTTGAAAAAATATTTATTTTAGTTTTCTTAAATTTAATACTATTTAGAAGAAGATATTAAATAATAATGCAATTTTAAAAGAAGTTTATTAAAAAAAAAGTGCTTTTTAAATACAAAAATGTTGCCACACATTTTTATTTTATTTTACTCCCACATCCTATTGATTTGCTTGAGATAGAATTTTAATTAAAGTAACGTTTGTAGTACCCGTTTGAAGAAAAGATTACATGCAGCTTAATAATTTGAAAAAATATCCGACATTCTTCTGGCAGTGTTTATTAATTTTTATTCCTTTCAGGAGACTTTGCATTCAATTTCCTTTTGATAAAATCCTTTCACCATAGATTATTCGGTCATAAAGCGGAAAAACTCATAATTAGAAAATTTTTAATGATTTGCATGCTTTTTTGTCTCATATGAAAAAAAAATCTGTAATATTACTTCCTAATAAATAGATAAAATATAATTGCATGTTTCTAAATATGTACAAAGTTTTGCATATTTATATAAGATTTATAAGAAAGTAATAATCGAAAATAGTAATTTGTCCTTTGGATTGATTATTACTTCAATTTTTATTTTATTTTATCTATTAAATCTTTTTTCACGTTTTTCTTATACAACAAATGTAATGTATTCATGTTCAATAAATTTCGTTTTCCATTGAGTTGTTATTCATAGGTGCAAAGGATTAAGTTTAAGATCAAAGATCTGGTGTGGAGCGGGGCTGGCAGAGAAAAATCCAACTTTTTTGTAAACAATAATTTTCGCCTTATTAAAAATATGTATTTTGCATTAAAACATAGTTACTATTCAGAAAAACTTGTGTAAGTTTGCCTGTTTCACCCTCCTGACACTACGGCTGAGTTCTTGAAACCCATTATTTCCATGTAAATATATTCGTCTTATTTATTGATTTAAAAAAATGCGATTAAAAAATGCGAAGATTACTATTTGAACATAATGTTTTTTTAAATAATTTATTTTTGGATGTATGATTATTTATTTACTTAAAATCTTAATAAGTTGCAAGAACACAAATATTTCAAAACGTGTAGAGAAAATACCTGCCAACTTTCAACTAAACTTAAGTACAATGAGAGTTAATTTGATTCAGGTTAAAGACGTTTCTACCCAGAAAATACATCTGAAGAAATATTGTGTATTTATTTTCATGTTCTTACGTCGAACCTATTTGTTTGCATTTCTTAAAAAAAATTCTGGTTTTAAACGCTTTTAACATTGGTTAAATTAACCTACATTATAAAGAAGTTTAGTGCGATGTTGGCAAGTACGTAAGAATAAAGACATTTGAGATTTAAAAAATAAAGTGTTCAATAGAAACAAATTACATAATATTATATAATATGATATTTTCCTCATGGAATAAACATGGATTATTTTATACATTTCCATTACTACTTTTATTTTTCTACACGGTGTAATTTCTAGCTAACATAATTTTTGAGGGGGCTTCTAAAAGGTCCCAGATTTTTAACGAGATGCTGAGAATATTAAAGCTGATTCACTGACATCATAGTGGGTTCTTAGGAAATGTAACATTCATCATTCAACAATGCATAGTAGAAGGTAGCTAAGCAAAACGGTAGATTTCTGGAATAATTCACTTAGGTTACACGATAAAATTCTATTTGAAGTGTCTAATGATAATATTGAAAAAAAAAAACATTTTATTAAGTATTTTTTTGGTTAATTTTTTTAACCCATTCGGGACCATGGATGCATATCGTCGCTACCATGTCAAACTATCGAATGTGAAAAAGTGAATTTTCCATTACTTTTTAAAATGGGACGATTGACACCACTAAATTTTATTAGAATTCTTAGCCAAGTAAGAATGCTATTAAAATTTCGGTGAAGAGCAGGGTTGGTAGTTTGGCCTTCTTATAGGTAAAGAGGTGCGGAATTCATATCGGAAATTTTGGGAGAAAAATTTTTACTTTAAGTAATCACAAAATGTCTGTCATAAAATAAAGCAAAACTTTCTGCTTCAATTTTCGGTATCAATCCAAAAATTTTGAATGAAATAGAGGCCAAACTGTCAAGCCTTCTGAAGAATAATATTAAAATTTAGTGGTGGCAATCGCCCCATTTTTAAAAATAATGAAAAATGCATTTTTGCACATTCGATAGCTTGACATGGTAGCGACGATATATGCAGATATG
The DNA here is from genome assembly GCA_963931845.1 of Maratus michaelseni. NCBI lineage: Eukaryota > Metazoa > Arthropoda > Arachnida > Araneae > Salticidae > Maratus > Maratus michaelseni. The sequence continues at coordinate 189,630,916 of OZ007599.1, read as the reverse complement.
CACCCTCAAACAGAGCATAGAGAATTTGTTTTAGGTACCAATAAAAAATCAAAGTAATATTTGCTTTCTCTAATTAGAGAATTTTCGTGATAGTTTAAGTCAAGGTAGCTTTTTTACAAAAAGTGGTGCCAACGGAATAAAATTTATGTAAAAGCCGCCGGTCCCGAATGGCTTAATTTGATGTGAATAAAACCAGCTACGATATTAACACAATTCTTAAATTCCAGGAACAATAACAGCGTTCCAGGAATTCCTAAGTATAAAATATTCAGTTTATTGAATTAGTTGTGTAGAAAATACAGTAATAAAAATTGTTTGGATAAACGTAATGTTCTATTGGAAATTCATTTGTTATGACATTTTACTAATGGTTTAACCCCTTAATCGTCGCGCTCTTTCAGTGTAGGCTACTTTTAAAAAAGTCAGATTGCTTGATTACCACCAGTTTTTTTAAGTAGAAATGTTCGTCTTATTTAATAGATAGATAAAATAATGCGGGAATAAAGCAAATAAGATTATTAAAAAAAAAAAAAAAACTGGTGTGAATCAAACAATCTGAATAAAACATGCGCATACTACGCTGCCCGTGAATGTCTCGGGCACGACGATTAAGGGGTTAAGTGAAAAAGGTTTAAAGTATGAATGCCAAATGATTCCGCATTTAATTACAACACAATATTATAAAACTGATGACAAATAAATTAATAAAATTAAGATAAATTGACATGCATAAAATTTATTGTCATATTTAGGTACTTTGAATATCAGATTTAGGTTTTAAGTACTGTAAATGTGACGAAAATGTCATAAATATGATAATGATTTATCTCTGTTTAGAATATAGATAATAATTAAATTTCTTAAAAACAAATTAGATATGACTTAACCCTTAATTGCATAGTGATGTAAATTTCCATCACTGTTTATTTAACTTTTAATAAATAAATCAACTTCTTCGCCACCACTATATTTATATAGAAATATTAATCCAGTAAATTTCCCGTGAACTATGTTGCTGAACAAAGTTAAAAATCTATCTTAAAATTTCTGGTTTCTAATATTTAATATATGTATAAAAAAACACATTTGTAAAAGAAAAACTCATGCAAAGAAGGGTTGAGAGCATAATAAGAAATCCTTTATTGCTTCTGTTTGGTCTTTTATATTTAAATAAATGTAAAATATATCAGAAAATGGACAAAAGTATAAGAAATCGAACGACATTTAGACAAAATGTCCTGTTATTAAACAAATTATCTTAGGGATTAACACTGAACGTAATAAAGATCTTTATTGATTTTAAAATGGACACTAATATAAATGTTTTTGTCGATCAATTATACTTACATAATTTCCATTATATATACTATGCATAATACCATCCATATTCGCTTGTAACTTCATTGATATAATAGTTATTTTTTGCAATACTTTAGGGGAGATGAGCGAAGTAATTACGGAATAAATTAAGTAATTATCTTCTTAAAAATCTCAAAGTAAAAAGAAAATGTATCATTCAAATAAAAAACTCAATCATAATAATAAAATAAATGAAAAAGACTTTAGATAAGATTTCAGAATTAATTTAATGATCAATGAATATTTCTTATATTATTAAGAGAAATACATTAAAATGCAATATTCCTACTGCCCTATTAGTGACAAAAGACAGGAAAATATTCAAATAATTGGTATTTGAAGAATTAGTTCAATAAATCCATGTTCGATAGTGATTTTGGAGATCAAGTTAAAATTTATTCATCTTATATGAAAATAATTAATGAATATTTAATGTTATTTAGAAACTTCAATTGGTTCTTTTTAATGACATTTTAATGGTGAAATAAAAAATAAAATAAAATAAGGAGGCTTTCCGTCAGAACATTTTTTATTTAATAAATACGTACGTTTTTGGATCGGGTATTCATTTTATAATGCATGTTTGAAGAAAAGTATGTGTCAGTAACAGTTAATTTACAAACAAAAGAAAAGTAATTATCAGGTTCCGTACGGCCCTTACTATCCGAATAATAATCCACAGTTTATTAATAGAAATTTATTTAAAAAGATTAATATTCGGAAATATTGACAATGAAAAATAAAGACCATACTATCCTGCTAATATAAATCATGTATGCACGTTAGATGAAAATGCTTATTGCTTAAAATTATTTTTAATTTAAATTAAAAAAATATATATATGTTCGAATTTTTTTAAAGATTCTAATCCAAATTTCTTTCACTATACCTGATTATTGTGCATTGAAGATATTTAAACATTACAGACTTCATTAAAAAAACACTATTGAACCCAATAGTCGCTTCATAAAAAGGTTACTCTCTGCGGTTAAATAAGACAATGATTAATACTCGAAAATAGCGGTAACAATAAAACCCAAGCAGTTGGTAAATGCCATAGCTGTCAATTCTCCCAAGGTGAGTATCTATAACAACAATTATACACATCTATTACAAACATACATCTAAACATCTATTTACAAAAATATTTACTTCATTTGCCATAAAAAAATTTACAATTAAATAAGATGATAACTATTTTACGGAGAAAATTGTATTCAAAATTGACAACTATGACAGCTACAGAAGCATATCCACAAAACAGCTCAACTAGTAGGCTTAATGTCATCACTAAATTTTAATAGTATTCTTCAACTTCTTAAATATCAGAAATTCTGTCAATTAATAAAGCGAATAATACTATTTAAATTTAGTGGTAACAATGGATTTGCTGGGGCACAGCTGTTCCATCACTGCATATGATACCATAGCTTCCAAACATTACACTTTCTTCTTACTAACTTTTCCCGCATAGAAATCTCCTTCTTAATTAGCCTTTATTATGCGATTAAATAAGGCCCAATATATATTCGAGAATAGTGGCTTTAATTAGCTTTTATTATTTCATGAAATCTGTAGTTTCCTTTCATTTGAAATAGTATCATATTTGCATCATTATGTCATAGATGTCAAACCTTCGTTTTTCTTTTTTTTAAATCAAATGAATCCAGAAATTTTATTCAATAACCAAAACTAATTAAGAATAACATGGCAGCGTCAGATGTTTGTAAATATTTTTTTCATCAAATTATGTTAATTTAGCTTGGGAAATACCGGGTGATTATAATTAAAGTTACGATTTCAAAAATCGATAATTTTAAAACTACTGGTCAGAATGACTTGATATTTTAGCAGAACAATCGTGAGGCAATGGAATTTTGTTTGGCGAAGGAAAAAAAATAGTTCCAAATTGTGCTGATAGATGGCATTGTCAGGGTAATGTCAGGGGAAAGACCAAAAATGTATTCTTGAACCCTTTCCGGCGCGGAGTAAATTTGTTTGCAAAATGATGAAATAATAGACTGACACCGGAATTTACAAACGAATCCATTAGTAAAAAGAAACTTGCTTATTTTTCTGGTTCTTAATGAAAGGAAAATTTTAATTAAATACCGGGTGATTATAATTAAAGTTACGATTTCAAAAATCGCTAATTTTAATTAAAACTACTGGTCAGATTGACTTGATATTTTAGCAGAACAATTGTGAGGCAATGGAATTTTGTTTGGCGAAGGAAAAAAAAAAAGTTTCAAAATGTGCCCATAGATGACGCTGTCTGGGTTCACATTGTCTGAATATATGCAAATTACTAATACGTGACATGCGCACCGCAGACATAGCAACCATAAAAATGCAGAGCAGCAGCTCTTTGCCTGAATGCTTCATCATGACTCTGACTATGAAGGATCGCGCTCTGCTCTTGAAGCTTTTTATAAGAACGATGACTGTGCACTTACAGCTATTAGGAAGTTTCGGACATTAAAATCCATAAAAAAAGTCCAATAACAACAAATGGTCTGCAAAAAATGATTGCTAAATTCGAAGAGACCGGTTCATTTCACGTTAAACGGGGTAGAGGAAGGAAACCAGTTTCAGCTGCGGCAGTGGAAGATGTGGCTACAGCATTACAGGAACATACTGACAGTGATGCTGGAATCAGCAGTGCAAGGGGGATTGGCCGAATGCTGGATAGGCCGAACAGCACGGTGCGTAAAGTCCTACGGAACGTCTTACGCTGTTATCCGTACAAGATAACTCATGTGCAGGAGTTGCTACCTGCTGACCTGGAAGCACGTCAATCTTTTGCACTACAATTTCTTGCCCGGATGGAAGTGTACAACGGATGGCCATGGAACATTCTGTGGTCTGACGAAGCCCACTTTCATTTGCAAGGTTCTGTAAATACGCAAAATTGCAGGATATGGGCGACCGAGAATCCGTCCCAGCTACAGCCATTACCTCTTCAGTCTGAAAAGGTCACTGTGTGGTGCGGAATAACGGCAGCGTTTATCGTCGGTCCATTTTTCTTCGAGGAGATCACACCTGCGGGTCCCGTTACCTGCACAGTTACTGGCAAGCGGTATGAAGCACTTTTGCGTAACCATGTTCTTTCGGCCCTTCAACAGCGTCAGTGTGTTGATCGCATAATATCCATGAAAGATGGCGCTCCTTCGCACATTGCTACTACTGTGAAGCAGCTACTGAGTGATAATTTCGGAGATGATAGGATCATAAGCCGCCATTTTCCAACTACGTGGCCGCCACGTTCCCCCGACTTAAACCCGTGTGATTTCTGGCTTTGGGGGTACCTGAAGTATGTTGTTTATAGCGGGCGGATTCAGAATCTAGCCGACTTGAAGGCAAGCATCACACAACACACCCATTGCATTAGTACAGATACCCTCCGATCTGTTGTGGAGCATGCCGTTTTGCGCTTCCAATTAGTAGCGGAACAAGGCGGAGGGCATATTGAGCAACTTATGCCTTAATAATCAGTAAGGTGTTTGTTCCATGAAGCTCTTTTTTTTTTTTTTCATTTTTTGTCATTATCGCTGTCGTCGCTGTAAACACGTAGTCTTGTCTTTTCGCTAATAAATTTTTAGTAAATCTCTGAACTCTATTTTTTTCCTTTTGGCAACATCATTCGTATGTTTAACCCCTTAATCGTCGTGCCCGAGACATTCACGGGCAGCGTAGGTTACGCCTGTTTTATTCAGATTGTTTGATTGCCACCAATTTTTTTAAAATAGTATTATTGGCTTTATTCTTGCATTATTTTATCTGTCTATTAAATAAGACGAACATTTCTACTTAAAAAAATTGGTGGTAATCAAGCAATCTGAATTTTTAAAAAGTAGCCTACACTTAAAGGGCGCGACGATTAAGGGGTTAACCCTTTAACTGGCGGTGGTCACAAAAAAGGACACCCAATTTTAATTCTAAAACTGACAAACAGCGCCAAGAATATTTAATTAAAATTTTCCTTTCACTAAGAACCAGAAAATAAGCAAGTTTCTTTTTACTAATGGATTCGTTTGTAAATTCCGGAGTCAGTCTATTATTTCATCATTTTGCAAACAAATTTACACCGCGCCGGAAAGGGTTCAAGAATACATTTTTGGTCTTTCCCCTGACAACGCCATCTATCGGCACAATTTGGAACTATTTTTTTTTCCTTCGCCAAACAAAATTCCATTGCCTCACGATTGTTCTGCTAAAATATCAAGTCATTCTGACCAGTAGTTTTAAAATTATCGATTTTTGAAATCGTAACTTTAATTATAATCACCCGGTATAACGGTAGTTTGGCAGCTCTGTTGTAAGAATATGAATTTAAATCTTTCGATTGTCATAATATCAAAACTAGTCATTTTTCAGTATTGTAATCACTGAGACATTTATCAGTTACACATCAACTATTTCAAAATTTCAGCCATTTCTAACGATGCCACATTTTTCATTCCAATTTTCCATTTCTGCGTGGTTCTATATAATGTTTTCTACAAGAAATTTATATTTAGGAAGGCTATGCCATAATAATAAACCAGTTATAATAAAATGCATAGCTGCCTGCCAACTGCTATAATTTTCAGACACAAGTAATTTCAAAAGAAAATCGTCGCTCTATTTATTTGCTGATCCTTCGATTAAATAAGGTGATGATTACAATTTGAAATTACAAGTGGCAAAAATTGAAGAAGTTGGAGGCTATGAATAAGGGGTTAGAATACATGAATGATCAGATTTTTAAAAAAATATATTTTCAAAACTTGTATTACACATTTCTTAAGGATATATTACAGTGTTCGTACACTTTTACCACATTTTTAATAGAAATTTCTATTTAATATTTCTATATTCTATTAAACTAATGTGGTAAAAACGTACGAACCCTGTATGAAAATAAAGGAACAAATTCAAAGTTTTTTTTCAGATACAAATGCTCGATGTGTTAACATTTGTAACACGACAAACATCTAATCAGTAAGCAAGTTCATTGGACACATTTTGCAGTTTTATTACACAGTCAACGGTTTTTGTAATGCAGCTCTGATAAACATGTAGGTTCATAAACATGATCTTTGATGTAACCCCACAAAAAGAAATCACTTAACATAAGATTCGGGAATCTTGTTTCATATGTGAAAAATGATCAATCATCGTTACCCGCACGTTATCCAGATTTATAGGAAGGCAATAAAAAAACTTGTAATTTTTTTGTAGATATCATTTATTATAATATGTGTAAGAGCTTTCAAAATATAAACTTTTAAAATACGGTCATTCATTTATGCTATCTCTGTATAATACATAGCTGTCAACTGCTACGATTTTTGTCTACCAGTAATTTCAAATTAAAATCTTCGCTTTATTTAATCGCGGAAATTTTTGATTAAATAAGGTGATGATTATAGTTAGAAATTACAGTGGCAAAAATTAAAGCAGTTGGCAGCTATGAATGCAGGGTTAGCATAAATAAATGACCGGATTAAAAAAAAATATTTTTTTTCAAAACTTCGACTCAGAAATTTTATTTAATTATTGAACTCAAATATTTACAGCAATAAGATAAGTTAAATTTTATAAAATAAAATTTCTGGGTCAAAACACGATTCGTTGTTCCGGGTATTATAGGCCGGAAATCACGGGAGTACACATATTATAAAATATATATAAATGAAAAGAAAGAAACACATTTAAAGTTTGTAACATTTCGTAACACGACAAAGGTCTAAAGTGTAATCAAGTTTGTTCCATTTTGCAGTTTTACACTCTCAACAGTTCTCTAATGCAGCTCGGATGCGTTCTTTAATTTCTTTGTGTGTTTTCGGCAATGGTTGTTCATATAAAATGTCTTTGATGTAACACCACAAAAAGAAATCATATGGCGAAAGATCCGGGGATCTTGGTTCCCATGTGAAAAATGGTAAATCATCGTTACTCCCACGTCAAAAAAAACTTTGAATTTTATTTAGATATCGTCGCGACCATCTCAAACTATCGAATGTGAAAAAATGCATTTTTCATTACCTTTAAAAATGGACTGATTGTTACCATTAAATTTTATTAAAACTCTCCGATTAGTAAAAATACTAATAAAGTTTCTGTGAAGAATAGGGTTGCCAGTTTGGCATTACTTATGTATTTAGAGATGTCGAATTCATATAGGAAATTTTTTAGACTATATTTTGTTTTAAGTAATCACAACATGTCTGTTATTAATTAAAAAAGCAAAAACTCCCGTTTGAAATTTCAGTTATGAATTCGGAATTTTGGGATGAAAATAGATGCCAAATGGCAACCCTGGTGAAAAATAGTTTTAAAATTTAGTGATGACAATCAGCGCATTTTTAAAAGTAATGACAAATGCATTTTGTTCACATTTGATAGTTTGGCATAGTATCGACGATATCATTTATTATAATACGTGTAAGAGTTTTCAAAATGTAAACTTTTAAAAACCGGTCACTCATTTATTCTAACACTGTAGAAAACATGGCGGCCAACTGCTACAATTTTTGGCCACTGGTAATTTCAATTGTTCGATAAAATAAGTTGAAGTCATTAGAAAATACTGGTGGGCAAAAATGGAAGCTGTTGGCAGTTATGAATATATTATACATAAAAAAAATTCTCAGAACAGCATGCTAAAAAATATATTTCACTTATTGAAAATAATAATTGCTACATTTCAAGAACCTTTTTTCAAATTTTTAAATTAAGTAGCAAAATACTTGAATGTGAAATGTAAATATCAAACTTGAATGTGTCTGGTAATAATTTCATCTCTTTCAACAGAACGGCTTTAAATGAATGATTTTAGCCTACACTTAACCAATAATTTTCAAAGGTATGTTAATACTCCGAAACCATTTTGACACATTAATATTGATTAAAATGATGAATGCAAATGCCTCTAAAATGAACATTTAGCAATTTCCTATTATTAATTGTCTGTTCCCATTCAACTAATATGATAAGTTCTTTATCATCGGGAAATAGATTTGCGAATAAATATTGATTACAGAGTGTTAATATTGTTAGGTTTCAGTCAGGAATCAATAGAAAAAAATACTTTTTACATTTGCATTTTTATAAATTTTGCACCAATTTATTTTTATGTTTTTTAAGAAGCGTTAAACGTAAATCCCCATGAGATGCTAAATATCTTTAATAAACAGAAATGGCATAAAAAATTTTGAGTGCTTGAGTTTGCTATAATAAAGTACAAGTTTTTGATAGGCGATTGTTCTTTTATAATCTTGTTAATTTTACCACTTCTAAACAAAACTCTTCGTGATACATTTCTAGTAGAAATTTTCCATATTCTATTTGGGAATTATGGAAGACAAAATAACAAAAAATACACAAGTGTTGCCATCCTGAAGTATAGATACAACGTTATTTTCTAATCATTTCAGGGGCATGGATGTGCGTTGATGCACCCGCATTTTTGAAAATTTTCATTTGAAAATAACATGAAATAAAAAACTAAAAAAAAGAATTTAAAGTTTTTTTTTTCCCTCAAAAGTTATAAAAGTTAAATTCTATTAAAAAATGTGGCACAAATTTTGATTAAAATTAATCCTTAATTGCATAGTGATGTAAATTTCTATCACTGTTTATTTAACTTTTAATAAATAAATCAACTTCTTCGCCACCACTATATTTATATAGAAATATTAATCCACTAAATTTTCCGTGAACTATGTTGCTGAACAAAGTTAAAAATCTATCTTAAAATTTCTGGTGTCTAATACTTAATATATGTATAAAAAAACACAATTGTAAAAGAAAAACTCATGCAAAGAAGGGTTAAGTTGTATAAAGGATATACCACCGCCTGTGAAGAGGTAAACACTTAAAAAATCAAAATCTGATCAAACATAAGAAAAATCATAAATTAGGTACGTCGAACTCGGGCACCAGAAGGTAAATTGCCACCTCTATTTTGGAAAAACATTCTTCGAGATATTTAAGGAATGAAATTTTGAAGTTAAATAATAATAAGAAGAAAACTATTTACAAAAAATGATGGTGATCCAAATGATTGATGGTTATTTACTTACTAAAATTACACAAACATTTGAAATATTTATTTTTTCTTTAATAGGCAATATTTCTCACACAAAAACAATATAACTGCACTTTTGGCGTAGTATTAAAAATATATTGAATATAAAATCAGTACTTTATTAATAGTGAATGCTTCCTGGAACGCGGGTTCGCAATCCCTGTAATATAGATTGCAATACATAAATTCAGAGAAGGTCTACATTTAAGCTAACAAATCAGGCGAATATTCATGGGTCTGTACTAGTTCCAAATTGTATTATAAAATGGATTTATTTACTACAAATACCCAAGGGTATAACAAGATTGTGTCTCTATGATTTCGGGCTTATAGACTACAGTGGGTGCCAAAAATTACTGATGGATTTTGAAAGTCAATAAAAAAACCGGAATGCGATAGAAATGCATCGTGTGCTGTCTTATGTTTGGGAAACCAGGGAATTTTATCCCACAAATTTGCAAATTTATTTTGCATTTTCGCAAAAAGATGGCGCTGCAGGTATGCACGAGCTGCAGAGAAATTTAATCCGTAACATCTTCATTCATTATTTTGCTATGCAGTCTATTATTGACTGATTTTGAAATAGTATGCACTATTGAAATTGGTTTGTTCTTTTGTAAAGCGGATATTTCTTGTTTTGGAGTATCACCTATATTTTGCAGCGCCACATTTTGGCGAAAATGTTAACTAAGATTGCAAATTGATGGGATAAAATTCCCTAGTTATACAAACATAAGGCCGCAAACGATACATTTCTATAGCGTTCCTTTTTTTCTTTTTTTTTGAAATTCAAAATCCATCAGCCATTTTTGTTCACACTGTATATACACTGTAAAATTTTGCTGCAGTAAAATTACTACAGCAGAGATTCGAGACAATATCCGTAAGAAAACGGGTTTTGTCCCTCGATAAACGGACTTTGCTCTTACGTAAACTGTTTTTGCCCGTAAAAACATGAAATTTACGGAAATTGACCGTTTACCTTGAAAAAGGAGCATTTTCCGTAAAATTACGGCAGCAATTCATGGAGTATGACCGTGAATTTACAATTTTTTTTACAGTGTATAACTGTATAGGCTACATTGTCGCCAATATTTTCTGTATTGGCATTAAATTTGGATTCAAAAATAGGTTATTTACAACTTTCTAAACTTGCACAAACATTTGAAATATCTATTTTTTTGTTTCAATTACCAATATTTCCTATGCAAAATCATATAACTGAACTTTCGGCGTAGCTTTTAAAATGTATTTGAATACAAAATCAATATTTTAGTAATGGTGACCTTCCATTGACAATATATAAAATATAAAGCCAATCTTGAAACAATGGTGGCATTTCGTTGGAAGTAATTTCTGTAAATGCAACAGCGGCGCAATACTAATCCAGAATAATACAATATCGGTTTCCACCTGGGCTATTAATTTTGTTATTGCGAATAAGAATAATTTTTCGTTAAAACTCTTTTGTCATAATAAGTGCACTTTTTATTTTCAAATGTTTACATAAGTGAGAATGCAATTCTTAAGTTTAACTATAATTATTTTGCATTAACTTTTTACTTCTTGCACTGTGTGTCCATTTTAGAAAGAAAGAAAAAATTCATTCTTTTTTTCAAATTAGAATTTGGGAAAAAAAAAACATCTGATGTGGAAATTTAAAAAAAAACATTTCTTTATTTCTTTTAAGGAAGAAGTGGAAAAGTTTTAACAAACGTTTGAATTGAAATTCATGAAATATTCAGTGATCTTACTTAAAACTAATGTTCATTATCACATAAGTATCGCTAGCACGAATGTCTGGCTTATTTGAAAATGATTGATAGCCTGTTTTAGTTAATAAGAATTTCCAGGCATAGATTTCGGAGTTCTTAGAGAAATGAAACTATTCTTCCGAAAATTTCTTCGCCATTTATTCCCTGGAAACCATTACATTAAGAGGATCTGGAGTAAAAGATGAAGCTGTTAAACTTTAAACGTGATTTCAGTTGAACGGTTTATTTAAGGTAACAGGAAATTAACGCAAATTTAAAGAATAAGATAATAATAAAACAATTTCATTAAAGATTTATTAATCTTTTGATTACGGGATGGGACATATGTTGTCCCAGTGACTATTTTTCATTCTATTTGCTCCGCTACTTGACAAATTGCCATTACAATACCATACACTTATACTAGGGTCAAGAGGAAACTACCATAAAGGAATTTTTTTATAAATTTTGGTAAGATAGAAAATATAAAAATAGTCGCCATTGTTAGCCCGTAATTTAAAGGTTAATGAACTTACATATTTGTAATTTTATTTCGCTTTTTTTATATCTATTTAGCTTTAAAATTATTAATATTGAGCAAACCATTCAGCACAAAAATGCCGATTTGCGTAAATTGTACATTTTGAAAAGAATTTTTAGATCATGCAGATAAGGAAGTCAGGCATTTTGTACAATTCGTTTAGGAATTGTCAAATTTTGAGCTGTAAATATTAAAATAACATCCTATAATTTGATTGACACATCCCATTTACTTTTCTATACTGTTTATACATCTTTTAAAATACTAGCCGTGCTTCGCCCGACTAGAAAGGCGCATGAGAACCCCGATGTCTACGACAGAATTTAACCAGGCCTAGCAATTCATCGAACACAAAAAATCTCTAATACGACTATAATTCTAAACGTACTCCGTGCGTTTCGCGTCCATAATCCGTTAATATGGCAACCACTAATAGGAGTCCAGTTTGCTGAACGCGTTATGATGCGCGTTACAATCACTATAACGTTACAATCACTATAACCTTGAATATAACAAGTTCCTGTTCATTCCGCGATTATAAGGCGTTTGTTCGGCAATCACTAACACGGTGACCCTCAATATAAAATGTCTTGTATGTTTGGTACTCAATAAATCAATAAAACGGAAATCGCTTTAACAGAGGCGGGGGGGGGGGGGAGATTACAACCAAGTCCTACGCAGTTCAAGCGATAAAATTGTAAATATGGAGATTTCAATTTAAATTGTAAGTAAATATTTTACACACACGCTGTCCATAGGTGGAAAATCCCTACATTCAAATATTATAATATAAATAAATAATTTTTGTTTTTATGTTTAAGAAAATATATCATCTTCATAGATGACAAATGCAATGTACTTGTTTGCCAATATTTTAGAATAATAATCTTCGATATATTTTATTGCAGGTTACTTCGATTAAATAAGGCAAAGTATACTTCATGCAAATAATAATGACAAAAAATCGTAGCAGTTGGAATCTATGCAATATATAAATATACAAAGAAAATCCTTCATATTATGAGGAAGTTATCTGCAGATATGACTCAATTATTATGAATTTTGTATTTTGATTAGTAAACGTTTTGCAGAAAAGAGATGAAATAATAATGTTATGAGCACATGTTACACGACACATATCATGCGCTGATGTTAAACAAAAAAGAAAAGTCCTGTGTCACGCATAAATTTTGAAATACCTTGAAACACTTCCAGAATACTTTAACAAAACTTCACAATTTAAAAAAGTAAAAGATATCTAAACGATTTAGAAAATACTTTACATAGTTGAACATCCAATTTCAGAAATTAGTGAATACATTTGAAAATATATTTCAATTCTTTTGATCAGTGCTGTATATCATCTACATGTGGTTTTATCAGTCCACACGGTTTGATAAAATTTAATTCAGCTATAAAACGTAACACGTATTTGAAATTTTATTTTCACGCACCAATTACCGTCCGTACATAGTAACTAGAAATATTTTGTGTAGCCCTGTATAGGATTTAAAGTTTTTTTTTTACTTCCCACATATTAAGCTAAAATTTAATTCAGATGGGAAACGCATAACACGACTAAAATTGCATTTACAGGAATTGCTCATCACTGCACGGCAATTAATTCAGTTTGTGGCTTTTCTCTGTATATGAATTTATTTATTTACAAAAATATATTAGTATACACTAAATATATAAGGAGTAAGTATTTAAGGAGGAAAATGCATAAAAAATAAAGAAAAAACGTTTTGTAATTCACGCCCATAGACAAAAAAAATTACAAATATTTTTGTGCATTTATTTAATATCAGCTATATTACTTATTCGCTCATGTAATGCACACAAATTTCGTTAAGCTTAAAAACGTATATCACATCTAAAAATCATCTTTCAGCGATTATCGCTCATAAAGAGTCAGTGGCGTAGCCAGGGTGGGGGGTCAAGATGCTCTGAATACCACTAATTTTGTAAAGTTTTCTTTGAGTTATCTTATCGGAAAACTTTCTGCGATAATCAATGGGAAGAAAACTTTACATTATTATTAGTATCGAGATGAATTCGACCCCCACTGTAACTGAATAACATTTGGTCTCCCTGTAAACAAAAGCAAAAAATGCTATGCGCTCCATATGCTACAGTGTGCATCTTGTTGTTCACCTCAGCAACGCAGATCATTAACATTATGTTTGAAATAGTGCAATATTTTAAAAACAGACTGGAAAGGATTTCTCCCCATATAGCATAATGTAATGGGATTTTTATGTGTATCGCTGTGAGTGAATGATAAATGTCATGCACTCCATATTAAGCAGAAATAATTTTGTATTGCACTTCAATAATGTATATCAATTTCAGTATGTTTGAAATAAGGCAGCTTCATTAACACTAGAACGACCGGAAATTTTACTCCAGTTTTTTAAAAATAATTCACACCTGAAATTTTAATTAAAATTTTTTAACTTATTCATTTAACATATTTCTGAGAGATTTATATTTAATTTATTTTAAAAAGAAATTTCTGGTTCGAATCGGAATATATTAATTTGGTTGCGGTCAAAATGACCGCTCAGTCTAGTGTTAAAATACACTGAAAACAATTTTTGCCCATAGATCACAATGCCACAGAATTATTTTTTGTGTCGCTGTAAACGAAATACAAGCGCTAACTATTCCATTTTCAATACGGAATGTCCTATGGTAAATCATAGTAACATATAACAAGTTCGTGGTATTCCAAGTATATTTACGCGAGTTAGAGCGTGGGGAGAGAGGCAGACGACCAGACAAACCGAAGTCATAAACACTGTTACACACCGTTACAAGGTTTTAAAAAGGACGTTTGAAAGCAATATAAATGAAAAAAATGATGAGCGTACATTGAAATTTTATTAATCAGTTGCAAAAAATGCAAATATCTAAATTTTATAGAAATAAAATTTAAACAGTAATTTTAATTATATTTTCCAATAACACAGAAAAATAAATATACGAAATACATTTACTGTGCAAATATAACCTGGTACATTTTTAATATTGAAAAATATACTATATGTTTGAATTTTTGAAATATAACAAATTTCTTTTCTTATGGAAAAAAGGATGTAAAAATATTACACGCATTTATTAGAAAGTGTGATGGCGTGCAGATTTTTCATTACTTTTTATCTAAAACTTTTATGTTCATTCCTACATCTAGTCTTTAAAAAGAAAAAAAAATTCAACTTACCACTCAAACTCTTTTATTTGAAAATGTAAAGTATTGATATTGCTTTATAAATTATTCATAAATCAGTGAACATTATAGACAGCTGGGAAAGAAAAACATTTTAGACCTATATTAAGCTATGTTTGGAGTATGCATTAATCTTGTGAAATTCAAATACTCAAAAATGGGATCTAGATATGAGAATTTCATATATCACGTTATTGGAAAGATATTAATATAAAATTTATGGATATTTACTTGGATATGTAATATTGTGTTGATTATTTGTAAAAAATAACATTTTCATACTACAATGTCTTTCAATAATATGTAAAATTAATGTAATACATTAAAAATGTAAGATATAATAGAAACATCTAAATTGTTACGTTTATTTTTTATAATATTTCACAAAACAGTAATGAAGCTTCACAAAGAAATTTTATATAATTGGTTCTCAGCAACACTACAGAGGGTTGCAATTTTTCCACTATTTCAGAATTTTAATATGCTCCTTATTTAATAATAAAAAATCACAGATTATGACGGCAGTGTGTTTTAACCCTTTTAAGGACAGCGTTTGGATAGCACAAACACTTTACTTTAATTCCTAACATCCAAATGGCACCCAGAATTTTTTTAATAAAATTTTGGTGTCCTGATATTTTTGAAGAATATCTTTTAATTATTTTCAAATTAATTTGTTCGTAATGTCTAGCGTTATTCAATTATTTAAACTTTTTAGCAGCACAAGTACTGTGCACTTGAAAGGATCACTTGTTCCCCATGAAATGTCTACAGAAACATTATTTTGATCAGTAAATTCTAACTGTTTTAATCACAGAAGTTCTATGATTTACTAAGACGAAAATTACAATTAAAAAATACTGGTGTCGTTGAGAACAAAATGGCGGGTTTTGGGCCACATTGAAATAAGGTGAAGATTACCATTCGGTTGTAGCTCTGCAACCGCGTTTGACATTGGTGTACCAAGAATCTTCAGTGGCAATACCACTATTTTCAATTAGTGGTATTGCCTTCACTTTTTTTAAACGCAAAATTTGAGACAAAATAAGGCAACAATTACTATTAGAAACAATGGTATCCATACCCACCAACTTTCTTACACGACATTGGATGTTGGGTTGTTTGCATTTTTGTTTTGTATTAGAAGAAAGGCACTAATTATGAAAAACTCTTATACACTTCATGTAATTCAAATCGTTTTTATCAGCGGTCAATACAATCATAGTAGACAGCAGATAAGGAATTGGAATACCAATCTTTTCGTATAGATATATTCGCCTTGCTATTATATAATGCTAATATGCTAATAGTTATATACGTTAATACTGGTAAAACATTCTCTGACGACTGGGCACCATGAAAATGTCGAGCACATTGTTTAGCTTTGTAAAAATCTATGTAAATTTGTAAAACCAAAAGTAGATACATTTTTGTTGTAATTTGAAAATATGAACCTAATGATAATTATGGGTAGTAAATTTAATTTTAAAAACTACCTTTAAATGGGAGCAAAATTTTATATAGACAACATATACCTAGATATTATATGACAAAGGATTAGAAGTAAAACTATGACGAAAATGTGAGAGTAAACATAAAAATTCATATAGTATATTATTTATCAAATTACACTGGTTTCCAAAAATTAAGGAAAAATCACAAAAATAGCGATAATTCAAAATATTACATATAGATTTTAATGAAACTCAGCCACCTTATACAACTCATAGTAAGGTATAAAATTACATGAAAAGAAATTACTAGACAATTATGTTGTTTCAAAAAATAGCATAATTATAAAATTAGCAAAATCAATTTGTCAGTTTGGTATAGGAAAAGTACCTTTAATATGCCGTATGATCCCCCCTAATAGCAATAAAGCACATACAGTGTGTCATACTGTCAATTATGCGGTCGATGAGTTTATTGAGAAGTGCGAGCCTTTGCTCTTGCAAAGCAGTTGTAAGCGTGGCAAGGGTCTGAGGAGGGGAATTGAGGGTAGCAACACGTCTTCCTAAAGCATACCAAACATGCTCGATAGAATTCAAGTCCGGTGATCTAACTGGCAATTCCATGCGCTGAATTGTCTGGTGCTGAAGATGATCTTCCACGATGCAAGATCTGTGCGGTCTGGCGTTGTTGTCCTGTAACAGGAAATCATTACCTATTTCACCGGTATAAGGGCGCACATAAGCATCAAGGATGTCATCTCTACACATGTAAGCATTCACGGTTCCACGTGGAAAGACATGGAGTTCTGTGCGCCCACCCAAAGAGATACCACGCCAAACGAAGACACTGCCTCCTCCGTATGAATCTCTTTCACAAATGTTTGATGAATGATAACGTGTTCCCTGTTTTCTCGAAATTAAACAACGCCTACTATCGCTTTGGAGGCAAATAGGTACTCATCCGTGTAGAGAACATGCCTCCATTGATCAGCCGCTCAGTGGACATGTTGAAGTGTCCACATCAAACGTTCCTCCGGTGACGTGAGGTGAGCGGCACACAAATTGCTGGTCGCCTTGCGCAAAGTCCATCTTTGTGAAGCTTTCTACGCACAATAGACATGGACACCAACCATCCAGTGGCTGCAGAAAGGGGGGATATAAGATGAGATGGGATTGTGGTTCTATTCCTTCGTACACATAACCACAAATATTTTCCATCGGCGCTTGTCGAAACCCTTGGCCGTCCTTGGCTGAACCTTCTTGAGCTCGAACCAGTGGTTTGAAATCGTTGCCAAAGCCTATGAACAACAGAAGGACTCACATTTAGCCATCTAGCCACCTCTGTCTAACTTTGTCCTGCCTCCAATCTCGCAATAGCTCTAAATCGTAGTTCTGCGGGCAAATGATGCCTCGAGGTCATTGTAATGAATTGGCTATCCCAGATTTATATTATCACTATCACAGCGACAGCTGCAGCCTTACTCTATAACGTGAATTTTTATGTTCCTTACAGATGACGCAATGCGATTGCAGCGCCACTAATTTGCATTTGGTATATTTATTCAGCATCTTTTATTTTACAATGTACGCAAATTTCATACGGATTACTTTATTTTTGAACGAGTTATCACTATTTTTGTGATTTTTCCGTAATTTTTGGAAACCAGTGTATTTTGCTGAAAATGCAGAATTAACAATATTTTTTTGTTAAGACCGCTGGCGGCCTACCTGACGGGGTCTTGTCCAGCGTAACGGGTTGATGCATGACAACAGGGCGAAGATTCGTCTGATCTCCGCACGACGAAAATCTATTTGATAAGCCTCTAACAAGGAAGGTCTCCATAAGAGCATACTCAGAAATTTTTGAAAAAATTACAGAATGTTCTTCTCATGAGGATATATACGTCTACAAAAAAATTTCTGCGGAACCTCGATATAACGTCCGTAAAAAAATATGAAAATTTTGCTTATTTGGCGATTTATCACCGGTTGGTGACGGAATGAAATTAACACTTTTTGGACAAAGTACTTATGTTACTAAAATGTTGAAATCATTGAGTCACACCGGGATTAAACAACAAATTTATTTCCAAATAAGTAAAAGATTTTTTTCACGTATATTATAAAAGTAAAATTTGATTCCAAAATTCCGGTGTCATTGTGGCATTTGGGAATTAAAATTAAGTGGGCTATATTATATCCCACAGCCTTTCAAGGGGTTAAAAAATAATATTTTATGACAAATACTCTTTTTAAAGAAAAACTTTTTCATACTGAACTTGTTTATGCATGTTTAACTTACATAATAAATAAATTTTTATAACTACAATTTTGTGTACACATTTATATGTATATATAATGGAATTTAACGATTGTATTTTACGATTTAAAACAAAATTTAAACTGATTAAAATTGTTTCAAGTTCAAAAATAAGCCCGAATTTGAATATTGTCAATTCAAGAAAGTTTTTGTTGCTATGGAAACAACGACTTCTTCGATATAGAAATGTATAATGAATCCTTTTGTAATCGGGCTTTTCCTTTTAGGATATATTTAAAAATTACTTGTACAAACGTTGAAGCCATTTAAATTAGAAAAGTTCGTGGAATGGAGCATAAAACAATAGGCAAAATTTCATTCAATCGGAAATAAATAGAGAAAAAAAAACGTGAGTAATTTATTTAATCTGATTTTAAAAATATTTTAAATTAATATTAATGCAAACGTACAGAGTGTTGAAAATGTTGAACGCAAAATGCAAATGATTCTGAACAAGAGGGTATGGTATCATGTGCCATAGAATTAACCCATTCGTATAATTTTTGAAGCTTGTGATAATTTTACTCATTCCAATTTTACAAAAATCGCATAGACAGGTCTCATAAATATAATTTCTTCAAACTCTTCGCTTATTTTAATATGCCTTTCAGATTGATATATTTTTAAATTTTCGATTATTAGCTAAAAGTGAAAATAAACATACAGATTCAATAATTCAATAATGCACATAACTTAAATGTCAGTTTCGCTATAACATAAAATAGATATTTGCAGCTTCCAAAACATAGAGCATATATTTTAGTGGTAAAAATAAATAACTGCAACAACAAGCAGCTTGTATATATTATACAAAAAATAATAAATATTTCGTCGTTTAAGTTTTAATTTATTAAATAGTGTGCATTCGATTAATCATTTTACAAGCAATTTAAAATGCATTAAAATCGTTTGCGTTTGGCGTAGGGAAAATGTTGCTAGCCAAATCGTGTGCTTCTGCCCCAAATACTCGAAAGTATTTTATTTTTTTGCAGATTTTTTATTGGGATTCCGCAGCTAAATTTCACTGTTCCTTTATTACATACATGTGTAGCTTCATTAGCATTTTTTTCAAAAATTTCTGAGTATGCGCTTTAGGGACACCCTCCCTGTAAGCCGTCGTGGCTGCATTGCATCTTGTTGTCTAAGTAGCTTATCCTTAGTTGGCCGGTTTCTAATTGATGTTTGGTTGAGTCGATTCATCACTGCACAGTGTAGGGAAGTCTTGTTGGGCGGATTTACTGTAGTTGGATTTGTCGCTTGATCATGGTTTGTCCTGTGTTAATATTTCTGTTGAAAACAATTCAAGAAATTCCTACTAAGATAATTTATTTTTTTTAAATAAAACAGTGTAATACAACTACGTCCTTTCAGAACAATTATTTTCTTTAAAAAAATTTCCACCTTATTTAATTGCAGAATTTCCGGCATTAAATAAGACGGAAATATCTGTAAGAGATTAGCTGTTCCAATCTGCACTAAATATACAGGGTGTATCTGAAATGCTTCAACAAACTTAGAGGGATGATAGTAGTCATGAAGACGAACAAAAAATGCAATGGAACATGGGGTCGCAAATGACATTTAACCCTTTCAGGAGCAGTGGTATGTTTATGAAACCACTTCATTTTAATTCCAAAACGCCACATTGGTACCAGAATTTTGCTGAAATCTTTTCCATTTAATATGTATGTGAAATATAGCCTTTTTCTTATTTAAAAAAAATTTTTTTTTGTAAATTCCGGTGCCAGTCCACTTTCAGACGCATTTTTCGATTTTCATCCTTTAAGCCTTTCAGGCGCAAAGTACTTTTAGTTCTAAAATGTTGAAATAAATGACTGGCCCCGGAATTTACAAAAAAATTTGTTTGTAAATAAGAAAAAGGCTGTATTTCGCATACATATTAAATGGAAAATATTTTAGCAAAATTCTGGTGCCATTGTGGCGTTTTGGAATTAAAATTAAGTGGTTTCATAAACCTATCACTGACCCTGAAAGGGTTAAATGTCATTTGCGACCCCATGTTCCATTGCATTTTTTGTTCGTCTTCATGAGTACTATCATCCCTCTAAGTTTGTTGAAGCATTTCAGGTACACCCTGTATATATTACAGATGGTAATTTTAAAAAATATATATAATCATAACTGCGAACTTTTATGCTTTTTTGCTACCACTAAAAATTAACATAAAATTTTGCTTAATTGAATCACATGATTTCGGCGGTTTAATAAGGTAAAATTCGCTATAAAATTTTAGTGGTAAGAAAAAAGTGTAAAAGTTGGCAGCTATGTTTTATATAACCATATATGGCGGTGGAATATTCCACTTTTTGTGTTTTAATTTTTGGTACGTTTTAAAGAGAAACCACTTGTTCTTGAGTGTTATAACGATGACTTTAGAACGTCAGCATTAAGTGGAAATTATCTTGTGTTTGTGTACCTTGAGTGTGGGGGATATAATTAACACTAATTTCGAAAACAAATCCGAGCCTTGTTTAACTTGAGACTTCTGCGATTAAATAAATAGAAAAATGCAGTTCAAAAATACTGGTATCCATCCCTCCTCCATGTCTGTGGACACGCCATTGTTCTCTATCATTATTTCTGCACTATCAGTTTTTATAATCAGTATTTTATTATAAGATATTTATAATTTTTTATGGGTTTTAAATTGCTTCAAAATTATGGTTCAAATATTTTTAATCCAATTTTGAATACACTGCTCAAAACAATTAAAGGATATGTGAAGTTTTATATAAAATAAAGATATAAACGAAATTTTTTTTGCCGAATATAGAAGAAGATAATAACAAATGCAAATTTTTCTGGTTTTCAAACTCTGGAGTATGCAAATTTTGAGTTTGACGTCAAAAACGCCGCTTCAGCGAAAGCGAATGAAATTTGACTTTCAACTGGATAAAAGAGAATGAAGACAAGGATGATCGGCATTCAGTGATTGCTTTGTTTCGATGAGTACGAGGTCTCAGCGAAGTCATTTGACAGATTCAGAAGCTTGGAGAATTGTTGCTAGGTTAGAAGGGGGCCAAACTCAAGCCGAAGTAGCGCAAGCCATTGGAGTGTCACAAAGTGTCATTTCCAGGATCTGGAACCGTTTTTTGGAGAGTGGATGTGCAGGCCGAAGACCAGGGCAAGGTCGTAGACGAGCAACAACGCCCAATGAAGATCGGTATTTAGCGTTAACAGCTTGGAGACACCGAAACATGAACGCTACTCTTCTCCAACAACACCTTCGCTCGGCTACAGGCACCACGATTTCAACTCAGACTGTCCGAAACCGGCTCCATGCTGTAGGTCTGTATGCTCGCCGACCGATGGTATGTGTTAGATTAACATCAAGGCATCGTCGCGACCGCAGGGAGTGGGCAACCGAGCATGTCAACTGGAGGAGAAATGAATGGAGCAATATTCTGTTTTCTGACGAGTCCCGTTTTTCTGTGCATCCGGATAATAGGCGTATTTTCATCTGGAGGGACCGTGGCAGTAGGAATAATCCTGCGTTCGTGCACGAAAGTGTCAGATTTGGCAGTGGAGGAGTGTTGGTGTATGGTGGCATCTCCATTGACGGGCGCACTGACCTCTACATCATTCGAGATGGCGTTCTGACTGGTCACCGATATAGGGATGAGATCCTCAGACCTATTGTAGTCCCTTACGCTGCAGCAATCGGAGATAACTTCATTTTAATGGACGATAACTGCAGGCCACATCGTGTAAACCTGGTGGAGGATTTCCTTTTCGAGGAAGGAATCGTTCGAATGGAATGGCCAGCGTGTTCTCCAGACATGAATCCGATCGAGCACGTTTGGGACGCTCTAGGAAGACGAGTTTCTGGCCGCCAACAACCCCCACAAACTCTCCAAGAACTGGAAAGAGCTCTTCTGGAAGAGTGGGGCAGAATACCCCAACTCGTCATTAATAGCCTCATTGAGTCCATGCCTCAAAGGTGTTCAACGTTGCTGGCCACCCGTGGAAACCATACCCCCTACTGAAAATGATTTTCTTTGAAGAAAACACCTTTTCTTATTCTTTTTTTCTCATATGCACAAATTGTGTTTTTTTCCTTTTGTACACAAATGCGCAATAAAATGCATTTTTTTTCTGCCAAACATGTGTAATTTATTCTCATATAACCTACTATGTCTGTCGACCATGTATCAATCAGCTAAAAAGTTTCCCAGATACAAAATCCACCTAAAACTGCAATATCCTTTAATTGTTTTGAGCAGTGTACTAAATAAAGATATTAAGATACTTAAAGTTTTTTCTTTAAGGGGGGAGATCACGTTGAGCAGCCTGAAAATGACACTAATTAAACCAGTGCACCCTGTAGTTTGATAACCAATGAATGAAATACAACAATTTTTTTCTATAATTTCACACATTCTTGTAGTGACACAAAAACACTCAAATTATATAAAGTTAGCAATATTAATTAATTAAATGACAAAGACAAAATCGCTTTTTAAAAGTATAAACACTAAAATATGCATTTTGTGTACAAGATTTAAAAAATTCTACTACAGACACATGCTTAATATTTTATTTATTTTTACTTATACTACAATATTTTACAATGAACCTAAATTTAAGGGTATATTGAAATTCATTAGCATAATTAATGGCTTTTATAATGATATTCACTAAATTTACCAAAAAGTTTAAATTTAATTTTTCAATACAAAATTTTCTACGGCAAAAATCAGACTAAATTTAGGTTCAGCATAAAAGTATACATGAACATTAATTATGCGCAAAATTTCAAGGTTCTATGATTATTAGTTTTTTAATGAGAGTGCGCGGAATGCCGAAAATTACTGTTTTGAGAAAAAGGCTTCAAAGGTAACTTTATAGCATGACAGTAAATGGCTTTTTACAAGAAATTTTAGCTATAACTTCTGTTCTAGTTGGAATTTTTGTAAAATTCTTTTTCAGTGTATTTGTAACATTTCAAGGCATCCATGCTATTTTTTTTTGAAAAATCGATTTTTTAAAATCTTCAACGTGATCTACCCCCTTAACCCCTTCAGGGGCAAAGTACTCTTGTAGTTAAAATATTGAAATGATTAATTGACACCAGGTTTCACGAACAAATTTATTTTAAAATAAGTAAAAGTTTTTCCTCATGTACATTATAAATCCAAAATTTGATTATAAAATTCTGGTGTCATTGTGGCATTTTGGGATTAAAATTAAGTGGTATATATAATATACCGGTGCCCTTCAAGAGGTTAAGTCGTATATAGGATTTAATATTTCTCGCTGAAAGAGAATGGTAGGGTGTCACATCAGTGACCTTTTTATGCCAATATTTCCGAACTCTATTTTTCGTGGTTGGTCGATTTATATTTCAAAAATTGTATAAATCTGGACGAAGATGAATATTTAGAAGTATTCGTATTAAAAAGTTTACCGCTGGGATCCTTGCCATTTTATCTGACAAGGGATTTATTTATCGGTGGTTCATGTTTGTTACTAATGCTCGTGTTCACCATCAAAATTCACCTAGTAAACTTTGGTCGAATGCCCAACTGAATTTAACGATAAAATACGTGATTGGACCTGATCAAGACGAAATCCAATCAGATTAGTGACGAATACTATTTGAGCGTTCGACCGAGGATTTTTAGGTTGAGGTAGATGGTGAATACAAGCGTTAGCGTCTCTAATTTTGAAAAATCCAAAATTATTTAGAAACGTACTACTCATGCGTCATTTTGTCTGTATTACTCTCTTGATGACCGAATTTTAGTTTAAGTTTCGTTATCTTTAACGTAGCACTGTGGAATATTGTGTATAATTTTGAGACGTACTAAATGCTTAAACTGCAAAAATAACTGTCGTATGCAGGGTAAAAATATTCACAATGCAAGGTGATTACAAATGCATATCCCAACTTTACAGGGCTATTAAAAAAAACAAAAAAGTACAACCTTGTTGTTCATCGGAAATCCAATATAACAGTTGAAAGTTCAAATTCAACACAGTTCAGTTATAAGAGTTAAATGTGTGCACTTTCAGGAACCCGAACGATATCGAGGTGGTACGATAGCTCATTCCACATTTTTTTCATCATGTCTGGTGTGACTCTTTGAATGGCTGCAGAAATGCGTGTATTAAGTTCGTCAAAGTCCGTTGGTAGTGATGGAACAAATATCTGATCTTTGATGAGGCCTCACCAAAAAAATCACATATAGTGATGTGAGTGATAAGTTATCGTACCGCCTCTATATCGTTCGTGTTTATAGAGGGGCTCACATTGCACACTTATAACTGTGTTGAACTTAAACTTTCAACTTTTAGTTTTGATTTTCGATTAACAACATTTTAATTGCCCTTCAAAGTTGGGCTATTCATTTGTAATCACCCCGTACTTTATTCCATGTCATCAGTCGCGAATACGTAAACTTTCAAAGTAGGGGAAGGTGATCTAAAATGATCCCCTTAAGAGAAAGACGTGTAAAATAACATAACTTTTAAAATAAAACTCTGTCCCTTAGTTAGTATGTTTTACACTATATTTTGCAATATAAGATTATTTTAATAATATTTTAAACCCAAATTGGGTAATGAAAAAAATATTTTTTTTAAAAAGTGTCCAAAGGATCATTTTACTCAAAGAGCAAAATGATCTTTCATTTAAAAATACTTGCAAATTGTTTATTTATTGGCAAAATAATGGATATAAAAGTAATTATGACAATGAGTGTAATTCACATCTATAAACATGCTCTATTAACCCGTTCGCTGTCAAAACTATGTGGGCGGAGTCTTCGATATTTTTACTGAAATTCTTTTCTCAGCACAAATTTTGAAAGATAATATTTGGTAACTTGAATAGCAAAGTTTTTGTCATTAAATAAAGTATTTTATAACATATTAAAATAGTGGTGGCCAGGCAGGTCATACACTTTTATTTTGAATGTTGACAACCACGAGTATACTCGTGGTTCTCAGCGAATAGGTTATGTAAACCAAGTCATATTTCTGTACATAAAAGACTCTATATATAAATAAATATTAAACTCATTGCTTACCTTATAACAGATATTATAAACCCAATTTTTCAACCAAATATTTTATTTATTTTTACTTATACTACTATATTTTACAATTAACCTAAATTTAAGGGTATATTGAAATTCATTAGCATAATTAATGGCTTTTATAATGATATTCACTAAATTTACCAAAAAGTTTAAATTTAATTTTTCAATACAAAATTTTCTACGGCAAAAATCAGACTAAATTTAGGTTCAGCATAAAAGTATACATGGACATTAATTATGCACAAAATTTCAAGGTTCTATGATTATTAGTTTTTTAATGAGAGTGCGCGGAATGCCGAAAATTACTGTTTTGAGAAAAAGGCTTCAAAGGTAACTTTATAGCATGACAGTAAATGGCTTTTTACAAGAAATTTTAGCTATAACTTCTGTTCTAGTTGGAATTTTTGTAAAATTCTTTTTCAGTGTATTTGTAACATTTCAAGGCATACATGCTGTTTTTTTTTGAAAAATCGATTTTTTTAAATCTTCAACGTGATCTACCCCCTTAAGTCATATATAGGATTTAATATTTCTCGCTGAAAGAGAATGGTAGGGTGTCACATCAGTGAACTTTTTATGCCAATATTTCCGAACTCTATTTTTCGTGGTTGGTCGATTTATATTTTAAAAATTTTATAAATCTAGACGAAGATGAATATTTAGAAGTATTCGTATTAAAAAGTTTACCGCTGGGATCCTTGCCATTTTATCTGACATGGGCTTTATTTATCGGTGGTTCATGTTTGTTACTAATGCTCGTGTTCACCATCAAAATTAACCTAGTAAACTTTGGTCGAATGCCCAACTGAATTTTACGATAAAATAAGTGATTGGACCTGATCAAGATGAAATCCAATCAGATTAGTGACGAATACTATTTGAGCGTTCGACCGAGTATTTTTAGGTTGAGGTAGATGGTGAATACAAGCGTTAGCGTCTCTAATTTTGAAAAATCCAAAATTATTTAGAAACGTACTACTCACGCGTCATTTTTAGTTTAAGTTTCGTTATCTTTAACGTAGCACTGTAGAATATTGTGTATAATTTTGAGACGTACTAAATGTTTAAAATGCAAAAGTAACTGCCGTATGCAGGGTCAAAATATTCACAATGCAAGATGATTACAAATGCATATCCCAACTTGACAGGGCTATTAAAAAAACAAAAAAGTACAACCTTGTTGTTCATCGGAAATCCAATATAACAGCTGAAAGTTTAAATTCAACACAGTTCAGTTATAAGAGTTAAATGTGTGCACTTTCAGGAACCCGAACGATATCGAGGTGGTACGATAGCTCATTCCACTTTTTTTCATCATGTCTGGTGTGGCTCTTTGAATGGCTGCAGATATGCGTGTCTTAAGTTCGTCAAAGTCCGTTGGTATTGATGGAACAAACATCTGATCTTTGATGAGGCCTCACCAAAAAATCACATATAGTGATGTGAGTGATTATTTATCGTACCGCCTCTATATCGTTCGTGTTTATAGAGGGGCTCACATTGCACACTTATAACTGTGTTGAACTTAAACTTTCAAATTTTAGTTTTGATTTTCGATTAACAACATTTTAATTGCCCTTCAAAGTTGGGCTATTCATTTGTAATCACCCCGTACTTTATTCCATGTAATCAGTCGCGAATACGTAAACTTTCAAAGTAGGGGAAGGTGGCCTAAAATGATCCCCTTAAGAGAAAAACGTGTAAAATAACATAACTTTTAAAATAAAACTTTGTCCCTTAGTTAGTATGTTTTGCACTATATTTTGCAATATAAGATTATTTTAATAATATTTTAAACCCAAACTGAGTAATGAAAAAAATATTTTTTTTAAAAAGTGTCCAAAGGATCATTTTACTCAAAGAGCAAAATGATCTTTCATTTAAAAATTATTGCAAATTGTTTATTTATTGGCAAAATAATCGATATAAAATTAATTATGACAATGAGTGTAATTCACATCTATAAACATGCTCTATTAACCCGTTCGCTGTCAAAACTATGTGGGCGGAGTCTTCGATATTTTTACTGAAATTCTTTTCTCACCACAAATTTTGAAAGATAATATTTGGTAACTTGAATAGCAAAGTTTTTGTCATTAAATAAAGTATTTTATAACATATTAAAATAGTGGTGGCCAGGCAGGTCATACACTTTTATTTTGAATGTTGACAACCACGAGTATACTCGTGGTTCTCAGCGAATAGGTTATGTAAACCAAGTCATATTTCTGTACATGAAAGACTCTATATATAAATAAATATGAAACTCATTGCTTACCTTATAACAGATATTATAAACCCAATTTTTCAACCAAATATTTTATTTATTTTTACTTATACTACTATATTTTATAATGAACCTAAATTTAAGGGTATATTGAAATTCATTAGCATAATTAATGGCTTTTATAATGATATTCACTAAATTTACCAAAAAGTTTAATTTTAATTTTTCAATACAAAATTTTCTACGGCAAAAATCAGACTAAATTTAGGTTCAGCATAAAATATACATGAACATTAATCATCTATTAACATCTATTCAGACGCGTAATACTGTGATCGCTTGAATACAGCCATCGATTCTTCTTCACTTATCACAGCTAGTTTATGTATTACCCTGTTGATAGCGTGACCTGTCTGGAAGAAAACCTATGTGGATCATTTTGCCCGTTAGGATCATTTTAGGGCACCTTCCCCTACTTTTAACGAAGAAAGTAAGAAACCCATCGAATACATTTCATTCCACGCAAAGGAATAGATATACATTTCCAACTGGTACCATGTTTTGTCACCATTAATGCAAAATAGTAATTTTCTGCTAATTTATATTGAAGTTTGCTGCAATTCAATAAGGTGTTAAAATTTATATTTAAATAGTGGTGACAAAAATTAATAGTACATGCAGGCTCCCATTTGGTCCGTTTTGAAGTAGTTGTTCGAATTTCCCCCTTTTGGATATGTCTTGCAAATTTTGTAAAATCCTACCCCGAAGTGAATTGCAAATATAGTAGAAATCTATTACGAAAAAAATTCTTTAGAAATACTGGTATACAAATAACGGACCCTGCAGTTGGCAACTGTTGAACAGAAAATATATTAAAATTTTTTCTATCAATATTCATCTTCGAGAAACAGATTTCAACGAAGTGAGACATTAATTAATTAATAACTCTGCTCACATGACAGATATAAGTGTCAAAGTTTGATGCGTTATCAAGAATGAGGAATAATATGTATATATGAAATTTTAGGTTAATCAAATAATTATGTATATTTTTATTTTAATTATGTTTCCCATAGCACTTAAATATGTTAAGAAATATATTATTTCCCTTTGCGCCAGAGTAACTGGACATACTTCAGCAAATATAACTTGTAAATTAATTTTTACGACCTAGATTTACATCTTTCGGGAAGAACGAAAGATTATGAACCAATGGCAATGTATTGAGTGTACAACCGTTCATACAGGAATTTGAGGAGTGAAGGTTTACACACATTTGTCAGCGTTCTGCAGGTTTCGGCGTGAAACATTTTAAAAATCACTCCAGAACGTACGACAGGAACAGTACAGAAATTTGGATCATACACTATCGTGTCCTAACATATATGCTCAGTTCGCTGTTACGTCCTGGAGATTGCATCGATGGATCGATTGCGAGCGGAGTGGCAGGTAGAGCTCGCAGCGTTCAGTGGCCAAAATGGACACTATCGCTCCTTCACATTCAGTGTAATTTACGACTCAGGAGTTAGCACGGTGATTCAGGTTTTTGTGTATAGAGAGAGTCAAGGTCGATCTATTTAAATAATAGTCAGTATATGTTGCACAATATCCAATGTAAAAATTTTAAAATAAGTGTATGAAAAATGAAAAATTGAATTTGTTGGCCCCAGTCTTCATAAGGGCCAGCCGAAAATATAGTTTGCACATATCTCTGGAAAGAGGAGATTATGGGCCAAGCACTGGTACCCCAATATCCGGCACCGAGCAAACCAAATTATTTTGGAAGCATCGACAATTTGAAGCGGCGTAACCGGACGTAAACGACAGTGTGAACAACTCTATTTGAAGAATTTTACCCACTTATTTTTATCTCGGGCCAAAGTCATTATTGCATCATGTTAGGCAAAATTATTGGGTCCTCAATGCATATCTCTGGCCCGAAAAATAGTTTATAGGTATGTCGCCTGTTTCCAAAAAATATGGGCATATCGAATCATGTGAAATTTGTCCTCAGAAGCAGTCAATACTAGCCAGTCATTTCAAAAGTGTGCAATTGATGTTTGCGAAAATTTTATTATTAAGTACAAAAATCAAATAAAACTGTTTGTCTCGCCACGAAAACAGTCCATTTCTTTATAGTAACAGATTTAAAATCTGAATAATTTATTTCTTCTTTTAACCCTTCTTTGCATGAGTTTTACTTTTACAATTGTGTTTTTTTATACCGTAATTTCCGGCGTATAAGCCGCAGCTCAAAGAGTCGTTTTTCGACCCAGAAATTTTATTCAATAATTGTAGTTAAATATTTACAGCGATCTTTTAAGTTAAATTTTATAAAATAATATTTCTGGGTCGAAAAACGACTCTTTGAGCTGCGGCTTATACGCCGGAAATTACGGTACATATATTAAATATTAGGCACCAGAAATTTTAAGATAGATTTTTAACTTTGCTCAGCAACATAGTTCACGAGAAATTTACTGGATTAATATTTCTATATAACTATAGTGGTGGCGAAGAAGTTGATTTATTTATTAAAAGTTAAATAAAAAAGAAAACTGCCCAGTTAAACTGACGACATTGAGCTCACAGGCTATTCACACTAACTGTAAATTATATTCTTATTTGAAAGAATGTGAAATAAGCCCTCGAAAAATGAAGAAATCGACAATATATTAAGAGGGGGGAACCATCCCCCGTTTCTCCTTCTTATAATTAACCAATGAACCCATAAAACTAATCAGAGAAGCGCCTTACCACAATGAACCTATATACAAAATTTGAAAAAATCGGATAATTCTGCATGAAAAATCCATTTATCTAAATTAAGGGGGGGGGTTAGCCCCCCGTCCCCCCTTTATACTTAACCAAAGAACCCCCAAAACTAATCAGAGAAGCGCCTTATCACAATGAACATATATATAAAATTTGAAGAAAATCGGATAATTCTGCTTA
This sequence comes from Maratus michaelseni, assembly GCA_963931845.1. NCBI lineage: Eukaryota > Metazoa > Arthropoda > Arachnida > Araneae > Salticidae > Maratus > Maratus michaelseni. The sequence goes on along the minus strand of OZ007599.1, from coordinate 189,599,939 downwards.
AAAAACCCATTTATCTATATCAAGGGGGGTTAGTCCCCCCCGTTCCCCCCTTTATACTTTACCAGTGAACCCCCAAAACTAATCAGGGAAGTGCCTTACCACAATGAGCCTATATACAAAATTTGCAGTAAATTGGATAATTCTGCATGAAAAACCCATTTATCAAAATTAAGGGGGGGGGGGGTAGGCATCGTTTCCCTCCTTTACACTTCACCAATAAACCCCCAAACCTAATCAGTGAAGCCCCTTATCACAATGAGCCCATATAGAAAGTTTGAAGAAAATCGGATAACTCTGCATGAAAAAAATCATTTATCTAAAATAAGGGGGGAGGATTAACCCCCCCCGTTACCCCCTTTATACTTAACCTATGAACCCCCAAAACTAATCAGGAAAGAACCTTACCACAATGAACCTATATACAAAATTTGAAGAAAATTGGATAATTCTGCATGAAAAAACCATTTATCCAAATTAAGGGGGGTTAGCCCCCTGCCCCCCCCCTTTATAGTTAACCAATCAATCCCCAAAACTAATTAGGGAAGCGCCTTATCACAAGGAACCTATAAACAAAATTGGAAGAAAATCGGATAACTCTGCATGAAAAATTCATTTATCTAAATTAAGGGGGAGGATTCCCCCCCCCTGTTACCCCCTTTATACTTAACCTATGAACCCCCAAAACTAATCAGGAAAGAACCTTATCACAATGAACCTATATACAAAATTTGAAGAAAATTGGATAATTCTGCATGAAAAAACCATTTATCCAAATTAAGGGGGGTTAGCCCCCCCCGTTCCCCCCTTTATAGTTAAAAAATCAATCCCCAAAACTAATCAGGGAAGCGCCTTATCACAAGGAACCTATAAACTAAATTGGAAGCAAAACGGTTATTTCTGTCAAGAGTTATCGCGTTACGTACGTACATACGTACATACATACATACATACATACATACAGAACGGGCGAGCACATAAGCTCTCAGGCTTTGATAGCCTGTGAGCTAATAAAAAGTGATGGATATTTACATCACTATGCAATTAAGGGTTAAAGGATTATTTTCTTGAAGAGGTAAAACCTAAACTATTATAACAGATAATAGAACAAATTTTGTAGGTGAAAATTCTAAATTCAAGTAATTACGTGCCATGGTATGTAAACCTGATGATGCATTGGCTCAATATTGGGCCTCTGAGGGTAATTATTTAGAAATTCATGCCCCCTTGCTCACACAATTTTGTGGATTTAGAAAGGCAGGGGCGAAAAAAATTAAAGATCATAATAACACTTTCCGGCGCACACAAAGTCTGTTCGTAAAATGAGAAATTACTGACTGACACCGGAATTTACAAACGACTTTTTTAGAAAATATGAACTCCTTATTTTAAGCTTTCATTGTAGAAACAAAATATTATTAAATATTCTTGGTGTCGAATGCAAGTTTGGAATTAAAAATAGGTGTGCCTGGAGTGGGACCACTGTGCCGGAATGGGTTAAAGGAATTTTCAGCAATTCACCAGCCACGGTTGTAGAATTTTGGACTTTAACCCCTTAACAGGTTCTTTTTTTTATACAATAAACTAAAAATATGGACAAAAAACCACTTTTCCCAAACTAAATATTTGCCTTGTATAATCGAAAATTTTCTAATAAAAAAAATTTCTGAAAATAAATCGAATTTTGCGTTTAAAAATTAGTGGTGGCCAAATGATTTGGATAACAGAACAAGCAAATTCTTTTTGCACGTACGGTGTACGGGCAAACCACTGAAGGGGTTAACCACTGAAACAGAAGGGAATTTAAATTATCAACCTTTACTACCTTTATCGTCTCATCCTAATGAAATTGAAGGCCCGACTCCTACGAAATTTTTGATAAGCTGGTAAATCATCTCAATAACCGAGCCAGATTTAACAAATGCTAACGAAAATAAGTTATCTAATTGCAGGCAATAACGAAAATCACTCAAATCATTTGGAAGAAGTGAAAAATTCATTATTTGTGTCATTCATAGCAACGCACAAAATGGTTAGTTGAGAAGTAAAATCTCAAAGAAGAATGTATGGTCACCGTAAAAGAGGAAAATTTACACCCTGGTAAATGGAAGTTTATCCGAATCATTAATGTTATACCTGGTTCTGATAAAAAAAAATAGGTATAGTTACCAAATCTATTTGAAAAGTTTGCTCTCTTCAAATAGAGGATAACAATTACTATACATAATAGTTAACCATTTGATTTATAGTCCAGTAATTTCTTTCAGTAAATACTGTGGCCTCAATCAAATTTATTACATGTGTTTGTATTTATTGAGTGTTTGTTTTGATATTTGTTTTTTGTTACGATATCCAAGTGCAACTATTCTTGTATTATCATTTATCTATTTCTTATATTTGGAAGTACTACATGCATAGTGTTTGAAGGTCGTATCAATGAAGTTTGTTAATGTTTCGAAATGTGGTGTATATTGTTTTTGAAAAGTAATTCTTTTTCGTATGTAAGTTGTAGAATGTATGTATAATTTATTGAATGTTGGGAAATGTCAACTGAGGTTGGTATGTTACGACATGCCTTAACATTAATTCAAGCGCACCTCCTTGGCACATTCTATCATGTTTATGGTTTTGCCTTTTAGCAACAGTCAGTCTCTTTCTGATTGTCATTGTGATCGTACGTAAAGTTCTTTATGGAATAATCTGAATTTATTTAGCTATTTTGTTAGCTAACACCAGAATGGGATCAATAATTTTAGTAATAATAAGTTATATTTTATTAATATTGTTCATAATACAGTTATGTGATTTCTACAAGTGGTATTGTCGACTACCTAATTCTGCTATATTGTTAGCAACGGATTATTGAGTCAATTCTTCTATTTTCAACCTGATTTAAGATTGTAAATATGTATATAAAGAGTTTAGTGATACATTTTAGGATACATGGCACGAAAAAATCTTTCCTTAAAAACATACTTTATGATTTGTGCACGTACATGTGTTGAGTATGCTAAGTTGTTTTTTAATTTAGTTTTTATTGTAGACTCTTCAAATTAATATTCACTTTGTTACAGTCCATTAAGTAACGCAACTTAGCATACTCAACACATGTACGTGCACAAAGCATAAAGTATATTTTTAAGGAAAGTTTGTTTCGTGCCATACATCCCAAAATGTATTAAATGTATTAAAAGTGATTTTTGTTTTTTTTTCTTTTAAACCGTGTTCCTAAAATTGCTTCTTTAGTTGAGAATCAGTCTAGTTATCCTAGAGCATAGCAAGTTCCTTTTTCTAGAGCAAAAAAAAAAATTATTGTTAAAAATAAATGTTTAAGTATTTTCACGTATTCAACAGATGTTTGTTTCGAGGAAATAATATTCTTTACTAGACATTAGAATGCGACCACTGTACTGTGCCCTTCTACGGTATATCGATGATCTGGTAATTTTTATTTGGAAGCGCTTCCTTTTTTCTTTCTTTCAATTTCTTTTTAATTAATTAAATGAATTATTTTCTATTTATAACTTGAATTTATAAAATTTTATAGTCACGTATATAAAAATGTAAATGATATTTTAACGATTTTATACAAATATGATAAAATATTAAATAATGAGAAGTAATCTTTTAGCTTAAATTTTACACAAACTTCCAAGGAAAAATTTGGTAGATAGTTACACATTTACGAAAATTTATTTTGTGAATAAGATTTATGTGAAAAAAATTAACTTACTAATCAAGCGGTATTTCATATTTTTTGGAAAATAATTTTGAAACTTTATGCGATTTAGAATAACGAGAATATAGGACAACGAAATAATTATTACTACATTGTTCGCCTTATCAAAACAATTTTTGTTCAGCAGACAGATTGAATAAAAATAAATAATTTACAAGAAAAACCTAGAAAAGAATTAATCCACGATACGAAACAGAGATCATTGCATTTAAAGCTATTTATTATTAGAACAACCTCGGCTTATATAAAACAATATAAAAAGAGATGAAAAAGCTATCCTTCTCATTAGCTGAATATCCTTGGAAGACAGCAATTGATTCTCTTATTGGTAATCAATCCAATCAAAAGATTCAGCACTTTTACTTCGAATAGCTAACTTTAGATAACATATTATTGCTTTATGAGCGTGAATTTGTATTGTGATAAATTTCTGTAAGTAGTTAGTCTTTTCATTATTCCTAAATGTTCAGATTTAAGAATTTAACTCAAAATTAGGTAAACCATTCATGTAACTGTATATTTTTACTTTAAGATTATTGAATAAAGTTCAGAATCGTTGAAAAATTATATTAGCCTCCAATGAATTAATTTAATGTAATTTAATCTGAAGTGCATTATGCAATTTTATATCGAAAAAACGGTAGTTCTTCTAAATTTGCTTAATACACACAGGGTGCTTATTAACATCATTATTAATTGTATTTTTTTTTCACAATTCTTTATGGCAAGAATTTTCTTTTTATAAAATAGAAAAAGTAACAGACAACTCGAGAAAATGGTAAAATTATAGCGCATAAAATCAAAAATTTATATAAACACGCCTTTGAAAAAATGTGATTTACTCGTATGAATTGTATAAATTAATTATATAGTAAATGAAAGTAAATATAAGAATGTAGTAAAATGAATACATTAAAATTAAATACTAACCAAAAAATTAAAAAAATGAGCATTTTTATCTATTTATCCTGCATTTAGTTATTCTACTATCAGTATAATATTAACCATGTATGTCTAAAAAAGGGTAAAAACTAATACCGACTAGGGTCCAAAAACCGGTATTAGGTGTTCTGATAACTGAGCGCAGCACAGCCTAGCGACGATAGGCAGAGTTTGTACCTTTAGATGACAAAAGAAAGGCGCGAGGTGTACGTTGCTGAAGTCTGTCTTATTTACAAACGACAGGATGAAGTATTGGATATCAAACGTTTGTTTTCAGGTATGTTTTTTATTAAAAAATACTGATCGTATAATGGCCTGAATTGACGATAAAAATTGTTTTTAAACACACTTAGCTCCCAAATTCCGCACGCTCGTTATTGGTATGTTACTATAAAACTGAGTAATACCGGTTTTGAATTAAACATAGCAGTGGTCCAAATACTGTTCACCCGGAAAAATACTGGCTACCCAGAATTTAGAACAGGCTCTCTGGGTTTTATTGCTTTGTTGTGTTCTTGGACTCTCCAAATTCGTCCGCAATAAATGAAAAGAGAAAGAAGAAAAATGACGGATGAAAAACTAAGAAAATACATATGAAACGGGCAGAAATTAGACTTATAAAAGGTAAAAAAGGAAGATATCCGACAGATTTGGAAGAATAAGTGCTACATATTTACTACCAATATTCTGCTGCATTTTACAAACTATTTTATATTTATCAACTTAACCCATTCGCTGCCAACCAAGAGTATACTCGTGGTTTTTAATGTAAAATTACGAATTCGTACCGGAAAATAAGAAAGAAGAATTTTTTTTTTATGTAATCACTTTCTAAATAAAATACAATTCCGGTAATTTTAACCCGGCAGTGAACGTGTTAAACAAGCATGTGATTGTATTGCTAATACTGAACAAGTTATATAATTAGTAGTTTAGTTTCTTTTATTTTAAAATTAAAAAAATATAATTAAATCTGGATTTTTTTTTTTTCTCAAAATGATATTTTTTAAGCTTTCGCTCATCATATCGCCAAATTTTTTTGAAGTATAGGCTAAACATTTTTACCCTACCTAAATGTTCCGATAAAGAAGTTTATGCAAAGATATTTGCAAGATATTTGAATGAGATATCTTGCACATGGTGAAATGTCAACCAACGGAAAAAAAGTATCTCTTTGAACCCCCCCCCCCCCCGTCCTCGTTGATTTCTTCTTTCTCATATCCAAATTAATGTTTTAACGTTGTTCACTATCACCTAAAGTTACACTGAAATTTTGGTAATTTTGGCGTTTTTAGAGTCTTTCCCGTTTTTTAAAAATTGTTAAACATGACAAATTTCGCATTTCCTAGGATTTATAAAGGTGTCGTTATGGGCATGTGTTGTTACAGTCAACTACAGTATGTCTTTTCTTGAAGAGGTGTATTTAGCTTTTATAGTAATTGCAAAGGGTCTCACAATAGAATTCGACTGGAACATCGTCTACGGATACCCTCTAAATATTAGTAGTATCCAAGATAAAAATATAGGTACCACAGATTCAACACGATTCCCTTTTGTGTTTCTAGCGTCACCTGACGTAAAAAAGGGCAAGTAAATTTAACAGGGCTCGTACGGGTACCATTACTTTTCCAGATGACATACCAGTACATTTTTCTGAAAAATACATTAAGTTCAAACGTGCGAAATTTCACCTTACTTAAGAAGAGATTATCTGTAAGAAACTACTGGTACAGAATAATTTCCTGGTCTTAAAATTCCAGGACTCGTACGAACCCTGTTTAAGTAAAATTAATTTTTTTATGTTTTTTTAATAAATCTTCAGAATAATCTTCTGTCGCGTCCAATTTTATGCTTTGATAAAAACTTCCTTTTTAGTTATTTATTTATTTATTCATTTATTTTTATTTACGCTGGTAGCGCTTTTGGTGCGAAATTGTATCATCAAATCTTAAAAATGTTTTTTTATATTTTCTTATATGGCAACCAGACTCCAAGTTAAAATTATAGAATACAGATTTAACGAAATTTCTTTCTGCGTTTAGAGCAGCACCAAAAATATTAACCAAACTTAAATAAAATTCATTTTTCAAGTTTCATAGTGTAAGAGATTTACTGAAGTGTAAAATAAGTAGCACAAATTCAACAAAATTTTCTATTGCGTTTAAAGCATCCACTGGTCGTAAGTTGGTTTTCAGTTAAATCTCCAGATCTTCAGAATAACCTACTACCACGCGTAAATTTAAATACGCAAAACGCTCCTAGTTTGCAAATGCATGACTAAAATTTAAAAATGGATTTTTATGTTTTCTCACGTGGCAACAATACGAGCCTGAGTATCGTTCCCAAGTGGTTTAGTTAGTAGAACGTCAATGTGCTATACTGATGACCTGGGTTCAAGACCCGGCTTGGGTACTTTTCACTATGTTAGCCGTACGCCTATTAAGCAATTAAAATTTGATTTTTATAAATGCAAGGCGTGTGAAATTTTCTATGGAAAATGTCCAAACTATTAAATATGAATTTATCAATTATCCATGCTGGATTTTCTTTGATTTCATGTTTGCCCCAGGGTTGTTGGTTCACGGAAAATATTCCATCTTGTGCTGCGTTTGTAGCCTTGTCAACATGTTATAGTGAGAAAGCTCCAGGCTGATTATCGTTCCCAAGTGGTTCAGTTGGTAGAACGTCAATGCGCTATACTGATGACCCGGGTTCGAGTCCCGGCTTGGGTACTTTATCACTATGTTAGCTATACGCCTGTTAAGCAATTAATATTTGATTACGTAAAACGTTTGATATGATATGTTTTTTATGTTTGTAGCGCTCCTAGTTCGCAAATGCATGACTAAAATTTAAAAATGGATTTTCATGTTTTCTCACGTGGCAACAATACGAAAATTTCAAATTAGATAGGGGAGATTTAGATCAACTTTCTTTGATGTTGATAACACTCTCAAGCTAAAAATAATAACCAAATTTAAATAAAAATGTTTTTAATGTTTTACTGTATGACAGTTATATCAAAATTAAATATCAAAAGTGCTTACAGGAAAAAAATGCTTATAGAAATAAATTGAAGAAAACCTTTAATATATTTAAAGACTTTAATTTCAGGGCTGCGGAGTCGGAGTCGGAGTCAGGCCCATTTTGGGGCAAAAGAGTCGGAGTCGGAGTCGGAGTCACTAAGAAACAGGCCGACTCCGACTCCGACTTTAGCTTGTTTTTCAGACAGTTTGAAGTGAAATTAAACCAATTCTATGTAATTTTAAATTTATAAACTGAATTATTATTTTTAATTTTGACTAGATATACCAGGCAACCCAGTTTAAACAGACCCAATGTACTGTACAGCATATATGAAAACTGTTTTTAATTGAAACCACCTCTAGTTGCTATTTTATATTTAGTATATTTTCCTTTCTCTCTCTTTTTTTTTTTTTTTTTTAGTTTGCGGAACTCGAGGTAATGCGAAAATTGGAAATATCTGCTATTTTTGGAGTTTACAGAACCAAAAAAATCATTGTAATAGAATCCTTTTTGCTTTTTTTTTCTTATTTTCCCTCAGATTCTTCGAGTCTGTGGGACCAGGAGTAACGCCAAAATTGTAATTTCTTTCCCTTTTATTCGGGTTTTTGAGACCTCAAATGATGTGTAAATTGTAACATTTTCGCCTTTTTTTTTTTTTTTTTTTTTTTTGGGGGGGGGGGGGGTTTGCAGGAATGGATATAAAACCAAAATTAAACATCCTTTCGCCCATATGTTGGTGTAATATATATTTCATATTGCCCCATATTTGGCATAAAATATGTTGGTTATTATCTTAAAATGACATACCAACATAATAAATGCTGTTTGGATTCAAGCGATAGATCTTTGTGTGTGTTGTTCAAAGTAAATTTTGGAGATTTATTAGATTTCAACTGGTTTTTCTATCTAAATGGCTTCAAATTTAACTTTTCGACTGCAATTTCCATGCATTTAAATATTTTACCTACAGTTTTTGCACAGTTTTGACGTAATTAAATTTTACCATAAATAAAATTTAATGCACATAGTGTTTTTGTGTGATTGTACATAGAGTATCTGGGAGGAGTAGGGGTTGACATGTTCAAAATATTTTCAATCTTGACCAGAGCCGATTAGTGCAGGGGCAAACTTCCACATGCATTTTATAAGAGTATTTTTGCCTCATTTTAAAAAAAAATCTGCATTTAAAAAAGGTGAAACTTTTTATACTAATATACCAATACTGTTGGAAGTTTGCTGCTGCAGTAATAATATGCTTCAACAGGAATGTGCCAGTAGGTTGCAATGTTGCCAGTTTTTTTTAAAATTTTGATTGCTTGATTGCTGCCAGTTTTTTTAAATAGTAATATTTCCTTTATTTAATGGCAAATTTAATAAAGCGACTATTACGGTTTCAAAACAAATGACAGAAATGAAGTAATCTGAATAATAGGAATCAACAGGCAATACTAGTACTTTAGCGGTTCCAGCGTCGGAGTCGGATCCTTTAAAATTTCAGGAGTCAGTGTCGGAGTCGGAGTCGATCATTTTTGCCACCGACTCCGCAGCACTGCTTTAATATGCTTTCACAAATATTTTAACCCAGGGGTGCAAAAATCTAGGCGCCAATGGGCTGATTCCCACCACTAAATTTTATTAGTAATCTTCGTCAAATTTTATTAGTATACTTCGCCTAAATTTTATCAGTATTCTTATTAGGCGAAGAATACTAAAAATTTAGTGGTGGGAATCGACCCATTGGCGCCTAGATTTTTGCACCCCTGTTTTAACCCCTTAAAATAACCCCCTTAAAGCTTATTTGAAATGTGTTTTGTGTTTTATAGTTGAATTACATTTTAGCAAACCATATAGATTGCATAAAATCAATAGAAAATTTACAGGGCTGCTGAAAAGAATCTGATATCTTATCTAAATCGATTATCTTATCGACTGTGGGTATATATATATATATATATATATACAGGGTGTTTCAGTTAAACGTTTCAGAACTTCTAAGAGTGGTAGGGTACATCCTCACAATTCGAAATCATATATCAATGTGGGGTCGGAAATGCTTTCCTTAACCCTTTGCGGCGCAGAGAATTCCCATTGCTTAACTATTGAAATTAATGAGTGACACCAGAATTTGAAAACGAACTTTCTTGTAAATATGAAAAAGCTATATTTCACGCAACTAATAAACCGTATTTTTTTTAACAAAAATTCTGGTATCAGTGAGGGTTTTGGGAATTAAAATTAAGTGGTTTCATAAACATACTTAATTTTAATTCCAAAAACCCTCACTGATACCAGAATTTTTGTTAAAAAAATTACTGTTTATTAGTTGCGTGAAATATAGCTTTTTCATATTTACAAGAAAGTTCGTTTTCAAATTCTGGTGTCATTCATTAATTTCAATAGTTAAGCAATGGAACTTCTCTGCGTCGCAAATGGTTAAGGAAAGCATTTCCGACCCCACATTGCTATATGATTTCGAGTTGTCAGGATGTACCCTACCCCTCTTAGAAGTTCTGAAACATTTAACATAAACACCCTGTATATATTACATTATTAAATAATGGGGTTCCGATACAGTATTTTTGAATTTTTGAAAGCGTTTCATAATCTATGCGTGACGCATGATTTTTCTTTCTTGTTTCCTTTATGCTTAACTCCTTTATTTTTTTACATTTCTTATTCCGATTTCTTTTAAATGTCGTTTAAATCCTAATATTCTTTCCTATGTGTAGGATATTTAAACGTAATTTAATTCATTTTCTTCTATTCCATAATTTGTCTAACATTTTCAAATACAAAGATTAAAATAAATAAAATTACGTATCAAGCTAAACATTTTAATAACTTTATACCGTTAGAGATTTGAAATACATTTTTATAGATCAATTAACAAATCGGAATTTATTATTATTTAGAAATTATGTGTAATACTTTAATACTTTATATTATTTGTTATACTTTTAACTAATTCTCATTACAAATAAATCGGTCATTAATCTCATATTTTATGTCATGAGTGAAAACTTTATACATATTTATCAACGTCTCTTATTCTCGAGAGATAATACACTTCTCGATATAACAACGGGACATTAGCATTTTGCTATTCGGATGGCAAAGGACTTTCGAAATTTCTCAATTTAGCAGCCAAATTCTTTTCATTAATTCAGCACAGTTGCAATTAATTATGAAGTCATGAATAGTATATGAGGATGAATGTAGACGGGAGATAATGAGGTAATACAGAACAGTCAAATTTGTAAATATGTGACCATTATGTATTGTATAGAAACTTTATAAAATACAAATAAGTAGTAAAATTATAATTTCAAAATATTTTTTTCTGTTATAACTTTTCGTGAATTCAATTTCTTTGGGTTTTGTAATTTCCTTAGCGTTTTCAAACACACAGATTATATTAAATAAGCTTATAGATTAAATAAAAGATTTTTTTATAATTTTTTTAATGTCAGAAATTTGAATGAATTTCAATAGATGAATTAAAAAATTAGAATTCATTATTCTTTGGAAGGTTTGTTATACATTTAACCCATTAAAGCCTATCGGTACCATATGGTACCGGGATAGCTGCCCTCCATTTTGTTGTTTGTATACCAGTATATTTTAAGAGAAATATCCTCTTTATCTGATGACAGAAACTCCGTAATAAAAAGAGACTAAAGTTGATACTTTGAAAAATTGGTATGAAATGCAATTTTTGAATTTTAAAGAGACAAATAATTCCGGCTTTAATGGGTTAAGGGGTAACACCACTTTGATGCCTTAAAATTTAAGGCTTTCTCAGGAATTGTAAGTTTTTTTTAAATACATTTTCACTGTAGCGTGGCTACTAAATACTCTTACACTCCAAAAAATAAGAATTAATTTTAATTGTTTTGTAAAACATTTTTTTTCTCTATTCAGCGTTTGACAATTTTATATTAGTGCAGACGATTTTTGTATAAAGCAAATATTTAAGTTTATTTTAAAGATGAAAGCGAAAAGAATGATGATTTAATAGCTTTTTGTTCGCGGATTTTCCGATGTAAATTTTTTAAGTAATTAAAATTTCTTGGTTTTAATAGAACATTTATATATAGAACTATAAATTGATTATTAGATACTAAAGGCTGTAAAACTTGACTTACGTCTGGACGTCGACGGTAAGTTCCAAAAAAGTGCGCATCAAAAGAATTCGTGAAAAGATACGAAGAAATCCACAACGTTCTGCAAATAAAATGGCAGCAGAAGAGAACGTGAGTCACAGAATTATGCATTCTATTATAAATGAAAACCTGAATTTTCGCCCTCATCACAAGAAAAAGGTTCAAGGTTTTTCTACTGTATAAAGGCTCATCATACTATAGAAATGATCCTATGAAGTAGAATCTTGTAGATGAATTATACTCTAGAATTAGCAAGATTATAAACTTTCTGCAATTTCTGGTGTGAAACATATATTTTTCTGAAATCGTTTTATTATTCACCTTTTATTATTAGACTGCTTCTCAAGATATCACTTTAAAGTTATTTATGCAGGCGAAATAAACTTTGAAAAAACTTAATTCTATGACAAATACTTCTGTCATTTTAAAATAACTCCAAATTTGAGAGTATGTCTTCTACTGAAGAGAGGCTTCCAAATATTCCTTTGTAGGAACAGAGTTGAGTCGTCTGGAAACTTCTTTAGTTTACCTACTACAAGTTTACAAGTACAACAAGTTTAGAAGTTGTTGTATACACAGTTAAATAACTCGTTCGATTGTTTCTTGATACTCTTGTTCCATGAATCTGTAATAAATATTAGATAGTTGATTGATGAATAATAATGTAGTACTAGTATTAATGAAGTACAGATAGCACCGTATATACGTCTTTAACATCTTTTCGTTTTGAGATCGGTTCCGTTTCATAACTTTTCTAATGATGAAATGTATCGTTTATATGACAGAACAAATTCCTAATTTCACTTATACTATACGTTTTTCACTCAGTTTTTATGAATCAGATATTTGTAAATAAATAATGTTATGGATCTATAAATAATTCTTTTTTTAACCCTTTCCGGCACAGTCTGTTCGTAAAATGAGAAACTGCTGACTGACACCGGAATTTACAAACGACATTTTTAGAAAATATGAGCTCCTTATTTTAATCTTTCACTATAGAAACAAAATTTTATTAAAATATTCTTGGTGTCTTTTGCAAATTTGGAATTACAATTAGGTGTGCCCGGAGTGGGACCACTGTGCCGGAAAGGGATGCAGCCTCATGAGTTCCATCCTCTAAATAGATACTCAATGAAAATATTCTATTTCCTATACTTTTAAATACATAGATTTTAGTAATACCTTTCAAATTTTTTTTAAATCTTGTAAATAGTTATACTTTTTCGAAAATATTTTATATCTGTGGTAATTGTTTTATTTTCACGAATTGTATACTTATAAATAGATATATTGATAAAAATGTTTTGTCTGTTTATAAATATTTTTAATATAGTGTTTTACAACTGTCATGCTTCTAAATATATTCATTTAAATGTATTATTTTATTCGTATAACTTGAGAAGTGCTGAGATAACCTGAGAAAATAAATATATTTTTATAAGTATACAGTTCATAAAATAAAATAATTATTTACAGATACGAAATCTTTTGACATAATATCTATACTTACAAGATTAAAAAATATATTTATTTAAAGGTATTAAAAATAATACATCTATTTTGAGAAATAAAGCATTTTCATAATGTATATGTATCTGTTTACATCATGGACTTCACGAGACCGGATTTTAAAAAAAGAATTATTTATAGATTTATAAATCAAAATTTCAATTATATTTATTTATAAATATCTGATTCATAAAAAATGAAGGAAAAACGTATAGTATAAGTGAAATTAGGAATTTGTTCTGTCATATAAACGATACATTTCATCATTAGAAAAGTTATGAAATGGAACCGATCTCAAAACGAAGAGACGTTAAAGACGTATATACGGTGCTATCTGTACTTCATTAATACTAGTACTACATTATTATTCATCAATCAAATATCTAATATTTATTATAGATTCATGGAACAAGATTATAAAGAAACTATCCTTGTGTATACAACAAAAGATTAACTGCAAATGTAATATTAATATGCAATAAAATAGAATCTGATAATATTATTTTTTTTTAAAAGCATATTCTCTCAAATAAAAGAAATTATAAAACAGAATACTTACAGCTCATTTTTTAAATTCAGTTTTCTTGATTGCCACCAGTTTCTTGAGAAAGTAAAATTCGCCTTATTTAATGACAGATTAAATAATGTGAAAATAAGAGGAATTAAACTATTTCAAAAAAGTGGTGCCAATGAAGCAATCTGAATTTCAAAAAAGTAGCCCACTGGCAACACTGGTTGCATCTGCATCTGTTTTACGCTGTCTTTCCTCTCAAGAACAATAGAAATCACGTGAAAATGACATGTGCAATAGGCCGGAGTAGATGAGCATGCGCAAATATTACTTCATTTCGAATTCCATTTTAAAACTTTACACGGAATGACTGTAACATTTCCGAATTTTTCAGTAACCATCATTTTACACTACCTATTCGAAAACATTTCCGGTATGGAATGTAAACGTTTCTGACTTCTTCAGAATAATTCACCGCTTTGAATATTTTTCCGAAAATACGTGTAACGATTCCGAAATAACAAGTAACTGAGGAGAACACAAAGTTTACTATAAATTTCCGGAAACCTTTCCGCCTTGTGCCGAAACGCTTCTGAGTTTTTTTACAGTGTACGTACTATGAAAAAATTTAGTTATCATTATAAACGCAAACCAAAGTTGAGAACGCACTTATCACACATACACTGTACGTATCACACGTATACTGTATTTGATATATTTTGTGTGTCCCTCTAAATCAACAATAAACGCAATGCATACTATTATTTTAAGCGAGCAATGTATAGTGTACCTCAGTAAAGCATATAATTTTCTTTAGGTCTGAAATAGTGAAACACCATTTAATTACACTGCAAACAATTTTTCCCCATAGAACAATTTGTAACAGAAATATTTTGCTTGACCCTGAAGATGAATAATAAATGCTTTGCACCCCATATTCTACAAAAAGCATGTTATAATTCGCTTCATAAATATATAAATTTCATTATGTTTCAAATGGCTTAGCATCATCAAAATGCACTTGAAACGATTATTTCCCATTGACTGCAATGTAACAGAATACTTTTTACCGCCCTGTAAAAAAACGATAAGTGCTATACATTTCATTTTCTATAGGAAACATAATGTAGTAAACGACAATGACATAAAAAAAATCAGGGCAATCAGGGCAATTTCAGGGCAGTGTGTTTACGCGAGTTAGAGCACGGACGGAAGGAAGAAGGAAGGCAGACCACCTGAAGTCATAACACTTTTCAGCTATGTTGGAAAGTGTTAACAAAAATGGTTTATGCGTGTTTTCGACATATTAAGTCTTGTCGATTGTTATGAACAGTTCAGTGTTATACATAAAATTTTTACACGGGAATTGCATAGAATATTTATCACTATTATTTCTGGTAGAAATAATGAAAATGGCTTTTTACACCATATCAGAAGTACTCTATCTCTTACCTATTATGCATAAAATGGTTATACATTTTTAAATGTTACTCATAAAAAAAATTAAAAAAAGTCCTAGTTTGTTTATATTTATACCATTGTGCTGAAATGGGGTAAATATTTTTTTTCTCTGCGAATAATAATGTAGCTCAGAAATACAAATGTTTCCGAAAATAAAAGGTGAGTTAAGCAAAATTTTATTATTCGGATAAAACGAGAAACATATATATGCGTGTAAGGGTCATTCTTTACTCAAAGCAATTCTTTCCCTGTGATTAGTTATTTGTTACGAATTGCTTGATAACTTAGAGCAATTCAAATAAAGTGCATAAAACCGACCAGAAACATATCTTACCACTACTCTAAAGAAGTATTCATTGTCATTATCATAGGACTTTTAAGAGGCGTTTCAAATCACTCAAACATGTACCGTAGAGATACTACTTTTTTGGAATAGCACGATGCTGAGTTATTCGTCTTATTTAATTGCTGAAATTCATTTGAAATTCTGCGTTTGAATAAGTTGAATATTATCATAAGAAATTTCTGGTATCTATGTTGGACGAGGTTGAGTTGTTAGAAGCTCCAAATTTGTAAAGTATAGAGAGCCTATGGTCAAGTTAACCGCTAAATTTCTACGGTTTAAAATCTAATCTGGGCTACTGGGTGGATTTTTTTATTTAAAAAAATCTACCCCTATTTTAAAATAGTTATATTCGCCGTATTTATTCTATCAATATGTCAGGCGAAAAAATCTTTTCTAAGCAGTGGTAGTTTTCAGAATACACTCCCCCCCCTGCTCACCTGCAATACTCCACATTTACAACTATCAATAAAACGAATAATACTTATAATATTAATTATATGATAACAGAAAAAAAAATTCTCTTGCGGAGCAAAAAATGCACAAAAAGTTAAGTTCTAACTAGCGTTGCTATAGCAAATATTGAATAAACTAATTTTGCATATCATTTTCACTTTATCCATTTCGGCTCACTTGTTCATCACTATTTCAATTGTTTTTGAAAATGGCTCGGAGTGAACTGAAACATGTCAAACAACATAAAAAAAGTTGTTTTATGTTGTTAATTTACACCTTTTAGCATTTAAAAGAAATATATTAATGTTTTTTTGTTTTTAGATGTGAATTACACTTATGTACTGTCATTATTACTTTTATATCCTTTATTTTGCCGATAAAAACAATTTAGAACTATTTTTAAATGAGGGATCATTTTGACCTTTTGGTGAGGGTAAAATTATCCTTTGGACACATTTTAAAAATCTATTTTTTTCATGACTCAATTTGGGTTTAAATTATTATTAAAATATGTTTACAATACAAAATATAGTGTAAAATATACTAACAAAAGATCAAACATTTATTTAAATAGTTATGTCATTTTACAAAAGTTTTTCTCTTAAGGGGATCATTTTAGGCCATTTTCCTCTAATTGTCTGTAGTAATAAATAATTAAGTTATTAAAAAAAAATAATACACGTTAGACCCACTTGTATTATATATACGTATTCCCATGCACACAAAATCATCCGCCTATTTTCATATAAAGAATGTTTGTAAGAGGTCGTGTATTCTTGTATGTGATTTTCCGAATATTTAGGGAAAAAACATTTGACAAGAAGAGAGTAAAAATAAAAGTTTATTACATTTTAAAATAAACATACTAACATCCGGTCGTTTGACTGGTACGAAATAAAAATATATCGATTCGAACCAGAAATTTCTGCATAAAATAAATGAAATACAAATCACACAGAAATATGCAAAATAACAATGTATACAGTTCTATATAAAAATTCCGGCGCAAAATACGTTTATAAATCTTGATTAAAATTCCCGGTATGTTTAGTATAAATTTAGGAATTGTCTACAGGACGAAATACAACGCAATATACTAGTAAAACTGTTTTAGATTTATTTCCGGTATGGGCAAATAGAAATAAAAATTCTGTCTTTAGAAATTTCGAATTACATACTTTATGCGAGTTCGCCTTCACACGCATTATTAAACTTCTTTTTCACAAAACAATACGATGCTTTCAGATCAATATTTATTATAATCTATACGAAGGCAAAACATCTTTACAGACTGGTTTATATGGTTGTTGAGAACGCAATCTTCTAAAACAAATCCCATTATAAAAAGAACAGTATTCAGGATATTCTTCTCCTTTTAAACATGTGAACATCTGGAATTACGATAACCTTAATTCTCAGGATTTAAAGGATTTTTTTTTTCTCAAAAAAGCATTCTAGGAAAAAATTATAAAGAGATATTTTCCGTTTCGTTCTTATTCCTATGGCACTAATTACGTTGGATTTCATTTCGGTTGCTCTTATTTTATGAATATTGGAAAAAAGAATAGCTTCATATTTTCAGCTATTTGGAAATCAAATTAATATATTTTAAATGTACATATATATATGAATTATGAACATTACGTCCGGAATGTTTTCATCCTTTTTTTAGATTACACGTCTTCGTTACCATGTCAAACAATCGAATGTGAAAAAATGCATTTTTCATTACTTTTAAAAATGGGCAGACTCTCACCACTAAATTTTAAGAGTAATCTTCACGAGGGTTGCCAGTTTGGCCTCCTCTTTCATTCAGAAATTTCAAATATTTTTTTTGCTTTATTTAATGCACACATTTTCCGATTGTATTACTTAAAGGTAAAAAAAAATTCTGTAAGTTTTCGGCGTCTCTGAGTATTAAAGGAGACCAAACTGACAACCCTGTTCTTCACAGAATATTTTTAGTGTTTTAACTAGGTGAAACCAAGACCTCCTTATCATAGTATCAGACCTCTCAATCAGCAAGTTGCCTTTGACCGCTATACTTGTCCTGCTACTAGCGCCATCAATCGTCAGTAATAGTATTTACGACACGAAATCACACGAAATTTTTTCACAGCTCCATTTGTTCTATGCATTTGCTTATGAACTAGTAGTTTTCCTACCACTAAAATTTTATAGTAAATTTTATCTTATTAAATTGACAAGATCGTGTGATTACATGACGAAAAAAATTCTATTAAATTTTAGTGGTAAGAAAAAAGCGTAAGAGTTGGCAGCTATGCGGTAGCACACCAGCTAGATTTTTCTATAGATTTTTCTATTATATTTTAGGATACCAGTTTTTTAGTAGAGACAATTTTGTTTTGTTTGATCGGAGAATTCTGGGATTTAAAAGAACAACATTTTCTCTAAAAATATACTGGTGTTCAAAAAGCCCGAAACATGGCAACTGTGCGGTAGTATCCACCAGGCGGCGATACTTTCCGGAGAAAGTCAATTAATAAGTTGGCAATTACCGCGGACATTTTCTCCCATAGACTTTCTCCGGATTGTCAAGTCTGATCTATTTTAAGGGAGTCTTGGGCGAAACATTCAAATAAAATTTAATGGTGACAATCGGTCCATTTTTAAATGTAAAATGCATTTTTCATATTGGATAGTTTGACATAGTAGCGACGATGTTATGTTGAGACTTTCTTTATGTTCATATTACCGTAATTTCCGGCGCATAAGCCGCAGCTCAAAGAGTCGTTTTCGACCCAGAAATATTATTTTATAAAATGTAACTTAAAAGATCGCTGTAAATATTTAACTACAATTATTGAATAAAATTTCCGGGTCGGAAAACGACTCTTTGAGCTGCGGCTTATACGCCGGAAATTACGGTATGTGTCGATTAACACGTTAGCAAATCAGATCATGCACAGTCCTGGTAAAATATGGCACTCCTTAAAACTATTTCATAACCAAAGTATTGTATAGCGAGAAAATATACGTTCGACAAAAAAATTTGTCTACTTTCCAAATTAGAATGCAAATTGGTCGTTTACATAATACAGTAATTTCCGGCGTATACTCCGCAGATTAAACAATCATGTTTCGACCCAGATATTTTATTTTATAAAATGCAACTTAATATATCGCTGTAAATATTTGACTTTAATTATTGAATAAAATTTCTGGGTTGAAACGGAATTGTTTGATCCGCGGATTATACGCCGAAAATTACGGTAGAAATTTTACTAAAATTTTGAATATTTTAAACGATAACAACCACTTTTGTCAACAAGGTGGGCATACATTTAATACACGCATCCTGAAAGTTATGCTTTTTAAAACTTCTCAACTAAGTTGAAAAGTGTTTATGAATTCGGTTTGTCTGTCTGACTGCCTAACTGCCGTCTGTCCGTGATCTAACTCGCGTAAATATACCCACACTGCCATGTAATTGATATATGTTATTGCGTTTAACTATGGCATGTTTGGTACAAAAATGAAGTATGTAGCATTTATGCTTCGTGTACAGGGGTACTCTAAAGAATGCAATTACATTATGCTCTATGGGTGAAAATCCTTTGCAGTGTATTTTAATTATGTTAACTATTTCAAATATATTGAAATTGATAGACATTGCTGAAGTGAACTACAAGATGCTTACTATCGAATATAGCACGTGTAGCATTTATACTTAGTTTATAGGATAACTCAAAATAATTCCGTTATACTATGGTCCATGGAGAAAAATCATTTGCGGAGCATTTTAGTCATGTTACAATATTACAAAGATATTTGAAATTGTTATCATTTTTTAAGGTGCACTCAAAAATGCTTTCTGTAGAATATGGATTTTAAAGAATTTATCATTCATTGGCAGGCCACACAAAAATATTCGGTTACAATATCGTTTATGGGGAAATACTGTTTGCACCGCTATTTAATTATGTTACCCTATATGAAATTCAATGATATTAATATACATTACTGAGGTTTACTGCAAGTTACTTGTTGTATAATATGATGTGCGTAGCATTTATCGTACATTTACAGGGACTCACAAAATATTTACAGTACTGTATCCGAAGTATTATCTATAAGCGATAATTGCTGGAAGAGCGGCTTCATTTAGGTATGAGTCTAACTAATTTTTTTCATTCTATGTGGTATGCATAAATGTTGTATATCATATACAGGGCTACATAAAATAATTCGTAAGCATTACGGCGTATCGGCGTAAATTGCTTAAAGGATTTTTTTAACCGTGTTATGCATGTTGAAAGTGAAATATATTTTGTATACTAAACGATGCAAATAACTAGATATATGGCCGCCTCTGTATGATAATTTCTGGTAAGTATGATTTCAACAGTTTTCAGCGTGTTTTTCCCTGAATTAAATTTTAGCTTAAAATGTGGCGTGCATACTAAATTTACGGTAGTTTACAGCGTTGTACAAAATAATGCAAATATGATTCCTTCTATTCGTTGGAATTGCCGAATGTGAATTTTCAACTGTGTTATGTGCATCTTATGCTAAATTAAATTACAGCAAGTATATAAAGTATATACAAATTTATAAATTATATACAAGGCTGCACAAAAGAATGGAAGTACATTTCTGGCTGTGGCCTGTAATTGCTGAAATCTGGTTTTCAATGCGTTTTCGAAAATGTTTACTTATGTATTTTATTTACCTTATTAAACAGCGAAGGTTTGTTAAAGTATTCTGTTAGTGTTGAAAAAGGTTTCATAATCTATTCTTGATGCATGATTTTCCTTTCTTCTTTGAAATCCTGGATTTGTGTCTCCATAACGCATGAGAACTATTAATTTGATCATTTTGTTTACTGACTGGTCTGATCACCGTTGCCAATTTTAATTCAAGGAAACCACTAGAATACCTGAGTAGTAATTTTTGTTTTATTTAGTCGCGGAATGTGTCCCGTTATCCTTTACAGGGGTAACAAATTTCAGTTGCTAAAATGCTGAAATGATTAACTGCTACCGGAATTTACGAAAAGCTGATTTGAAAAAAAAATGTCACATGCATTTTTAACCCATACGCACATGCGCCTATTTTTGTGACTTTAGCACACTCATGGGGTAAATATCACCCCATTTTGTCTCCCGTTATCTGTTTGACTGAATACGTTTAAAGAACAAATCTACAGATGTACATTCTAAAATGCATTACTTTTGCTAACTTTTAGTGAAATAATCATGTTTTTTATATTTATTTAAAAATTTTGTAGCAATATCTGAATAATCACATTTTTGTAGAAAAAATGCTATACACTGGCAAACAATTTATTTTACATCTTAAAACTCTAATTATTTCATAAAATAAATATTAATTACATCTAATACTCTTTTATCAATATATACGAATAGTATTTATGCCACTCTTTCATTAAAATTATCTGTGTAAATTAAATAAAATTATTTTTTTCAATTTTAGGCTATTATTACGTAACATCTTTGGAATATTAATGAAAAATCTTTCTAACATTTTCTTAAAATGTTTAGGTAGTAATTAATACATTTTATTGTTGCCGCATTATTTTCCTTTCATTACTACATGATTTTTATACAATAAACTATTATTAGAACTATTATTTAGAACGTGAAAACGAATTTTTCCAATCATATTTCGTGAGTAAGTATCAGATCGCCTTTTGTCCGTTTGCAAAATTTCTTGTTTTTCTTATCTTCTTCAATCCTAGACAACCTTTGAATTCAATTATGAAGTTCTTTATAAAGTGATGGAATATTTGATGGAGCAGTAAGATGTTCAATCTCCAGTTCAATAGAAGGTTCCAGTTCCACTTTGAGAAAGTTTCGTCAATTTCATTGAGTTACTCGGTTCACTTCATTATTGGAATAGTATGCAATGTAAGCATTTATACGAGCTACGTTCGTCATTACCAAAACCTTTGTTCGAAGAAAAAATGTGACTGGGGTGATATCTACCACAGCGCGTGTGCTTAAGGGTTAAAGAAAAGCAATATTAATTGATTATGGCTTCCATTTGGCAGTTCGGAATTATATTTAAGTGGTACAAATAATATACCACCTCCGTTCAAAGGAAATAAAAAAAAGATAATTATACGAGAGTTATCGTAGGTATACTCAACAAAAACGTGCCAAATTGGCAATACAGATTAAAATTATCGGATTAAATTTCATCCTACTGATAGAAATATATCACGTTTCATTGAAATCAATTAATATATTTTTTTATATTAAAATGTCTTGCACCCTAGAAAAATTATGTAATCTTGAAATATTTCATAATATTTTCTTTTAGCCTTGCATTTTTTATTACATTTTTACTTTACTGTTTTTACAAATCTGTTTGAAGATTCGTTTGAAGATAAATATATTTTTATGCAGATGGAAAACTTTGTAAATGCCACTTCCTGAATGTAACATTTACAACCGGAAGCGGAAAGAAACGTAGTAATAACGAACTGGAGAAAATACAAGAAATACTTTAAATATATTCTTAGATATATTTGCAGATGCTAACTTCAGAATTTCAGATTACGTATTATGTATTTCAGTGCGAAGAAAAATAAAAACTTGTTTGCATTTTACGACATAAATTACAAGACTCTGTTTACAAAATGTTTATTAAAATCATAATGTTTATATTTTATTTTAATTTTTGGATGAACAAAGCATACAAAATTTTATTTTAATTTTAAGTAACCGAGAGACATACATTCAAATCCCAAGTAAGAATAAAATGATAATTTTTATTCCTATTTCATAATCAGAAGAAATATTCAACTTAAATTTATCTAATTTGTTTTTCAATCAAAATTCTGTAACATCAGTAGAAAGTTATGTTACATTGAAAAAAAATATTGGTAAGTGATTAATGTATTGCTATTTATCATTTTATCAAATATTTGTTTTTACTGCATTTGCCGGGCACCCACTGCTATGTATTTGAATTCGAGTAATTTAAAAGAAAATTTTTCGAGGTATGATTTTTTAACATTTGCAATAGAATTACCCTCCAGGTACGCGTCTGTGAATTTTCTAAAATCGAATAAGATGATTCGTACCAAATGATATAAGAAAATCACTCCTTTTCGGCATGTGTGCTCAAAACATTTCTCTAATAAACTATCGACGCTACCATTTCAAACTATCGAATAAGAAATAATACATTTTTCATTCCTTTAAAAAATGTCTGTGATCACTAAATTTTATTAGAATTCTTTGCCTAGTAAGAATACCAATAAAATTTCGGTGAAGAACAGGGTTGCCAGTTTGACCTTTTTTTTAAATTTAAAGATGCCGAATTCATACCGGAAATTTTTAGAAAAAAAACTTACTTCAAGTAATCACAAAATGTCTGTCATTAATTAAAGCAAAAATTTCTGTTTGAAATTTCTGGTGCGGATTCAAAATTTCTGAATGAAGAAGGTGGCCGAACTGTCAACCTTGTTGAAGAATACTATTAAAATTTAGTGGTGACAATAGACCCACTTTTAAAAGTAATGAAAAAGGCATTTTTTAAATTCGATAGTTTGAAGTGGTAGCGACGATATATATTCTTAAAGTGATAAAACAGAATACTTAAAGGCTTATAAAAACATTTTAATATAATTATCGACATGTTTCTAACTCACAAACAGTGACATTTTCACGATCAAAATGATAAATAAACTTTTCTCGCAAAAAATGTTCAATCTGACTATTTTTAATCACCTGCTTTTATTCCCCATATGATCTCATGATTTATGTTTATCATGTTTGTCTTCAAACAGTTTTGCGAGTTTAGTTTTGATCTTGAAAATGTCGGCGTTTGTGCATTAGAAACATGTGGATCTTTATATTAAAACGTTTTTACAAGCGTTTATGTATTCTGTTTTATAACTTCATGCATATATTTCTTTAGTTTAATATGATTCTTGTTTATAAATAATGGTTTTCAAAAATAGGAGAAACTTGACGTACCCCTTATTTTTGAGTAGGAACACTTTCTAAATATTTTTCTAGCAATCAATATTTTTAGCAGATTGCATAGAACATTGTTGTAATAAAGATATCAGAAACAAAGTGCGCACACTCTTGGAAATTTCCAAAAAGTTTCACACTTTGTTTCTGGAACATGAAACTTTTTCATTCTTTTTCTTCTTCATTCTTTAAAATACTCTGACATGCTACTTTTATTTATTTATTTATTTATTTGTTTTGCTTCGCAATCAGTTAGAAACAAATAATAATTCACATAATATTTAAAAATTTACATGTGTTTTTAAAAAGGCATATACATATCAATTAACAGTTTTGCTAATTATACTCCGACCAACGCCTATATTCAGCGAAGTTCGTTTATCCCGACTACTGAAAATTTTTCATACTTTCTGTCTTTGAAAATTTATCCATGCTTAAAAATTAAAACAAAGAAAAAATCATGTTTTAGGACCAACCCTTACCGAGTTACTTTTTTTTTTATTGAATGAATTTTCAGCTTTTTTTTATTTAGAAACGGAAAGACGGAATTATAGTACCGGAAAGAACTGAATTTTATTCAAATTCAAATTATCATATCTCTGTAAGTTTGTGTTATAACCAAGGAACGTGCAGTTTTAGATTTTGTTTGCCTTATTTAATCCCAGATACAGGGTTCATGTGATTTTACAACAATTTTTAATGGAAAATTTCTATTTAATATTAAAATAGCAGACATTGTAAACTCTGAGTTCAATTGTGCTATATGCATTACTTTTCTGCATTTAAATAAGGCGAAAATTTCTATTAAAAATTGTCGTAAAAGAGCACGAACACTGAGATAAACACCATAAATTCTTCTTTTTATTGCAAGAATATTTATCATCTGAATTCATTGGAGTTTATGTTTGTTGTTATCTGATTATATGCGCAATAGATATAGGCAGATTAGGGGGAGGAGAAATGCCCTTCAAGGGGGTTTCTACAGTATCCTAATTCGTATTTACGCACGTTTTGAAGAAAAACAGGGAATCCTCCAACCGTTTATGCCTACCGTCGCGACCTGTGTTGCCAGTTGGCTGTTTTTAACATTTTCCAACCTAGTTGAAAAGTGTTTATGACTTCAGTTTGTCTGGCCGTATGGCCGTCTGCCGCCTGGCCGTTCTCTAACTCCCGTAAATATGCTCGGATTGCCTTGCAATTTTTATATGTTATTGTCGTTATCTATAGCACGTTCCCTATTTCAACTGTAGTGTGTAGCACTTATAGTTTTTTTACAGGGACACTCAAAAGAATTCCGTTACATTACGGTCTATGAAGAAAAATCATTTGCGGTTTATTTTAATGATGTTAAACAATTGCAAACATATTGTAATTGATATATATCACTAAGGTGTATTAAAAGAAGCTTAATATGGAGTAGAGTGTGGATAGGGCTTATAGTTAATTTACAGGGACAGTCAAAAGAATTCCGTTACATTACGTCTATGGAGAAAAATCGTCTGCGGTTTATTTAAATAATGTTTCCCTATTTTAAACGCATTGAAAATTATATATATCACTAAGGTGCATTACAAGACGCTTACTACAGAATATTGTGTGTATAGCAATCATCGTTCATTTACAGGGACACACAAAAGAGTTCTCTACTGTCTGTTAACAATAATTCCTGTAAGTGCGTTTTAAGTTGCTGAACATGATTTTAAATTTAACTCACTTTTTGTCTATTACTTGGTGTGTATAAATTCTGTAGATCATATACAGGGAAGCACAAAAGTTCGCGAACACATTTCCGTTTATTGACAGAAACTCCAGAAGGAGAATTTTAAACTGTGCTACGCGTTTCTTAACTGAACTAAAATTTAGCATCCTATGTAGTATATATACAAATCTATAGAACATATACAGGGCTAAATAAAAGTATTCGGATATTTTTCTGAATATTGTATACGTTGGAAATTCCTAAAATTATGTTTTTAAATACGGTATGCGTTTTTCAAATTGTTTACTTAGATATTATCTTTCAGCTTATTAAACGGTATGATTTGTAAAATTATTTTGGAAGCGTTGGAAAGTGTTACATAATCTATGCTTGACGCATGATTTTTCGTTCTTGTTTAAAATTCAGATTGCTTCATTTGCATCACATTTTTCAAATGGTATAATTCGCCTTGTGTTTTCCTTATTATTCTCTCAGTAAATAAGGCGAATTTTACTTTCTGTAAAATACTGGTGGCAAAGAAGAAATTGAATTTATAAAGGTACCCCACAGGCAACACTGGTCACTTCATGGGTTCAAGGCCAGCAGCTCCCATACACCAGCTTTGAGTGCTGAATCTCTCAGAAGCTGTTGGTTGCTGACTCATAAACTGCAGAAAATTATTAGATGAAATTTTTATATCTGAAGCAGTTTTGCCATATTCCTTAGAAATTTTAAAGAAAACATTCAACTTAGTCATAGCAGAATAACATATTTTACTTGTTACATTAGGCAACTTTAACCTGGGGCCCACATGTCGCCAACCTGCCATTTTAACCCCTTGGAGGGCAAGCACGTGGTCTAAAAATGCTAACTTTTGCGCTGTAATTTTTAATAATGAATTTTTACCTTCTCAATCTGCAAAAAAGAATATTAAATATTTTTATTTAATAATACTGGTGGAAAAGTTATATATTAAAAAGTGGTATATATTATAAACCGGTGCCCCACAAGGGGTTAACATAACAGAAAAAATTACGTTACGTAATGACAGAAACGGTCCAAATTTTAATAGAAATAATACGAAAATTGCCTTTTACTTACCCATCATACGTAGTATAGGGTAAATCTTGTAATCGTTTTGAAAATCGAAAAAATTTTTTTTGACGGATTTACACGTTTCAGACACTGGAGATTCCGAAAAACATATTTTTAGAAAAAAAATTTTGCCGTCCGTCTGTGTGTCTGTAAACGCTCTATCTCCCGACAAAATTGAGATAGAGACTTGCAATTTGGTATGTACTTAGTATGTAATAATGGGAAGAAGCCTATTTCATTTCAATAACCTCGATTAACCGGAACAATTTTTTTCGGACTCTCGAAATATTCGTTCTGATGAAAGGTATATAAAAATTTTCGAAATTGTTTATTTTAAGAAATGAATATAAAAGACAATAAAAAAATATAAATTTTGAATAAAGCATGAAGTCGATCGGATAATGAGTTGCCGAGATATTTGGAATCCTATTTTCCACACTCTTCTATTTTTCATGACCCTGTATTTCATCCAAATTTCACTTCAAAGATATATTTTAATTGGAAATTTGACGCTTAATCAGATGCAATACACCGCTAGTTAATAGGATTATTATTTTTGGAGTTATAAGGAAAAACCTCTTTCAAGCAATTCAGTAATCGAGCCTTTAAAGTTTGTGACGTCATCAAGCCACAATTTTATTTGAATTGCAATGCATTTTATAAGTAGTTTACACATTTTTATTTTAATATTTTACATTATGCATATCCATGATGGGTAAGTATTACGGTGGCCCCCAACGACTAGTTTAATTTCTGGTGGTAAACTATTTTCATACAAAAAGGTTGAAGACCCCTGAGTTAGAGCATGGATAAAGCTTCTGCATCAATCACAAGATATGTAGTGTATTTTATTTTTAGAATCTAGCACTTCCGGATCTTAATCTTATTTAATCGTAGAATTCATAATGAAATTTTATCCAATTAAATAAGGCGTTATATTTTTTCAGAAATAGTAGTACTATAACGTAAGCACATGAAAAAAATATTTTCTTCGAGCTTTTACAAAATATTTTTTCTTACATCAAGTGTGACATTTTAACCAATAAGCAATCGCTGTATTGAAATTAAGCTAAATTTAAAACGTCTTTTACATTATCACATTAATTTTCGTAATGTAGAATAATCTAAAAATAGGTATATATTCTAAATATTATTCATCTGGTTAATTTATAATTTAATAAGAAATTTATAATTCATATATTGAATGAATTATATAGGTTGAATATATATATACATTTATTTTTTTAATACTTCAAATTATCTTAGTTAAATATATCATGCGATTTACTTTAAAGACATATGTACAAAAATCATGTCAATACATTTATTTTCATATAAAAAAACCAACCGTATTATATTTGAGGATTTCTGTAACAGTATAAAGAATTAATCAATATAACGAAGTTTTATGATACTGTTTACAATAAATTGAAACAAATATGATCAAAATAATTTAACCCTTCTTCTCTCCATTACATTCTCTAGTGAGTCTTTAATCCTTATAATCCTCCACTTGGGTATTTTTCTGTGATCAGAAAGTCAAAGTATTAAAGGGCTTGTATTTTGACAGGATTAGGAATGACTGGTATTTGAGATCATATTATGAGTGAAATGATGTGTAATAGAGGAATCAGTAAAGGCTCTAAAAATGTTTTAGCCGTTTTTTGCTTAACGCGTCGGTAATTTGTATTTCGTATTGATTTTCTTAAGGATTTCTTTTTAAAAATACTGGAAAAAACGTGATGTGGCATATATGAATAACATTTTTATTATTTCTTAAATAAACTATAAACATATAAGAACACATTTTGAAAATATAGAGGGAATATCATAGATGACATATTTTAAAAATCTATTTTTAAAAAAATCAGATTTTACAAGGCTTTTTCTGATCACTAATGTTTAATAGTAAATTGTGCCATATTTAATCGCCAAAATCTGCGATTGTTAGAGGCAGAAACTATATTAAATTTTAATAATAACAAGAATTCGTAAAATTTAGTATAAATAGGATATTTTAGGAGAATATATTGAATCAGCCAATATATATACATAGGCGTGAAGCAGGTGTAGGAAAGTGCAAATTTTCCGCTACTTTTTTTTATTCATATTGCTTGATTGCCACCACATTTTTGAAAAAGGAATGTTCATCTAATTTTTTACAAATATAAACCGTTATTAAATGAGGATATTAATATCTACATAATAATCTAAAAATAGGTATATATTCTTGGGGTGATAAAAAATCTGAAAAAAAAAAGTAGCGAAACAGTAGAATTTTCCTACCCTTAACGTAGTATAAAGGGATAGGATACTATCTAACTGCAAACACTGAAAATACCTAACGTTTTTATGTATTGATGTTTTCCTGTCATTTAAGTCAATAATTCTGCGTTTATAATTAAAAAGACTACTTCTAATTAAAAAAACTTTTGAATGTATATCTGTACTTCCCTTGATGTTACACCTATGATCATAGATCGCTTTTTTTATCTATTTTGCTATTTCATAGCCGCCAACTGCTAAGGTTTTTGATCAACAGTACAAACAGTAACTTTTACATTACTTAATCCCAGAAATTCGGATACTACTTAAGGCGAAAATTCCAATTCGTAATTACTGGTGACCCTAATATTGTAGCAGTTGGCAGGCATGGCTACACTAAAAATTTACTTGAATAGCATTTTTGTAAAAATTTTAATTTAATTGCAGATAAATTAATAATTATAAAAAATATAAATTTATTAGTATCTATCTATCCATCGATATACAGGGTGTAACTGAAATGCTTCAACAAACTTTGAGGGATGATAGTACTCATGAAGATGAACAAAAAATGCAATAGAACACGGGGTCGCAAATGACATTTAACCCTTTCAAG
Source organism: Maratus michaelseni (assembly GCA_963931845.1). Taxonomy (NCBI): domain Eukaryota; kingdom Metazoa; phylum Arthropoda; class Arachnida; order Araneae; family Salticidae; genus Maratus; species Maratus michaelseni. The sequence goes on along the minus strand of OZ007599.1, from coordinate 189,570,143 downwards.
GACAGTGGTATGTCTAAAAAAACACTTAATTTTAATTCCAAAATGCCACAATGGCACCAGAATTTTGCTAAAATCTTTTCCATTTAATATTTATGTGAAATATAGCCTTTTTCTTATTTACAAACAATTTTTTTGTAAATTCCAGTGCCAGTCCATTTTCAGACGCATTTTCTCTATTTTTATCCTTTAAGCCTTTTAGGGGCAAACTACTTTTAGTACTAAAATGTTGAAATAAATGACTGGCACCGGAATTTATAAAAAAATTTGTTTGTAAATAAGAAAAAGGCTATATTTCACATACATATTAAATGGAAAAGATTTTAGCAAAATTCTGGTGCCATTATGGCGTTTTGGAATTAAAATTAAGCGCTTTCATAAACATACCACTGCCCCTGAAGGGGTTAAACGTCATTTGCGACCCCATGTTCCATTGCATTTTTTGTTCGTCTTCATGAGTACTATCATCCCTCAAAGTTTGTTGAAGCATTTCAGTTACACCCTGTATATGTATATATATAATTTTATTATGATCATTATACCAACGATGTTTACTATACGTTTATTACATTATTAATGTTTAACTTATTGCTTAAAAAGCAGTTTCTAACATTTTTGCTTTGTCGTATCTTTTGCTTAGGTTTTTCTTTTATTAGTACTTTTCTTCGCACGAACACGACCTTAACCATACCTGTATTTAACAATATCTCTTTTTGTTACCTAAATATTTATTCGGCTCAAATTAACTTAGCAATACATATAATCTTTTATTTTTTGTCTTAAGGCAGATCCGTTCAACCGGCAAGTTTGCAGGCCTCATCTTAACACTATTTTTCAATGGTATTACTCAATCGCAGATAATACTGAGGTATAATAACCTGGAAACCGTTGAGATCGTCAGGCGTATTAAATACCCCAACCCACCCCTTTACCACTGGTAAATGTCTTAAACTTAATGAATTTGGTATATTTGGAACTTACATTTTCCGGTGGCATCTTCTATGACCGGGCCTAGTACCGTTCCGGACAAGTGTTAAAACGAAGAGGAAAGACTGCACGCCACCTATTCTGCAAAGTAGCGGCGGTTGTAAAAACTGGTAACAGACAACATCTGTTAACTAACATGAAGCCTAATAGGTTGGCCTCCCATGTACTACGTTTTATAGCTTTTTTTATTATTATTTCTTATAATAGTTGTCTAATATCAAAGAAGATAAACACAGCTTTGAAATACAGTAATTTTTGCCGTGTAAGCTGCGGCTCAAATAAATATGTTTCCGAACAGTAAAAATAGTTTTATACTCCAAAACATAGTTAAATACATTTTAGAAACATATGCATTTTTATAAAATATAAATTTTCAACCAAACTATTTTTTACTCGAATTCACACAGAAAAGTGATATATTAATATTTCGAAAAAACTGCGTATTTCACAAAATAATTATGTTATTGAAAAACAATTGGCACAGCTAAAGTATTCGTCGATTGTAAAAGTAAAGTTCTTTAAAAAATGTTGTTAAAATTTTCATTACTATTTACTCACTTCGAATCGGTGTAATTCTACTTTTTTAAAGTTCCTCTTTAATTTTTCATACCAATTTCCAAATTAAAAAAAATATGATAATGAAGTACATGAAGAATACTTAAATTGAGAAAAAAGCAATTCTAAATTTGAACCGGCCAAAGTGGTGTTACCCAATATCGTACGTATTTTGAAAAATGAATAAATCATAATGATTTCAATATAATCAACAATATGTTGCAAAGTAATCTATATTATAAAGGACAAACCAACGCCCCCTGAATTCTAGGTATACGCGGTGACGCAAACATGGCGGATGTCGTAAAGGGATATTTTTCAGCGTTTTCACGGTCCCTTGAATTTGAATACAAATAATTTATAAAAAAAATTCCGCCTTATTTTTCTGAGATTAAATATGTCAAACGAAACTTTCAGTAAATATTGGTGTCTAAATACAAGGGATCGCACAAACGATTAAAAACATCCGCCTACGACAGCCGTAATTTTATAGCCTAGTATTCATGGGGCCGTGGACAAACGTACCATGAGTAACGTTCACGTTATTTTGACGTTCGGGAACACATCACCAATAAATTTAATTTTTACTGCAATTTTCAGTCTTCTAGACATTGCACAATTTCAAATTTTACACCGTCGAATATAAAGAAAAGTACAAAGAATGGAACGCTCAGACAGACGTACAAAGAAACAAACGTACAAAAAATTACAAACAAACAAACAAACGAAAAAACAAATGTACAAATTTTAATTATTTTTCTTTTTTTTTCAAACTGGTAATCCACCATAAGAGTACGTGTATTATTAAAATTCCATATGAAACAAATTAAAGTGCGTGTGTGTGTGCTGGATAATACAACTAAATTATAATTTATTTTTTGACTAAATCGAGACTACAACTTACCTCGAAATTCCATCGATTAAACAAGACAAAAATTACTACTCAGAAACAATTTTAGACAAAAATTTAGAGACAAATACGAGGTGCTCTTCGAATGAAAGGGTTAAGAGAGTGCTTCTACTGACGACTACTTTTTATTACATATAAGTGCTATATTGTGCGTATATTCCTTGAATTTGGACACAACCACGTGTGAACAGAGCCTTACCTCGAAATTCCATCGATTAAACAAGACAAAAATTACTACTCAGAAACAATTTTAGACAAAAATTTAGAGACAAATACGAGGTGCTCTTCGAATGAAAGGGTTAAGAGAGTGCTTCTACTGACGACTACTTTTTATTTATTTTTGCCTAAGACTATTTGTATACAAAAATAATTTACCTTGAATATTACTACAAATCTACCAAGCAGATTATATTTTTCGAAATATTGTTACGCAAAATAATAAAAAAGTAGAATTCTTATTAATATTGTTCGTGAAAGTCAATAACTGCAAGTGAAAGCTTCAGAACCTTCCATTAAAATAAAGTAACAGTACAGGGTTCGTTCTCTTTTACCCACAGCTGCCAACTTTTACGCTTTTTTCCTACCACTTAAAATGTTATAGTAAATTTTACCATATTAAATCGCCGAAATCGTTTAATTCAATAACATAAAAATTTCTATTAAATTCTAGTGGTAGCAAAAAAGCGTAAAAGTTGGCAGCTATGCTTTTACCACAAAGTTTTAATAGAAAATTTCTATTTAATATTTGAATAGAAGAATTTGTAGAAGCCTCATTTAGTTGCAGGATTTGAATATACTTTTCCGCATTTAAATAAAGCAAAAAATTCTATTAACTGTCGTGGTAAAATCGTACGAACACTGTAATGTTTTTTTAATATATTTTCAAAAATAATTTCCATTAAATGATTTATACATTTTTTTAATTATCCAAGATGCTTATTGCCGACGTTTTTTTCACAGTTTCATCATTACAGACGAAAGGGGAAAATTTAACAGGCGTCAGCACTTCAAAAGTGATACTAGAGTTCTCATGAGTACTCTCCTCTTGGTAACAAAGAAGGTGAACGTCGCTTACGGCCGGTATTACACTTTTGATCTGAAGTAACTCTTTCTCCAAATAAGTAGTACGCAAGTTACGTGTGAATATTTAACCTAAATTTTATCAATCGCAATTTATTATTTAAAAAAAAACATTTCTTTAAAAAAATATATATTAAAAATTTTTAGAACTATGCATCAAATATTACCGTAATTTCCGGTGTATAGGCTGCTACTGAAATAAATCTGTTTCTAACCAGAAATTTTATTTAATAAAGTATAACGTATTTGTACTTTGAATTTATTGACTTTATTTATGAAATATTTTTCACTTGAAACAGACTAATTTTATCCGCGGCTTATACGCCGGATATTACGGTAAATTTAACACGATATGGAATAAACATCTTTAAAAAATAAAATATCTAGTCAATTTTCTTTCTGGCACAAGAATATATTAAAAATATTCTTATAATACTCAGTAGTATACTATAAAGTGGTTGTTTCGGATACGCTAATTTTAACAGTACTTTTCGACTTACTTAATCGTAGATTTCAGCAATTAAATAAATTTCTATATGCAAAATGTGGTGTCCATATTCCACCGACTCCCCCCCCTCCCACCTCCGTCCGTTTTGTATGCTATCAATTATACTATTATAGAAACCAGGGCTTTCGGATCTTGAGCCCGCGGAATACAAAAAATTTCGTATTGTTATATTTACCTTTTTTTTTCGAAGAAATTTTGCGATTAAAAAGGTGAAAATTACTATTAAAATTAGTGGTATTCTGCAGGCGCTAGGTTGGGCAGTCCTTATCTAAGATATAGCTTCATATCCCCAACAAACTTAAGTAGTCATTTTCAAGAGATCGCAGCGTTTAGGAGAAACATTATTATTACTATCACTATTTCAAAACAATTATCTTCATCCGATGTTTCTATTGCATATGTTAAGGACGTTTATCCCGAAGATTAGTGATTGGGGGTGCTGGTAAGAATAATGAACTTTCACCTATATACTGTGATCCCTGATTTTTTTAAATGCATTTTCAACATTTACTAACCAAAATAATGATAGTAGAGGCGCGTAACAGCCTGTTTTAACTTGCTGCGTTTTATTTTGAATGTCTTTATTTCATAAGCACATTGCTAACGCTATTTACGATTACTTATATTCGGCTTATTTAATCGGAGAATATGTTACGATTAAATAAGGCGACTATTATTCGTCGGAAACGTTTTCCTAAAGTGTTTGCAAGAGTAAATATACTGCCAGAACTCCTCTGAAAATAACCCTTACAAAGGTTGTCATAAGAACCATTGCTCGACATTGCATACTTTTGCATTTTTTAATAATTATCAAAAACAATTTCGGTATTCGGGTTCATTTTACAGATGAATACATCGAAACATAAAAGCACAAATGTGCTATGTCCTTTTTTTTACTAATCTGAGATTTTAGCAACAGTGGAATCAATTTCAAATGTTAAATTAACACCACAAGTATATTTTGTAATTCCAAAATAGAAAAATTAGGAATAACGAATAATGGTGTATTCAATGGAAATATGAATAATGAGGAAAACGCATATTATAGCGTCTACCGGTTTCGAGTGAAGTAACCGATTGTGTAGTACTAAATAAGATGAAAACTGCTGTTTGTTTATATAGGTATCTTCGGCCTTCCTGTAGATTTAGCAGTACCATAAGCATGTTGGATTCTGAAAGAAATTAAAAACAACAGTCTTTTAATGTTTAATTTTGTAAGCGATTCTTTGAAGTGATATACCGATGTTTCTAAAACCCGAGAATTTTGCCTGTTTTGACAACAGAAAATATTTTTCCTCTTCCATCGCCAAAAGTTTTTGAAAATTTAACCAATGCGCTCAGAAGTCCTTTTAACCCTTTCCGGCACAGACAAAGTCTGTTCGTAAAATGAGAATTTGCTGACTGACACCGGAATTTACAAACGACTTTTTTAGAAAATATGAACTCCTTAATTTAAGCTTTCATTATAAATACAAAATTTTTTTTAAATATTCGTGGTGCCATATGCAAGTTTGGAATTAAAATTAGGTGTGCCCGGAGTCACTGTGCCTGAAAGGGTTAAAAGCTTTGTTAAATGGTATGTGAAAATATCCTCCAATCACGAGCCCCGATGTCGAAATAATTACGGTGTTCCTAATATTTTATCCAAGTGTAAATTTAGCAAAACATATATTTTAAAATAGATTAAATAAATATATGTATATTTTTTTACCTAATTGCTTTAATATTAATTGGAATATCATGTATTTAATTTAACACAAAGATTTGCGCATTTAAATAGCAAAAATGAACTGATTTCTTTGTTTTTGTTGCCGTCCAACCATTTTGCACGCCGCTGCATCATAGCTTCTAAGTTTTACGTTTTTATTAACCACTAAAAGTTAATAGTCAATTTTAAGTTATTTAATCGATATTTTCGGCGATTAAGTAAGGCAAAATTCATTATTAAATTTTAGTATGTCAGAAAACTGAGCAAAATTTGTTAGCTATATATTATTCACGGGGTTGTGGCTATGAAATACATTACATCTTGTTAGAGTAGCAGCGCTTCAAATGTTTTTGTCTCAAAGTAGTTTGCCATTACAAGTTTTGTAAGATAACCATTACCTTATTTAACCCCTTGAAGGGCACCGGTATATTATATATACCACTTAATTTTAATCCCAAAATGCCACATTTACACCAGAATTTTATAATCAAATTTTGAATTTTTCAGGTAAATGAGAAAAAACTTTTACTTATTTAGAAATAAATTCGTTCGTGAATCCTGGTGTCAATCAATCATTTCAATATTTTAGCTACAAGAGTACTTTGCCCCTGAAGGGGTTAATTGAAAAAATTCTGTCCTTAATTAAAGCAATATTTTCTATAATAAAATTCAATGAGTTAACCAAAGGTGGCCAGTGTTCCTAAGATAGCCCACCCCTCGAAAATAGAATTAATTTAATTTTTAATCACAAAGTGTTGCTACTGCATTGTCAATCATCTATCTGCAGTGCACGTGGATGAATTTAAAGAGATCACCTGGATCATCCGACATTTTATGCAGTGACTTCCCTTTTGAGGAGTATTCATTCTAATTTCCAGGTGAGAAGATATTTTAATTTACACGTGTTTAATTCTTAGAACTTTGAGTTATGATACGATTTCTAAAACATTATTTTTTTCTCTTTAACTATATTTACTTCAATTCTAAGAAATTTGTCAGTGTAATATTTTTACGTCGTGCAAATGTCCCATGTTTCCAAAGTGGCCACCTTAGAAAACAGATGTGAAAATCAGTGTAGTAGGGATGATTTAAGACATTTCTACATAACTATCTAATAAACGTATTATCGCTTATTGTTAGCACCAGCGATCACTCAAAAAAAGTCAGTAACTCCCAGAAGAAAATCCCTGAACAACCGAGCACAAAAAGTTCTTCGAGGTCTTTTTGTGTCATAAGATGAGAAGATTAAGAAGAAAAACTCAAAATATATCAGAATAAAGAAAGAATCATCAGAGAAGAATAGTAAGCAAAATAGTTTGCCGAGAATTTTTTCACATTTAAAAGTGATTTTAATACATGGGTCACCTTTGGAATACTGTGAGGCAAAGGTGGCCCACAAACTACAATTTTGAATTGTATTATGAAAGTAATTAAATTTAATTTTACAAAAAAAAAACTATACTTGATTTGTCGCTACCATGTCGAACTATCGAATGTGAAAAAAATGCATTTTTCATTACTTTTAAAATGGGCCGATTGTGACCACTAAATTTTATTAGAATTCTTTGCCTAGAAAGAATACTAATAAAATTTGTGTTAAGAACAGAGTTGCTAGTTTGGCCTTTTTATGTAATCAGCGATTCCGAATACTTACCGGAAATTTTGAGAAAAAAATTTTTACTTTAAAAAATCACGAAATATCGTCCACTAAATAAAGCAAAAACTTGTGTTCGAAATTCCTGGTTTGAATTTGAAATTTCTCAATGAAACAGAATGCCAAACTGGCAACCCTGGTGAAGAATACTATTAAAATTTAGTGGTGACAATTGGCTTATTTTTAAAAGTAATTGAAAATGCATTTTTTTCATATTCGATAGTTTGACATGGTAGCGACGATGTGTTAGAGCTAAGTGTAAAATTTTACAAACAAAAATTCCGCCACATACACCCAACCAGAAAATTATAGATATACATAAAAAATCATCAAAGTTTAACTATGTCCACCTTTAATTACTGGCCGCCTTACTGGTAACTTGATGAACCTAGTATTGCCAACATTTCATTTCTTTGTTGTGTATTTTTACTCATTTTAAGCATGGTTTTAAAAAAGATTTTTAAAACAAGCCAAAGAACTGTGTTAACACATTAACTTTGTAATTTTTAAAGATTTTATCCATACTGAATACTTTAAATAAGGAAATAAATACATTGTTAATTTTTCTAATTATCTGCAAATTTTACGAAAAATAAAATGGGGCAATAAAAAATCGACGATTTTTGAAATATTTTTTCGGACATAGCGCTACGGTTAAGGGGCTAATTCCCAGATTTAATAAACATTTCCCGATGCGAATGTGTTAAAATATGGCTGATTTGGGACTAGGGGCTTAAACAATCTTTATTTTGATAAATGAGACAAAAATTGGTTAGAATTAGTCTTGAAATAGCTGGGATAGCAACACAGTATAACTACAGATTGAAAACATCTATATTTCAGCTCCGATTTCTAAATTCGAATTAAAATTAAAAACTTGGGTTTCCTTCATATACACAAAAGCTTCTTTTGCAAAGAAGCTAATGAATGATACATGATTCATACATTTAAAAAATATATTATTCCAATTGCAGGATGAGTGCGCTCCTTTCTTTGTGTACCACTATTTCGGAATAGCAATTTTTGCCTTATTTAATCACAGTCTTATAATAAATTGTTGCGATTAAACGACGGATATTACTATTCGGAAATAATGTTCCTAAAATATTGAACTAAAGTTTTATGTAACAAAAGTAAATCGTTCGCAAGCTTCGTGTGAAAAAATATCTATATCCGTAGTACGAATTACTTACGTTAAAAAATATAGAATATAAGATATTTTAATCTAAAACTTTTATGTTAATAGTTAAACATAATTGAAAGAAATTAATGCAATTTCTGCTTAAACAAAATTTGTATTTTTGTTAATTTTTATATGGAAAATATGCATAATTTTATTGCTTGGAAAATGAAAACAATAAATCATGACAAACTGTTTGCTACTGTTAACAGAATGTAATATTTAAGAGACAGCAATTTATTCGCTCTATAACTAATCAATTTAATAAAAAGTTTCAGCAATTTTCCTCTGAATACTTATATCAGATAATAATTCATTCCTTTATGAACGTGCACTTTTATCTGATATTACGTTCAATAATAAGAAGGATTTTCAGTATTCTAAATTAATTTAATTTTCTAGTTAAATCTTAACTAAATTACTTGACTATATCGGAATATTATATTTTGCTATTTTCGGATTTGTGTTAGAATTATAATTTTATTATAGTATACTGCAGTGGCCTGCATGCTAGAAGGCCGTTTTTCCGAATAATTTTCCTTTGGCTTCTTTAAACTCAGAATTTCTTTCAATAAATGAAGAATTCAGAGCTAAAGTGGATCAAGCCCATAAATTATAGCTTTGAAATAATCAAGGTTAAAGTTTATTAACACTAGTTGAATTATAAAGTAATTTGGAAGATAATTTGCTCTTAATTGTCGTAGTATGAAGACTAAGTTAAATATGGATTATAAATTGAAAATTCAAAAATAATAATTAAACAATAATTAAGGTCGGAATTCAATTTTAAATCAGAGTTTACTGGATTTGATCCACTTTGGCCCTGAAATGTTTTTTTTTTTTTTTTTTTTTTTTTTTTTTTTTTTTACATAAAGTCGATCAAATGAATACGACACAGTGAAAATGGGACTTGGTTCACTATGGCTTTGAAAATATGCACCATTAACAAGTATTAATCTGCAACAGACAAATTTTTTTAAACTTTTGGACTTGATCTACTTTAGCTCAGAATGCTTCATATGTCGCACAATATTTGTTTTTGAAATATAGAGGCAAATATAGCGTTCACCCGGACCAGGTAGGCGCTCATGATGAAGGCGATATGGCTGAGCGTGTTATCGTGCTGAAGCTTCCAGCTGTCCTTGATGTCATTTCGCTTGCGCACGACGCTTTTTTTTCAGCCTTTTCGAGAATTCCAAGTGGTAAGCAGCATTCAGTGGACGACCCCCTTCACTCGGAAGAAGGCGATGAGCATGGTCTTCGTCTTGGATTTGCTCACCCGCTCTTTCTTGGGACGGGGTGAGTTTGATGTGTGCCACTCAGAGCCTGTTGAAGCATTTAGAACGCTTCGAAATGGTACATGCCCAACCGGAAGCAGAACTTGATCACGTACCGTTGCTCTAAGGCACTTTCCATTCCGCCGTGTCACGCACTACCGCACAAGGGTTACCGTCAAGGCCGATCCTACCGCTCCGAAAGCTCCGACGCATAAGCTTCGTTGTGTTGTGAAAGCAATAGCCCCCACCACCACCGCTGGCAAGTGGTACGCGCGCCGATGTACGCTTGCGTCAGAATAAAATAACGCTCATTACTTTTGAATCCTACCCTATATATATATATATATATATATATATATATATTCTAATTATATTCTGAATGAATTTATTCAAAATCAAATAATTTATATTTACTATTTATACTGTCCGTAAGAAAATGTTTTTCTTCATTGTCATGTATATATCCCAGGTAAATTATTTGTAATAGACACTTTTCATTATTCGTTGAAAGAGAATAATTAACCTCAGCTAGCATTTTGAAACTATTTTTTTTAATATGAAATATATTTGCTCGTATTATTTAAACGTAATGATTATTCGATAATTTTCTTAAATATACAAAAACATAGCTGCCAACTTTTACGCTTTTTTCTTACCACTAAAATTTAATAGAATTTTTTTCGTTACGTGATCACACGATCTTGTCAATTTAATAAGATAAAATTTAGTATAAAATTTTTGTGGTAGGAATTAAGCGTAAAAGTTGGCAGCTATGCAAAAATGAACAATATAAAATCTTTTGATGGAATATTCTTTTTCTTGTTTTCCGATTTTATGGCTACATTGTTTAACACTAAAACGTCTGGAAATATTACTCAGATGTTATAAAAATATTTTACATTACAATTTTAATTAAAAATTATTTAACACATTTATTTATTAAATCATTTATGTGTGGAATATCTTTAAGATATTTTATGAAGAAATTTCTGGTTCATACCAAAATATAATTCTTTGATACCGGTTAGAATGACCGTTTTGTCTGTTCTAGTGTTAAATAGTAAAAAAAATCTAATTTACAGGAAACAGGTATACAGGGTGTAACTAAATTGATTGTCAGAATATTAAGGGGTGGTAATATATGTCAAGACAAGTATATTTTGTATTGGAAACATAAGAGACTTTATATCTCGATAAAAGGAAGACGAAGGCAAATAATTTATGCGTCAAAAAACACGCTTCACTATGTTCTTTCGATCACTGCTTATTTAGATATTTTTCATTATTACACTAACGTGTGTTACACTAACGTGGCGTGGTTTCATGGTAAGAAGACAATTTCTTGTTTTATAATGCATGGTCGTTTCATAGTTTATAAAATATATAGTTCGGGTTGTCCGAACTCTTTGGAATTTTTTTCGGCTATAAATACCACAGTTTTGTAGCCCGTGTAAAAATTTAGAGAAAGTATTTTTATCTCGATTTTTTTTCGGGTAGGATCCTTTAACATAACAAAAAAAAAGTCTAAACTCTCTGAAATTTTAATCGGTACTAAATATTACTGTATGCAAACTCTCTTTAAAATTTCGTTTAAAAATATGTATATTTATTAGTGAAAACATGATCCGAAGCCCTTCAAAGCCAACACGAAACAACCTGCGTTTTACCATTTTCATCATATTTAATTTTTTTAAATACTTCTGCTCGTGCGGACGTTTTGAAAGTTTTGTAGGTCATTTATATCGGGTTTGCCGAGATGCTTTAAAAATATTGTGTCGAAATGTGGACGTTTATTTACATTTAGCGGAGAAAATATATCTTCTCTGGGAGGCGGCATGTGACCTGCTGTCGTCAATGTTTTTCAAATGCTTAAAATTCTTATTTTGAAAAAACGATTGTACCGTCGAAAGGATTTTGCTTTAAGAGCATAATTTTTGTTTTTCCGAACCTCTAAATTTGAGGCTTGGGGAAACGTTTCCGCAGGGGAAGAACTTCAACCGCGAAAACAGCCGTTTTTAAAAATTTACTTTCAATGGGTTAATAACGATATTTTGTCGAACTGACAGCGTTTAAGACGGAAGAGTACGAACTATAAGAATAAGTATTTCGATTTACCGTATCGCGAACGGTTTGGCCGATGTAGGGTAAAAAAAAAAAAAAAAAAAAAAAAAAAAAAAAAAAAAAAAATCAGCATTTGGTTCTTCCCTTGTACGAGCTCTCTAAAGCAGGGACTGAGCATGCGTGCGCGCGTTTGCGGATTTAACAAAAAAAAAAAAAAAAAAAAAACAAGAACAAAAAAAATGCGTCAAGCATAGATTATGTAACACCTTCCAAAATAATTTTACAAATCATTACCGTTTAATAAGGTGAAAGATAATATCTAAGTAAACAATTTGGAAAACTCATAACATATTTAAAAACCCAATTTCAGGAATTATTAACAATATTCGGAAAAATATCCGAATTCTTTTGTGCAGCCCTGTATATGATCTATAGATTTGTATATATGTTACATAGAACGCTAAATTTTAGTTCCGATAGGAAACGCGGAGGGAGCACAGTTTAAAATTTCCCTTTTGGAATTATCCTTAATAAACGTAAATGTACTCCAGAACTTTTGTGCTATCCTGTATATGATTTATAGAATTTATACACACCGAGTAATAGAAAAAAATGAGTTAAATTTAAAAACGCGTTAAGCAACTGAAAAAGCACTTCCAGCAATTATTGTTAACATACAGTACCGAATTCTTTTGTGTGTCCCTGTAAATGAACGATATATGCCATACTCTAAATATTCTATAGTGAGCCTCTTGTAATGCACCTTAGTCACATATATAAATTTCAATTTGTTTGAAATATTTTAACATTCTTAAAATAAACCGCAAACGATTTTTCTCCATAGACCGTAATGCAACAGAATTCTTTTGAGCGTCCCTGTAAAACAAATTTAAGTGCTCTACACACCATATACTATATTAAGCATCTTGTAGTGCACCTCAGTGATATATATGAATTTCAATATGTTTGAAATAGTATAACATCATTAAAATAAACCGCAAATGATTTTTGCCCATATACTGTAATGTAACAGAATTCTTTTGAGTGTCCCTGTAAAAAAACTATAAGTGCTACACACTTCCTATTCAATACCGAACATACCACAGTAAACCTTAATAACATATATCAATTGCATGACTATACATATATATTTACGCGAGTTAGAGCATGGACAGACTTAGAGACGGCAGACAGACAGACGACAGACAGACAGACGGCAGAAAGACAGACAGACAAACCTAATTCATAAAGACTTTTCAGCTATGTTGGAAAGTGTTAAAAATCACTTTTTTGATGAATTTTTAATTAATATCCTGGCGAGTTATCAAACAATGAAACATCCGAGTCTCAGACCAGGGTGGCTAGTGGTCAGGGAAAAATACAGTAAAAAAAATGATAATTACCAGTATATTCTTATAGAAAAATGCAAATTGATTATTTGATCAAACAGTCAACATAAATTTTTCAATAAGAATATACCTGTGTTCCTCACTTTTCTTGACTGTATTTTTCCCTGACCACTAGCCACCCTGCAGACCCATCAGGACCTACCTTGGACTTTCCCCACTCAAACTTGTAGACTTCTGCGTGTGTTAGATTTTGCTAGCGATCGCAGACATGCAAATACACACGGTGAAATTTCTTTTATTAGTATAGATATATTTTTTCACCTGAGAATATTTTTAATTTAAGTCAGAATTTAAGTTTAGATTGAAAGCATTAATGTAACTAAAATATTCAGTTTTTTAAATAATCTACACTTTTTTTTATGTATTACTTGCTTTTTTGTCTCGCTTTTTGTGAAACCTTTAAAAACACACTAGATGGAACCCGTCAAAATTTGACGGCAAACAACTTGATACTACCATAAAAATAAAATTTATAGTTGCTTTAACTTGACAAATTTCATAGTAGGGAGCATAATATGATTAAGCGGTCACAGACCTTTCCATCAAATAACACATGAAGGGTGTGTGCAAAATTTAGAAAGTACCCCTTGGGGGGGGGGGCAAAGTGGGGAGATGGACACCGGAGATGCATAATATGATTAAGTGGTCACAGACCTTTCCAATGATATATAACATGAGGGTTGTGTGCAAAATTTAGAAAGTAAGGGGGGAGGGGGGCGGGGGGCAAAGTGGGGAGATGGACATCGGAGATGCATAATATGATTAAGCAGTCACGGATCTTTCCAACAATATATGAGATGAGGGGTGTCAACAAAATTTAGAAAGTATCCCTTGGGGGGGGCAGGGGGCAAAGTGGGGAGATGGACATCGGAGATGCATATGATTAAGTGGTCACAGACCTTTCCAATGATATATAAAATGAGGGTTGTGTACAAAATTTAAAAAGTACCCCTTCGGGGGGAGGGGGGGCAAAGTGGGGAGATGGACATCAGAGATGCATAATATGATTAAGCAGTCACGGACCTTTCCAACAATATATGACATGAGGGGTGTCAACAAAATTTAGAAAGTATCCCTTGGGGGGGGCGGGGGGGCAAAGTGGGGAGATGGACATCGGAGATGCATAATATGATTAAGTGGTCACAGACCTTTCCAATGATATATAACATGAGGGTTGTGTGCAAAATTTAGAAAGTACCCTTTGGGGAGGAGGGGGGTTAAGTGGGGAGATGGACATCGGAGATGCATATGATTAAGCAGTCACAGACCTTTCCAACAATATATGACATGAGGGGTGTCAACAAAATTTAGGGGGGGGGGTAGTGGCGGGATGGACCCCGGAGATACATAACATGAATAAGTGGTCAAAGACTTTTCCAGCGATATATCACATGAGGGGTGTGTGCAAAATTTAGAAAAGTGTCCCACTTGGGGGGGGGAGTGGGGGGATGGACCCCAGAGATGCATGACATGAAAAAGAGGTCACAGGCGTTTCAACTTGCAACTTTTTTCTTGAAGGCATTTGACAATATTAAATTTTTTTTTTACCTAAGACAATTTAAAGATATTCTTAATATTTTTGCACAATTCGTCAAATGTTCATGGAAAAAATCATGAAATTCGCTAATCAATAGTTGATAAATTATAAAATTCAACAATCGATAACGGAAAAATCACGAAATTCATCAATTGGTCTGCACACTGATGTGATGATCAAAAGGGTTTTGAAGTATAGGACAAAATTAGCTTTTGCCAAACAGCGAGTAATACTGAAAATTTGGCAATGGATTTTATTGCCACCACTGGTCAAACATAATAGTCACACTCACCAATTACGATGATTGAATGGAAAAAGATTTTTTTTCTCTGCTGTCGCTCGACAAATTTCGAAACCATTTGGCGAATTTCACGATTTTTTCCCCGAAATTGACGGATTGTGATTTTTTTTCTCGAAGCCATTCGACGATATTCGAAAACTTTTCCCCCCGAAACCAGTTGATGAATTTTGCGAGTTTTCCACTGTCGATTAATGAATTTTGCAATTTTTCCGCTATCGATTGACAAATTTAGCAATTTATCGACTATCGATTAACGAATTTCATGATTTTTTTCATGAACGAACAAATTGCGCACTTTCTTCCCGCTAATGTTTGACACATTTCGCCCTTTACAATTCAGCCAATGAGTTGAACGCTGTTTCTTTCCAGAAATGTCAGGAATGAAACAATTATTCTTTAGGATGAATTCCCTTCGTTCGATGCCCCATGTGTGCGATGCAGCAACGGACGTCACAGAATTTTTAGGGCACCTGCAGACTAAAAACATCTAACCAATCTTCGCGGGTGAAAAAATCACAGATTTCGTCAAATGATTGAGGAAAAAACACTAAATTCATCAAAGGATCATGGGAAAACATGACTTTCGTTAAAAGACCACAGAAAAAACGTGAATTATGCAAAAGGATCGCGAAAGATAAGTAAATTTGTTCAAAGAATCGCAAAAAAGGAAATTTCACCAAAAAATCACGCTTTTTTACTAAATTTCGTCTAAAAATTGCAGAATAAAATGTATTTTATCAAAGAATCGCTGGAAAATGCGAATTTCGTTAAGGATCGCGAGAAAAATGCGAAATTCTTCAAAGGATCGCTGAAAAAACATGAATTTCGTCAGAGAATTTCTGAAAAAACATGAATCTCGCCCAATAACAGAAAAATCATGGTTCATAATCATTATATCATACATTATCAAAAAAGGAAATTTCAACAAAAAATCACGCTTTTTTACTAAATTTCGTCTAAAAATTGCAGAATAAAATGTATTTTATAAAAGAATCGCTGGGAAACGTGAATTTCATAATCGATCATGAGAAAAATGCGAATTTCTTCAAAGGATCGCTGAAAAAACGCCAATTTCGTCAAAGGATTGCTGAAAAAACATGAATCTCCTCAAAAGGAAGCAGAGAAAGTGCGAATATCGTCAAAGGATCACAGAAAAACGCAAATTTCGTCAAAGGATAGTGGAAAAAACGTGTATTTCGTCAAAGGATTGCAGTTAAAACATGAATTTCGTCAAATGATTGCTGAAAAAACACAAATTACGTCATAGGATCGCTGAAAAAATCATTAATTTCATCTATCGGCACATAAATATCAAGAATTTCGTCTATCGGGGGCATAAAAATCCTTAATTTCGTCGGTCGGGTAGAGAAATTTTTTTTTCCATCAATCGGGCGTGTAAAAATCATGAGTTTCATTTATCGGTCACCTAAAATACACAAAATTCTTCATACGGGCACATAAGAATCAAGAAATCAGTTGATCAGGCACGTACAAATCATTAATTTCCTCTATCGGCACATAAAAATCATGAATTTTGTCTATCGGGTGCATAAAAATACTTAATTTCATAATCTTTTACCAAATTTCGTCTAAAAATTGCAGAATAAAATGTATTTTATAAAAGAATCACTGGGAAACGCGAATTTCATAAACGATCATGAGAAACATGCGAATTTCTTCAAAGGATCGCTGAAAAAACACGAATTTCTTCAAAGGATCGCTGAAAAAACACAAATTTTGTCAAAGGATTGCTGAAAAAACATGAATCTCGTCAATAGGCAGCAGGGAAAGTGCGAAGATCGTCAAAGGATCACGAAAAAAGCAAATTTCATCAAAGGACCACAGAAAAAGAAATTTCGTCAAAAGATAGCAGAAAAAACGCGAATTTCGTCAAATGATTGCTGAAAAAACACAAATTATGTCGTAGGATTTCTGAAAAAATCATTAATTTCATCCATCGGCACATAAATATGATGAATTTTGTCTAACGGGTGCAGATTTTTTTTTTCCATCAATCGGGCGTGTAAAAATCATGAGTTTCATTTATCGGTCACCTAAAATTCACAAAATTCTTCAAACGGGCCCATAAAAAGCAAGAAATTAGTTGATCGGGCACGTTAAAATTATTAATTTCCTCTATCAGCACATAAAAATCATGAATGTGGCAATCGGGTGCATAAAAATACTTAATTTCGTCGGTCAAGTGCAGAAAAAAAAAATCGTCAATCGAGTGTGTAAAAATCATGAGTTTCATTTATCAGGCATGTAAAAATCATGAGTTTCATTTATCAGGCATGTAAAAATCATGAAATTCTTAAATCGGGTGCATAAAAATCATGAATTTTGTAGGACGGGCACGTAAAAATCACAAATTCATCAAGTGGGTGAGTGAAATCACGAATTAGTCAAGTGGGCACATAAAAATCACGAATTTCTTTAATCGAGTGCATAAAAATCGTAAATTTTGTCCCTCAGATGCAGAAAAATCATTAATTTCATCGATCGGGTGAGGAAAAATCCTGAATTTTGTCAAACAGATGCAGAAAAAACACAAAAGGAAAAAAGAAAATCAGAAAATCCTGTATTTGGCCAGTTTTTTCCATATTTTTAATCGCCAGTTTTCCAAGTTTTATCGCCGAGTGAGTGCTTATTTTCACCTTTAGGTGGCAATAAAGTTATCGCCAATTTTCAGTATTGCTCGCTGATAGGCAAGTGCTAATTTTATCCTGACAAAATGGTTATCGTATCAATGGATGGAAAAGGAAAAGTGTGTAGTGTATATAAATGAATTCGCATTGACTGTCACCTTGTATAATGACAATTGTGTACAATTTATCGCGTTTGATGGAGTTTTTAAGTTTTAAGTTTAGATTATTATATTATTAGGTAGTTTTTCATTTTATCTTTATTTTATTTTATTGAATCATTGAAGGTAAAACAGATATCTATTTCTGTGTTCATGATTGAGTTCTTTAGATATGTTTTGATTCTTCGTATATTGTTAGCAAAATTATTTAGTGCACATAATATAATTGTAAAGCATGCTTTATATACATTCTGGTGTATTTTATTAGTTGAAATTTGTTACATTTTTCGAAATGATTGTTGAATTTTGTCATCTTTTCCCCCGCAACCAATCAATAAATTTCATGATGTTTTATTGGTGATTGGTTGCGGGAAAGTATTGTGAAATTCAACAATCATTCAAGAAAATGTAACAAAATTCTACTAACAACAGGAGCCTCTAAACAAACCAGTGCAAAATATGCATTCATATACATTAGATGCTGTACCATCTGTCCATTTACATATTAAAATGTGTACTAAATGATATAAAACATTTTAAAAACTGAAATTTTACACTTACATCTTAATTGTAAGTTTCATTGTTTACATGAGTGGATTTTAAGGAGTCTACTGCATATATATACACATATACTAAAATTATCTATCTAAATCCATTTGAATCATTGAAAGTTTTGTTAAGATTTGATCGTCTTTCAATCTTTAGAACGCTTTTCTATTACCCGACATAATACCAATAAATTGTCATACTAAAGTTCCAAAACCTTTAAAAAATTGTCAACAAACCAAAAAATTCCATGCAAAACACATCCATACACACTATCATAACAAAATCATCAAAATGCACAGGTGGTAAAGCTGTTTAGAAGCTTCTGTTGTTAGTAGAATTTTGTGATCTTTTTCCCGCAACCAATAAATAAATTTCACGATGTTTTATTGTGATTAAACTATGAATTTTGTTACTTTTTTACATATAAACACAATTGCCGACTCAGCAAGTTTCTGGATTTGTCCATGTTAGTGAAACTTTTTTTTTTCATGCAACTGCTGGTCAAATTTTTAATCAATTTTTACAGCCGAATGCAACTATTAAAACATCTGTAGTATTATATTCAAAAAGGTAAATTTCAGCTTTATAAATCCTAATAAAAATTCGACCATTACTTTTTGGTTTAAGAAATTTAAAGTAGCAAAATATACATACGACATATCCAAAGAATTCAATCATGAACACAGAAATATATATGTGTTTCTATGTTCATGAGCTCAATATAACAAAATAAATAAAGATAAAATGAAAAAATACCTAATATTTATAGTAATCCAAACTTTGAAACATGTTGCTTAGTGCTTACGCCGACTCTACAGATCTCTAGAGACAGGAAATACCCTCACCTCATTGGCTGAAACAAATCTGTCTGTAGAGAGTAAAAGCCTCTAGCTGATTGGCGGAATGCTCGCGCACGCGTATAAAAGTCATATTTGCCTGGAAAACGAAATACCAGGTTAGCTTTAAATAGATGGATGAGTATATACAAATTTATGGCTACCCACTTGTTACGTTTTTGCTACCAATATTTCCAATTCACAATCTTTCTTGTAGAATTTTCAACAACTGTAATAAAATTTCACAATACAGGTTGTTTATTTGTAATCGTGGTATGAACAAAATAAACAGTCGGGTTTAACAGATTGATTTCGTGTGACAAATTACGGGATTTATTATATATAAAAATGTAACTGGAATGAATCAGAATTTGTTAAAAATAAGAAATAAAAACTATTTTATATAAATTATATAATATGTGTCTTCTTCCTTTTAATAAAAATGACACAGAAAAACAAACATAGATAAAACTTCTCGTTATTTAAATGTGTAAAGTAGAAGAGTTCGAGAATGTTATTGATTATACATAATTAAAAACGACATATATTTGTGACAAAAAAAAAAATATTTGCGTTACTTAGTATGGTGTTTTCTCAAATTTGTGTGTGACAAAATCATACTGTTAAGGTAATAATGATTTTATATTCATTTTAAAAATGTGTTACTGTGTCAAAATACGGCATTTAAACGAGAAAAAACGGCAGCAATACACTTTCTTATTTCAGATACCTTATTTATACTGTCCGACCACGTATTGTGTGGAATATTATCATGGGTAAAATAAGGACGATTTCAAATACAGACGTCTCGCAGGGAGAAATAAGAAATATAATTACTGGAGAAGCAAACTTCCACCAGTAACTTTTAATAGAATTATTCGTCAGATTTTAGCGCCTTAATCCTGCAGAATTTGCATCCAGAAAAATTCTATTCCGTTTAACTGGTGGGAGTTTGCCCTTGCGGTAATCAGACTTTAGTTGTCACCCCTAATAACTAGTCCATTCTTCCATTTCCGCCTTTGAACCGGATGTTCACCTTTTCATCTAATCGGTGGTACAACAGTAAGTTAGATGTAAATTTTCCTTTGTCTTTAAGTACATTAATTAGAAATTTATTTTGTAAATCAAATCGCAAGACTTAAAGGTTACAGATCAATAAATACAAATAGCAGATAAAACCTTCAGGGGCAAAATATTTCTGTTGTTAAAATTTTGATAAAGTTCCACCAGGATTCAGGAACAAATTCACTTGAATATATGTAAGAACTCCTCTTCAAGTACATTATAAAAGCAAAGTTTCATATTAAAATTCTTGTGCCATTGTGGCATTAAGTGATTAAACTTTAGTGGGCTATATGATATATCGTCGCTACCATGTCAAACTGTCGAATGTGAAAAATGCATTTTTCAGTACTTTTAAAAATGGGACGAATGTCACCACTAAACTTTAATAGCTTTTTTAGCAGGGTTGCCTGTTTGGACTCCTTTTTTTATTCACAAATCTTGAATACGCACCAGAAATTTCAAATAGAATTTTTTGCTTTATTTAATGACAGACATTTCGCGATTAGTTAAATTAATTTATTTTTGTAAAAAATTCCGGTACGAATTTGGCCTCTCTGAATAAAAAAGAAAGGCCAATCTGGAAACCTGTTCTTTACAGAAGTGTTATTAATATTTTTACTAGAAGAAGAAGTCTAATACAATTTACTGGTGACAATCGGCTCATTTTTAAAATGAATGAAAAATGCAATTTTTTCATATTCGATAGTTTGACATGGTAGCGAGGATATCACCGATACTGCAAAGGGTTACAGAAAACAAGAAAGAAATGTTAATAAATAGAAAAACGAGTATGTCACAGTGTTTTTACGATTGTGCCAAAAAATTTTAATAGAAAATTTCTCTTTAATATTTAAATAGCAGAAATTGTAGACGCCTCGTGTAAGTGCAGAATTTGTAATAATTTAAGCATTTATATTAGGCGAAAAAATATATTAAATACTTGTTGTAAAACCGTACTAACCCTGTATCCCACACATTTCAAACCACTGCAAACTTTTCAAAAGTGTAATATTATATGTAAGAATTCAAACACTTTTTAGTAATGCCAAATGGGGTACATTTTTAAAAATTGTTTAAAAAACGAATTTTTCCATAAAGTTTTCTGAAAAACGGATAACAAAAATTAAAAGGTTAAATAAATATCTATAAATATATTTATAAAAGCTTTTTTTCCCTTTTTCTAAAAAAATACCGTAATTTCCGGCGTATAATCCGCAGCTCAAAGAGTCGTTTTTCGACCCAGAAATTTTATTCAATAATTGTATTTAAATATTTACAGCGATCTTTTAAGTTACATTTTATAAAATAATATTTCTGGGTCGAAAAA
Organism: Maratus michaelseni; assembly: GCA_963931845.1. Lineage (NCBI taxonomy): Eukaryota > Metazoa > Arthropoda > Arachnida > Araneae > Salticidae > Maratus > Maratus michaelseni. The sequence continues at coordinate 189,548,396 of OZ007599.1, read as the reverse complement.
CGACTCTTTGAGCTGCGGATTATACGCCGGAAATTACGGTAGTATTGTGAAATTGATTAATAAAAATAAATTTATTAGTTTTTCTATGGAGACAAAAATATTTATAAAGTGATAATAGAATAAGAGAAAACGTTCTAGCGTCTGTTTATTAAAATAAGGAATAGCTCCCTATTTACAATTAGCAACATTAAAAGATGAAAAGAAATTCAGTGTAGTTAATTTCCTATTCTTAATGAATGAATGTTGAACATATTTGATTCTCTGCTACTTTTTAAACATTTTACGGCATTGAAATTCAGTTGAAAAATAATGGAAATAACGAGATAGTAATTCGGAATATTTCGACTCTAAACAACGTTTCCATAACGGATTTTATTGCGTTGGAAATGCAGCTAGAAATATAGTTAAAAAATAGTGGCACCAACGAACACATTTTCGAAATTATTACGCAACCAAAGTGTTTTGAATGAAAGTGCGTTGTCGTTTTTTTCCGCGGTCTGAAAACGAATATATGTAGCTAAAAAAGATTAAAATGTTTGTAGTTCAGCTCCATTTTAACAATTACTAGCACCTTTCTAGCCTGTTATCCACTTTTTTGGAAATGTGCTCAAAGATGCGACATTTGTATGGAATAGATTTTGAGTCTAGCGCAGTGTTGCCAGTGGCAATTTTTTTAAAAATTAAGGTTGCTTGACTGATACCACTTTTTTATATGGTATAATTCACCGTGTTTCACCCTCTTATTTAATTTGTCATTAAATTGATCTAATTTTACTTTCGCAAAAAACTGGTGGGAATCAAGAGATATGAATTAAAACAAAAAAAGTATCCCACTGGCAACACTGATCGAGCGGCTAATAGTATTAAGCAAACATTAAGCATGATAGTCGTTTGCCACCACAATATCTGAAAGGTAATCTTCGACTTATTTTAGAGCAAAGTGTCTGTCAATAAAAATACAAGTTTTTATGTGAAAAAATACTTATAGGCTGGTGACCCGCAGGCAAGCGTTTGGGCATCCCTAGACTAAAACAACATTTCTCGGGCCTAAACGAGACAAAAATGGGCTAAATTTAGTTCAGGAAATGGCTGAAGTTGGTTAAAGTGTGTTCAGTATCTTCAAATTTATAAGCCACCTAAACTGAGTAATCTTACGATTTTTATACGCATTTTGGTAAATGCACACATATTCTGGTTACACAATTATTTCAAATATACAAGAATCTTACACATATTGAAGGACGCTATTGTATAAATTGTTTGTTTAATTTTTATCTGCACTGTCAATAATTTGATACTGAATTTTAAATAACATTTTGCTTTTGTAAATTACGTGAAATGAAGTATTTAAAAAAAATCATTTGTTCTTAAATATTAAATTAACAACATTACCAGTCTTCGTACCCTTTTACCACAATTTTTAATTGAATATTTTGCCTTACTTAAATGCAAAAAGGTATTAAAAATTTTACAATTTATGCTACTTAATTATTAAATAGAAATATTCTACAAAAATTGTGAACCCTGATTACAGGAAAAGAAGTACTTTTCTTCTGAAGGATTTTACCATTGCAATAGTTAAAAGTTAATTAGATTAATTATTCTTTCATTCCGTAGAATAAAAACATAAATAAATTAAAAAGCATCTATCTGAAGAATACATCTAAATTTTCAAAACCGTAAACAGACACATAACAGACATTTAACGAATTTTAATCTACAAACAATTAAAAAGATAAAAGACTTTCTAACGGTATCTAAAGAATTACATGCAAAATCCTTATTTTATAATGTATCGTTTAAAGTAAACGTGAAGAGCCCTAACCATTATTATATTTTATTTATTATATGGCTATTACTATAGACAAATTATAAACTCTGAAAGCAATAAATAGTAGTAAAAAACAAGAAACATAATAGGAAATCAATAAAGATTTTTTTATAATTAATGAAATAGAGATTCATTTATTTTTACATTTCTTCGGGATATTTAGTCATATAGAAAAATATATTTTTCTATCATTTAATGAAAACTTTGAACATTAAATGACAGGAAGACGCCATAATAAATAATCACCCTTTACCTTAATGTGAGCAATAATAGATATTTTTTTACGATCCATTAAATAGCATACACTTTATTGATTATAACTTTTATTTCGACAGAAATAAAAGTAACATCGAATAAACACACTTGCGAACATTCACCTTTTTTTATTACCACATTTTTTTTATGTAAATGATTGTCTGAAATAATAAATAATTACCGCGATTAAATATGTCCAAAAAATTACATTCAAAATTAGTGGTATCAGGAAGGCGTACAAGTCAGAAGCTGTAGAATATGGTTTATTAAATTATAGCAAATTATAGCAAACAATAAGGATGCAAAAGAGAATTCAAAGAAAAAAAATCTGTGTTACATCATATACATGTAACAGAGCTTTCAAAATTTAAGCCTTCGGTATACCACTATCTTTTAAGTGTAATTTTTACCTAATTTGATCGCAGAATTTCTGAGGAAAAATAAGGGGAAAATAAACTCTTAGAAAATAATAGAAATGGCGAGCGATATGTTGGGTAGCACTGCAAGTAGAGGTAGCGAATCCACAAGCCAGAAAGACAGTTGTCACCACTACTTCATAATATAATTTTCATCTTATTTAATCGAATAATATCTGTAATAAAATAAAGGGAAATTTACTATTCAAGATATTCTTTCCAACTGGCTCTCTTGCATTCTGGTTTGCCCCCTCTGACAGAAGAATATAGGAATTGAAAAGCGCAAACTCTTCATGGAAATTCCAAGGAGTACAACTTCATTACTTTATAAAAGGAATCTTTGCCTATCCCTTTTTCTTGAAATTAAAACTATTTCTGCGATTGATCACATTATATGTTATCTTTCCTTGATTTAATAAGAAAAAAACTTTCATTCAAAAGTTGAGTTAGAACTTCGCACATTTTGAGACAGGCAAACGTAAAACGCCATTTTTGCGAAGATATCTGTGAAATTCGGCGTTCCTTTTTATGATCAATATAAATGTTTGAAAAGTAAAATTGTATAATAGAAAAAGTACATACTATGCTCTCATTTAGTAGTAAAAACCTATCAGTAAAAAACGTTAGTGAAATAAAATAAAGGCAGGTGGTTAAACCTTCAATATGCTCAAACATCGTTTTGCTTTATAATTAAGGATATATATATAGGAAGCATGATTTTCATCAAAGTGTAAATACAGTATATAGAAAGAAAGGCCGTTTTGTATTGGAAGGAGAACAGAATTAAACAGTTTTTAAAATATTTTTACTTTAGGAGTCAATTATAAATTACAGAGTTAATACGAATATCTTCGCTGGCACAAAATACATACATTTCTTTCTAAAAACATATTTTAGTTTGCAGCAAATATTTTAACCTAGGGATCTTCAACATTCTTGCCTGACATTCGAATACCACCACATATTCCGAAATGTTCTCTTCGCTTTATTTAAAAGCAAAATTTCTGTCAACACATTTCTGTTAACCAGGAGTTAACCCTTTATAAGGCAAATTATTTATGTTGATAGGATGTTGAAATAATGGAATGCCACCAGAATTTAAGAACAAATTAATTTAAAAAAATTTAAATAGATTTCGTCACATAAAATATAAACGCGCAATTTCATTAAAAAAAATTGGTACAAATTTGGAATTTTGGGATTAAAATTAAATGGAAAAATACTTACCACTGCCTTATAAAGGGTTAACTCGTGTTTGATTCCCCAAGCATCCTTGACTAAGGGTGTGGCTTTTACCTTACAGAAAATGCATTGATATTGTGTTGTCCATATTTTTTTTATGTTGTCGGATATTTTATATTGAATCCGTACATTGAATGATACCTACGGATGCATAAAATTGGAAAACGTATCTAGAAACCATTTAATGGAACACTTTCAGAAGAGTGTGGAATGTTTACAGTTTTAAAATCAAGATTTCATAAAAAATCTCCAATCAACAAAATGTTAATAAATAAGGCAACATTTATAACTTTAAAAAGAGGAAGTTTGAAAACTCCTTATTTAACACTTTCGCAGGCAAGTAATTGTGTTATTCAAATATTGAAAAATCGACAGTCTTTACAAACAATTTCATTTGAAAATAAATTGTCGTAATTAGAAAACGTCATTCACGTAAAATATAAAACCAAATTATAGATATTTTTTTCATTTTTTCATTAAAATTAAATTGTATAAATAATATATCGCACTCATTTTATGTTTTTTTTAACTATTTTAATATGTATGAAGATTCAGTATAAAAAATGATAAAGCTGCCTTTCTTCTCAGACCGTTCACGATTAAATACCATCAAAAGTGGCATTAAATTCGTAATAATGTCTTCCTTTAATAATATCTAACCAAAAAGTCATCATATTAATAATATTGGTTTTCCTAGAAATGCATTGAATAAACCCAAACTTATTGTAGACATTGTTTTACGCAGAAGACATTTATTAAAATAATTAATAATTTCATATAAATAAATAAGAATTATGATCTACATCAATTGTTAAATAAACAAAATGAGCATCGTTATAAACATGGGTGTGAATATTTCCATTTCGTTGCAATAATGCTTTTTAGATATAGTGTAATTTTTATTTTTGAAGGTCTATATGGACCATTCAATCACATTTTTGTGAATTTGTTTTTGTTTTTTCCTTATAATGAAAATTGGAGCGTGCAGCTAGGATATATATCAAGGAGCAGTTTAAAATTATCACTACTCAGAAAAAGTAAAAAAAAAAAAAAATCTAAGATGTTTTTAAGAATATATTGTTAATAAAAACTTGATGTATACAAAACCAAAGTAAAGAAGAACACAAAAAGTCAGTTTTCAGTGTAAAATGAAACGTAATTGAGTGATAAACAAATGTTCTGAATGAAATATGAGACAAAATTCAAGAACAACTTGTAAGTTTATGATGTGTGTTCTGTTTTTATTGATATTTTCACTGAAAAAGGGGCTCCTCTTACGAGTGCTTCATAAAGATGTGCAATAAACTTATTCTGACTAAAGATAGTTACTTTGGGTAAGTGATTCCTGATTCCTAAATGTTTTTGCTTTTCTTTACGTTGCTTTCTGCACTTATGTATTTATCTTATCAGTTCTTTTAGTGCTCTCGAAGTGTTTTCTACTTCTTTATTTTCACCCGTACGCCTCAGAAATTAAAATGCACTTCGCTGCGCCAATGAAATTAAAATATGTACTCATAACTTTAGTTTTAAGAACTCCTAATTGTTTCATAACTTATTGAGTTGTAGCAGGTGCCCTTGGGAAACCTAACAAATGCAGGGTATTAGAAACAATCAGGTATGACGGCGTCCATCATTATATCGTTGTTAATGAAACGAAGGTGAGATGTGCTAAAGGTGAGAAAAAAGTCACAAGAAAATGTTGCAAATGTATGGTTGAATTACATGAAAAATGTTTCCAAGAATTTCACAGCAAATAAAATTTTCTAAATGTAATAGTATCAATGTTTTCTTATTTTAAATTTTTTTCTAACAAATTTAATGTATTGTATTTTTAAAATTTAACTTCACATTTTGTATCAATTTTGAAAATAAATATTATGCTCGAAAAACCTGTACCCTCTCGTGCCTAGCGTCTCAAAATTAGGACGTTAATATTTTGTTATATAATACTATTTTTCTTATCAATTTCACACTATTTTCGAACCGCTACAGAAAATTCGAAGCGAAAAAAAAATCAGGCATTGATACGTTAACAAAATCACAAACGACGCAGTGTTGCCAGTTTGACCTTTTATTTATTCCAAAATTCTAAATCATAGCAGAAATCACGAATAGTATTTTTTGCTGTGTATAGTGATAGACATTTTTTATCACTTTAGGTGAACATTATTTCGAAATTTCCGGTTTTCCAGAATTAAAAAATGCCAAACTGGAAACTGTGATGTTATTTTCTATTCCGGGTTGATATCATCCAAGGTTATCACATAAAAACTCAAAAGTGTGTGTTGGCTTTTGAAAAATCAATGTTGGGATAATTTATAATATATAAACGACATCTTTGTTAAATATTGCATGTATATTCTAAAAGAAAACAACATTCCAAATGGAATGACACAATTTAGTGTGATTTTGTTGTAAACAGTGTGCGAATGCAGGTGTATTGCTTTCTTTTTTATGCTGACGGCACTGGCATATTGTTTTGTATTATCACAATTCTTTGAAATATGCATTTAAATGTATTTGTCTTACAATTAACAAACTACTTTTGTTAATTACATGCCTCAAATATTATTTCCATTACTCTTAATTCGTCAGAAGAAATACATTTTAAAAGATCTCAATGTAAACTCTTTCACCGAAATGAAAAATGTACAGAGCTTCAATGTATCTTCCCCTTTGTGAAATTTTCTTAATGCTTAAGTATTTTATCCTGTATTCTTTTCGAAGGAAATGCTGAACCTTTTGTATAGAATAAAAGTATTTAAAAAAAGTTAGGGTTTCATCTGACAAAATCTGTACTCCTATTTTATTTGCTTTCGTTCAAACTCGAAATGGTGCTTACGTTGAAAAATAGCTTTACGATTTTAATCTCTTAATGCGTTTTGAAATTTCTCCGCATCTGAAAGAACCTGTTTGTAGATTACTAAGAGTATTATTTATGGTATCACGATATAATTTTGTAAATGGTCTATGATGATTTAAGTATAATATGATGACTTTTATAGAAGGATGTCGTTTCATAAGTATAAATAAATAGCGTATTCCCTAATATTTAAAGATAAAAATATGCTAAATACTAGTCCAATGAAAGAAATTTCAGTGTGACGGTAGACCAAAAATGGTGTAGATATTTTGAAAAATATTGTAATGGAAATCAATGAAACACCATCAATACATTTTGGTATAATCCAACCTCAAGAATTATTTTTGGTGTTCCAATAGAGTAGACGCCAAAATTTCGGTATTCTTCCAGCGTCTGACGCAAGCCAAATATATTTGAACCAGGAAATGCATTTAAGGAATTGTATCTTTTTCATACGTGGCACTTAATAGATCTTATTTTGGAATTTCTAGTTCAAAACATGTTTCAATTAAGTCAGATTCTATAGTTACAGAAAGTGCGGTGCGTACACCCTTGTACTAATTTACAACAAGCCTGAAACATTATTTAAGATTGGACATTTTCTATTAAATAGTTAAATAGCAGAATTAATAACCACCTCGTGGAATCGCATGAATATTAATAATTTTTTGAGATTAAATAAGGTAAAAAATATTGGTAGTAATGTACGCTCTCTGATTAGATACTGTAATTATAAGGAATAACTACGTAAATGAGTCAGCTTTCCCACCCCCTATGAATATCAGGTCTACGCGCTGTGTAACGTTCCTGAAAACTGCCGAATGAAACAAAATTATTTCTTTTTCAACTAGTTTTGCTAAATATTGATGATGAAAAATCATGACAAGTTTCAATTCTTTAAAATTGTATTTAATAAAAATAATGAATCAATTTAGAAATATTATAGTATTGTCCAAATTTGATCCAGTTGTAGAGTAATTTTATAATGCATCTGTAATTATATGTATGCATTCATACGTATAATTATTGTACAAATGAAAAATTGTATGGAAAGGTAAAGGTATTTTTCTTCTATTTGGCATTTTTCAGGAAAATGAAATCACCATTGTCCACGTGGTTATTTTCTATTCTTCTTACACTTAAACACTATATAGTGAAGATAAAATATATTTGTAAACCTTTTTTCTAAATAAATATACCGTAATTTCTGGCGTATAATCCGCAGCTCAAAGAGTCGTTTTTCGATCCAGAAATATTATTTTATAAAATGTAACTTAAAAGATCGCTGTAAATATTTAACTACAATTATTGAATAAAATTTCTGGGTCGAAAAACGACTCTTTGAGCTGCGGATTATACGCCGGAAATTACGGTATTTCGCGTGTGTGATCGCAGAAATTACGCTCTCGAATAATCTTTGCAGGCATTAATTTGGGCAGAAAAGTTTAGTCAAGTATAAAGAATCTCATATTTTATGCACCCGTACTGAAAAACACTTTTCGGTAAAAAAGAAAAGATTGTCATAATTTCCACATGAAGTATGCGGGATTGAATGATTGAAAAATGATCGATTTCATATTATTTTAACAGAATATGTCATGGTGATTTTCATTCCATAATCTAATTTAATGTCGTATTACAATTTTGTTCTTTGTATAAAAGGAACGAATTCCTTACTCTGCGTCCCAAGCAGTGATGTAGTCGGTGTGGGGGTCCAGAGGTTCTTGATAAAATTATTTTAAAGAACGATTTTTCTCCTAGTCTAATCGCATAACTTTGAGAGATTTAACAAGGTAAAAATAACTTTACAAAATTAGCGGTGTCCAGAACATCTGGACGCCCAACCGCGCTACGTAAACGGTGCCAGAATTTTATTTGTAAATGTTCGAAGGGTGCAGGTGATTTTAGGCATTGCATAGTGCTGCTACGTCATGTGGCCGTTTTGCTTTCATGTTGAAAATTTATTACTCTAAGGCAGGCATGTCAAACTCGCTTACCGCCACGGTCTAAATTAAGCATTATATACAAAGCCGCAGGCCACATAAAAGAAGTAGATAATATTATTACCATTGCACAGAATAAAATGTGTACACACAAAACACAGCCATGTTAAAGGCATATTCATGCAAAGTCCCAAAGTTATTTTTATACATAGTTTATTTTATTTTATTTTTAGAAAAATATACTCTAGGTTACTTTACATCAACCAAATCTATAAAATTTAATTGAATTTTCTAAATTGTATTTATTTTAAAAATTGATTGTACACGCTGGTCTGTTAATCTTGATCTAGCAACGGCATAGCTGCCGATCTTCTGTGTTTTCTTCAAGTAAAAAATAAAAATAAACGTATTTTGTATAAGAAAATTTATTTAATAAAATGTGTCTTGTATCTATGCGCTACTTATTTAATTACATTTATTAAATATATTTTCTGGTTCAAATTATATTTATTTAAATTGAAAAGTAACAAAAGGTTGCTGCGCAAAGATGTGACTATGGAATGTACCTAAAATATGCCTAATTGCACATTATACGTCTAAAAATCAGTAGTTTGATGAATAATTACAGAAATTTGGAAACCCCATATCCATATATTTTCGCCCCAATATGGAGTTGTACTTAATTTTGATTAATTGCAGTAATCAATTTTGAAGAATAATTTCAACATCGAACATTAGAGGTGAAGTATATAGATTAAACTGAGTTTCATATTTCTTCAAATTCAAATATCTTCTTTTGAATTCTTTTTTAAATATATTTTTAGTATTTTAAATATATTTTTATTCTATATTTTTAGTATTTTAAATATATTTTTATTCTATATTTTTAGTACATTTTAAATATATTTTTAGTATATTCCACTCCGATGATTTTTGTAATAATGCCTATCTAGCAACATTAAAAATGAAATACATTTTCTTTTTGGAAAAGGTTTTATCAAAGTAATAAATTGCATTTGAAAATGTTAATACTATCAAATAACAAGATCGCATTATGAAATTTGCTCAGGTGCATTGCAATTTCAAACGAAAACTCCAAGAACATTGTCTATTGTCGTTTATAAATAATTTAGATTCATAATTTGTCGATTTAAAATGAAAACTGTAACCTTGTTTAACAGTTCGAAATTAAGAGGTAAAACTTTATGATGGAAAGCCACCAACTATCTGTATATAAGGAGGTAGATCTATTTATCTCCACTACCCATATTTCCAAGATAATTTCTAGATTGATGATGATTAAGCATGTACGTAAGAATATAATATAAATTTATAAGCTCTATAAGTTTTTAAGCACATATCCGACTTTTATAAATCTATCCGCTTTATACGAGTAATAATCGTATAAATCTTTCTAGATAATGGTACTTATGCTTATAGTATTTTCAAATTTCTTTAACTGTTCTAGACATCATTTATTCAATTTCATAGTGACTGATTTTGACTCATGGGACATTTACTGTAATAAAGACAATAATTAGTTTTTAAAGCAAGTGTATTTTATTCAATAGGCTTGGTGTACACACCTTGATTCTATTTTAAGAAGTATTAGTTTCAATTCTGGCAGTTTAACATTCTGATGTTTAGCCAGATTTTTGTGAGTTTTCTTTATACTTTGTTCTGTAGCACCTATTAATGTTACATTATTTTCAAACTCCAACAGTGTCTAGATATCAAACATAAAATTTCAGTTTTCCTTTAAATATAATTGCATTGTAAATCACCTTTAAAAATATTTGCGATGTTTATCTTCAGTTTATGATATTTATTTTTAGTAGTAAAAAGCTTTAAAATATATATATATATTTATATATGTATAAAAATAACTGTAAAAATAACTTATACAAAAACACGTAAAATTATTATACATGGATAACATTCCATTTCTCTCTCTCTCTCTCTCTCTCTCTCTCTCTCTCTCTCTCTCTCTCTCTCTATATATATATATATATATATATATATATATATATATATATATATATATATATATATATATATATATTATGATGATATTAATTTATTAACTAATAAATAGAAGTATGAAATCTTAATTATTTTCGGTAAATACTATTTGATATATAAGTAGATAGAAACTACAATGATATTATTATTTTTTACTATTTAAATATATTATTTAATCTAATATAATAAATATGTAAATCAAACTTAATTTTGAATAATTATTATTCCAATAGAGGGCAGCACATTACTTGACAAATAAATGTTAATAATATTTTTTATTTACCTATAGAGGGCACTTATCGCTTGTGTATTTACATTTTACTTTTAAAGATTAAAATTAAATGGAAAATTTGTATATTCACAAATATAAATTTGTTTTTGAGTGTATTTATCACAAAAATATATTTGTGTGTTTAAAATCAATTTGTGTTAAGGTGTAATAATTAAGGTGTTATTTCAAAATATGTTCTCTCAACTTAACTTTCAAATAATTTCTCTCAACTTGACTATATCATCAAGTATATGATATGTGCGCCATGTGGTTGTATTTCCAACTGTTATCTGGTAATGATTCAGTATAGTGTTTTATACGTATTTTTGGATAATTATTGTGAGTAAAATATTTTATCTATTCTTTACAAGTTTTTTATTTCCAATTTTGTTATTTCCAATTTTTTTTTTCTGGTAATAATTCAGTATACCTGGATGATTATACTGATCTTAGCATATATGTCAGTATAATTATGAAATACTGAATTATTTTTTTAAACACATGTGGGTACATCCAGGCTGAAGATTATACCTACACGTGTTTTTTCATATCCAATTATAATTTAAATCTCTTGTTATCCAATTTTCCATTATATTTAGTTCATATATCATTTCTTAATCCATTTGTATTCACTTGATATCAACTCCAAATTATTAACATTTTATGGTTTATTATAATTTTTTTTCTCTCTCTCTCTTTTTAAATAACCTACATATTTTCAGTATTTTTGGCCAATTACCATTGAAGCACAAGCTATGGTAAAATTATGATTGCACTTGTTAATTTATTAACTATGTGGTATTCTGTCTACACATTATTATTAATTATCTCTTTGGAGATTTAATTAGAATGTTACAAGAACTTGATATGTTTTTTGAAATTCAAAGATAGTATAATTATATATATATATATATATATATATATATATATATATATATATATATATATATATATATATATATATATATATATATATAAATCCTGTGATGTATGAGACTATGTCAATAAAATGTGCATATATCAATAAAAAATGAAAGAAATATCACGCAGTATCCATTACCAAAGACACATTTACTAACAAAAGTAATTAAAATAAATAAAGAGTTTAAATCCAAAATCCATATGTTTGACAAACGCCCAAGTGCAGAATCTGGATAACACATCTTGTGTCAAGCACAAAAGTGATAATTTGTGTCACTTTCAAAGCAACTCATTTAAAGCTATTTAATTTCGCATTTTAATTTTTTTAAATTTTCAATGATCTTAATTAGCTCCAAATTTTATTAATTTTGCAATCCATTTCTTAGTATTTAATAAATACAGTATATTATTTTGTAAAGTGGTGTAAAATCTAAGAGAATAGGAAAATAAAGTATTAGTTTCGACACAAAACAAATAAAAATTATAAGTAAAATATCGTACACATTTTACGAATCTTTAAATTTTCAGACTCAAGATCTCGCGCATTGGAATGTTCCGATTGGTTATCTTTGTATACACAATTTTTTTGTGCCAAAATGTAAAATTGAGTGATATCTGTCTATATGCATCACTGTTGCCAGATGAACGGGATTTTTTATTTAATGGCAGAACAAATAAAACAAATATTACCAATCAAAAATAGTAATAGCATTCTGTGTTATCTAATCAGCCGGTTTTTACTTGTCACTTATGGCTAAACTGCTAAACTGGGTTTAAAACTTATTTTTCGTTTAATAGCTCTCGTTCTAATTTCGATGTTTAAAATCTGCCGTGTAATTTAAAAGCATATTATAGATGGCGTTGGTTGTTCCGTAATCGACTGCTGCGGAACATGCCCTTTTGCCAAAGTGGAATCTCCTCTTTTCGTATTTCAGACAGTATAAATGCTTTCAACGTTTTGAAGCAGGAGCTTAGCTTCGCTTTGCTTCGCTTTTGTAGCGTGTTTCTTTTAGTTTTGAATTGAATTAGTTATGTTATTTTTGTAAATGGTTTAACTTGAGTTTATAGTAGTTTGATTTAATTTTAAAATGTTTTTAAGTACGTTTTAATTATAATTTAACAGAAAGGTTAAGTTGTTATTATGAGTTAGTTTTATTTCAATACTGTTTCAAAACTCCGTGTTAATCTGTTAAGTTATGCTTGACTAAGATATTTTTAACGATGAAGCTCTGTTTTATCCACACGTTTGCTCTGAATAAATCTGAAAGTGTTTTTAACAGTTTTAAATGATCAAGTTTACTTTGAATAAAGAACTGTAGTCACCAAGCAAATGATTCTTTATTTGTTCTGACCTCAACACTTAGCTTTCCTTCAGATGTCTTCCAGGGCACTATTTGTACAGCTCTGCTACATGCATTATTAAATATATTAGACCTGTATTAATACAGGGTATTAGATATCATTCTGAATCAAATAAAATTAAAACAGCTCTAAAAATTAAATTAAACACAGGTAAAATATCAAAGACTGCGCGGGCCACAGATAAGTTGTCGGCGGGCCATTTGTGGCCCGCGGGCCACGTGTTTGACATGCCTGCTGTAAGGAAAGAATTGTTTTCATTTGTTTAGATTGTTTATGCCTTAACACTATATTACCTATAAAAAATAACAGCTTTAAGACAAGTTTAAGACATTTTGTTTTCTAAGATTATAGTAACAGTCCCTTTACAGAAGAATTTGGCGGAGATGGTACAAACAAAATTATGCCCTTAGCAGAGAAAAAAAATAACTTAAAAGTATTTTTGGTCGTATTGAAACAATTATAAATTTTATTTGATTTTTACATACATACTTAACCTTCCTACCCTGAATGGGTCTAATCGACCCATTTCTATTTTTTATTTCATGACAGCTCCCTCGGGTTTTAAATAAATGCTCTTATATTTTAAGTATTCCTCAAACAGATAAATATCTTCGGTTTATAATTTTTTCAGACTTCAGGAATTATTTTTTTTAGCCAAAATAAAAAAAGTCACATATTACCTGAATGGGTCTAATCGACCCATACCACTAATCGCGTATAAATGCATGGAAAACAATTAAATAGTATGTATTTCGAATAATGATCGATAGATGGCGCTACCATACTGATACACTCAAGTAATGTTTTTCTTGTTTTGGAGTATTTAGCCATTTTTTATTCAATATGGCACGTAATAAGTGCGGTCTTACTGATGATGAAATCAGAAAGCTTTGGCAAGAGCTCCCTAGTGATTAATCTGATAAAGGGAGTGATAATGATTTGATTGAAACAGATGAATCTGATCATTTATCCATCGAAGAGTTTGATGAAAAAACAGATGTTTCCGATACAGAAGATGAAACGGCGGAGTCTCCATCCTCCTTTATTAGTCGCAACAAAACTGAATTGTGTAAATCCCCTCCACCTACATAAAAAAAACGGTAAGTACTAGTACATAATTTATATTTATTATATTCGATATTTATTTTATATAAATTGTTCATATTCAGGGGTTTTGCAAGCTTTGCAACCCTTCTCCCCCCCCCCCTTCCACCATCATGGAAAAAAAATTATCTTCGAGGAAATTTATAGAGATTTGTTCGGAATTTATATGCTAGGAAAAGAAATAAATGCCCTTTAGAGGAATCGTAGTCCCCCCCCCCTCTCCTTCCCCCTGTCATGCAGACTTTAGCATTACTCCTGTTCTTATATATTTTACATTCATTTGTATTTTCTGACTTCTATTATTATTTTACAGACAACATAACATTATGAATTTAACCCCTGGTCCTACACGTTTTGCAATTCAGAGGATAACTGAACACCCTGTGTCAGCAATGAAGCTTTTCTTTACAGATGACATGTTCAAATTAATTCTAGAAGAAACTAACAGAGAAATGAAGAGAGTATGCTCAGAAAAGAATAAAAAATATACATTGGTTTCTGTTGAGGAATTTGAAGCTTACATTGGTAAATAAAATTAAACTTCTATTACAATAATTTATAGATAAATTGAAAAAAATGCAAATGATTCCGCGGTTTGAAATTTAACCTTTTTTTTTTTTTCATTTTGAAGTAATTTTTATAATATTATTTTTACAGGTTTGCTAATTTTAGCTGGTGTATATAAATCAGCAGGAGAGTCTCTCAAAGAGTTATGGAGCGAAGAAGATGGCCGCGACATTTTTCGTGCAACTATGTCTTTGCAACGTTTTGAAATTATTAGAGAGTTTCTTAGGTTTGACAACAAAGAAAGTAGAGCAAATCGGCGTCGTTTAGATAAGCTAGCTGCAATAAGATCATTATTTGATATGTTTGTTACTCAGTTGCTAAAGATGTTCATTCCTTACGAAAATGTTACAATTGATGAACAGCTTGTGCCTTTCCGTGGTAAATGCCCATTTAGGCAATATATACCGTCAAAGCCAAGAGGGAAATATGGAATTAAAATGTGGTTGATGTCTGATGTCAAAACATCTTATAAACATCAGCGTTGCTGAGATCTATACTGAAAAGCCTTCAGATGGTGAGCGCGAAAAATATCAAGGTAGAAATGTTGTGTTGCGCCTGGTAAATTCGATTGAGGGTACCGCTCGAAATGTTACGGTTGATAATTTTTTCACGGATTATATTCTTGCTAAAGAATTATTGAAGAAAAAATTAACTATTATTGGTACTCTTAGGAAAAATAAGCCATTTATTCCTTCTGAATTTCAGTCATCACGTGAGCGAGAAACATTTTCCTCATTATTCGGTTTTCAACCAGATATGACACTTGTTTCATATGTGCCGAAAAAAAACAAATCGGTAATCCTCCTTTCAACTATGCATCACGAGGCCAAAGTTTCAGTTGAGAAAGAAAAGAAACCAGATATAATTTTATGTTATAATGAAACTAAAGGTGGAGTAGATACTACTGATAAGTTAGCTGCTGCTCATACATGCAAAAGGGGCACTAGGCGATGGCCTGTGTGTTTATTCTACAATTTAATTGACCTAGCTTCAATAAATGCATATGTTGTTTTTATGCATGTAAATCCTTCTTACAAACTATACAAAAGGCGCCTTTTTCTAAAGAAACTTGGCAAACAGCTGACCGAACCTCACAGAAATATTAGGATGAAACAAAATATCCGAGTAACCATAAAGAATAAATTGGCTAAGTCAGCAGGTGAAAAAAAAGAAAGTATTAGTTCAAATAAACGTGGAAGGTGCAAAGAATGTGGTCCAAAGAGAGATCGAAAAACGCAGACGAGATGTACTTCATGCTTATCATTTCTTTGCCAGGAGCATCTAAATGTGTACTGTAAATCTTGTTTATCATAAAAATGTTTCATGAACAATGGAAATAAAACAAATTTGCACTATTTTTTTATTATTATTTTCCAAGTTATTGCTTATACAAACAAGCCATTGGAAGTAAGAGGGGAAGGGGGGCGGAGTAAAAAGTGGGGGGGGGGGGGTGAGAATTATAAATTTTGTTGTCTCTAATAGTGAATACAAAAATAATATATGAAATAAAGCTAGATAAAAATACTTGTTTTGAGCTAGAATAAATATACACTAAACTGGGTCTAATCGACCCATTCAGGTAAAACGTAGCTTTTTTTCAACAGGGTAGGAAGGTTAATATAGATATGCGTAATCAAAACCCAGCCAACGCTCACCTATAAATATTATAATTGTTATTATTCAACTGTGAATACGCAAGAATTGCACTTAGTCGCCAATGTGGGAAATGCGAGTAATCGTAAAATATTCTAAGGAAATTTTATACTGTTGACTCTTATTGGGCTGTCAGGAAAGTTTCTGCCGGTTGGGAAAATCAATTTGTACAGGAAAATTCTGCCCGTTAATTATTAGACATTACATATCGGAATCAATCTCTAATAATTAAATAATAGAATTTTCCGAGGCGAATCGATTTTTTAGACCAGCCCGATCTTTCCGGACAACTCCAGCTCTTCATAGCTACCAACGTCTACGCTTTTTTAAATAGAACAATAGCTTTTGAACTAAACAAATTAGGAAATAAAATTAGTGCAGCGTTTATGTAGTGAAACGTAGTACAAAGAATTTTTTTTATTAAGAAAAAAGTTCGATTCAAATATGTTTATTTGACTTAAAAAAGTGTAGAAGTTGTCAGCCCTGTTTCACACAGATGAAAATGAAATTTCAAAAAAGCCTGTATCAGCTAGTATATTTTGGCTAACAAAAGTAGAATTTTCTAAAGTAGTTGTCTAATGATGATTTTTGGCACAGTAAATGTCGGTGTATAAGCCGTAGCTAAAACAAATCTGTTCCAAAACATAATTTTTTTTAATAAATAAAATCAAATAATTTGCAAGTAGAAATATGTTACATTTTATTAAATAAAATTTCTATTCGAAAACAGATTTATTTGTGCCGCTGCTGCTTATACACCAGAACCCGCATAGCATGCACAGTCACAGTGACGTCATTGTGAGTCACGTACG
The DNA here is from genome assembly GCA_963931845.1 of Maratus michaelseni. Classification (NCBI taxonomy): domain Eukaryota; kingdom Metazoa; phylum Arthropoda; class Arachnida; order Araneae; family Salticidae; genus Maratus; species Maratus michaelseni. Next base: position 189,531,134 of record OZ007599.1, on the reverse strand, counting down.
TCACGTCGCATCTGTGATCAAAATGCCACCACTTTATAACGTCACACTGTGAACAAAATGTGAACGTCTTGGAGATCTAAAGAAAACTTAAAATAAACTTTAGAACATCTTATGGTATAAAGAAAATTACTTTTTGACAGCTTAAAAAAATTTTGTGACGTTGCAATGACGTCACTGCAAGTCACATAAGTCCCGTAAAACCTATGACCAAAATGCCAACAAACTGTGACTTCACGGTGTGATCTGAGAGTGAATTTGTAAAAAAAAAAACTCATAAAATATAGATTTGAATTATGTCATGTACCTAAATCATTAATAAAAATATTGTCACACACTATTTAAATATATTGAGTATTTCCAAAATAAAATAATAAATATACTATACTGTCTACATATATGAGGCAGATAATTTTTTACAATTTTCATTACCATTTTCATGAAATTTAACAAAATATACCATATAATACATAGGTAAAAATCCTTAAATAGAAATTTAGTTACTTATCGAGTTATAAGCAATTCATGTCACGTGACGACCAGTTTTTCTCCTGTCTTTCACTGTCACGTCGGATATTCAAATCAAAACTCCGACTTTGACAATCTTTTCTGAAAGATCTTCTGCTTTTAACAAAAAATGGAAAAGGTTTTTCAATAACATAGTTTCTGAATAAAACCACGAGCCAATTTCGTGTATTTCCGAGCAAAAATGGATTAAAAACATGTTATAAAGTATATGTCATTCCTATAGCAATTTATCCAAAACTGGCCAGTGCTTAGTAAGATGTCACCTCTATTAAATATATTGCTCTTTTCGATAGAGTGTGAAAAATAAAAAAATTGTACTTAAGAAATTTGATTGCAATTTAAATTTATTTCGAAACTACTTTATAAAGCCTATTAAATCAATTTTTATTTAAAATTTATCTTTACTTTTGACGTCTAAAGCAAATGCAATGGAATAAAAAATATATAAAAATGTAAATTTTCACAGCTTATTTCTAAGAATACAAAACTCTCTCATATAAAAAAAGAATATTATAGCATCATAAGAAGTTCATTTTTCAGCCATATAAATTATAAAGGTTTTGAAATGTCTTTATTTAAATTATTTTCTTCCTATATCATTTGCGGTAAAGTTGGAAACATCTGCTAGTTGTTATTTTGTTGTGTTTAAACAATACTGCGCGCGCATATTGAAGGCAGACGATTTTTTCTCATTCGAAGTTCGGATTAGCGTGTGTTGCGTTCTTTTAAGTTTGTAGATTTATACTGTGTGAGTAAATTAACGTTTTAAAATGAACAATCTCCATTTTAAAGTAAACCATCCATTTTAGCATCTCACTGTGTCTAGCCGAGTGCGTTCATATGGCCTGGGTGATATTTGATTTCTCAGATCTATGAACACACCTCTTCTGCTGGAATAATTTGAAAATTATTGTAGTGGATTTACAGTCTAATTTTTCAATGAAAGGGAAGCAGATAAGGAACATTCCATCATAACCCCTTTACCTGTAGATCAGCAGGTAACTTTTAATGTCTTCGCAGTTTTGTTAATAGTGCATGTTTAGTACTAGTACATTTAATAGTGCATTATTTAAAAGTTAAGATGTTTAAATTTTCTTTTAAAAAATCACTTGTATTAAATTTTATCTTTAACCCTTTGAGGGGCGGTGGTATATATTATATACCACCTAATTTTAATCCGATTCAAACCAGATACTTTTAATTAAATTTTACTTTTTTAACTTTGACGAGAAAAAGTTGTAAAATTGCTTATTGTTATTTTGAACTAAATTCTTTCCTAAATTCCGGTAGGAATTCAACGTTACAGGAGCACAAGTGCTTGCCCCTGAAAGGGTTAATGTTGTAAATTTTTTTAACCCTCTAAGCGTGTAGAACGTAATATTCCGTTCACTAAGCTCCAGGTTTCACTGCAATATATGCAATGTTTAAGATAATATAATTCTATAGATTTAATGAATTTTCAAGACATTGAAGAATGATTACTGCTCTCAAGCGTTATATTCATATTTTTAATTAAATTTTATTTATAATGCTAAAAGAATCATATTTTTTTAGCATTTAAAACAAAATGCAGAGAAAACAACATTACAATTTTACCTTTTTTCAAAACGCTCAGAGGGTTTTAAATAGACTGTTTGGAAGAAAGATTAAAGTATTTACTAACAATATGTATTCTAAATGTAAAGTGTTATATAAAGTGAGGAATTTATTTAATATTTTGCGTTTCTTAGTTCAATTTTCATAGTTATTCATTATAATTAAAAACATTGCAATTTTTAAAACTATTAATATTTGATTTGCAATTTGATAATTTCGTTGCTATTGTAGGTTTCCAGAAATAATTTTCCGGTATATTTGAAAAAAATGTGACAATTTAATGCATTGAATAACTTATTTGTCGAGATATGTCAATGTTAGGTGCACAAAAATAATAAATATTGATGAAACAATAAAATAACTGTTAAGTTAAGGTAATTTTTCCAGTTGTGTTATCGAATGTTTTTACTGTAAAAATTGATATTTAAGTTCTGCATTTAGTATTCTATCAAAAACTATAAATAAAATAATTTGTAAAGAAAAAAATTTATAATTTTTTTTTCTCGCCCGTGCCCAGATGAAATGGCCATAACATCTCCATTGGCCATTTCATCTGGGCGCGGGAGAGAGATGGCAGGCAAACTGACATGGCTTAGGAGTTTTTAATTCGCTTTACCTTTTGAATTGGCACTGAAGATGGAACTTAAGGGCTTTGAAACAGCTGTTTGCCAGTATAAATAATTTTAATTTGTGCTAATTCAACGTTGTACATTTATTTTTAACAAACAATATTTCCCCATAGACAGTAATGTATCGGAATTCTTTTGAGTATCCCTGTAAAAGAATCATAAATTCTACGCACTTCATTTTCAAAACCAAACATGCCATAGTAAAACCGAATAACATATATCAATTTCAAAGAAATCCGAGTATATTTACGCGAGTTAGAGCACGGCCAGACAGAGAGACAAACCGAATGCATAAAAACTTTTCAACTATCTTGCAAAGTGTTAAAAAATCATTTCTGCATCAACAGCTGACACTTAGTTTTTGTTAAAAAGAGCATTCCACTTTTTTTTCATATTTTTCATATCATTCCTCTGTTCCCATCATGGTCCCATCAATAAATAGTACGAAATGCGAAAAACTCTAAAAATCGCTGCACGAATTCCGAAAAAAACATGAATGTCATCTCTTGAAACATTGATCAAAGGAATCTAAATGTTGTTTCAAAAAATTGTGGTAACATTCAAAAAACAAAGTTGGTGCAATTTTTAATATTTAGACGACGGTTATTTCAAAAAACTGTATTTGTATTCTGAATCAAGACGAGTCTAATTATACATTTGGTATGGTATTATCGCAAACCGTCTGTGATTAAAGTTAGGCGTATTGATATTTTTATACTGACTGTACTTTTACAATATAAAATAATAGAATGTTCCCCCCTTTTAATCCTAAGCAGTTGTTGAATAAACATAAGAAATGTACTATGAATAACAGCTCAGACTCAAACTTAAAAAGTTTTTCGTGGTTAGCAGTAAATTAAGATGTAGTAAGTATTGATTTATAACTTAATTTTTCATATAGCATGAAGGAAGCATGTACTCTTATTAAGTATTATTTCATTATTTATCTTATTCCAACAAGCACTTCTCCAAAAGCGTGTTCTGTACCAGAAATTCAAACGAAATTAAAAAATATATGAATTTATTGAAAATTAAAAAAATACTAAATCTATCGATTAGTTTCAAAATACATATTCTTAAATGTTCTATGTGTTCCAATTTTTAAAATATTTTTTCATTTTTTGCATTTTATAACTCCAAATGTCTTTACAAAAAACTCTCTGCATCCATTTTTTCTAAAACGAATGCACTGATTTATTGTAGTTATGTATCAAGATCATACCTTACAGATATTAAAAATGTTGAACAAAAATTAAAATACAAGGAGCATTTTAACACTAATAATGACGGGACTTTTACTCAAATTTTATAAAATTATTTCACACTACAATTTTTATTTAAAATTTGTATTTACCGTAATTTCCTGTGTATAACCAGCGGCTCAAATAAATCTATTTCCGACCAGAAAGTTTATTTAACCCATTCGGGACCGTGGGTGCATTTATGCACCCTCAATAAGAGCATACATAATTTGTTTTAGGCACCAGTAAAAATATAAGTAATATTTGGTTTCTCTAATTCGAGCATTTTTGTTATAGTATAAGTAAAGGTAGCTTTTTTTTTAAAAGTGGTGCCAACCGAATAAAATTTGTGTAAAAGCCGCCGGTCCCGAAGGCGTTAATAGAATGTAACCTATTTGCACATGGAACTTATTTGACTTTTTTAATAAGTAAAATTTCAGTTTCGTAACAGAATAGTTGTATCCGCTGTTTAAAAACCGAAACGGTAACTTATTTCAGTATAATTCATATTTTATTTATTTAAAATATTCGGCATTAATCTGAAGTTAAAACAAAACATATGTTTATTTACTTTTCATAAAATACACATTAAATAAATGAAATATAATTAAATATAATAAACGTTAAATTTATAAAAATAATTATAATTTTTATCACAATATTTTCATACTAAATAGAATTGTTTTACGTATTTACCATAACTCAGTGAATAAAAACTAGAAAAAAAAATTTTTTTTCGTACATCTTTCTTAGAGAATGTGGCTAATATTAAAAAATATTTAGGACTCTTCATTTTATATAAGTGTAATAAGAAATAATTTTATAAGTATAAAGTTCTCTAACTTTACAAACCAATAGCTTTCAGAATTCGTGAAACGTAAAGGAAAAGAGAAAATTGAATGTCTAACAAAATTTTATTTCACATATATAAATGCTTAACAAAATTAAAATATTTACATATCTCTTTTTGAGTTTCCAATTTTATTCTCCAAGGAAAACAGGTCAAACATTCTTGTTTTATTAATATTGGTATTGGTGGTTCATATTAGACCTATATATATATACAGGGTGTATCTGAAAGGCTTCAACAAACTTAGAGGGATGATAGTACTCATGAAGACGAACATAAAATGCAATGGAACATGGGGTCGCAAATTACGTTTAACTCTTTCAGGGGCAGTGGTATGTTTATGAAACCACTTAATTTTAATTCCAAAACGCCACAAATGCACCAGAATTTTGCTAAAATCTTTTCCATTTAATATGTATGGGAAATACAGCCTTTTTCTATTTACAAACATATTTTTTTGTAAATTCCGGTGCCAGTCATTTATTTCAACATTTTAGTACTAAAAGTACTTTGCCCCTGAAAGGCTTAAATGATGAAAATCAAGAAAATGCGTCTGAAAATGAACTGGCACCGGAATTTACAAAAAAAATTGTTTATAAATAAGAAAAAGGCTATATTTCACATACATATTAAATGAAAAAGATTTTAGCAAAATTCTGGTGCCTTTGTTGCGTTTTGGAATTAAAATTAAGTGGTTTCATAAACATACAACTGCCCCTGAAAGGGTTAAACGTCATTTGCGACCCCATGTTCCATTGTATTTTTTGTTCGTCTTCATGAGTACTATCATCCCTCTAAATTTGTTGAAGCATTTCAGATACACCCTGTATATATCCTGCATCAATTACATCCAATTAGAAGGAGGTCGAGATGAAGTAGCATCAAAATTTAGATCACTTGACATGGAATGACTCAGTAGACTATTTTTTAATCTCTTCCTACACCTTTTTGAAGAATAATCTCCGGCATACTTCTACAGGTTTCGTACACTGTTACCACAATATTTTAATAGACTTTTTTACCTTATTTAAAGGGCAGAAAAGTATTACAAATCCTGCAATTAACGCGGCGTCTACAATTTATGCTATTAAAATATTAAATTAAAATTTTCTGTAAAAAATTAGGGTAAAAGCGTACGAACCCGGACTTATTCACGAATATTTTCTAAAGAAATATACCAGAAATAAATTCTTCAAGAGAAAAATCAATCTGAAAAAAATATTTTGTAAATAGTGGTACAAATGAATGTAAAAATATTTGCCAGTCTTGTTTCGTAATCGAAGGTTTAATAAAAAATGTTTTGTAAGTTAGGGGTTGTCATCCTCTGTCTCGCTGGACACCGAACTACCACATATTTTTAGAAGAAAAATTTTCTTTATTTAATGACAGAAACTTTGCGATTAAAAAAGGCGAAGGTTACTTTTCAGAATGTGTGATGGCAAACAAATTTCAGGCAAAAATTTGAAGACCTTTATTTTAACAGTGTCAGAATGTAAGTAATATAGGCATTTTAATGTTATTTAATTTAAAAAAGAGAAGGTCATCATTATTTTTATATGTTTTGAGTCTTTAGCAGGTAGATGTTTAGTTAAGAATAAATATTAGGTATTTTCTATTAATGTAAATGTAAAGTTATGAAAATTATACGTTACACGAGATTCTTCCGACTAGTAACATGAAAGTTTTAACATAACTTCCGTTCTAAACGGTGCATGTATTTTGCACTGAAAGTGTGAATTTTAAAGCTAACGTATTTCGAAATGGGATTTCTGGACGCGAAACAGAAGTTTTATACTTACAAACTATTAAATGAGGGATAAAGTTTAGTTTTAGAGCATCATGTATATTTTGAAAAGCTAGAAATGTGAGTTTACTGATTTTAAATATGTTTTAATCCCTGTTATACTCCCCTTGCATCTTTAAAATATTGAAGATTATAACACGTCTTCATTAGATAAAAATTCCTTATATATTCTCTAATCGTATATTCATAAAAAAATAAAGGAACATATAATATAATGAATTAAAAATCAGTGCTACTAGATTAAGGAATTGTTTTACTTAAAATATCTAACGCTTTGCTTGACTAGTAATCTTCGCTTTATTTACTAATAACAGAATGTCTGTTATTACACAAAGCGAAGAATATTAGTTTGAAAATAACGCATATAGTTTAAATAAATAACTCCATAATCTGGTAAAGCCAAGGTTTGGTTCACTGCCAAAAATATACATACGTTTAGCTTGGCATGTAAAGAAATGGTTTTAATTATTTTTTATTAAGAAATATGAAATAATTTGTAAATTGGGTTCTATCGGACAGTTTGCAGTTATCTTTAAAAATGCATTTTCTTGAACTTTATGAACTGTACATTTTGCTTATTGAATATATACGTAAACACTCTAACATAAAGTACATATTCAGAGTAAATAATATATGTAAGGATATACAGTGTGCCCGCTAAAGTCCGTTGTCACCCCAATACTTTTTGAACGGCGACAGCTATAGTCATAAAAGTGGGGTCTAGGTATGGTAAAGTTGCCATGCGCTACGCAAGGAAACCACTTACAGTGCCACCTAGTGGCTAAATTTTGAGTTAGCGTTCTTTTTTCAAAAACGGTATGAGGTACTGGAAAAAACTCAATTACAAAGTTGTTCAGCGTTATCGATTTATTACAAAAAAAACATCTTGCTCACAAAAATGATACAAATGAAAAGCTCAAAGCGATCATGTGCTTGATCGCGTTAAAAAAAATACACTTATGGGAAATGCGGCTGATCCATCTGTGATACTCAAAATTGTATTCTTCAGCAACAATACACATCTGGATACGAGATTACACTTCCCGCTGCACATTGTACAACATGGCAGTTGACATGCTGGCACAAGCATCCGTAATATGATTTCGAAGTTCCTGCAACGTTGGTAGAGGGGTTGCATACTCTCGCTGTTTCATGTATCCGCACCATTTATCAAAAATGGAAAAAAAAATACTTTTTCACAGTATGTGATATTAAAATTTATTTATGTAAAGATGAATACTGCATATCTACTGACAACTAAAACTCTGGAATGTAACCTTTTCTCTTTTCTTCCGCATTATGTCACGTTAAAATTTTGGGGAGTTTCGAACCAAATAAATATGCATGTTACGTCTTCTACTTTTAACATTACTTTATGGAAGGTGTCTTCTCTTAATAAATCGATGATGCTGAACAACTTTGTAATTGACTTTTTTCCAGTATCTCTTACCGTTTTTAAAATAAGAAACCTATCTCTAAATTTAGCCACCAGGTGGCGCTGTAAGCGGTTTATTTGCCTAACGCATGGCAATTTTACTATACCTAGACCCCACTTTTATGACTATAGCTCTTGCCGTTCAGAAGTTATTGAGTTGACAACGGACTTTAGCGGGCACACTGTATATGTAAATATATATATAAATTATTAACTCTTAATAAAGTTGTTATTAACAATTAAACTCTTAAACTATTTATAAAGTAATTCACAACATCTCATTTAGTTCATTTGGTTGTATGGACATGACATGATTGCGGTGGTGAGCGAAATAAACTAAATTGTGTTTAACTGTTTACTTATAAACACGGCGTTATTTGCTCTTAGAAGCAGGCGTTATTTCTAAAAAAATATATATAGTAGATTTATATTTAAATAAATTAAAGTATTAAAAAAAAAAAAAACATCATGCCAAAATAAGTAATCTTCAACCAGAGTGCGTACAGATATAATACAATTTTCTAATAGAATTTCTCGCCTCAGTCAATTGCAGCAAAGTACATCAAAATCTTAGATTAAACGTGATGAGTAACAGGTTGACAATTGAAGTATTAAAAATAAATATTTTGACCTTTAATAGTGGTGGCAGACCTGTAGTGGTGGCAGAGTCCTTGGAAATTCCAATCGGTGTACGCACCTTGTCTCCAAATCTTTTTTATTCCATCTTTAATATTATTTTCTTAAAAAATCCCTTAAATTCAATATTTCTAAAAAAGTATATATCGTTATCGAATTTTGAAAATAGACGGAAAAAGACTTAAAATAACATATAATGTCTTAAAAATAATACAAAGTTTATAACAATTAACAAGAAAATAAATCGAAAAATAATAAGAATTTGAAAACAGCGTTCAAATCTGTATATATGCGTAAAGACTTTTCCGATAACCAAATAATACATTTATATTAACCGTTAGTAATATTGAGTTAAGTCTAAACAAAAGGGGGAAATGTAAAGACTCACTGTCTACCTACAGAATATTATCACAATACAAATTCACGCTCATAAAGAATTAATACGTCATTTTTAGTTAGCTTTTTGACATTAAAACGCTCAGCAGGAGTCGATTTAATTGCAACACGGCTCCCCTGTATACTAGACCTGCGCGCAGACAAATAATGACGGCTGACATAGGAAAAAAAATTTTCAGCGTTTGTACGGTCCCTCGAATTTGAACACCAATAACTTCTAAAAGTTTTCTTTGACTTATTTTTCTCAGATCAAATAAGTTAAAGAAAAATTCTAGAAATTACTGGTATGTAAATTACAGAGAATATAAAACGCTTAAAAAATCCGCCTACGACAGGCGCCATTTTTGTGTCAGTGCTCACGCCTAATATTCATGGGGCAGTGTCCGACAAAATGATTAAATGTCAATTGAAACGAGAAACTTCACAAAATAAGTGAAGTGTAAACGACATAATTTTTTTTAAAATAAATAAGTTAAATATTTTTAAATAAAATATGTGTTGTAAAATATTTTTATTAAGCTTGAGTAAAATTTTCGGCCGTTCTAGTGTTAATATTTAGGTTGAACTCATTGTTAATAAGAGATTAAATATTAAATTAAATTATATCTTTCAAGGATATTCTTCTAATGGGAATTTAAATTTTTTGAACACTTTTTAAGTTGCCTGATATTTCTGATAAAAATTAGTTTTAAATGCAATGCTCCCCTTTTACATAGTTGTAATTATTTTTTTGCTGAATTGTTCCGTAAATTTTTGTTATTCATAACCTTTTCCTTATTCAGAATTTTAATTCTATAAAAGGAGCAATAGAAGGAGTATCTGGTTCCGTTAAAATAATAATGAATATAAAAATTCTTCTTTGCTGTGTTAATTTAATATTCTCGAAGAGTTGCTTTTTTCAGACATATCTGAATGAAATACAATAGCTGCGAAGATTGTGGAATTCTGATAATTAGTTTTTACGAATAAAAATATTTGTTTAATATGGTTACTGAAATTTGCGATTAAAAGACAAAAAGAACCACTCGGAAAAGTGGCATTACTTTTTTTTTGGCAGCAATGTAATGCTCAGCATTTCAGTTAGATATTTATGTTTGTTTTAAGCTTGTAGTGTATTTATCATTATTAGATGTTTAAAAATCCTATTTCATTTTGCAGTAATCTACAGCTTTAGAACTGGAAATACACCGTTATAGGTGTCAAGGGTTACGGATTACGAATACCACAATTTATTTAAAATTTTCTTCGTCTTATATATTTGTTAGAATTCTGACAATTTTATAAGGAGAAATTTTTTTAAAAAGTCTTATTGAATATCCGTGATCCTTGGCATCTAATCAGTGTTTCTGTAAATCCATAAAAGCTATAATACACAGTTTGACTAGACCGTTCTCTATCCCACTCTCTATCCCTACTAAGTAGATCATTTAATTTATTTTACCGGGTTGGGGGAGGGGTAGAACAGATACGGAACGTCAGACGTAAGCGTTAGTACTTTCAAATTTATTGAACGCATTTATATATGATCGGATAATTCCCAAACCGGCCACATTGTGTTCTGCAAATCTTTAAGTAAAATTTAAATATTAGGATTTTTTAATTATTTAAATGTAGAATTCATAAACATTTGAACAATAAAATTAAAATAAATGCAAAATACAAGGTAATCGTTAAGATGGAAAGGCTAAGTTCAATTGTAAATTAAATAGATTAATCTTCAAAAATCGATCATTTAATTATGCAGTTTTTCTGAAAGTTATTACGTTTTCTCTCCGTAAACATGACAAATATTAATCTCGAAAAATATGTAATTTATTAAATTCACTATTAATATAAAGTCTGTGTGAGCGCTTCGCGTCAATGAAAACAACGAGAAAAGTAATCAGTGCGTTTAGATATCTCGTTATATTAGAATCTTTAAAAATATGATATTTTTTATAGCCGCTTTCACTAACATGCGTGTATGAGTGTTTCGTACCCATTAAAATTCAAATATTTAGTGGATTCACCTAAGTTGTCGTATTGGTATTTATAAAAATATGATTTTTTAAAAAACAGTGATCATTACAACGTAAATTAGAAAATTCACATTATATTAATTGTTAATAGTGCTTTAAGTTATTTTTCATAACTTAATTACATATATAGAAAAATTAAATTTTCTATTTTGTCAATCTTTTGTTGCATAAATACGAACCTGGGTCAAAAGAACGTGGAACACATAACATATCGTATAGCCACCACATGCTCCCGTCGATATAACTTAGAATAATTTTTTTAACAAAAGCTAACGCATTTTTCCTTTCCCCAACTGCAAAATGAATGTAATGATCAACTTAGTGGGGATATAAAGTTACAAGCCTAGTTGCAGGTTGACTCAAAGATTTTGTAATAAACAAAGAGGAATGTAATAGTACCAAAAATCCCAAACAATGTTTGTCATATCGCATATTTGAAACACGGTTTGAATTTGGGATATTCTAACAAGGTTTTAAACATTTGTAAGTTTATTAGAATGAAATGCATAGGCTCCGAGTACTATGCAATTTTATTGTAAATATATCTGAATAGTAATATTTGCTTTATTTAATAGGAGAAACCTACAAAAGGTAATGCGAACTTTTAACAATAGCTGCATTCAGGTACCGTAATTATTTACACCTATAGCTATGTACGGACATCAAAGGAAGTTAAAGAATTGTAGACATATTTAGTGACTGAAACCTATATTAACATCAGTTACGTTACAAAATGTGCAGTGTGTATTTAAAGGTTGTTTGAACGACGGTTGTCTACACTTACTCGCCATGTCGTCATTCACATAACAAAGTAAAATTCATGAATGTTTTTCTACATGTTTTACAGAATTAATATAATTATGGTCGAAAATGAGATCAAGGATGAGATATCCTCTATCTTTAACTTAATAAATAGAGGTTGTTTCAGTCCCAAATTTGATATTTTAATAAGTGGTTAAGAAAGCACAGTTAAAATAATTTGTTTGTGTAGAAAACCAGAATCGAAATTTATTCAGTAAAAGTAGTTTATCCCACGCCAAACCAAACAAGATTTTTTTTTCATAATGTTATGTATATTGAAGATATTTTCCCAATTTTAAAAATAAAAAAGAAATTTGAAGGAATTTTGAAGCTGACTTACATTTCCTTACGGTGCATTTAGATATCACGAGACGTAATAAATGGACACCATCCGTATCCTAACAACAGTACACTAGACGCTCCATATTTTGAAATTCATTTGACATTATATATCTCGACAAATACAAGACTAATGGCCGCGTGTTGTTAATATTATGGCTAAAGACATTTGTGGCCATTTGTATCCAGCTACTATTGTATATTAACTAATACATCCGAAGATCATTATCAAACTGATAAAGGGCAAGTGGGGTGAAAACTAATGCATTTTCCTTGCCCAGTCGCCACTTAATTTTCCATACAACATATAAAAGTCGAGCATATTCTAGAACAGGGTTGTCAAAATGTGGAGCGCGGGATACAACTAAAATTTTACAGTAAATTTTGCCTTATCTAATAATCGAATTTCTGCGATTCAAAAAGTCGACTATCTCTTTAAAAATTTAGTAGTATATGGTTGGACACAGCTTCACACCCCCTACCCTAGAAATCAGAAACCCGGTACCATCTACTTGGGAATTTATTGCAAGAGATTAAGATAACATTTTTTTTTTCATTTTTTCAACATAATTGAGGGGGTCGGAGCAAGAAAGTGCAAAAGCCACATTTTTTGTGAAATGAATCTAACACTGTAATCTGTTGTTTAATATTGTAAATTATAATATCCAACATGTAATTTGTTAATAATGTCACTTGGTCGCAGCATATGTGACAGGTTTCGTTTTCGCCCCAGACGTTTATGCCCCCAATGAAGATAGCTAATTTACAAAAAAAAACGTAATAATAATATCGTTAAAGCAGGGGTGGCCAACCTGTGGCACGCGTGCCACAGAGCTACCACTATTTTTTAATAGAATTATTCGCCTTAAATAAAGAGTGGAATAATGTGATAAAATGAGGTTAAAATTTGTATTTAAAAAAACTGGTGTCAAACGATTTTCAGGAGAAAATGTTGGCCACCCCTGCGTTAAAGTAATGCCTTATTGTTACTCAGAATATCTCAAATGTTTGGCAAAAACATGGGCGAAAACACTTTAGGTTATATAACTTGATTTGAATATTTGATCAAATTTTCAAATTGAAATATGTCAGACGTACAGCGCCTACAATACATAGTGTGGAAAACGGCTACAAAAAAGTACTAAAAATTGAATCCGATAAATGTAGAAAAATGCTGAAAAGATAACGGGTTAATCACAGCGATATCTTCTAGCAGTGGCGTATACAGGGTGGAGGTCGAGATGGTTTGGATACCACTAATTTTATAAAAATATTTCTGCCTTATCTAATCGGATAATTTTCTGCGACATTGCAGGCGAAGAAAACTTTATAATATAATATCTGGTTTCCAGAGCATTTGGACCACCTTCTCTGGCTACACCACTGTCTATTAGCTCTTTTCAACGCAAACATTGTATAAGAAACGAACTGAGAAAACATTTCAGCTGGTGGTAAATGTTTTAAATAATTAAATTATATCTTTTTAGCACTTTCCAACCTAGTTGAAAAGTGCTTATGACTTCGGTTTGTCTGGCCGTCTGGCCGTCTGTCCGTGCTCTAACTCCCGTAAATATGCTCGGATTGCTCTGCAATTTTTATATGTTACTGTCGTTATCTATGGCACGTTCCCTATTTCAACTGAAGTGTGTAGCACTTATAGTTTTCTTACAGGGACACTCAAAAGAATTCCGTTACATTGCGGTCTATGGGGAAAAATCATTTGCGGTTTATTTTAAAAATGTTTCACTATTGTAAACGCATTGAAATTTATATAGATCACTAAGATGCATTAGAAGAAGCTTAATATAAAATAGGGTGTGCATAGCACTTAGAGTTACTTTACAGGGACAGTCAAAATAATTCCGTTACATTACGTCTATGGAGAAAAATCGTCTGCGGCATATTTAAATAATGTTCCACTATTTTAAACGCATTGAAGTTTATATATATTACTAAGGTGCATTACAAGAGGCTTACTACAGAATAGTGTATGTATAGCAGTCATTGTTCATTTACAGGGACACACAAAAGAATTCTCTACTGTCTGTTAACAATAATTCCTGGAAGTGCGTTTTAAGTTACTGAACGCGATTTTAATCTTAACTAGCTTTTTGTCTATTACGTGGTGTGTATAAATTCTGTAGATCCAATACAGGGCAGCACAAAAGTTCGCGAACACATTTCCGTTTATTGACAGAAACTCCAGAAGGAGAATTTAAACTGTGCTACGCGTTTCCTAACTAAACTAAAATTTAGCATTCTATGTATATATACAAATCTATAGGTCATATACAGGGCTACATAAAAGTATTTGGATATTTTTCCGAATATTGTATTTATTGAAAATTCCTGAAATTACGTTTTTAACACTTTCCAACCTAGTTGAAAAGTGTTTATGACTTCGGTTTGTCTGGCCGTCTGCCGTCTGCCGTCTGGCCGTCTGTCCGTGCTCTAACTCTCGTAAATATGCTCGGATTGCTCTGCAATTTTTATATGTTATAGTCGTTATCTATAGCATGTTCCCTATTTCAACGGAAGTGTGTAGCACTTATAGTTTTTTTACAGGGGCACTCAAAAGAATTCCATTACATTGCGGTCTATGGGGGAAAATCATTTGCGGTTTATTTGAATAATGTTTCACTATTTTAAACGCATTGAAATTTATATATATCACTAAGGTGTATTAGAAGAAGCTTAACATGGAATAGGGTGTGCATAGCACTTATACTTACTGTACAGGGACAGTCAAAAGAATTCCGTTACATTACGTCTATGGAGAAAAATCGTCTGCGGTTTATTTAAATAATGTTTCCCTATTTAAAACGCATTGAAATTTATATGAGGTGCATTACAAGAGGCTTACTACAGAATATCGTGTGTATAGCAGTTATCGTTCATTTACAGGGACACACAAAAGAATTATCTACTGTCTGTTAACAATAATTCCTCGAAGTGCGTTTTAAGTTACTGAAAGCGATTTTAATTTTAACTCGCTTTTTGTCTATTACGTGGTGTGTATAAATTATGTAGATCCTATACAGGGAAGCACAAAAGTTCGCGAACACATTTCCGTATTATTTAACTCCAGACGGAGAATTTTAAACTGTGCTACGCGTTTCCTAACTGAACTAAAATTTATTATCCTATGTAGTATATATACAAATCTATAGATCCTATACAGTGCTGAATAAAAGTATTCGGATTACTTAGATGTTATCTTTTAGCTTATTAAACGGTATGATTTGTAAAATTATTTTGGAAGCGTTGGAAAGTGTTACATAATCTATGCTTGAAGCATGATTTTTCGTTCTTGTTTCCTTTGACTTGGATAGTGATTTTCATAATCTTTGAAAATATGAATGATATTGATTGAGGCCAAAAAATATGAACGTATTATTTTGTGCATGGTTGCAGTACTCGATACAAAACAGCAAATTATAAACTATCCCTATTTACCATACCAAATCTCTGCTAGAAGAGTGGAAATGTTTAACCCCTTAATCGTCACGCCCGAGACGTTCACGGGCAGTCATGTATGAACAAATTGCGTCGCGCCCGTGACCCATACGGGCTAAGCTTCTAATGACTTTAGCTAATATTTTCTGGTATATTCTTTGAATTTTACGTTCGCGAAATTACTTTAACACTAGAAGCCTCACGAGCAGTCAATTTGTTAGGTTACACAGATGTTATTGGAAATAGAAAAAACAGAAAAGAACAGACCCTCACAGGTCGTTATGACACTATTGACGCCATTACTGAGAAAGTGACATTGTATAACAACGGACAATTATTACACATCGCCGGAGTTATGTGATAATCCTTTGAGTTATGAAACAGATGTTGTTGGAACTGTTAGAAAAAACAAAAAATATATACCAGAAGGTTTGCGAGAAAAAAAGTTATAAACTGGTGGAGTTCGTGCGTTTAGACGAGGAAAACTTATGGCGTTGAAATGGAAAGACAAAAAAGATGTGACATTGTTATCATCAATACATAATTCCGAGGTTGTTGAAGTTACAACTCAAAGTAAAAGAATGACAAGGAAGCCAAAAGTAGTTGTAGATTACAACTAAACTATGGGAGGTGTTGATGTAGTAGATCAATTTCTTTCAAGCTACCATGTAGCTAGAGATGGTGGGAAGAAATATTATAAAAAGATATTCTTCCATCTATTGAATCAAGCCGTTTTCAATGCTTTTCAAGTTTAAAAGAAAGAAGGAGGCAGAAAATCTCATCTAAAGTTCAGACTCGTTTTAGTAGATGAAAGCGTTGAAAAATATCACACAGAAGGAAATTACATGGACAAAAAAAGATAAACCTTACAGACAATATAAAGTTTGTTCATCCCATGTGAATGAAAATGGAAAAGAAATTCGAAAAGCATTTACATATTATTGTAAGGAAAATAATGTAGTATTGTGCATACCACGTTTCAAAGTTTTCCATGCATTGAAAAATTATTAAATTTTGAAAAATGTATTGAATGCCGATTTTGAAATTAAATTTGAATAAAATTATTGTCTTTGTGGTAATGTAGCAAATTATTTGATTTTTATATCTTTACCTTAAATCAAAGTGAAACCACAAATTACAACATTTCACCAAAGCTTCTCTGTGCGTCATGTGAGTGCAAAAAAGGCATATAAGGTAAGTGAAATTGTAATTTTTAGCTCACAGGCTATCAAAGCCTGAGAGCTTATGTGCCCGCCGGTTCTGTATGTATGTACGTATGTACGTAACGCGATAACTCTTCATAGAAATATCCGTTTTCCTTCAAATTTTGTTTATAGGTTCATTGTGTTAAGGCGCTTCCCTGATTAGTTTTTGGGATTGATTGGTTAAGTATAAAGGGGGGAACGGGGGGGGGGGCTAATGCCCCCCCCCCTAATTTATATAAATGGGTTTTTCATGCAGAATTATTCCGTTTTCGGGATTGATTGGTTAAGTATAAAGGGGGGACGGGGGGGCTAATCCCCCTTAATTTATATAAATGGGTTTTTCATGCAGAATTATCCCATTTGCTTCAAAATTTGTTTATAGGTTCATAGGGTTAAAACGCTTCCCTGATTAGTTTTCGGGATTGATTGGTTAAGTATAAAGGGGGGGGGGAATGGGGGGGCTAATCCCCCCCTTAATTTATATAAATGGGTTTTTCATGCAGAATTATCCCATTTTCTTCAAAATTTGTTTTTAGGTTATTGGGTTAAAACGCTTCCCTGATTAGTTTTCGGGATTGATTGGTTAAGTGTAAGGGGAGGGACGGGGGGGCTAATGCCCCCTTAATTTATATAAATGGGTTTTTCAAGCAGAATTATCCCATTTGCTTCAACATTTGTATATAGGTTCATTGTGATAATGCGCTTCTCTGAATAGTTTTGGGGGTTCATTGGTTAAGTATAAAGGGGGAAGGGGTGGGGCTAATCCCACCTTAATTTAGAAAAATTGCAGCATTATCCGATTTTCTTCAAATTTTGTATATATATATATTCATTGTAATAAGAGGCTTCCCTGATTAGTTTAAGGGGTTCATTTGTTAACTATGAGGGAGTAACGGGGGGATGACCCCCCTTAATATATTGTCGATTTCTTTATTTTTCTAGCGTCTTATTTCAAATTCTTCGAAATACGAGTATAATATGCAATTAGTGTGAATAGCCTGTGAGCTCAATGCCCTCAGTTTAACTGGGCAGTTTTCTTTTTCTTTTAAATATTATCCATCCTTTCACGCTTTCAGGGGCAAAACACTTCCATTTCTAAAAAGTTGAAATAGAGGATTGATACCGGAATTATTATCAGATTTATTTCAAAATATCAAAAAGCTAAATTTCGCATAGATAGCTAAGGAAAATATTTGTACCAAATTTCTGGTGCAGTTATAGTTTTGGGTATTAAAGTTAAGCGATTTCATAAACATACCACTGCCCCTGAAAGGGTTAAATATGAAAAAAATACACTATTTCTTTTACAAATGAATTCAGATTTTTATGAATAATAAAATCGGGCAATAAAAAAATCGACGATTTTCGAAGGGATTTTCCCAAAATTACGCGACGATTAAGGGGTTAATTCCCTGATATGATAAAAAAGTAACTTCAAAATCAGTTACATCTGAAATATGCACTTACAAGAAGATTTTTTTAACAGAAATTATGTTCTTGTTGTTAATAGTGAAACGGTTACTTTTGCTAGAGGTAAATCTATTTTTCAAGCAGATGTCGCTGCGAACGCCCTATATTATACCGCATCTTTGGACGTTTATAGGCTACAATATTTTAGCACGTTTTAAAGCATTAAAAATTTGACTTTTGTTAAATTCATACCATTCATACCAGAAATTCCCTATAATGTTCTTTTCCTTTCTTAATGGCAGATATTTCGGGACTTCTTAATGTAAAAATTCTTGTTTCAGAATTTCCGGTTTGAATTTGTAAATTTTGAATTCAAAAACGGTAAAACCGTTTTCCACACTATGTATTCTAGGCACTGTATTCAGAAGTTAAAAAATGTGGCTTGGCACTCTCTTGCCCCAAACCCCCCAATTTTCGTTAATCAAAATCTGTCTTGTTGTGAAAGTGTTACATAAGGTGCGAGATTTATATTTCATGCACTAAAATATAATTTACAAAATTTTCTTTTCTTATTTTCTTTTACTTTTACGCATTTTTATAAATTATATATAAGATTTTTTTGTCACTAAATTATGTGTTAATATATATACATGTCTGTTTTTTTATAAGCGCACTGGAACCAAAATGAATACATTTCTTTTTTAATTCAACTAATTTTTAATATAAATCTAAATAGATAAGAAATTAATAGAACATACTCAGCTGAACAACACAAAAATGTAACAGCAATTTATTTATTTATTTTCCGTTTTATTGAAATAATAGTTGCCGTAATGATTAAAAACAAAATATGTAACATTGAATACATTAACAACAACTACAAAAAAAGAACAAAATAGTTTTAAACATCGAACAAAGTCAGAGCTGAACAAGCTGCTGATAAAAAAATAATTCACGATTACAGATCGACTGTAACAAATGATTAATATCATTTGAAATTTTATCCTAATGTAAATTTTGATATTACAGAAAAATAATTTTTACTTTAAAGGTGCCCGCCCAAAACGAAATATAGCGCGAAGCCGCTGGGGTTCGTCGATATATTATGATTATTATATATATGATTAATATATGATTATTATATAACTGGCATTTTTTTTTAAGTTGGGCAGTACGTTTTTATAAAAACGAAACACAGCATGAAGTTGTTTAAATAAATGTACATTATAACTTGTAATATATAATTCATAATTATTTAGTATTATATTTATTTAGTATTTTTATATTATTTTTATAAGAAATTAATTAACGCCTTAACAAAATAAATATGAACCCAAATAAACTATTTGTTTTATTAAATCTAGATTTCTAACAGCATTTTCCTATTATATACTCCACCTAACCTCACTGCATGTTGAAATTATATCAAATCTTTCTTTCGCTTTAAAAAAAATAAAGAAAAATTCGAGGTGACAAAAGAAATAAGTATGAAGAAAAAGATTGATGGAAAACAATTTTTTAATTTATTACAATAACAACTAATAAGGCATCGGTTTTAAAATATCCCTAGAAATATTTCTTTCCTTGACATTTATTTCTTGAATTTTCTTCAGCACAGACAAATATAAGCATTCTCTCCCGTATTTTTGAGATTTTTGGGGAGTGACCAAGGACACGGTCTTTGACATAGTAGTGAAGGTCAAGACAGAGAATTCTATTAACTGAGGAAGCATATCTGCTGACTCACTTTGATTTACCATTTTTTATTTGGACGTTGGACGCTAGATGGGGCTGACCGACATGAAAATAGCATATTTAAAATATTGTAACCCTTTTCAATTCGTTGTTTGTTTATTCATTAAAGTTATTTAATAGAAATATTTATGCATTATTTTGTGGCACTAATTTATATCCAAGAACTATATAAAATATATATGTGAAGCTAATGCTAAATATTAACATTGTTAGTATATATTTTTGTTTATGAATTCTCTCGAATTTTTAAACGTCATTTTATTTTGGTAAATGTAAGATAATATTCAATTTATATTTACTTTTTTCATGTGATTCATCAAATATTTATTATATTAAAAATAATAAGTAAGAAAGTACTCAGATTTTGTTTGTAGATTTTTCAAAGTTATGAAATTTATCATTTTTGAAAGCTTGAGTTGTTTTATAAATTAAAAAAAAAATTATTCTTGTTATTATTATTATTATTATTATTATTATTATTATTATTAATGTTATTATTATTATTATTATTATTATTATTATTATTATTATTATTATTATTAAAGAGTACTTTACTTCTAACATCGTATTTCTTTTAAATTGTGCAAATATTCCTTCAATATGATGATTCTTTTAAAACATTTTCCGATTTCTAGATGATAATTAGTCTATTTTTTTTTACATTTTGATTATCGAAGTCCTTTTCCCAATCCCTTAAGTTTGATAAAAATAAATTGGTTTAGTGTAATAATAATTTTTAAAATATGACTTTGAAAGGAAATATTTTTTTCTTTTTTACTAATAATGGAAAACATTTTATTGCATTAATACAATTTAGTAAAATTAGAATAAGAAAACAAAACCCGCATTAAAATACTCAAGTCATTTGCAGATTACTGAAAATATTTATCAAGGGAAAATGTTGGAATATAAATATTATCAATATTATTTTAATATTTGACAATTGCACTTTAAGAGAAAATTTTCAATGTTATCTCATATATGAAAAATATAAAAATATGTGAGAATGATAAATTATCATAAAAAGCGGTCGTTTGTGAACTATATAAACATCAGACTGTATTTTGTTTTATTACTTGGCAGAAAATTAGTGTGTATAAAATTACAATTAAGCAAAAATATTGAACTTGTTTCAGATTATCATAAATTAAGATGCTTTAATGCAGGGCTGTCCAACAGGGTGGGTCGAAAAAACAAAATATTTATAATCGAAACGTAATAGCGCGAGAAAGTTGCCTTTTGTAAAGGCGAATATCTTCGTAAAATATTACAGAAAAATATATTAAGTAAAAAACATTACATAAAATATTTTCGGGAAAAAATATATTTTTTCGAAATTAATTTTCGGAAAAAAATATTTTTTTTAAATTAATTTTCTTAAAATATATAAATTCTAGCCTGTAATTTTTTTAACAGAAATCGACTTCTATAAGTTTCAAATGTGCTAATCTAAAATCACAGTTCATCTCGCGAAGTTTTGATTTGTGTTACCTACTGCCCTCATTGCAATCTGTTTTCCAACGATTAAAAGTGAATTTAACATTAGGAATTTCAAACTTCAAGTCCACACTTCACGTCCGTTTGGTATTTAAAAAAGTCCTTCCGGCCTGTACCAGGAGGAAAAGGTAGCTTTCCTATATCTTCGTTTTAAAATTTTAGCTAATGTTACACGAAAACAGCAAGTTAAAAAACAGCAAGTTAAAATGCAAAGAAACGTTTACAAAAGATTCGTTAATACTGAATTTGAATAAGAAATTCGCCAAATTATTGAGCAATAGCCAAATTGGCTTCATTTATGAGGACTTATTTTGGTCGCCAAATTTGGCGATATTTCGCCAAATGTCACCAATGTTGCCAATTTTGGCGCTAACGGATATGAATATATAGTTTTATGCGTATGATTGGGAAAATTATTACAACAATGAAAGAAAATAATTTGCGAGTAATCGCGTTAATGTGCTGTTTTGTTTCAAACTGCTCTATCTCAGCCATTTTTTAAGATAGAGGTAAACCAAAAAAAGCTCTAAAATACTTGTATCAAGGCCTAAAACGTAATTAAAAAATACATTTGAATTTTTAACTTTTTTGTATATTTATTTTAGTTTTAAATTTTTAAATGGCCGCCATCTTCAAACAAAATGGCGGACCAAGCTGGCCAACGAACTCGGTCGATATACTATAGATATATATATAAATCAACGTTTGAACGGAGTGTGGTTTTGGGGTCTGGGGGTCATGATCGGTGAAAATATATCGAAATTTTCCGGAACTGCTTTCCTCCGAACGGCTGCAATAGGTAGATTTATACTTTTTTGTATTGAAAGCTACCTAAAAATTGTACCAAATCATTATAATATACAGACAAACTTATATTTTAGTATTGCAAATTTTAATATTTGTTGCAATTTTAATATGTAGACTCTCCCCTAAGCAAAATTTAACTATAACATTAATCAGCAGACGTTTCTGCTAATTAATTTATCTCATGTATATTTGTATAAGATAATTTGTGGCAGATATAGTAAGGTATAATTATTTATTTTCCAGAACTGCACATTTTGAGATTAACTTTTTAAAGATTTTTTCATTTAAATAAGTAATTTTACAAAAGAGAAAAAAATCTTTTGATATATATCTCATATTGCTTAAAAATGGATACCATGCGTTCATTATTTTCAATAAATAAAACCTACAATTCCACGAGTAAAGTTGTGCGCTTGTGTCACAATTTCACACCTGAAATAGCTTTGTATTAAAAGGATATGAAGCACAAACTTTCTTATTAAATATTTTTGTACTGAAGCAGCATATATTTGCCTTAATGAAACAGTGACGTTTTTTCTAAAACATTAATTTCATACTGAATAAATATGTATCTCGCACCATTTATTATATCTTTCAATAGAAATTTTAATTTAATAATGAAGAAATACGTGCGGTATGGAACCCAGTTTCTCGTACAAAACAGTGCTGTCAGTTCTCTACTTCATTTTTCTTCCGATTGCTTGATTGTCACTAATTTTTTGAATTTCTAATAATTGGAAAAACAAGGCAAATTATCGTATTAGAAAAAAGTATTAGCAATCAAGCAATCTGAAAATAAAAAAGTCCTTCTGGCCTGTACAGGGAGGAAAAGGTAGCTTTCCTATATCTTCGTTTTAAAATTTTAGCTAATGTTACTCGAAAACAGCAAGCTAAAATGCAAAGAAACCGTTTACAAAGGATTCGTTATTACTGATTTAGAATCAGAAATTTGTCAAAGTCTCAAGCTATAACTAAGTTGTCTTCATTTATGAAGACATATTTTAGTCGCCAAATTTGGCGATATTTCGCCAATTGTCGCCAAGTTTGGCAAGAATTTGGTGGTAACGGATATGAATATATAGTTTTATGTGTATGATTGGGAAAATGATTACAACAATGAAAGAAAATAATTTGCGAGAAATCGCGTTCCTAAAACTCATAAATTAATCTTTGGTTTTTTTGTAATGTCTTGTTTCAAACTGTCAGCCACCCTAGAATTAAAAACTGCGCTATCTCAGCCATTTTTTAAGATAGAGGTAAAACAAAAAATGCTCTGGCATCCTTGTATCAAGGCCTAACACTCAATTAAAAATAAATTTGAATGTTAAACTTTTTGTATATTTATTTTAGTTTTAAAATTTCAGTGGCCGCCATCGTGAAACAAAATGGCGGACCAAGCTGGCCAACGAACTTGGTCGAGGCATTGGTGAGCTTAATACACACAATTAGTTTCATCCAAATTAATTTATAAATACGAGCGTTATCGTATGACATAGATCAGATATATATATATATATCGAAATTTTCCGGAATTGCTTTCCTCCGAAAGGCTGCAATAGCTAGCTTTATACTTTTTTGTATTTGAAGCTACCTAAAAATCAAGTAGCACACTAGCAACGCTGTTACAATACATGGTAATGCGTACCGAAAACATAAATGCCAAACTTTCGGTATTCTTCTGCCGTCCAACATAAACAAAAAAATTTTTGAACATGAAAACGTAAATATATGATGTTTAAAAAAATCTGGTTCAAAACATGTATAAATTAAGTCAGACTCCGAAAGGATACCAAAATATCGTCATCTACGCGAGGATCACGGCCCCTGCCTGAATAGCTTGCTTACGCAGTGATACAAAATTGGCGGCTATTGTAGATGGATTTTTTTTTCAGCGTTATTACGGTTCTTTCCATTTCAATATCAATAAATTTTTAAATATTTCATGCCCTATTTTCTGTGGTTAAATAAGTGAAAGAAAACTTTTAGAAATTATTGGTAAGTGAATTCAGAGGACCCTAGAAATGCTTAACCTTCGTACCCTGTTGAAATTTTATTCAATGTTGATAAAAATATTTCACACCAGAATTTGTTTTTGATAATGATTTAACATATTTATTTAACATAGTTCTCTGTAGGAATTATTTAACTTACTTTATGAAAAAAAAAATCTGTTTCGAATCGAATTAAATAAATTATAGAAAAGTGTCGATTCGACCCATTCAGGGTAGGAATGTTAAAAACCCTGCCTACTTCAGCGGTAATTTTCCTTTCAGCGCGTAGGCCAAGAAATTACGGGGTGGTGCGAGGATTATACGCTGGATATTATGGTATTTCTAGCCCTAGTAAAGTACATCGACGTTATTACAGAGTGAGTGATAGAATTTTTTTTTAACCATCGACGACATTATACCACAACTTTCAGCGAAGACTTTTAAATGGAAAGTAACCGGGATTCCATATTGTACAGAGAAAACCATATAAAACATGCATGCATAATCACCCCGCTTGGGCAACTTCGGTTTTAAACACATCAGCAATATACAGTGAGTGAGGGTAAAAAATAAGCATCTACGACATTTTTGAATGGAAAGTAGCCAGGATTCATTATTGCTTGCACAGATAAAACCCTAAATTCTTGCTTGTGTAATCACCTCGCTCAGAATACTGCGATTTTGAAACACCAGCTTTGGCCTAAGCTCTTTATTTTGTGAGCATACTAACGACTGGTTTAACGACTGGTCTATGAATTTTTGGAGTTAAAATAATGACACAGTATTGTTTGAGAGTGTAAATATATTATATAATTGTGATGGGAATTTGAAAATTGGAAGTACTTAAAGTATAAAAACATATCAGTACATAAGCAAAATAAGCCACTGAATTTTTATTTCTATTTTCGTTCTTTCTTTTTTTAACAGTTTCCAACATAGTTGAAAAGTGTTTATGAATTCGATTTGTCTGTTTTTCTGTTTTCCTTTCCGCGCTCTAACTCGAGTAAATATACACAGATTACCACGAACTTTATATATGTTTTTGAGGTTTGCATGTTCGATAATGAAAATAAATTCTGTAACTTTTAATGTTTTTAATGAACTCAAAACATTTCCTTTAGACTAGAGTGTATGTTGAAAAATCATTTGTGGTGCATTTTAATCATGTTAAACTCTATTTCAAACATATTGAAATTAATATATATCTCTGAAGTGCATTAAAAGATGCTTACTATAAAATATGTTGTGCATAGTATTCATAGTTCATTTACAAGGACACACAATATTGAGGTTACATTACTGTATATAAACAATAATTTATGTAAATGCGTTTTTAAATTTAGCTAATTGTTTGCATATTACTAGATGTGTATAGATTCTGTAGATACTATACAGGACTTCACAATAGATCTCGAGTACCGTAATTTCCGGCCTATATTCCGTAGAACAAACAATCATGCTTCGACTCACAAATTTTATTTTATAAAATGTAACTTAGTAGATCGTTGTAAATATTTTACATAAATTATGAAATAACATTTCTGGTTCGAAACATGATTGTTTGATCCGCGGATTATAGGTCGGAAGTTACGGTATATTTTGTTTTTATTGACAGAAATTGAAGAAGGGAAATTTTCCCCCGTTATATGCGGTTCCTAATTCAACTAAATTTTAGAATACATGTAGTACATATAAAAATCTATAGATCATATACAGAGCTGCAAATAAAAATCTACTATTAATGACGATTGCTGAAGTTGAGTTTTCAAATTTTGGTCATGCGTGTTCAAGCTGTTTTCTTAGACATCTGTTTTCACTTTATTAATCTGTAAAGTTTTTTACAGTATTCTGAATGTGTCGGAAAATATTTCATAATCTATGCTTGACGCATGATTTTTCGTTCTTGTTTACTTTTAGATCATTCAAAATCTTTAATATATCCTTACTACCGTTTACATGATAAATCAGTATGGAAAATACATTTTGATTTTCTTTCGCTATACAGCGCAGTAGAAAAGAAAATATGTTCGAACTTGGGTTTCGTTATAATCAAAATAACATATGCAGACAAGTAATGTTATTTTAAGAAGAAAACGGTTGACCAGAGATTCCCCTAATGCCATTCTAAAATGTAGGCGCAGCTGTTGTTGAATAAAACATGTCTTTAAAATATTTGATATTAAGTCTGAACAAGAACTTATTTGTTTACAAAATTTTTTAAACACATGAATGAAATTCTGTCAGTTTTATCCAGTAAAAAAACGATAATTTTATTAAAAATATCTGGCAAAAATAATTTCTTTCTTAGCTATCCATACATGTTTAAACGGAAATAATGTAGGTAGTTATTTAAATTATGAATTTATTTTGTTTTAGAAAATTATAGATTTACACATTGTTCAAAGGTATTTATGTGCTAATTATTACAATTATTTTCAATATACACCCTATTACAAAATAATAATCTTATTATTTAAGTTAACTTACTATTATTTAAGTAAGTTTTTTGATTGACTAATCTGAAAATAATTAAACTAAAAAAATGAACAACAGATAATTAATCTCCTGAGACACGATCAAAATAATAGTAATAATAATAAAAAGAACAGGGTTCTCGAATTTGCATGCCAGCATTATCTAAGAGAATATTTATCTTTTAACCTCCAAATTTCTGTTATTAAATAAGGTTTTTTTTGGAAATAGCACTATGAATTCAAGAACGAGTGAGAAGTATTGTGACCAACTGTTGCTTTTATTAAAAAAATAGTTCACTACCGGAATTTCTGCATAATATTTTTTTGTTTTTCTTAATGACCGCCATTCCGTAATTAAATAAATTTTTATTTACTGTACAGAAAAAAAAAAACGTGATGGCGTTGGCAACATTGCAGAATGCGAAATTAAAATTGTTTAGCGGAACTTAATAATTCAGTTTTCAAAAGTTAACATTTACACACCATATAATAGGCGCCGACTTATTGGAGGAAAATAATCATGCAAAATTCTATCACTAATTTTAAAATGTTGTTTTCGTCTAAATTAAACACAGTGATTAAAATAAACAAAAAACAGTTTTAATCCTTAATTGCATAGTGATGTAAATTTCCATCACTTTTTATTTAACTTTTAATAAATAAATCAACTTCTTCGCCACCACTATATTTATATAGAAATATTAATCCAGTACATTTCCCGTAAACTATGTTGCTGAACAAAGTTAGAAATCTATCTTAATATTTAATATAAGTATAAAAAAACACAATTGTAAAAGAAAAACTCATGTAAAGAAGGTTTAAAATTAATGGTAGCAGTAAACTTGATTGCCTATTTCGCTCCCATGGATTCGGCACAATGTGATTATTTTGGATAGTGACCCAACCAAATTAAACAATTACATGCCCTTTGATCATTTACATGACCTATTGCGCATTTCATTAGTATGGGGAAAAAGAAGTGACCGTCGGCGTCATTTCCTTTCAGACGAAATCGCGTGAAGTTTCGTTGCGGTTAGTCAAATTAACAAGTTATATTCACAATTTAATAATCAGAAATAATATGAGTAGGTACCTCTTGTTGTGTCCAATATTTGAATGTATTGTAAGGTAAGATTTGCTTTATTATTATTACAAAATTCACACAAGTTTTTAACGAATTACATCGCTTTATATAGAGCAGATTCTATCGAAACTATAACTCCCAAACTATTAAAATCAGCAAAAAAGGTTTGCGAAAAATTTAGCATTTATACTTTATGGTGTTTTATGTTCAAACTGTCTCATAATGTCTCATTAAGTTATTTTGAGAGGTAGATGGAGTAGGTCACCATCAAATTCACAACAATTATCCTCTACAGTTGGGGAAGACCTAACTTGGCAGTGGACATTATACTAGAGAGAAGTATACGTCCGCGAGAAGAAATGGGTCTTTACTGAGTTTGAAAGAAAATGCACTTTAAATCTGATTTTTTAAATATTTTTCCATTGGAAAACGATTGACAGATTAAACAAAATTTATTTAGCTTAATGTATAGTCATTTTTATGATAAATACCTGTAATATTAAAGAAACATGTAATTCTTCGCGCAAAAAATTTCTGGCGAGTTTTTGGCTCCTGAAACAAATCAGCGTATAACCCTAAGACCCCCTACTGTTAAGAGTGATTGATGTGCTACAGAAAATTCTCCGGTCATTACCGGAGATCGTAGATTTCTGATGTCCAATCAAATGTTTCATTTTTTAAACTATTGAAGATAGCGTAAAAATTTCGATGAATTTGAATTTTTCGGAAAATTTCACCTGAAGTACTTTCCAAGCATGTTGATAAAATATATAAAATAACAAGAATTTTCTTTTCTGTAAAAAAATAGACAAAGAGGTTCTTTATTACGAACATATTATTAGATTATAGAGATGGATTAAAATAATTTCTTCAGTGTAATCCAAAATGTCAATATGATTGTATTTATTTTAGAATAGAATAAGTAAAAATTGTTTTCCAGTCTATTTTGATAGATTTTTTAAAAGTGATATTATAATAATTCGAATGAAATTTGTACTAAAACTGAAATCGAGATGAAATTTGTAACGAGATTTAATTAGATTATTTAAAAATTTTGCTTTTACTTTAAATATGAGCATATTTGAGTTCTGTTAAGTTGAGATACTTTAATAAGAATTTGGGCTGCATTAAAATCTAAACAAACACTGAACACGATTTTTTTAATTTTAAAAATAAGGACAGAAGAAAGATTTTTATGCATGTTCTGCGTATTTTACAATCAATTTAATGAACCTAATGCATTAACAAGTAATATAAAAACAATTTTTTAAGTCAATTCCTACTTTTTAATCATAAATATATAAAATAAACCCGTGTAGCATTAATGTCCCACGTTATCTTTATTGAACATTATTTTATAATCATCGTTGCGGTATTTTATTTTTTGTTGGCATCACAAATTTGAGATAAATCTTTCATTTCATTTATGAAACAATGGGAGTTTCTCCCATGTAAAAATTAAAATGAATTAATTAAATTTACTGAATGAATTAATATTTGAAAAAACTGTATTAACTTCAATTGTCATCCAGTACAAGTTTAAAAAAATTATTTGAACTTGAATGGATCAATAGAAAATATTTTATTAACGATTGAAAATTCCAACAAGATATATATAGAGAGAGTGTGAGCTAATAGTAGGAATTTAAAAATGATGAGAACCGAAACAACAACCACAACGTTATTTCTAAATATTTTTCTACATTAAATCATGAATATTTTTTTTAATTAAAGCGAATCGATTCTTCGAAATGAAGAATCGAAAATATTGCTATTGTAATATCAGTTTTTTAAAGTTGAGAAGAATATTTTAAAGATATTTTTAGAACTTTTCCCGTAATTCAAAACATGAAATGTGTTTATGTGAATAATGATATGATACAGAATAATGATTATGTATGCAACAGAAAAGATATTGCAACTTAAAATATTTAATTCATTTTTGTTAGCAAATAAATGTATCAAATTAGCAAGTGCTCTAACTTTGTAATCAAAAGACGTTTTCCATTTTTCTGGTAAGGCACAAGATCCTTCAGAAAATTCTGTCAAAGTTGGCGTTTTTAACCGAATTCTTGATGTGGCAGCACGATAAAGGATAAAAACTGTAAAAAATACCTTATTAACAGAAAATATTATAGAGAAATCTTACATAAGTATTACAGAAAAGTATTACGGAGAAGTATTACAAAAAAAATCTCATTAAATACTGCTATTTTATGTCACAATAGATTTGACTTAATTTTTAAAATTGCATTTTTGAACATAAAATAAATGCATTTTAAAAAGTTATCTGCACTGTTAAGGTTACATAAAAAAGAGGTGGTTCTCAAATGACCTGCTCAACAACGCGAAACTTTCGGACACATTTTCTGCCTCATTTTTAAAGACAAGGGCAAAAAATTGGCATGCCTGACGATTCCAGTTTTTGATAAATAAATTACTTATTGAGTTATGAGCGATTAGTGTCACGTGACGACCGGTTTTTCTCTTTTATCGTGCTGCCACATCAAGAATTTGGTTCATAACACCAAAGGATCAGGGTCCATAAACCGTGTTTTTGGCCCATGAAATAGACCAAAACTCAATTTTGTTATACTGACTTAATTATTTCACTTTTTAATGTTAGAAGGTTTACCCTTTACGATTTCAACAATAGTTTTTGCATTTTGTTCGGATTTATATGACTTACACAAGCTCAAAGTTCGTATTATTCTTATAAATCGAATTTTAGTCTTATTTCATGGGCCAAAAACACGGCTTATGGACCCTGATCCTTTGACAGTATTTTCTGAAAAATCTTGTGCCTTACCAGAAAATTGGAAAACATCTTTTGATTACAAAGTTTCTTAATAAGAGCACTTGCTAATTTGATACATTTATTTCCGAACAAACATGAATTAAAAAATTGTCATAAAGTAGCCAGTTTGGATTTGATAACAGCCTTATTACAACATTAAAAACATTAAATGCTCCTCAAAATATTTAAATATTCAACTCCCCCCCCCACACACACTTAAAAATGGTGCATAAAATTCTAGTTAATTCTTGTTGGTGTTAAAATTCTAGTTAAAATAGGATGTATTCATGTTAGGCTGTATATAACCGATTAAGTAGTACATTTAAAGTTTTAAAAGAATGCGAAAAAAAATTCCGCAGAATATATATGCTAAATCCCAAAAGTGATTTCCTACGCGTCAAATCAATGATAATCCCCCGATATGGTAATCCTACTAAGGTAAAACTGCGTAAAGAGGCTAGCTAGCCTTTCTCTCCACTGCCAAGTAAGCTGTTCCCCAACTTTAGTCCAAAATTAGCATGGAAATGTCACATTTGTTAACCACTAGTAAACAGTAAGATAAATGTTGCTCTATTAATATTAACCCCTTAATCACCACGAAGTAACTGCGTACGTTATGAACAACTCTATCTGAAATACCAGGACGTACGTGCGTACGTCCAGGTTGCCAGTTTGGCCTTTTTTAAATTCAGAATTTTGAATTGTTACCAGAAAGTTATAGCAGTAATATTTATTTTATATAATCACAGACTTTTCGTGATTGCATAAATTAAAATTATTCTTTTAGAATTTCTGGTATAAATTTTGTATTTTTGACGAAATTTAACATAGCTGGTATTCAGCATACTATCACTAAATTGACTCTGGTGCTTAAGGGGTTAATATATGTTTTGGAAAAACAAAGTCATTAACACTATTTTATAAACATAAAATATCCGAATTTCACTAAAATTTAGCTACTATTGCATTAATATCTGACTGTGTGTTTGTATTCCGCATCTACTGCTTATAGATTGGGGGTCTTCAATATTTTTGCCTGAAAGTTGTTTGCTACAACAAATTCGAAAAGGTAATCTTTGTCGTGTTTAATTTGAATGTTTGTGTGATTAAATAAACCAATTTTTTATACCAATATAGTGGTAGTTTGGTTGACCGCGGACTCACTCTGATGACTCCTACACTGGATTATGATGAATTGAAGGTTTGAAAAATATACTACCGCAATTTTCGGCCTATAATCCCCGGATTGAACAATTATGTTTATACCCAGAAATTTTATTTAATAATTAAAATCATATATTTGCAGCGATTTAGTAAGTTGCATTATATAAAATAAAACTTTTGGGTCAAAATATAATTCTAAAAAGGTTGATTTAACTTAGTGCCGTTATATTAAAAATAAATGAACAACGTAACATGGTTATCTACATGACTTAAACTTTTAAATCGGGTTTTAATCTTTTGATTTGGCACTGATGATGGAGCTTTAGGGGCTCCGAAACAGTTGTTTGCCAATTTATGTATTTTTATTTTTATTTTTTAACAAAATATAATTGTTTGATCTTCGGATTATAGGCCGAAAATTACGGTAATTGTTCGTAAGTATCTGAACTCTCGAATTTTAAAACTAAAAATCAGGTGCTTGCTGATTCAGTTTTTATTAAACTTTAAACAAAATTATATCTAAAGAATAATTTTGCTTATCAAATAGCATTTAAAACTTTTCTCAAGTGCCCTAAAAGTGAAATTCTCCAGCAGGTGAAATTAACATCAATTACTAAAGAAAGCATATACACTGCTCAAAAAAATTAGGGGAGCAAGGAAAGAAGAGAAGGGAACCGTGCGAGACAGCCATGCATGGGTATAAAATGGAGAGTACACATGTATCAATGCGCAATACAGAAAAAAGACGCAAAAAATTTTAAGGTAGCTTTAATTCTTTGTAAGGATAGAAATAACATAAAAGGATGGTTTAGGGCAACAATTTGGTTAAGTGTAAATGACAAAAAAAGTATTGTTTAGCAATGATGCAAGTTGTTTAATACGGTGTGTGGTCCCCTCAAACAGCTAAGACTGCTGCCCACCTGTTTTCCATGGATGCGATGAGGTTATCAATAAGACTTTGAGGAATGCTGTTCCACCCTTGAAGAATTTCAATCTCCTTGTCCAAGACAATAAACGAAAGCCTTCGTCTCGCTGGAATTCATCGGCCGAGTGTGTCACAAACATGCTCGATCGGATTCAGGTCAGGAAAGCATGCTGGCCATTCCATACACTGTATTGTTTCAGCTTCAACCATGTTCTCCACCAGGCGAGCTGTATACGGTCTGGCATTATTATGCATGAAAAGAAAGGAATCGCCATGGGTGAAGCGTAAGGTACGACATGAGGTCTCAGTATCTCGTCTGCATACGTCTGGGCCGTCAAAGTACCATTCCAAAGGATATGCAGGTCCGTACGTCTACCTATGCTGATTCCAGCCCATACCATCATTCCAACTTGTCTGTAATGTGATCTTTCACGAACGAATGTGGGTTTATTTCGAGTGCCCCTTTCCCTCCATACCAAACCACGTCGAGTATCTCACTCCAGACCGAATAGGGACCCGTCTGTAAACAGCATTTGACTCCAATCCATTGACTTCAATCTTGATGTTCAGCATCCCACATTCTTCGGGCCGCATGGTGGCCTGAGGTCAACGGAATACAGACTATTGGCCTACGTGCATGGAGACCACCCTGATGAAGCATATTTCGCACTGTTTGGCCGGACACCCTTTGTCGTGTTGCGAAGAGCTACTGTCTTTGCAGCTGAGCAGCACCTTGTCCTGGTCGACATCTAACATTTCCTGTTTCTTGGAATCGATTCCACAGCCTTTCAAGGACACTTCTTGCAACTTCAACAGAGTCCGCTACACTTCGTTGTGTTTGCCCGGATTCAAGCCTCTATCTAATACACGAAGCCATGGATTCTGGTAATTCACGCTGTTGTGACATTTTAAAATCACCTTTTCTCAAAACAAAAGCTGAGCAATTGAATTTCGCAACTGAGACAGTGAAACAGACATTTCTGCGAAATCCCGATTTCTGCACTTATCTCCTTTTTCTGGTTTTTGACGTCATGAACTTTGATTTGCAAATGAAGTTTTGTTTTTCTGTTTTCTGCTATGCTTTAAATTATGGATGCGTTCAGTTAAGTTACTTCTTGGTGTAAGTATTTGTATAATTTCGTTAAAACCATGTGCTCTCCAAATTGTTTTGAGCAGTGTATATACATAATTCAATTGTTGTACTGTATGTTAGTAACGTATTGTTGTACTGTGTGTAAGTTTAAAATATAAAATAAAGTTTTGTAATATTTGTAATAAAGACTTTTTCATTTATTGTAATCGAAAGGTAAACAAAAACTGATATAATATAAAAACACATTCGATCCTTTCGCAGTAATCAAATTCGGGTAGAATGTTGAAATAAAACGTCCAGTTTAACTAAATCGTTCATTTAAATAGATGCTACGTCTGTCACTAATGGAAGGATGCCAGGTTGAAGAATGTTTAAACGCTTGCTTTTCTATATATTTTTAAAACCATATTGTTCAGACGATTTTACTAAGGTCCGCTTTTTATAATGTTTTATTTTACCCTCTAACGCCTCAGCGAGTGTGCTAGGGGTAAATGGTATCACTATAACTAATATAACTAATCAATTAATACAAAAGTAAAAGTAATCAATTAATACAGATGGCTATTCGAAGTTCCAATTAACTATTGTTTGTTTTAGATTGTTAAATTTAGGACACTATATAGCAAAAAATTTTCTTTATATTTTAACTTTCATCAAAAATAGGAATTACGTCTGATAAATGGAAATCCCTTTATAGAGTGGAGAAAAATACAAAACTCCCTTTTATTATTTTACTATCACCGCAAATGGTTAAAAAGCAACATTAACTAGTAAAGCATGCTTATGGTTCCATCGTATAATTTTCAACAAAAAATGATTTAATGAAAACAAAGAATGTATCAAACCTAAAGCATGGTAAGAAATCTACAGTTTCCGCTATATCAGGTAAGAAGTGAAGCTCAGGCGTTTATTTATATTTTATTCGTACTGCTAATTCTAAATAAAAATCTATGGAGTATACTTGTACAACGTGTTCAAGAACAAATTAAAGCTATTTACCACGAAAATTATAGTGGTGGTAAAAAAAATGTGCTACTAATAAAATGTAAAATTAGTCATTGGTGATAATCCAGACATCGACCCCTGAATACTAGGCTTGAGCACTGACATACAAATGGCGGCTGTAATAGGTGGATTTTTTTAAGCGTCTGTACAGTCTCCTCAATTTTTAGACCAGTGATTTCTAAAAGTGTTTTTTGACTTAGTTCATTTCAGTAAAGGCGAAGAAAACTTTTAGAAATTATTGGTGCTAATATTCGAGGAACCGTACAAAAGCTGAAAAAAAAATCCGCTATGGGAGCCGCCGTTTTTGTGTCAGCGCGCAGGCCTAGTATTCATAGGGCGGTGCTCCAGATAAATTAAAACATATTGTGCATTAATGATAATGGAAACTCTATATTTAAAAATATATATGTTTAAAATGTATAAAAGAAACTTCATTACATTCTATATATTTATAAAAAAAATCACTCGTAAATTCAAAAGTATAAAAGTAGTCAAAAGTATAAAGTAGTAGTAGTTTCTAAATATATGCAATAAAATACGCAAAATTCATCTGTCAATTCTGTTACGTAAACTGCCCACCACTTTTTCCGAACAGTATACTCCACCTTATTTAATTGAAAATAAATACTAAAAATTTCAACCAAAGTTACTAGTTAGAAAGAGTGGTGGAAAAGAGCATGCTCAATATGAATAGCAGGTTACTTTGCTACCTATCAAAGCGTACGACAAAAAATATTGCCTTATGTTTAGCATTAAATAAATTGGGACGAATAACTAAATTCACATTCAAATATAATGAGTTAACAAGTTGGAAATTGTACGTCAAACGTGACAAATGAGGTGCGTTCGTACTATAGCTACTTGTATAAATATTCAGATCTTGAGGAATTTTAATTCTGTGAAATGAATTATATCGTCTGCAGATTAATTTCTGTAATAAAATAAGTATCTCGGGCACTTGACGATTAAACTTTGGAAGCTCCTATAACAAGAAAGAACTGATTTCTTTTTAAAAAATTCAAATTTCTTAATAAAAATTTCTATTAATATCTTCTAAAGGTTTTATTCGATTTTCATAAAATTTGAAATGTCTCGACAAAATTCTGCAAAAAAAATATATCTTAAATTTCAAACCATTCGGTTGGGTAGTGTTTGCGTTGTTATATGTGGACGGACGGACCAGACGACAACAATAGGTGCTACGTACTTATATAATTACGAACGCACCTAAAAATAGTAAGTGATATATAATATGTCTTAAAATCCCTTATTTCCTAAAATGCAAATAAGATAAATTATATCAAATAAACTGTTGCAAAAAATAATACATCCAATTATGTCAAAAAACGTCATTATTATTGATGTTAGTTACTTTTAATAAAGCATAATTCATTTTATACTGTTAACAACAAAAGATAAAGAAGCAGTTTTGTCCTAATAAAAGAATTTTACATTGCTTATTTTTAAGCAAAATTAGAGTTTATTAGAATAACAAGTAGTTTTTCCATAATTAATTTAGCGCTTATTATCTAAATATAAATTTTTCGTTTTACTAATTAGTTTACGTAAATAGAAATTCGAATGAAAATTAAACGGATTAGTCAATGTTTGAGTTTTAATTAATCTTTTACACTTAATAGCTTTTATTCCATTAACCACAATCCATTTTTACTTTCAATAAATTAACTCAAATTTCCATTCTCTCAAATATTTCATTTAATTTCTTAACAATGATGATTCTTTAAAAAGTTTTATGCGTAGGTGTTACATAGTAATCTAAATTTATATAATTGTGAAATAGTTTTTCAAATTTCTTTACTCTCATTTGCTGAAATGGCATATTTCAATAAAAGATGAGATAAAAAATGTACAATATGGTTAAAGAATTGCGGGTTTTCTAATCTTCATTAAAATTAATTTTTCATCCATATTAAAAGGATTGTTTTGCTCAAAAATGTCAAACTTCTGCTTTAGAAATACAGTGTACAATACCATTAAATATTAGCGCGTTATCATAGCTGCCAACTTTACGTTTTTTAACATCACAAATAAATTAGAGAATTTAATGCTTTAATGTCGTTTTTAGAGATTTAAGTCAGTCACATGTTACTACTAAATTTTAGTGGTAAAAAAAAAACGTTAAAGTTGGCAGCTATGCCTTATACAGGGTGGTTCAGAACTATATATCAAAAATGTAAAGACAGGTAGAGTGGACATAAATAAGCAGATTTCGTATAGGAATGTGGGTGCGGAAATGCAACGTTTAGGCAGTAGAGGGCGCTGTTGAGTTCGGCGGATGAAAGCGTTTCATTGGCTTGAATCGTCATTCCTCGCACGAATTTCGAGTAACATACATCTTTACACTAATGGAGAGCTTATCGACATTCATTTCATTTATCAGGCTGTGCAGGGAAATGGAGCGGCTACTCCAATGATGTAAATGAAAAGATTCCCGAGTAAGAATGTGCAGGATCGCTGAACATTTGAGTTCCTTAATCGGGAGTTGTGCGCAATTGGGTCGTTTTATTTTTACAAGCGTGATACGGGGAGTGGAAGATATCGCAGAATTCCTGCAGTGGAAGAAGCAGTATTACACACAGTAGAAGATTCCTAATCGGGAATCGTTCCATGTACATCCTTTAAGCCGTCGTTCCATTTCCTTGCGCAGCCCCATAAATGAAATGCATATAGGCAAAGTCCTCATTGGCGTAGTGATGCATGTTGCTCGAAATCCCTGCAAAGAATGACGATTAAAGTCAGCGAAGCGCTTTTATCCGCCGAACTCAACAGCGCCCTCTACGGACTCAACGCTACATTTTCGCACCGACATTCCTGTACGAAATCTGCTTATTTAGGTCCCCTATACCTGCCGTTACATTTTTGACATATAGTTCTGAACCACCCTGTATATAAAATGATGAAATGTATCGAAATGCACGACGAACATTTTAGAAAATGTTTTTGTCGTGGCATACGTAATACGAAGGCATACCTTTTTGCCTCTAATCTGCGAAGTTAATCCTTACAAAGCGCTGCAAACTTGCTCAAAAATTCTGACAAATCGTGCAACCCTGCACCAAAATTGAATCCCGTTTCTAACCAATCCGCTATCTGGTAAAAAATTAAACAATGATCAGCTGATCCACTGAGAATCTTGGGAGGTTTCGGACTAAACTCGACAACGTATTTTCCGTGGTTTTTGGCAAAATGAACAAGACGTTCTTTATTAGGTAGGCCATGGTTTTTGTCAACAATATAGAATTTTTTGATTTAAAAGATATTTATATACAATGCATGCACAGATGTGATATAACCATTTTCTGTGAATATGTAATTTTGGCAAATACTGGATATGTTATCAAAAGTAACGTAGAGAGCACAAAATTTTCAAAACCACATAAGACATAGTTGCCACACTTTACGGATTCTTAACCTCTTCGGGACCGGCGGCTTTTACTCAAATTTTATTCGTTTGGCACCACTTTTTAAAAAAAAGCTACCTTTACTTAACCTATCACAAAAATGCTCTAATTAAAGAAAGCAAATATTACATTTATTTTTTACTGGTGCCTGAAACAAATTCTGTATGCTCTTTTTGAGGGTGCATATATGCACCAATGGTCCCGAATGGGTTAATAACAATATTTTTAAACCCTTAATCGTCGCGCACTTTAAGTGTAGGCTACTTTTTAAAAATTCAGATTGCTTGTTTACTACCAGTTTTTTTAAGTAGAAATGTTCGTCTTATTTAATAGACAGATAAGATAATGCAAGAATAAAGCCAATAAAACTATTTTAAAAAACTGGTGGGAATCAAACAATTTGAATAAAACACGCGTAACCTACGCTGCCCGTGAATGTCTCGGGCACGACGATTAAGGGGTTAAAGAAATTATCTTTATCTTATTTACTAGTAGATGTTCTGCGATTATATAAGGGGAAGAATTTTCTAATAAAATAGTGGTATACAAAATCCGTAACCAATGGCGCGTAAAGCAAAATGTTAAACACAATTAAAAAAATAAAAAACAAAACATCCCAGCAATTCTGTTTAATTTTTTGTGTGCTCTGTCAACTATAGTTACCATCCTCCTAAATTCTTTCAAATAATATTAAACCAGTAAATTTATTTAATAAAATGTGTATTTTTACTAAGTCTAGGGCTCTCATCAATTCGTCTGCAGGGCGCAGAGCTACCAGTGATTTTGTAGGAAAGTTTCCAACTTACTTAACACGAAGTACACTGGAGCTTCCGAAAGTTAAGGTACAACCGGTTTTTTGCGTCTAATTGGCAAATGAATGAGTATAGAAACAACAAATTTGGAGGAAATTTGCGCTAAACTATTATTTATTAAATGCAAAATAGAAATTTACTTAAGTTAAACATATAAATGAAATTACAACAAAAAAGCACGCATGGTGGAAAATTCCATTCTTGGAGAAATCAGTACATCGCAGTATTATGCAGTAAAATGTGACAGAAACATTAAAAAACTGGTTCTAATACGGAATTTGTCCACCCCGGACTTGAATGCATTGGCGGCATCGACTTTCCACGCTCTCACTCAAATTGTCGAACACCGAAATAGGTAACGCTGACCAGACTTGGAGTAGGCCTTGTTCCAGCTCATTTAATGACCTTATAGGAGGACTTAAAGCCGCAACCTGTCTTCCAAGATAGTCCCAAAGATGTTCTATCAGATTCCAGTCTGGAGAGTGAGCTGGCCATTCCATTCTCTCCAAACCCTGATCCTCAAGATAATCCTCAACACCCACAGCTCGGTGTGGTCTCGCATTATCATCCATTAGAATGAAACTATTGCCAATAGCACCGGCATATGGGCACACATATGAATCAAGGATCTCATCCCGATATCTCGCACCAGTCACAGTTCCTCCATGGAACACATGCAGGTCAGTGTGGCCTCCGAGTGAGATCCCTGCCCAAACCATGAATCCACCGTTTCTGTACCCGTGTGTTTCGACAGTGTTTGATTGATGGTATCGAGTGCATTGTTCTCTCCAGATCAGATGACGTCCTGAATCGCTCTCCAGTGTGAATCTGGACTCGTCTGTGAAGAGTACAGAAGTCCACTGTTGTATGTTCCAGGAAACATGTTCTCTTGCCCAACATAAGCGGGCCCTTCTCTGTCGTCTGTTGAGGAGGACATACACAACTGGTCGCCTTGCATAGAGACCTGCATTGTGAAGACGTCTTCGCAACGTAGTAGCGGAGTTTCTTCTCCCTGATGCTGCAAAGTGGTCTGCAATGAGTGGCGTCACAGTAGTGTGTCTTCTCCTTCGGGCCGAAAGAGCTAGAAACCAGTTTTCTGCAGGTGTTGTAACACGTGGGCGGCCTGAAACGTGTCTTCTGGACATAGAATCTTCGGATTCATACTGATCCCAGAGTCGTTGGACTACACTGCGAGACACATTGAGCCGTCTGGCTGTATCGGCCTGTGACAACCCCATTTCCATCCATCCTATCGCCCGCCACCTAATAGAATCGGGCAAACGACTTCTTCTAGACATTTCTAGACTCTACTGGCTGTTGTGAACAAAACTGACAAGAATAGTTCGACTACAACAAAACTTGCACTCGAAATTACGAGAGCTTCGCAATTGCATACTTTCTCTCTTTCACAAATACCTATTCTTTTCTATAAAATAAAAGTGGTAGCTGTCATTTTTGCGTAAGTTTTTTAACCCTCTGAGCGTTTTGAAAAAGGGTAAAATTGTAATGTTGTTTTCTCTGCATTTTGTTTTAAATGCTAAAAAAATATGATTCTTTCAGCATTATCAAAAAAACTTAATTACAAATATGAATGTAACCCTTGAGAGCATTAATCATTCTTCAATGTTTTGAAAATTCATTAAATCTATAGAGTTATATTATATTAAACATTGCATATATTGCAGTGAAACCTGGAGCTTAGTGAACGGAATATTACGTTCCAAACGCTTAGAGGGTTAAAGCTTATTATTGTCATTCATATAAACTATGAATTTTAATCTGACTGCCATTTTTTATCTGGTGAGCTTCGAAAAACATGTTGTACCTTAACTTTTGGAGGACAGTGTATATCAACAACCGGACATGGAATCACAAAAAAATGAAAATATTTCGATTCGAACCAGAAATTTCTTTATAAAATAAGTAAAATGAGAAAGACACATAAATAAATTAAATCACTACCTCCTTAATCCTAAATGTCGATCGTAATCACGTTTTCCCCGTACAGAAATTGGAAGTAAATTTTTTCACAGAATACAGTGCCATCTATCGGCAACAAATGACATGATCTTTCAATGCATATAATTAGGCTACCACTGTAATACATTAATGTATATATTACGGAGGTAGTGATGAGTAAAAAACGTAAACAAAGGCTGTATTGAGAATATTTATTTGGAAAGTTAAAAAATATAGCTTAAAAATAAACTTTGTAATTAATTTCTAGAATTTCACAAATGTATTTATCATATTTTCTTTTATAAATAACAATTTAAATTGCTGTAGTAACTGATATTTTTAATTTAAAATATTTGTATTTAATATTAAAGTTCTTTTTTTTATTAAATATAATATATAAATTAATAACGGTGACCTTTATTTATAACTAGATTTCCATAAAAAATAACACAAACAATGTTTATGGAGCAAAAATATTTATTCATACTATAAAATTTAATCAATTGATTAAAAAGTATGAGTAGGTTTTAAAAAGATTAATGCAAAATACCAAAGTAGAGGATTAAATTAAAATTACTGGTATCAACTGATAATACATGCCCCAGATGGTATCGCTTAGGTGGCGCTACTGTTTGGGATATGCTAGAGATCCTACATTAGAGAGAGATTGGACATTGACGAAATGTCCGTCATGTAAGTTCCAAAACAAGTGGAACGAACTAGTACGGAATGTATTTTCATGACTCTCTGAAGGCATATAAAACAGATTTTCCATGATTTTAATAAAACAAAAAGTCTTAGACGGTGATGAAAATACCCTTTGTTCTACTGCGTTCCATCTGCTTTGGAACTTACATGACGTACATTTCGTCAATGTCCAATCTCTCTCTACTGTAGGATCTCTAGGATACGCTGACTTCCATTTTAGAGACAAATAGGTTAACACGTTCGCTGCCAAGCTAAAAATACATGAATTTTCATTTAGAAAGTTCAAATTCATACCAGAAAATACTAATAGCAATATTTACTTTGTTTTATTACAGACATGTCGCAATTACATAAAATAAAAATTCTTCTTTTGACATTTCCGGCGCGAATAACTAATTTTAGACTGAAGAAACGTAGTTGGCAGCGAACGTGTTAAGCATTCAGTTATTATGGAGGCACTGGTTAAATAAGAAAGCTAAATAGTTTTAAATAAATATTCTGGTGTAAAACATATTTTTAAATCATAAGTAAAATTCATCGTATGTTTAGTGTTAATTGCCAAAAGAGACTTATCCTTATGCGATTAAGTAAGTTTCAAATTACTCTAAATTTTACTGGTAACTCTACGACCCGCAGTCGAACTCTGGAAAACCTTAATATAAATGATAAAAATTTTATTTATTTATTAAACAAAATATCTGGTTTAAAATATGTTGATTTTAATTAAAATAACGCCCGTAATTTGGAAGAATGTCTAGGCATAATATGATAACTCTAAAATTGTCATTGTATTTAAAATTCACTATTTTCGAATAGTACTGTTTGACTTATTGAATCGCAGACTTTGTAATATTTTTTGCGAGTAAATAAGGAGTAAATTACTAATTGTAAATAGTAGTTTTTAAAATATAAGGACCACTTTAACAAAATATATCGTAGATCGCCTTTTTACAGATTTCTGAATTATTTGTTTTAATTAAATCCTTTTAAAACTGTATATATATATATATATATATATATATATATATATATATATATATATATATATGGTGATATATATGTGGTGATATTTAGGGCCGAGCTGATTCAGCAGTACCATTTTTTAATAAATGGTTTTTTTAAAAAATAAGATGTGTTCTTTTCACATAATCACCGGAAGAGGAGGTTTCAGCACTCGGATTAATGACAGTCATGTTATTAACAGTAGATAGCGTGTGTAGGTCTGCATAAGAACAAAACTTCATCGTACAATACAATCAAACTTTTATTTAGAAAAGTAAACGCCATCATTTGTAGATCTGGTTTCACCCGAGCCACTTTTTAGTTTAGATGACCAAATTTTATTTACAGTAGAAGCCGGATGGTTAACTTTTATAAATATTCATTCCGAATCTCATCAGAAAAACTACAGGTCACTTCGCTAATACCAGGCAGAGGTTCGATTTAACCAAACAAACACCGTTCCACCGCCCATCTCTTCGAATGCTATTACACGAATACGTCTAGCTTGCATCAGTGCATCAAATCTTCGAATGTTCTCCTAACGAACGAATGCTCTCTGAGGCGGAAAAATCGATGATATATCCTTTCAGTAAGAGTAGAGATACAGAGATCACGTGAGGGCCTGTGCGCCAATCATGAGCCGGGATCTAACTGGGATTCTTTGCGACGGCTGCAGAATATTGAAATAAAATGGTTTCCGCTAATTTTTGGCGCGAAGGAAGATTCTCGAAAAATCCATGATGTTCGATGATTTAGCTATGACCCAGAGTGTTTTAGTTTCATTGATTACCGTTAGTTAATTGGTTCGAGAATATGGAATGATTTTGACTTTTAGGGAAAGGAAAAAAGAAAATAAGAGAAATGGTTTATCGAGTTTGGAACATAGACTGAATGGAATTAGAATAAATGTTTTTACATTTTAATATAAGAAAAAGATTTTATGATCTGGCGAATTATTTTTAATATCGGAACTTATTAAAATAAATACAGTCATTTTAGGAATTTAGAAAATTAAAAGGGAATTATGCGGGTTTTTTTAAAAGTATGAATATTAGGGAGTTTTATAATTTAAAGATAAAGACGCGATTTATTGGACTAATTAGCAGCCATTAAAATATTGAATTTAGATATGAGATTTTTTCGGAATAAATAGAGTTCAAATATTTTAATAAACGGCGGAAATAAATATTATAGAGTAAGTTAGACTAGGATGGAATAAAAATACTTTGGCTTATCGCGATCAATTTTAAATTTTGTTATATATATATATATATATATATATATATGTGTGTGTGTGTGTGTGTGTGTGTGTGTTATATAAAAAATTTATTTCCTTCGCAAATGCTTCACATTTATTTCGCATTAGTCCTTTAAATTAATCTAACTTCTGACATAGTCAGTATTTCCTTAATTATTAATAATATTTATTCTTATTTAATGTCATTTTAAACCCGTATATTAATAATTATCTTATTCCAAATCTTAATCTAAATCTTTAAGTTCATTCGTAACTTTTATCAGCTCCCCAATCTATAAAATTCCGAGAGACGCTTTCTCATTACGAATGTCTTTAAAAAACCTTTTTTTTTTATTTATTATTATATCATGCTCGGTTTCGCGCGCTAGGTATTTTTCACTTCAAAATTAATGCGCGGCTCGAGAGGAATTCTTTCGCGTTAGAACTTCTTCCTCGCGCCTCATTCGCTG
Organism: Maratus michaelseni; assembly: GCA_963931845.1. Lineage (NCBI taxonomy): Eukaryota > Metazoa > Arthropoda > Arachnida > Araneae > Salticidae > Maratus > Maratus michaelseni. The sequence goes on along the minus strand of OZ007599.1, from coordinate 189,486,591 downwards.
GGCTGGAGCTCGCCTCTCAGTCATTGGTTTGTGCGCACGTGACGTCGTATTTCTGTATCACTACGCTCAGTGAACAAAACTTCGCGGATTTATGACGTGTTTGGAAGTGTTTTCAAATGGGTATCTGGTGTTGTAGTCTCGTAGAATTTTCATACAGCTCTTTAACATCTATTAAACGACGTAGTGAGCCATCGTGAAGCCTGAGGGCTATAAGTTTATACCTGTGGGAACTGTTACTGCATCGCTCTTATTCATAAATAAACTATTTGTCCGGAAATTGGCTGGTCTTTACTGGAGAAACTGTTCTGGTGTCTTTTCATTGCCTCACCTCTTCGCCATGATTATTGATATCGACTGCAACCTTCTATATCTTTAACAAACTGCCGTTTTCTCGTGGAATATTACATCTCGGGGTATCTCATCTTCGTAAAAACACCATATATATATATATATATATATATAATACACGGATTTGTTAATTTTGGTTGGTAGAAAATCTATATAACATCCAATGCATTGTATCGTTAAACTTATAGTTGAAACTAATATTCTGATTGGTTATTAACCCTTTTCGTACCATTACGATCTCTGTTGACATCATTTTTTTTCATGTTTCGAACCAGAAAAATATACTATCTTAAACAAAATAATTCTAATTAAACGGCCACTTCCGAAGAAATTTAATAGAATCGATTTAATTAATTTATTATTCAAATCTTCTAAAACCCTCGTCATAGAAATTAAACTTCGGTACGATGAGGATATGGATCAATTAGAAAGTTTTAAACATATCTTAACCCATTAAAGCCTACCGGTACCATATGGTACCGGAATAGCTGTGATCCATTATGTTGCTTCTATACCAGTATATTTTAAGAGAAACATTCCCTTTATATGCTGACAGAAACTCCGTAATAAAAGGACCCTAAAGTTTCTACTTTAAAAAATTGGTATGAAACGCAATTTTTGCATTTTAAAGAGAAAAATAATTCCGGCTTTAATGGGTTAAGAAAAGAAAAATCCCACTATTTGGAAAATATTCATAGCACATTTAAATTTCATTTTCCATATCAAGTTGAATTTAATTCCCCTTAACTCATTAATTGAGGCACGAAGTTCTTTTATGATTGTTGTCAGAAAATACAGTTATTTTTCTTTATGAATTAGCTATTTATACATTTATTAGGAATTGGCAAATTACTGGATCACTAAAATGTCAACAGGGCTCGTAATTGACCAGAATAAAAGACAAATACAGAATTATGTTTATTTTTCAAAATATTTGAGAACCAAAATGAGCCTAAAGTTTTTTACTTATATTGCTATATTCAGTTACTTTTTTCAGGAAGAAAGAATGCCTCCAGTATTTAAACAGGGTGGATATTTATTAAATTTTGTTAACCTATTACTACTGATGGGCAGAATGAATTATTTTGATATTCGAATGAATCATTCAAGCCAGAGTTGGCATTAATCGATTACATTTTAATTGATTGATTAGTCGACTAAACGTTCAATCATACGAAATTTAATCATGAGGAATGTAATCATGATTGAAATTGAAAAAAGTAATTATGTTTACATTTTTTTATGATTAATTCAATCTGAACTAATTAAACCGCGATTACTTTAATCATTAATCTAATTGCACAGACATTAATTAAATATGACCTCCACATAACTTTCTTAAATTCCTTTTCATTGCTATGAATCTGTTATTAAGGTTCACTACATCATTTTCCTTATTAAAAATTATACAGGGTCACATAAAATTATCCAGATACACCCAGGTAAAAATGTGCAAATCATTTAGATTAGAAGGGACAGTTGAGTTCCTTTTTATAAAACTGGTATAATTTTCTTTGGTTATTATTATAGGCAAAGGCGAACAAAGTTATCAAATAATTAAATTTTCAATAAACTAAATAACTGAAATAAATTTGAATTATGTTTATATCACAAAAAATGATGCGACCAACTGGAGAAGTAAAATATGTTATAAGCAAAATATAACAGTTCAATGTTGGCTGTCCATCATAAATTTATAAGAATAAATCATTAGCGTTGCTCTTTATTTTTTTTTCACTTTCACCAAAATGAATTTTTCAGACTTACTCACAAACTCATTGATAAAGATAATATATTCCTGACATATTTGTTGACAATTTTTAAACATCTCAAAGAATTATGAATGAAAGATTCTGAATCAGATAAATATTTTGTTGCTGCAAATGACGTTGAAATAAACGTACTATTTTATGAATTTATCATAAGGAAGTTGCATCAAACTGAACAAAAAAGAATATTGTATAAGCAAAATGTAACAGTTCGATGTTTGCTTTACACCATACTATAGAAATAAATCATCAGGTTTACTCTCCATTTTTACCCCCTCTCAGCAAAGACAGTACTTAAAATATACTAAAAAATTAATTAATTTCAGATGTTTTAATTTTTTTAAAGTAAATACACGTTTGATTTACGTTCTTTTACAAATTTTAGTAATTATTGAACATCCTTTCTTTGCTTCCATAATTTGAAAATAACACGTTGTTTGACCCATTTTCTTAAAAAGGATCTTTGTTTTATAGGAAATATTCCACTATTTTGTATTTAACCCTTAGCACCTGTTAGCGGTCTTACAGACCGCTGTTTTTTATGTTTAAGGCATGTTAGTGTATTTTTCAATCTGCCTCCTGTGACCTTGGTACGATGTTAGTAGAATGTAGCGCCAATTCGTTATTTTAACTGTAATATCACGTTTTCAAGTTACGGCATGAAACTAGCTTTATTTGATATAAAGTTAGTTTTATCAAAATCTGCCTGTTCGTTTTTATTTCATTGTTAATCCTTCTAAAATATGGAACAATGGGCAATATCAAAAACAAAAATTTTAAGAAATTTTTGTTTTTTATTATTTTTCGGATTATCAATCAATATTTAGTATTTAACTATTAATCATCTAATATTTAAATAATGTTTTCTCTGTGTTGTAAGAACAAACTGTGGTAGAGCGGGTGGAGGCGACAAAAATAACTTCGTCTTCGACTAACAAAGATGAAATTGTGCTATAAGACAAAGTTATTATTAATAGATGAAAACTTCTTTGCCAGCCTCCTCATTTTGATACGATATGAGCAGAACGGGGTGATTTTGTACCAATAGGCGATTTTGATGCAACTATTATGTTACCGATGTACGACAAGATTCTTTAACATATCATATATCTTAACTTGTACAATACAAATTTTTCAATCTGCCTCCTGATATCTTCGTACGATATTATTAGAATGGAGCGCCAATTCGTTATTTTAACTGTACTTTCACTTTTTCGAGATACGACATGAAACTTAAACGTGCGATCTCAATTAACAAGTGCATTTAATATATTTCAATCCTGCTTCGTCATATCTTGATATGATATGAGCAGAACGCTGCGCAAATTCGCCATTTGGACAGTACTTTCACGCCATCAAGTTTTGAGATGGGATTGTTGCCAAATTAAAGCTTAAACAATGATTTTTTAAAACCCCTTAAAGGGCAGTGGGATATAATATATCCCACTTAATATTAATTCCCAAACGCCGCAATACCGGAATTTTGGAATCAAATTTTACTTTTATAATATATATGTGAAGAAGAGCTTTTATTTATTTCGAAACAAATTTAATGTTAAATCCTAGTGTGACTCAATGCTTTAATATTTTAGAAACATAAGTATTTTGCCCCTGAAATGGTTAAAATTGTTACTGCAGTCTAAATGTGAGAAAATACCCAGTCACCCCCCCCTTTTTTTCTTCAAACTCTCGTAATTATCACAGAAGGTTCCACCGGAAAATTTAAAAGTAATTTTAATTAAGTTAAGCACACCAATGAGCGGACTCAATCAGGACTAGGGTTTTTAATTCCTCAGATAACCCCAGTGGTTTCGAGCTCATTCATTAGTCACACACTTGTTCCATTGTGCCCATATCGTACTAATGTTGCCAGTGGGCTGCTTATTTTAATTCAGTTTTCTTGATTACCACCAATTTTTTGAGAAAGTCAAATTCGCCTCATTTAATGACATATTAAATAAGCCGAACACAAGGCGAATTATTCCACTTTAATAAAGTGGTGCCATTCAAACAATCTCAATTCTAACAAGAACGAAAAATCATGCGTCAAGCATATATTATGTAACACTTTCCAACGCTTCTTAAATAATTTTACAAATCATTACTGTTTAATAAGCTGAAAGACAACATCTAAGTAAACAGTTTGGAAAACTCATAACATATTTAAAAACGAAATTTCAGGAATTTCCAACATATACAATATTCGGAAAAATATCTGAATACTTTTATTCAGCCTTGTATAGGATCTATAGATTTGTATATATACTGCATAGGATGCTAAATTTTAGTTTAGTTAAGAAACGCGTAGCACAGTTTAAAATTCTCCTTCTGGAGTTTCTGTCAACAAACGGAAATGTGTTCGCGAACGTTTGTGCTGCCCTGTATATGAAATATAGCATTTATACACACCAAGTAATAGACAAAAAGTGAGTTAAATTTAAAATCGCGTTTAGTAACTTAAAACGCACTTCCAGGAATTATTGTTAACAGACAGTAGAGAATTATTTTGTGTGTCCCTGTAAATGAATGATAACTAATATATACACAATATTCTGTAGTAAACCTCTTGTAATATACCTTAGTGATATATATAAATTTCAATGAAATTAAAATAGTAAGACATTATTTAATTAAACCGCAAACGATTTTTCTCCATACACGTAATGTAACCGAATTCTTTTGACTGTCCCTGTAAAGTAACTATGAGTGCTATGCACACCCTATTCCATATTAAGCTTCTTGCAATGCACTTTACTCATATATATCAATTACAATGTATTTTCAATTGCGTAACATCATTAAAATAAACCGCAAGTGATTTTTCCCCATAGACCGTAATGTAACGGAACTCTTTTCAGTGTCCCTGTAAAAAAACTATAAGTGCTACACACTTCAGTTGAAATAGGGAACATGCTATAGATATCGACAATAACATATAAAAATTGCAGCACAATCCGAGCATATTTACGGGAGTTAGAGCATGGACAGACGGCCAGACGGCAGACGGCCAGACGGCCTGACGGCAGACGGCCAGACGGCAGACGGCCAGACGGCCAAACAAACCGAAGTCATAAACACTTTTCAACTAGGTTGGAAAGTGTTAAAAACAGTAGCCTACTGGCGACACTGTATCGTACCCGAATCCAAAATTTCTGCTTAAAGTCAACCTGAAACGCGACCTGAACACATAGTATTACACACGAACGCAACCCAAACTCGAAGTTAAGGAATATTAATCTATATTTAAAATATATTATTAAAAAGTAGTCTGCAACTAAACATCTAATATCAATTATATCATTTTTGCATAAAAACGAGCCTATATAAACTCAATTATATTAAAATATATAGCATGTTTCATTTGATAAATGATCGGAACTTTCTTTTGAAAAATCGGTCAAACCAAGATCGACCTCAAATAGTAACAACCAAACACAAAATATTTAAAGTCAACCCTTCCCAAGCCAATCCACGTGCTAGGGTCAGGTAAAATTGTACCCGACCAGATACAGAACTCTAGCTACGAACCCAGGGGTGTAAAACCAGAAAAAATAAAGAAAATAAAAGGGAAAAGTCTGAACAAACCATGACGGTTTTAATCATTAATCATTAATTAGATTAATCAATTAGATTGAGAATTGATTTTATCATTAATCGGAGAGAGGAATGAAAATTAAATTAAATATTAATTATTAGTCTATGAGTAGGATTGAGACGAAGTTTAATCGTCAACCTTTGGTCATGATTAAACATTTAATCATCAGTTTTCAATCATTAAAAAAATTAAATTTTTGCACCACCTGATTCAGGCACGCACAAAAGCCAATATTCGTATTATTTTTAATCAATTACTACCAGACATTTTGTAAAGACAAAAGAAATTTCTTATTTTAATTAAACTTTAATTAAGGGATACATAAAAGCATGAAACGTATTTTTATTTTTATTTTTTATTTGTACAAAATTAGAGTTTTTACTCTTTACCGCAATTTTTTTCATAGACTTTTTTATCTTATTTAAGTGCAGAATGAAACGAGTCGTCTGCAATTTCTCCTATTTAAATATTAAATAGAAATTTTCTATTAAAATTCTGGTAAAATCGTACGAACCCTGAATGTTTCTTGGGATAAATGATTAAAAATATACAAAGGTTGCCACATATGCTTTCGCATACCTAACCACACTTACGCTTTTCTAATACCACAAATCTATTACAAAATTCATTGTCTTATTTTCTGTAATTTCCTGCCTTAATCCGCTGAATCCGTGGAACAAACAATTGCGTTTCGACCCAGAAATTTATTTTATACTGTTTGCTATTCGTAATTTAACAATCTTATTTTTAACTCCTTAACAGTGTAGTCCGAACTCAGTTCGGGCAATAAGAGTTTGCTTGTTTTGTTACTAAAAGCTTTTACACACCAGTAATTTTTAAACGCAACCTTCGCTTTATTGATCGGCAGACCATTTTCGATTACACAAAGCAAATATTTTAGTACTGAAAAATTGGTGTATTGTGTCTATTTTCAGTTTATGGTGTCAAAAAACCTCCAACAGTTAAGGGGTTAATGTATTTTTCACAAATGCGTGTATATTCTATACTTTTGTTGATACAGCCTTTCAAAGTTGGGATATTCGTTTGTAATCACCGTGTATAATGTAACTTATTAGATCGCAGTAAACATTTGACTTCAATTATTAAATAAAATCTGTGGGTCGAAACATGATTGTTTATTCCGCTGATTATAGACCTGAAATTACAGTAATTTCTGTTTTTGTTTTTTAAATAAATCACATTTTGACAATAAAATTTAGTGGTAAAAAAACCCGTAAAACTTGGAAAATATGCTTTTGCATAGTTTCTTTTGCAATAAAAAATACGAAGCTTGACAACTATGTCTTTGCACACCCAAGAATGATCCATTCGAATAACAAATTTTTTCATGATGCCTATCACTACGTATTGCGGCTTAAAAGCATTATTTATAACTCCAAATATAAATTATTTTAATCGTATAAGCATACAAAATATTGAGTATTTTCTATATTATAAAAATAAAATCTGATTCAGATTAAATTGAATTTTCACAAATAAACTGGTATTATGTAAACTGGTATTATATAAAATTTAAACAACATTATAAAGCTGTAAGAATATGTTTGTTTCGTTTAAGTAGCTAAAAATATAAATACAGTTATAGAAGAATATTCGTAAGCAATTTTAAAGAATTCTGAAGATGACATTTAAAATGTTCGAACGAGTGTCAGGAAATGTAATATTCATCATTCTTATTTAATTTGTAAAATAAAACGAAAATTCCCGAGCAAAAAAAATGAGACCACTAAAAGTACTCATACCTGTAGTAGGAGCGCATTATGTGAAACGGGTCAAACCCAAATACAAACAAAAACGAAAAATCATTCATCAAGCAAAAATTATGAAACACTTTTGAACACATCCAGAATAATTCAACAAAGCTTTACCGAATAATAACGTGAAACTTAAAGTCTAAGTAAACAAGGGTGGAAGGATGGCCGTGCCGGGAACTCAGATTTCACTTTTGAGTATAAGTGCAATCCCGGGGGGATGTGGCCTAAGTAAACAGTTTGTAAAAGGCATAACAAATTTTAAATCTGAATTTCAGCAATTACCATCAATAGTCGAAAAAATATCCAAAATCATTTGAGCAGACCTGTATATGATCTATATATTAGTGTATATACTACATATTATGGTAAAATTTAGTTCTGTTATGATACACATAGCAGAGTTAAAAATTCCTATTCAGTAATTTCCGTGAATAAACGAAAATGCATTCGATATATTTTGTGCTGACCTGTATATGATCTATAGCAGTTATACGTACTAAATAATATGCGAAAAATTAGTTAAATTTAAAATTGCGTACCATAACGGAAAACGCACTACCAGCAATTAATGTTCAGAAAAAGGCCTCCCACTTGTATGGTAGTTTGAAAACCAGTATTTTTTAAAAATAAAATTGTGCTAGGTATTTGCAACAATTTAAACTGAAACGAGACTCGAAGTTAGTTTCTACAAAATGTATAAATATTTTTCTTAAAAAAATTTGGTGTTCTAAAACGGACCGAGAGGGAGACCTGAGTAAACTGTACTGTAACCTACTGTTGTACCACCGATTAGATGAAAAGGTGAACATCCGGTTTAAAGGCGGAAATGGAAGAATCGACTAGTTATTAGGGGTGACAACTAAAGCTTGATTACCGCAAGGGTAAACTCTCACCAGTTAAGCGGAATAGAAATTTTCTGGGTAGAAATTCTGCAGGATTAAGGCGCTAAAATCTGCCGAATAATTCTATTAAAAGTTACTGGTGGAAGTTTGCTTCTCCAGTAATTATATTTCTTATTTCTCCCTGCGAGGCGTCTGTATTTGGAATCGTCCTTATTTTACCCTTGATAATATTCCACACAATACGTGGTCGGACAGTAATTATTTTGTGTGTACCTGTAAATATACAATGAGTGTTATGCCCACCATAGTCTATAGTAAGCCTCTTGTAGTGCAACTCAGTGATATAGATAAATTTCAATGTGTTTTAAATGATACAACATCATTAAAATACACCGCAATCGATTTTTCCCCAAACACAGTATTTTTACGGAATTCTTCTGAGTGTCCCTGTAAATGAACTATAAATGCTACACACTTCATTTTCAATACCAAACATTCCATAGTGAACTTCAATAATATATATAATTTGCATGGAAATCCGAGTCTGTTTACGTGAGTTTGAGCACGGACAGACAGGCAGACAAATCGAATTCATAAACGCTTTTGAACTACGTTGAACATGATTTTTTTTAATATAAAAAGAAAGGTTTTGGAAGCACCTGAAGAAATAATATGCTAATGGTTATCCCAACTAATACCATGAAATTAATGCTGATGATACATAGTTCTTTCATTTATTAAAATTTCCTCCACAAAATAGAAAAATAGATGCAGAAAGTATTATCTTCCTTAGGTAACTAAGATTCTAAATTGTTTTGATTTTATATTATTTGACATAACGCTGTAATTCTAAAAAAGAAAATGAACTCTTAAAGTTACTGTAAAATTTTTTTATGGAGATCGGTGGAAAATACACACCCCGGACAATACCCATACATTAAATTTTAACGGCGTGTTGTCGTCATAGCTATTCTGGTTGCCGCCATTGCCTAGCAGACGTTGTGGCAAGTAGTGCCGTGTGAGTTTGTTTTGGTTAAGCAGACTTTTGTTCATGCGATGTAAAAAATGTTTTTAGCAAATTTTGATGCAAATTCTGACTTCTAGGAACATTGAGATAATTCTTTAAGCAGTCATTTTACTATTCTAACTAGTTAAATCTTTAACCGTTTGAGTGCTATGAAGCGCGGTAGCGCCGTAATGTATCTGCGATCAAACAAATTTCAACGGACCAAACAACGCAGAAATTTTATTCAATAATTGAAATCATTTAATTTTTATTCATCGCATGAAATATTGACAGCGATCTAGCGAGTTACATTTTATGAGATAAAATTTCTGGGTTGAAACACAATTTGTTTGATCCGCAGATACATTGCGGCGGTATCGCGTTTGGCACTTAAACGGATAAAAAGTATGGAATTTAGTGAACATTTTAGTGAAATTGTCAGTTATTATTGAATAGTTTGGTCTCGTGGACATTTTGTACGTTGTGATGTTCATCCGTGGTTATATCGACATCCCTTTACAAGGAAGTACCGATATAGTGTCAATATTTCTCGATGACCGTATATTTTGAAACAGAATTTTTAATCGAATAATATTGAATCTTTTTTTCTTTTTGATAGTGAGATCTTGAAAAGGAAATACGGAGAGATGTAAATGGAGTAAAGAAACGCTAAAGCTTTGAGCTTGCTCAAAGAGGCAGATAAGTTTAAAGCATAGAGGCGGAATTAAATATTCCAAGAAATACCCGACATTTAATGTTAAATTCTACTGATACACCGGCCATTAAAGCAAATTAACCTTCGCCCTTGATCAAGAAATTAGTTTTAAGTCTTTCAGGAGCAGAGTACTTCTATTCGTAAAATGCCGAAATGATTGAATGACAACAGAAATTACAAACAAAATTATTTGAAAATAATAAAAGTTTATTTGCATACTTAATAAAAATAAAAATTTTATTCCAAAATTCTGTTGCCAATTTTGCATTTAGGGATTAAAATTAAGTAGTCAAAAAATAAACCACCGCTCTTCAAGAGGTTAACAATCCATATTGACCCCTTATTTCTTGCGCCCGTGATATTTACGAGTTTTATAAGCTGCTTTTTTTTTTTAATTCAGATTGTTTGATACCCATCAGTTTTTTAAAATAGTGTAATTGGCTTTACTCTCTCATTGATTTATCTGCTATTATATATGGTGAATATTTCTACTTCAACAAAGTGGTGGCAATCAAACAATCTGAATTTAAAAAAAAATAGACTAGATTTATCGGGCGCGATCGATAAGAGGTTAAGTAATTTTCTAATACATTATACAGTACTACTTTAACTACATTGTGACGATCTGTCTACGATATAGCAAAAAATTGATAATAAAACACACTTTTCACAAAGATAAGAAAATGGCTGAAGATGACTGGTAATAGTGAATTATACTTGTGAGTTTTGCATTATGGATTAGATAAAGAAGAGCACTAAAACTATGTTCTTTAATTGAATTTAAATTATTTGTCATCCGCAAAGTTCATCTGTATATTTCTATTGAGATAATGTTGAAATGATTATATATTTCCAGAATTTACAACAAATTTATTTAAAAATTAAGTGAAAACAATTTCTTCACGTACGTTATAAAAGCAATGTTTTATTCCTAAATTCCGGTAGGAATGTGGCATTTATGAATACAAAATATATTAATACAAAATCCTCAGAACATTGGGCATGACCTAATAAAAAATTGATTTTTTTTACATAATTTTTGCTTATTATTTACATATTTTGTTTTATTTACCTGATTATTTACGTAATATATTTACATATTATTTAGTATTCGTTTTAGGATTAGTTTCGTGTTACTTTGTAAGTACTGTCTTTTATGGCTTGTTTGAAAATTTTTCATTGAAAAAAAACGTAGCTCATAGCGTATTTCTGAAACTTTCGTATAAATCTAAGACTACATAGTAAAATGTCGTTTCTATTACTTCTAACTATTGCGTTATTATTTGAATTATTTTGTATGAATAAAGAAATGGAAGTTTTTTCGTGATTAGTAGTATATGGCACCTACTCTGGAACACTTTTCATTTCCACTAAATGCAAATATTTAACGATTTTTGTAAGATTTTTCATCAAAAATTTGTCTGTTTAAAATATCGAGGATGTAACGATTTTAGTACGATTTATCGAGTAAATGATGATAAAAAATGCATGATTTGCATTGGTTGGATATTTTTTATTTTTCTACTAAATTATGTAAAGACGAAGAAAGGGTTAGAGAATAAAGAGTCATGATTATAAATAATAACGTAATCAATGGAGATTAAATATTTATCAATTTGAAATGCTAATATTTAATTATTGTGCTGAGAAATTTTGACTGCCGCATTTTCTTAATAGTCTACGAAATGCTAATAAACAATCTTCCTCTGGGATAGTCTTGATATGAATAAGAAAAGCAAAGAGCCGCGTTATATAGTAAGTTATCGGCATTATATTGAAGTCTGAAATAAAAGTTAAATGATTTTTATCAAATGTTTTTAATAGCTAACCGATTCTTTCTTTTTACTTACAATTATCAATACTATTCTGGTAGTTCGATAAAATTAAAAAAATAGTTTGGTGTGTCGAAATGAACACGTCATTGACAGAAAAGAAATTTGTACTTAAAACCGATATATTCAGTAAATATTATTTAGGGAATTCGATAAATGTCCATCCGATTATTGTAAGATTGTCCAAATGATGATTATAAAATAACCCTTGAAAATCCAATGGAATGCTAATATTTTTCATCAAACTTTCTTAATCGTCTATCAAATGCTAATAAACAACCTTCCTCTAGGATGATATTGATAGGAATAATGAAAGCAAAGACCAGCGTTATATAATAAGTTATCAGCATTATAACCAATCCTAAAATCTTTAGTTGCATTAAAAGCTATAGAATAATATAAGTCATTAGCTCCAGGAATATAAATATCAAACCATTCTTTTGTTTCTGGTATTATATTCCAATTGTCATCACATTTACTTTCTATCCAAAAATAAATTCCAGGTTGAGAAAATTTAGAGGCTTGATCCATTTTGTATATTTTTGCGGTCAAAGTTAATTTTATTGTATCATTGAAGCTATTAAATATAGTATAATTATTAGAGTTATCGATGCTATAATTTGTAATAACGGGGTCAAATTTGAAATAATGAAAGGTAGGTGAAAGACAATTAAACACTTATCACAAAATATTGTAATATTTATTTAGAAAAAAATTTGACGTCAAATAAAAAATTGAAATGTTAATTAAAAACCGTAGATATATGATATCCATTCCCAGTCAACTTTATCTTCAAATTCTTTTAAAAAATCTTCGGATAATACCTGATGATAGGAGATCCCTTCCCAGTCAATTTTATTTTGAAATTCTCTAATAAAATCTTCTGATAGTGTCTGATGAAATGATATATAAAACCAGTCAACTTTATTTTGAAATTCTCTAATAAAATCTTCTGATAGTGTCTGATGAAATGATATATAAAACCAGTCAACTTTATTTTGAAATTCTCTAATAAAATCTTCGGATAATTTTTCATTTTGTGATATACAATTCCAATCAAGTTTATCTTTAAATTTTCTTATAAATTCAATGGGTAATTTATAATATTTTTACTTAAATGAAGATAAATTTTATTCATATATAATGAAATAAATGTATAAAATATTTTATTATGGGATAAATTGATAATTAAATCTTTATATTGATCAATTATAATATCGTCTAATCTTTGAGCCGACACCATTTATATAGAAGCATTTTTATAAACACTTTTATTTTTCATCTTTATTCAAAAGTAATCTCAGTTCATTAATAAATCGTATTAAAATATTTTTTAATTCGAAAATTTCATCCATTAGTCTTTCTCTATGAGGTTCTTCTTCTTCATAATAATGGCCAAATTTTTTATTTAATTCACCCAGTTGAACGGAAAGTATTTTTTTCCAGTTATCGTTATAAAAATTATCTGGTAATTGATCAAACTTATATTCGATCAGATTACAAAAATCTAGTCTATGCATATATTTTTCTAAAAACCTTTCACCAAATGTTTGAAAACGAGCTATTTGCAACCAATTTAGTCCTTCTTCCAGTTTGCACATAGTGTTTTCTGAAAGTTTTTGAAACATGGATACTTTATGTAAATCTAATCTTTCATGATAGGTTTGAATAAATTCGTCACTTAAAGTTTGATATTGAGATATAACAACCCAATTTATATAATTCGAATGTTTTAGTATAAATCCTTCAGACAGCTTTTGATTCTTAGATACTAAATTCCAATCGAATTCTTCTTTATATTTTTCTAGAAATTCTTCTGAAAGTTTTTGGTGTATACATATAACATTCCATTCAATATAATCTATGAGTTCTTCCATAAAAGATTCGGATAATACTGAATATCTACAAACTAACTTCCAATTGAGTTGATCTTTCAAATTTCGTAGGACATCTTCGGATAAATTTTTAGTTTTAGAAAATTCGTCCCAGTTGATATCCATTTAATAACGAACCTATTTTAAAAAGCAATTTTTTCAATATGCATCCAAGGTTTTAAAGTGATTGGTATTTTGGGTTTTATCCAGACTGTAATGATTTCACCGCGATTTCCATTGACAAAACAAGTTTCATAATTATCACTTGTCTCTCTGTGTAAAATTGTTTTATCTCCGAATTTAAGTTCTATTTCTGTATCAAAATATCTACTATTATCTATTAAATATATAGTAATTTTGATATACATATTTGTAGATAATCTCATATCCTTATTCAATAAGTTAGAACTCATCAAGTCGAAATTTATTTTGGTAAATTCTTTTTCTGTAAAAGTCTGAAAATCATCTTTTATAGTAACCCAGATATCTTTACTGTCTACATATATTTTATTGACTACGTCTTTATCGTTTTCGGGTTCTGAAACATTCGTAATTATTTTATTTTTTGCATCAAATTTATCATTTTTTAATATTAACGCATTTTTTTCTAAATATCGCTTATTGATAACATTTTTTGCATCTAATGGGTCTGCGACATTGCCTATTCTTTTTCCTTTAGCATCGTAAGCTTTTCCTTCAATTAGATGTAAAGTATTTTCATCCAGTTCTTGTATTCTCTCGGCTGTTTCTTTTGTGAAAGTTAAAAAATTACTGTCGTAATTGGTATTATTTTTGTCTATAAAATCTTTTAATTCAAAATGATTGTTTTCTATTTTATTCAAAACGAAACTTTTAGTGGTTAAATCTAAATCATCGATTGGATCTGAAGAATTTTTTAATATTTTATTTTCCATATCGTAATGACCCTCGTCCGTTAATTTAAAACCTATACCGGGTGGTCCGATAGGGCCTTTTCGCTCTGGATTATCATACGGCGGATAATAAACAGCCATTTATAAAGACTAAAAAATGTTATTCTCCTAAGGTTTTAATCATAGTAATTTCTTTTTTATTCATATTTAATATACATTTCTTTCTTACTTCTAAAATATAGTAAAATACATATTCTTGGGTTGTTTCTTTTTCTAATTTCCAATTGAATTCTATTCTCAAATTTTCCAGAGTAGTATAGTTTACATGATTTGACAAATCAAAATGAATTATAGGATATAATTTACCGAAATCTGAGTAATTTACCATACAACCGGTTTCTGTGTTTAGATTATTGAGACCTGATTCCAGAAAAGATTCATATAATCTATTATATTCCTTTTTACCAAAATCCATAGTATATCGCTCTGCTGGTAACGGCGATCTGTTAATCATCAACCAACATTCGATCATATCCAAGTTATCAAATATCATATTATTCTTTTTAGGATTTTCATTTCTTTCAAAATATTGCGGAATTACAAATAATCTTAAAACTTCATCGGATGTAGCAGATATAAAATCAGAACCGCTTTTATATTTATTAATAGGACTAGATCTGTTAATTTCATACTGATTCCAGTTTATTTCTATATCCGTATTAGATAATTTTAACTCATTATAGAGAATCTCCGCACCATTTTTAAAGTCGACGTATCTCACCCACAGTGCTATGTCTTCAATTTCTACTTTATAATCTGGATTTGCAGCGTCTGTGTAAATCATATTTCTACTATCGTCTCTTTGGAATTCCAGTCTTATTATGAATCCAGAAATGGCTTTTTTATATTCTGTGACAAAATCAAAAATTTCCTTTAAAGGCGTCCATGTTGTAACTGTATTGCTGTTTTTCGACAATTCCCATCTTTTTTTAAATCCTTTATTGTAGTTTTCATTTTTTACAATTTTTAATTTATTGACGATATCTGTTACAGGGGTGGTAGCAATTATCGTACCATCGTCTTGAAGTAAACTTTTATTTCTATCAGCACTATCACTGGTATCTGGATAAAAACCTATATTGGTAGCTTCAGATGTTGAATAATCTCTGGTATAATCCTTCAGTCTCTTAACCTGTAGAATGTAGGAGTGATAGTCTCCAACTGATTCGATTATTTGTTTACCTATCTGAAGTTTTACGCCTTTCATAGAACACACTGCGGCGACATTTTCATCATTTATAGATGCGCCACTGGATTTTACAATTTTCCACTTTGTCTCCAGATAACTCTCCGATAATGAAACAGGATCATTGGTATCAGTAATTTCGAAATGAAACGTCGTATTTTCTTTTTTGTCATTATGGCTTGTACTAGGTAATCTTATTTTTTTTAATTCGCTACTTTTTATATCGTTATTATAAAAATAACGAGTATCTCTCAGATCATAAATTTTTTCCATTTATTTAGGAAGAATTTTCAGACCTGTTCCTTTCATCTTTTTTGAAAATATTTCTTTCAATATGTCAGCATCCGTCAATCTGTCATTCAAATCTACTTTTTTAGCTTTAAAAAATCCTTTTCCTTGAATTCTTTTACTTTTCCTATATAATCTGTGTTTATTCATTTATTTATTGAGAAAATTTAGTTAATATGAATTGATATATTTTTTCAACATAATCTTCTTTTTCACCTACGACTCTAAAATTATACTCAATTAAACCTTTATTTAAATCAATTAATTCACCATTTTGATTCGTAACTCTCATCCTTATTCTGCGAATAGAATCCCTATTCACAGGATAATAGATTAAATTATTGAATTCTTTCGAAATGATAACACCCGGTACATCCCTCGGTGTAAAAGAATAAATAACTTCTGAATTATTCTGGTTGATTAAAGATCCATTCACTACATCACAATGAATATATATAATATCGTTTCCGTTGGTTATATCCGCTATATTTTCACCTTCTATTACAGTCTCTTCATCATGACTTTCGTAGACCTTTTTTTCAAAGCCTATTAACTTATGAAAATCGCTTTTTGTTAAGTCGATATTCCAACCTTTAGTTAATTTAATAAGCATTCTTAGTCTAGATTGTATTCTACCAAATTTTACCGGAGGATCGTCTGAACCAAACGCTTTCATCACATCTATATTTAAATCTTCAACATTTTTATTACCGTAAGGAATAGTGATAGATTTAACATTATTCTCATCTGTGTATACGTCAAACATATTAGTTTTATCTGTTATGTTAAACCATGAAACTGTCATAGTAAAAGATTGCAATGCTAATTTTTTTAATTTTAGAGGTTGAGGAAATTCAACAGTGAAGTCCTCTGATTTTTCATGACTTTTTGGTTTCAATTTGATCATTTATTAGACAGTAAAAAATCTTTAAAGATGAAAAACAAACTCTTCGTTATAATCGCTAGGCTGTTGAGTAAATGAATTAAGTACACATTCTGGACATTTACCTTTATTTCTTTCCTTTATATATTTCATACAAAATAATCCACAATTTACAGAAGTAGGTTTTTGTAAAAAACTATCATTGTGAGCTATATTGACTTTTTTATTGGACAGTTTAAGAAATTTCATAATATTTTCGGGAATATATTTTTCTTTGAGTTTAATATTTTTATATATATATTCCCCAAAAGGATCGAAATATTCTACATAGTTATATTTTGGATCATTATAGTAACAAACCCAATGTGTTCCAGGACCCGTCGAAATATCTAAATTAATAATCCCGCTTTCAAAATTTCCAATCTTTTTAGGAAGTAAATCGGAAGTGAAAACACCCCTGAATCCTCTTTCATCTTTCATATTTTCTTTAATCGTTTCATCGGATATACCCAATTCTGTTACCGGGATTTTTTTTTTTAGACACTGACGCTTTTAGACCCGATCCTTTGTTTTCCCAAGGCTGAAAAACTCCAGATCCCGATATTTTATCGAGGATTTTTTTAGTTCCCCAACCCGCCGCACCGCTCGCAGCACCGAGTCCTAGTGATGTTAAAATAGGAATTAAAAAGGGTAAAAATCCACCGTTTTTATCTAATTGAGTTTTGCTTATATTTATTCTTTTACCTTTGCTAATCTGATTTATCTGTGTTTTGGTCAAATACATCTCATAATTGGGAGTTTTAGAATTGTCTATCTGCAGTGTCAGTTCTTCTTTTTTTCTGAGCGCTGATTTCAGTTTACTAATCTGCCCGTCACTCAAATGAATCTTCTTTTTTACATAACTCATTTATTAGGCAGTAAAATCTTTAAAGAAGAAATTGATTGTATAATCGTTCTTTATCTCCGTTAGTTATATTTTTAGCTTTAATGAGTTTGTCTATTAGCAGTTTGACTTCATTTCTTAATTTTTTCGACTTGCTACCTTGACATATTTTATCCAATAATTCAGATAATAAATCTAATCCTTTTCCCACTTTCATTACTTCACTACCTTGAATTGTAGTTAATCTACCCAGATATCTTTGTAGTTCCTCTTCGTTATTTTTAACAGCGTCTAATTCAACCTTTTTCTGACTTAATTCCTCCTCTGAAAGATTTCTAGCCCTATTAATTGTACTTTGTAAGTTGCCTTTTTTCCTCGATAATTCTTCTTTTAACTGCTTTGCCTTTGCATACATTTCATTTAATTTTTCTTTATTGTCTAGGAGTTTCGAAGGTTTGTATAATTGTACAGATTTTAAATAATTAATATCTAAATTTTGATCAACATTGTAAGTAAGTGGTGGTTCTTTATATAATTCTTTGACATCTTCGATCGCATCAGGAATAATTCTAGATGATTCTGCAATAGGCTGTAAAGATATATTTAATTCGTCCAATTTATCATTGATAGCTTTAATATTTTCTTTTCTACTTTTATCCTGTTCTTCTAATTTTTTAGTGACAGGTTTATGAAATTCAGTTAAACTTTTGTCTATACCTAGCTTTCTATCACGCTGTTCTTCATTATTTTTTCTAATATCTGCTTGTAATTTGACAAGTTTTATTGCATTTTTTAATTCTTCTTTTTGTTTCTTATTTCGATCTTTTTCTAAATCGTTTATTTTATCCATTTATATGATTTGAAAATAGAAGCGACAGCTTCGCCGTCTATTTTTTACTGACAGCTAATATGCTTTTACTGGCAGTAATTTTATTTTTACTAGCTGTAAATTTTCTCAGTAAATAAATGATTAAAATTAAAGATTACACAGAACCGGAAGAATTGCCTGACCCTAAACAACATCGTTTTTTACCCAGACATCCTTTCAGATTATTAATAATCGGGGCATCAGGTTGCGGAAAGACAAATTTACTAATAAATTTATTAAACGGTTTTGAGAATCCTAGTAATTTAAGATTAGATTTCGACGCTTTATATTTATGCGCAAAAGACATTTCTGAGCCAAAGTATTCTAAATTGCAAGAAGATTATACACTGTTTGAAGGTGTTGAAAGAGACGATATTTTAAAATGTAAAAAAATAAGTAAAAATAAAATAAAGGAATTATTAAAACAGTATGATAAGTATAAAAAGAAAGTACTATTTTCTTCAGATTTGAGTGAATTTATTACTGTTGATGATCTAGATTCCTCAGACAAAAATCTTGTTGTGTTTGACGATTGTGTTACAGAAAAAGATCAGAAAGTTATAGAGGATTTGTTTATAAGAGGTAGAAAGAAAAATGCATCCATTATTTATTTAACGCAATCTTATTACTCAACTCCTATAAATATTAGAAAAAATTGCAATTACTTCATATTTTTTAAGCTACAGCCTAGGGAAATTAATCAGATAATCAGAGAAATAGACGGAAATCTTACAAAAGAAAAATTTCTAGAAAAATATAATTCTTGTAAAGGTAATTTCTTTATGCTAGATTTAGTAAATTCTGAAATGAGATTCAGAAAAAATTTTGAACCTATATAAATGGAAGAATATTTAGAAAAGAGATTATATATTTATCGGAAAAGTTACAATTTGTATCAAAAGATAAGTATTTCCTTATCAGTTAGCAAATTTATGTTAAGTGCTTCGGGATTATCAGCTTTTGCGTTCATACCCCTCGCTGCTTTGAGTTTAAGTTCTGGAATTGTAGAAGTCATTGAGAAATCTTTAAATATTTTGGAACGAAAAGAAGAATACAAGCAATGTTATAATTTTTATAAACAGCAGTTAAATTTATTGAAAGCTAAAAAAATTTCAGAAGAAGAAGTGTATGTCAGAGAACAAGATTTTATAAATAATTTAGTATACTTCCCAATCGAAAAGTATGTGAAAAAAGTACAGTTGAATGGATATAAATATTCTTCTTAGAAAGCGTCAGCTTTTTGCTGCCTAATAAATGAGTTGTAAAAGTAAAAAATTTGGTGTTACATCTTTAACTAAAAAAGGTAAATTTAAAGGCGGATGTTTAAAATGCGGACAAACTGGATCGGGTCTTCTGAATAAAGTCATTAGTAATTTACCTTTCGAAATGCATTTACCTGGCCATAATTTTACAGGCCCGGGGACACAATTATTATGGGGGAAAACACGATTAAATCCAGATTTAACGTATAAAAATTCGTCTAAACCTGTTAACAGAGTAGATGAAATTGCATATAAGCATGATAAATGTTATTTAGAAAATAAAGATACAAAAAGTAGAAATGAAGTATGCGATAAGAATATGATTGATGGACTAGATAATATTCAAAATCCTACGATGAGAGAAAGAATTGAAAGGGGGATTGTAAAACCGATTATTCAAGCTAAAAAAACTTTCGGTATGGGAAATACAAAGATCTATTGTTTAAAATGTAAAAACCATACAGAAACAAAAGATATTAAAGATGCAATTTCTAAAAATAACAGGCCAATGATGAAAGGTATTTGTCTAGATTGTGGTTCTAAAAAGAGTGTTTTTTTAGGAAAACCTTAGGGATGAAAGATCCTAAAAGTATCTTAGAAAAAATATATTATCATCCTGAAAGTGGTTATTGTGGGATCAATGAATTAAAACGGAAAACAGGTTTCAGTCAAAATCAAATTACAGATTTTTTACATAGCCAAGATGTTTATACCAGACATAAGCCTTTAATTCGTAAATTTAAACGAAGACGCATTTATGTCAGTCATATCGATGACCAATGGCAAGCAGATTTATTGTTTATCAAACCTTTTAGTAAATATAATAACGGAACTAATTACTTATTGACAGTGATAGATATATTTAGTAAATATGGGTGGGCCATACCGATAAAAAGAAAAACAGGACAAGAAGTAACTGAAGCATTTAAAAAGATATTTAAAGAAAGAATTCCTGAAAAACTGCAGACAGACAAAGGATTAGAATTCGTAAATAAATGGACTTTAAAATTATTTAAAGATAATAATATTCAGTGGTTTACAACAGAAAATGTTGAAATAAAATGTTCTGTAGTCGAACGATTTAACAGGACAATTAATAAAAAAATTAGAACCTATCTAGCGGCCAACAATACTAAAAGATATATAGATGTATTGGACCAATTAGTTAAAAATTATAATAATACCAGGCATAGGTCTATCAAAATGACGCCTAGCGAAGCGAGTAGAGCGGAAAACGAATCTGAAGTTTATAAAAATTTATACGAAGAAAAAATAATAAGAAAACCGAAATTCAAGGTTGGCGATAGAATAAGAATTTCGAAATACCAGACTGCTTTTACCCGCGGTTATCAGCCTACTTTTACGGAGGAAATTTTCATCGTTTCAGAAATATTAAACACTGATCCGATTACTTATAGAATAAAGGATTTGAACGGCAACGAAATAAAAGGAACTTACTATGAACCGGAATTAGTTAAATATAATAAAAAAGACAATGTGTATAAAATTGAAAAAATAATAAAAAAGAAAGGCAATAAATGTCTAGTTAAATGGTTAAATTATTCCGACGAATTTAACTCTTGGGTTGACGAAAAAGATATCAAGTCAATTTAGTTTTTTTCCATTTTTAAATGATCGATTCTGTTAAATAAATTAACTGAGTTTTTTATTTAAATAATAATAATCTTCCATACTTTTTATGATGAATTAAATAAGCATGATATTATATAAAATTGCTTTTACATAACTTTATCGATATTAAAAAGTCCCCTGCTTTAAGTGATTTTATAAATAATCTAATTTTAATAATCTGCTTTTTATTATCGAACGGAATTTGTTACTCCGTAAAAACAGCGTAACTTTATCAGGAAGGTCAGCTGAATGAAAGCGGTGACCTCTAAATGAAGATTAAATTGGAGCGCGCGTCAAAAAGTGAACTTGCTCGTCAAATTTTGTACTTAGAAGGAAATGACGTCTTTGGTAGAAAAAAGGTCTGCTTTAATCGACGTATTGCTAGAATATAAGATTAGAAAGCGTCAGCTTTTCGCTGTCTAATAAATGAATTACGACTTTTTTAAAGACATTCTAATAGATGATACCGAATCAAGCTTAACACAAACTTTTGACAAAGTAAAAAAATCTGAAATGCCTGAAAACTATCTAAAGATTTATGACCAGATGAAAAAAAGTGAAATAATGTACGATTCGGACGGTGAATATTTTACATATAAAAATATAGATGTTTTTTTAAGCGAAAGACGCAAATCCCGAATAAGTCGTTTTAAAGCATTGAAATGGAAATTGAAGTTAAATATTCCATATAAAGCTGAAGAAATGTTTATTCAGCTTTTAGATTTAGTGTACTATAAAAAGTCGATAAATTACCTATATTTCATAAAGAAAATATTAGATTATTATAATATTGATAATAATTTGAAAGTAAAATTTAATAAGAAAAACGAAGACATTTGGAATAGCTTTCTAAAAAATATTTCTTAATAAATGGAGAAGTCTTGCAAGCATTGTCAGATGACAAAAAATTTAGACCAATTTTATACTAGATTTCGTTACGGTAAAACAGAACATTACGCTAATTGCAAAAGTTGTCATTTAGCTATGAAAAATCAAAAATTAGATTGCGAATGCGGTAAAAAATACACTTTAGCTCAAAAAAGAGACATTTAAAAAGCAATTATCATATCAAACGAACGTCAAAATAAATTTATGATATTGTGTTTTAAATTGAACGTATTTTTTAGGTTGCATTTTAGTTGAAAATATTATAGTCAATGTTGTGTTTTAAATTGAACGTATTTTTTAGTTGAAAATATTATATTCAATGTTGTGTTTTAAATTGAACATATTTTGAATGAAAGTATTATACAGAATGTTGTGTTTTAAATTGAACATATTTTTTAGATGAAAATATTATATTAAATGTTGAGTATTTATTTGAACGTATTTTGAATGAAAGTATTATACAGAATGTTGTGTTTTAAATTGAACATATTTTGAATGAAAGTATTATACAGAATGTTGTGTTTTAAATTGAACATATTTTGAATGAAAGTATTATACAGAATGTTGTGTTTTAAATTGAACATATTTTTTAGATGAAAATATTATATTAAATGTTGAGTATTTATTTGAACGTATTTTGAATGAAAGTATTATACAGAATGTTGTGTTTTAAATTGAACATATTTTGAATGAAAGTATTATACAGAATGTTGTGTTTTAAATTGAACATATTTTGAATGAAAGTATTATACAGAATGTTGTGTTTTAAATTGAACATATTTTTTAGATGAAAATATTATATTAAATGTTGAGTATTTATTTGAACGTAAAATAGAAGTGCCTGATTATGACAGTGATTTTTCGGCTAAATAAATGGGTAATTCAAAAAGTACAAAGATTTTGACAGGTAATTGTACAACTGAAAGAATAAATGTAGATTGGAATCATACCTTTAATGTTCATCCTAATGTTCATATAACGCCTGTATGTAAATACAGCGAACCATTTTTTGTTAGAATAACAGAAATAGATAAAAACGGATTTCGATTTGAATGTTTAAAATTGAATGGCGAACCTGTAGAAAAAAATTCAGATTTCTTTCAATGGACAGCAATTAGTCCTTTTGAGTAAACGATCTTATTTTTGCATTTTCCGAAATTATTCAATTTTATATCATCATTAAAATTTTCATTTAAAAGATCTGACATAGTCTGTTTGTTCCAGCTTTTTAATATTATAATTTTTAGACCTTTTTTTTAATTTTCTACATCTTTTTGCCGATTTTAAAATTTAAATCCGAAATGGACCTTTAGTTTCTTTTAACATTTAATTTTTTAACAGACTTTCCTTTATAGATCTGCTAATTAGAAATGTGTAGCAAAAAGTATTGATAAAATTCCTTCTATATAAATGGAGGAATCTCTAAGATCAATACCTATATCTAAATTGAGACACGCTGTAAAACTTTTAAATATAAAACAGCCTAAGGGGTGTAAAAAAGAGGAATTAATTAGATTGATAATTGGATATGTAAAAAGTACAGGGGAATATAAATACGTTTTAGTAGATTTATTAAATCTAGATGTAACAGATTATTTAAATGAAATGAAGAAAAAGTTTATCGAAAATCCTAAAAAAAGAAATAAATTGAAAAAAATATTCGATTCTTTTGATTTAAAATTTAACAATAACACAGTAGAATTTAATCCAAAAAATAACGAAGAAAAAAAGATAAAAACAGCGGTCAACCTTAAAAAATTATTTCCCGATTTAAATGAAAAATTGAAACAATTTATAAATGAACCAAAAAACAGGTCAAAACTTAAGAAACTCTTTGATTATTATGGATTGAAATATAAAGATGAAAAATTGATTAAAAAGACAGAAAAAAAAGTCAAATTACAAGCAAATTTGGAAAATCTGTTTAGACCCGATTACGAAATTGTTGAGAAAGAAAAAAAATTTGTAAAAAAATTTAATACCTATAGACATGTTTATAAAATAAGACAAATAAACAAACTCACACCGGGCCAGTATTATAGTATCTTAAAAGATTTATTCAGGAGAGCAATTGGAAAAATTGAAGGAAAGGTCGATATTATAGTATTCAATCCCTATTTGACACAGCCTTTTCATCCTAAAATGATGTCAACGAAAGAAGCCTATGAGACCTATTTAGATGTTTTAACGCATAAAATTGAATACAAAGAGTTGGATATTAAAGATTGTGAATTTATTTTTACGGTTGTTGATTTACCCAAAGGCGGTAAACGATTGAAATTACTGAACGATAATGATGTTGTTGATAAAAAAAGTATAATTCAAATTAAAAATGACGATAATATCTGTTTGGCTAGATCCATCGTTACAGCCTTAGCTATTCTAAATCGTAAAATTTTATGCGAAAAATTGAATCTAGAAAAACTTACAGATTTAGATGTTAAATACATAAAAATGGGTAGAAAATTACAAAAAAGTTTAGCGATAAAATTGCATAAAATGTGTGATATTCCGTTAGAAATGTGTAATTTAGAGCATGTTAAACAATTCGAAATTTTTTTAAATATTCAAATAACTATATTTTGCAGAGAAAATTTTAACGAAAGAATATACAGTGGTACCCATAAATCTAATTGTGTTTACATTTTAAAAAATAGAAATCATTTTGATGTCATTACAACGGTTACAGGATTTTTAGGAAAAAAGAATTATTGTGATTATTGTAAAGTCAGTTATTATAGAAGTGATCAACATAAATGTCCTTTAAAATGCAATAGATGTTTTAAGAAAGAGAGTAATTGCGAGGGAGATGATATTCAGTGTAATGATTGTTTTAGATCTTTTAAAGGAAAAAACTGCTTCGAAAATCATAAAAATCACTCAGTCTGTAAAACACTGTGGAAATGTTTAAAATGTAAGAGAATTATCAACAGAAGTGAAAGAGAACCGAAAGATCATAAATGCGGAGAAAGACAATGTAAAAACTGCAGAGAGTGGGATATGGAAGATCATAAATGTTATATACGTAGGAAAGAATCTAAGGGAGGAGCTTGTAAAAACATTTGTCCCAAAAATATAGAAAAGAGAGAGAAATGGTGTGAGAAATGTAAAAGGTCAGGATTTACAGAAAAATATATGTTTTTTGACGTTGAAACGAACCAAGAGACAGGAAATCACCAAGTCAATCTAGTCATAAATCATGATTTTAACGGAAAAGAAAAAATATTTCAGAATGAAAATGAATATTGTAAATGGCTATTTCAAAAGAAACATAGCGGTTATACAGTATTAGCGCATTATGGAAAAGGATTCGATTTTCAATTTCTAGCTAAATACTGCTTTAAAAATAAAATTAAAGTGTTTACAATATATCAAGGAAATAAACTCATATATATGCAAGCAACCGCTTATAATATAAGGTTTATCGATTCTATTAATTTTACACTGATTCCGTTAAGAGAATTTCCTAAAACATTTGGACTAACGGAATTGGCTAAAGGTTATTTTCCTCATTTGTTTAACACTATGGAAAATCAAAATTATGTAGG
Source organism: Maratus michaelseni (assembly GCA_963931845.1). Lineage (NCBI taxonomy): Eukaryota > Metazoa > Arthropoda > Arachnida > Araneae > Salticidae > Maratus > Maratus michaelseni. Next base: position 189,460,465 of record OZ007599.1, on the reverse strand, counting down.
GAAATATCCTGAAAAATACTATTATGGTTATGATACTATGACTTTAGATCAAAGAAAAACTTTTGATAAATGGCATAAATCGGCAAAAAACGAAACATTTGATTTTCAAAAAGAAATTATAAAATATTGTAGATCTGATGTTGATATTTTAAGAAAAGGATGTTTAGAATTGCGAAGGTTATTTCTAAACATTGCTAATATTGACCCTTTTAAATATGTCACTTTAGCTGGCGTTTGTATGGCTATATACAGAGATAAATTCATTCCAGTGAATACAATAGCGATTGATGAGGAGTTTATTCCAAAGGATCAATACAGTAAGAAATCGATCATTTGGTTAGACTATCTGTCTAAAAAACACAATATCAAAATACAGCATGCTTTAAACGGTGGTGAGAAAAAACTGAAATTAGGGGATAAAACTTATAAAGTAGATGGTTTTTATAATAATACCGTTTATCAGTTTCAAGGCTGTCATTGGCACGGTTGTCCTCGCTGTTTTACAGAATCCACTGTCAATCTTCAAAATCAGATATGTATGAAAGATTTGTATGACAGAACTCAAAAAATAAATAAAAAAATAAAAGATAAAGATTTGAATTGATTGAAATATGGGAATGCGATTTTGATAGTGACAAAGAAATTAAAAAATATATGAAAAATGAATGGAAAAGAGATTTTGTAGAACCTTTAAATCCTGGAAACGCATTCACCGGAGGTCGGTGTGAACCTACCAAATTAATATACGAAATGAAAGAAAACGAAAAGGGTAGATATATCGATGTTTGTTCACTGTATCCAACAGTGAATTACTTTGATTACTATCCTGTTGGTCATCCGGTAAAGATTTATAATCCGGAAAAATATGATAAGAATTGGTATGGTTTGATACAATGCAAAATACTTCCACCTAGAAAGCTCTACCATCCTGTTTTACCTTATAAAGGAGAAAAATTAATATTCAGTTTGTGTAAATTATGTTCAAAACCTATAAAATGCGAAAAGAAACAATGTAAAAAATGTTATGAAATGCGGAATAAAGAATGTAATCATACGGATGAGGAGAGAAGTTTTACTGGTACGTGGACAACTACCGAAGTTGAACTGGCTATTGAAAAAGGTTATAAGATTTTAAATATCTATGAAGTTTGGCATTTTGAAAAAAAATCTAATACATTATTTAAGGATTATGTTAAAATGTTTTTGAAAATCAAATTAGAAACAGATGATAAATGGTCTGAAAATTTCAAAACTGAAAAAGAATATAAAAGGTGCGTAGAAAAGAAATTGGGTATAAGGTTAGGAGAAATCAAAGAAAACCCAGGAATGAGATTTATATCCAAAATTTGTTTAAACTCTTTATGGGGAAAGTTCGGACAGAGAAAAAATATGAAACATACAGAGAATGTTACAGAATTGACAGACTTTTATAGAATTATACTGAACGACCGCATTAAAGATTTGAATATGATATTTTTAAATGATGAGTGTGTGCAAATGGATTATAAGATGAAAGATGAATATGTCCAGAATAACTTTAATACGAATAATTATATAGCAGCTTTTACAACCAGTTCGGCTAGAATAAGATTATATGAAATGCTTGATAAATTAGGAGATAAAGTAATGTATTACGATACAGATAGTATTGTTTATATCGATGATGGCTCCAATAAAGTAAAAACGGGCTGTATGCTAGGCGAATGGACCGATGAATTAGGAGAAGATAAATATATGAAATCGTGGATATCCGGAGCTAGTAAAGATTATGGTTATATTCTGAACGATGGTTCTGTAAAAGGAAAAGTAAAAGGATTTAAAATGAGTTATGAGAGCGAAACTAAGCTCAATTTTGACGAGAGAATGAAAACAATAACGGGGGAAATTGACCATATAGATGTAGAAATAAACCAATTTCAGATACAAAAAGATAGAAATATTAAAGTGAATAAAATGAATAGAAGATATATGTTTGGATATGATAAAAGAAGAATTTTAGATAACTTTGATACTGTACCCTTTGGATTTTAAGCCGAATTTTTAATTTATAAAAATTGTTTTCTAATAAATGGACGATGTCACCCTTATCATAAATGTTCAAGGTTTTATATTTCCTTTTAAATCTATAGCGAGAGAAATAAGCTGGGTTCATTTAAAACAAGAAATAGGTGAAACGATTTCTGTGTTTACACCTAACTATGAATTAGCTGATCAAGACCATGGAATAGTTCGTCGATGTACTAACGATGTCCATGGTTTAAGATTTAAAAGATATTCAGATAATACAGGCTTATGGATTAGTAGTGACAATGTAAAAGATTATTTCATACAATTGCATCAGATATACGGAGGGACATTTGCTTTTAAGGGAGGCGTTTTTCTGAAAAGTACCTTTGAAGAATGGGGAATTCCTATAAAAATATTAGATGTACCGAGATGCGTTAGAATATTAGGACCTGGATGTTCTATGTACAGATGTCTATACTATAAAAATTGTCTTTCAAAAAATGTTTCTGAATAAATGGAAGAATTCAACAGCCTCAGATCGTTCCCTGTAACTCATAAGTTAAAAGATTTAGAGACAGGGAAATACAAACTGATTTCGTTGAAGAAAATTCAAACAAAATTTGGTAATATGACTATTGCGAGATTGGAAGTTAATGATGTAGAAAAAGATTATTTTCTTAAAAAGAGTCATGGAAAAATTTCTGAAAATGCAATAACAAAACTGAATAAAGGGGGTTATATTTTTCATTTTAAAGGAAAAAATAATGACGGCTATTATGATTATGAAGTAGAAAAAGCTTAATCCTACAATTTGTTTTAAATCTGACAATAATAATATTCAACATTTATCGAACTATGAAAATTTCAAACTCCCTAAATAATATTTACGAAAATACAAAATATTTCTGTTTTAACTACAAATTTCTTTACTGACATACATGTGTTCAGTTCGACACAAACTATTTTTTTATTTTATCGAACTAACAGAATAAATAGAATTGTAAGTAAAAAGAAAGATCTATTAAAAATTTAAAACATATTATAAAAATTATTTAACTTTTATTTCAGACTTCATTGTAATGCAATTGATAATAATATACGCAGCTCTTTGCTTTTCTTATTCCTATCAATATTATCCTAGAGGAAGGTTGTTTATTTCTTAATTGCCTGCTATTTTTTAATACTTACGCCTCTCAGGAAGACTTTAATTAATTTCCGTAAGAGGAGATGCGATAAAACCGATATATTCAAGGCCTTAACTGAATTTCGCTTCGAACTCTGATAAGAGATTCAAAGATTGATTGGAGATATAACAGCAGCGCGATTTACAGGAAACAGAGCGGAAATGCGTTCCAAAAAAACTTTGATTTCATACCGTGCGTCCATCCCCGGCGTTCGTTCTAATCGAAAATTCTGGAAGCTCTGACGTTGCCTTGATGACGTTGCGCTAGACATAAATAGAAAATGAATATTGATAAAGGTGTTATTTATCATGACGGAGCAACAGCAGCAACAACAACCAACAAGTCCAGTTCACCAAAGAGTTCAACATTTTTTAGAGACTATTTATAATGAAACAGCCTCAGCAAATGCGTTAGAAAGAGAGCTAGCAGCTGAAAAATGTAAAAAGAGAAGGGCAGAAGAAAGAAGACGCAAACTAAAATTCAGAATTAAAACTTTACTAGAAGATTTAAAAGCTGTTGAATTATCTATATTTCAATCTGAAGTAAAAATTTCAAACTTCGAAAATAATCTTTCTATAGCTGTTTGCAGCCTCAGATAAATAGCCCGGTTTAGCCTACGTCAAGGTTCTCCAGAAAGACAAAAAAAATATATAAAACTTTTGAAAAATGACAAAAAAAATATAAAAAACTTTTGAAAAATGTCAAAAAAAAATTGAAAACTTTTGAAAAATGTCAAAAAAAATTGAAAAAAGGGTGGAAACGCCCGCTAAAGCAGCCGTAGCTAGGTCTCAAGCCCTGGTTGTGAAATGCTGAGAGGCGGGATTCAGGTATGTTTTTTTAATTGTAATTCTTATTATTGTTTTTAATTTAGGATCCATTAATTTATGATTCCATACGATATAAAGATTTTCAAAGGTATTTTATTAATGATTTTATCATAGTATTATTTTATAATCATCATTTAATTGATCTTACAATAGATATTAGCATTTGGCAAATTATGATTATTTAATCTTACAATTATCGTTACAACGCTCAAACTTTTTGATCTCATTAAATATTACCATCGGATGTCTAAAAATTGTTCAACAATTAAACCTTTGGATCGTTAAATATTAGCATTGGATCTCTCTAAAAATTGTTCCACACTGATAAAAAAATCTTTATAGAGTAATATTCTAAAATTTGTTCAAAAATGCACACATTTTGAAGAACTTTTTGATGAAAATCTTACAATAGTCGATATTTTAAACAGACAAATTTTTGATGAAAAATCTTACAAAAATCGTTAAATATTTGCGTTTAGTGGAGTATGAAAAGTGTTCCAGAGTAGGTGCCATATACTACCATATACAGCTTAGGTTGCTTAGGTGCCATATACTTATTTAGGTATTACTTCCTAATAATCAATCCATGTCGACATTATCCCGTAGGAATGTTGTTATTACACAGCTACCCGGGGAAATACCGACACTTGGTAATATTTACATACAAAACTTCAAAAATTACTTCCCTTATGTTTAATTTGAAGTATTTTATGCAATAGATTGGAACAATTCAAGGTATTTTTATATCCTAACGTGGAAATAAAAACTTGAGTAAAAATTATAAAATGAAAAACGCGTTAAAGTGTCGACACCTTCCTGCTCTTCTCTATACACTACTTTTCTTATAATATAATGATATTTTTGTATTTGCATTAAAACTGATTATATATTCAGGATATCCAAAAATGTCTTTTTTATCCCCTTAATTTTAGAACGTCGACAGCAATAGTAATAACAATATTGTCAATGTGTTTAAAGTGGCCATCTTCTTTTCGATGAGACTGCTTACAGCTCTTTTAGCGACAAATTTAGTATCATTAGTACTCATTAGAACATGTAAATAAGTTTTTAAAATAAAATTAATAAGTTGCAAGCTAAATAATTACAAAAATAAATAAATAAATAAATAAACCTCTACAGTTAATCTTTGAGATTTTGAATATTAACACTACACATACCGGGAATTTCACTCCAGTTTTATAAATTATTTCAATCCAGAATTTTTATTTAAAACTGTTAAACTGGTTTACCGTAATTTCGCGCGTATGCGCCGCACCTCGGATAATTCGATTTCATACCAGAATTTTTTTTAAATAAAATGTGACTTAATTCTGCTTAGCACATATCTGACTTCTTGTTTTCAATAAATTTTCCGGTTTTAAAAAGACTAAAATAAGATGCGGCACTTACGCGCGAAATTACGGGACTTAAACTATTTATGCGTGATTTTATTTTTATTTATTTTATGAAGTAATTTCTTTTTTGAATCGAAATATTTTCTTTTAGTAGGATTTTTTGTATATTTCGTGTTAAAAGACTGGTTGATTGACAAAGTCGCCCTCGTTTTCCCTCTTCTCTCCAAAACTATTTTAAACATAACAATGCGAAAGACTAGAATTTAGCCAAAATCTTTTTCTATCTGCACGTGATATGTTTTGTGATTTTTATGCAACCATGTGTGAGACTATTCTGCACAAACATATTGTCAGACAGACAAAAATTAGTTAAATTTCGACAAAATTTCGTTCGAGATAAATTCGATACAATTTAAAAAATTCATTCAAACAACAAATGATCCTAAAAAATTACGGTTTGCACAAATGGGATTAGAGGGAGATCAGATTTTTTTTTAAATAACAAAAAAATTGTGCTTCAAAGATTTACCGATAGATGGCGCCGACATGCATAATATGAAGCATATTTATGAAAATCAGGCTGTCAGTAAACCACTTCGAAGCACATAGATTCGTCATTCGATGCCAACAATATGCGATCGTTAGCAGATTAAGAATTTGTTCAATCTTTTACAAGAACGGGGCATTACCCACCGGCACATTGCAAAAATTCCTTACGGTAGAAGAACTCAAAAAGTGAAAAGTATCTGTTTCATGTGCTGGTATACTGAAGCTTGTCAGACGCTTTGAAAAAACGGGTCTTTTATTATAAGTGTTATTTGCATACATATGCGTAATATTACGCATGCCAGCGCCATCTACCGGTACTTAATTGAACCAAATTTGTTTTTGTTAGTAAAAAAAATCGCTCACGGCTCGGCCTACAGGCAAAGGTAGATTTCGAAGACGCAGACCGTGGGGCGCCTGTTTGTCAGGAATTGCAGAAGAAATTACCTTTTTGCGATGATGCGGCTGTTGGAACCACCTACTTCGAAACCTAACTTGTTAGCAGGCGGAGCCAGCAGATTTTTTTTTTTTTTTTTTTTTTTTTTTTTTTTTTTTTTTTTTTTGGCCATAAGAGTTGGTCCCATAAAAAATTTGTCAGTATAAAACTTTTAGATAATATTAAGAGAATTTATAATAAATTTAAGCGGATTTGAATCTTGGGAATTGACGAAGTTATGAATTTTTTTCTTCTAACCCCCCCCCCCCCCCTTAAGGCAATTTTTAATTATATCAAAAATCTGTCATACATAAATTTTCGGCCCTTCTCCTAGAAGTAATAACATCAAACGGATTCGATATGTATCATAATTAAGAAATTATGTTTTTTTCTGTTTTCACAACCCCCCCCCCCCCTTTGGTTCGATTTTTCCCATTAGCGAACTTGACCGAGATTTTATGCCCCTTGATTTTATGTATCAGTTTCGAAAAGGTGCGGAACAGCCTACTTCGAAAAATAACTTGTTTGCAGGCGGAGCCAGCAGGGATTTTTTTTTTTTTTTTTTTTTTTTTTTTTTTTTTTTTTTTTGCTATAACGGTTGGGCTTATAAAAAACTTGTCAATATAAAAGTTTTAGATAATATTAAGAGGATTTATAATAAATTTAAGCGGATTTGAAATCTTGGGAATTGACGAAGTTATGATTTTTTTTTCTTCTAAAACCCCCCTCCCTCCCCCCCACACCTTTAAGGAAATTTTTAATTATATCAGAAATCTGTCATATATAAATTTTCGGCCCTTCTCCTAAAAGTAATAATAACTTCAAACGGATTTGATACGTATCATAACTAAGAAATTATAGTTTTTTTTTTTGTTTTCACAAAAAGCCTCCCCACCCCCCCACCCCACCCCATCCCCAGTTCGATTTTGCCCATTAACGAACTTGACCGAGATTTTATGCCCCTTGATTTTATGTATCAGTTCCGAAAAGATGCGGAAGTTGGAACCGCCTACTTCGAAAAATAACTTGTTTGCAGGCGGAGCCGGCAGGGATTTTTTTGTTTTTAATTTTTTTTGCTATAACGGTTGGTCCTATAAAAAACTTGTCAATATAAAAGTTTTAGATAATATTAAGAGGATTAATAATAAATTTACGCGGATTTGATATCTTGTGAATTGGCGAAGCTATGATTTTATTTCTTCTAAACCCCCCCCCCCTTTTTCCCACCGCTTGGGGCCATTTTTAATTATATCAAAATTCTGTCATACATAAATTTTCGGCCCTTTTCCTAGAAGTAATAATAACTTTAAACGGATTCGATATGTATAACAATTAAGAAATTATGGGGGATTTTCTGTTTTCACTAAAATCCCCCCATTTCCCCCCCCCCTTGGTTCGATTTTGCCCATTAACAAACTTGAACGAGATTTTATGCCCCTTGATTTTATGTATCAGTTTGGAAGAGATTTATGCAGAATTTTTCCAGTTATCGTGTTCATAAAAAAGTGACATAGATAGATAGAGAGATAGATAGATAGATAAACTTTTGAAATGGGGTTGTTTTGGGGTTCTGGGAGTCATGATCGGCGTAGATCTGCAAAAATTTTTCAAAATTTCCATCTTAGGTGAGAATGTAATAGGTAGTATTTCTTACGCAATCTACCTAAAAAGACGATCTCTCTCGAATCCCATTCCTACAAATCACAATTTTTAAGCATCATTTATTCCTTTTTAATGCTTTAAGGAACGGCACACCCGGCACGTATATATACATATCTGTGCGTTTGTGTTTAGATTTTCTAATTGTTTTCAAATGAGGCATTTGCGAGCTTTTACAAGTGTGATTGTGTTTCCGTATTTTTGAACCATATTTATTATAAAACAATGTTCGTATAAATTCTGTCAATATTACTGCAAAATAATAGTGGTTTCAAAAAACGGGAACACAATCATCCACCGCCATCCACAATCATCCTCAGTTTAGCGGATATTTTTTATTCCGAAATTCAAATTCATTCCAGAATTTACGAACACTGATATTTACTTTATTTAACGACAGACACTCAGTTGCTAAATAAAATAACAAATACTATTTGGAATTTAGGATATAAATTCGGAATTTCTTAATAAAAGAAGTCTAACTTGGCAACACTGCGCATACTCAGTTTTTGACTCAAAATACTGTACTTCATATATGTAATTGAAAAATGTACTAGATAGTGTACAAAAATATACTAGAAGTACTTAGTTTACTTCTGTCGAGCACATAACTCTTCGTATTAAATTATAAATATCATAGCTGCCAACTTTTACGCTTTTTTAGCCTCTAAATTTTAATAGAAAATATTGTGTTATATAAGCGTTTGATTTCGGCGATGAATTAAGGAAAAATTTGCTATTAAATTTATCGCGGTATGAACAGAGCGTAAATTAGGCAATTAAATTATTTATTATGAAGAAGAAGTTTAAAACCTCTCACCTCTTAAAACTTCATTTAATGTACAATATGAAACTGCCAACCCTCATTTTTTTTCAAATCAAATTAGCGTAATTTAAAGTATAATAAATATTTGACATTTTTTTTCCATGTTGTTATTAATTAAATGTTTTAAAAACAATTTCTAGCTTTTATGATTTAAATAAAAAAGAAGGTTGGTATTTATGCTTATAGATAAACTATAGAAAACCACGACCATTATATATATGGAAATCCTTTATTGTTGTACTAAAATTTACCACAATTTATAAAAAAAGTAATTTTATATTTTTCGATATATAAAATGTAAATGTTTTAAAAAGTTTAGTTTTTTTCTTAGATTATTGAAACTTACATACAAATTAGTTTATATCACATAAAAAATTAATTATCTCCAAGTTTTAGTTATTTTTTTCTTATTCGGACTTTACTATAGATAAAAAAAACGCAAGAGGCAGTAAATGGCAGAAAAAACAGAAGAAATTCAGTATGGAATCGATAAACATTTTTTATAGTTAATGAAATACAGATTCATTCATTCTGTATATTTTCTTTGTGATATTTAGTCGTTGGGGTAAATATATATTTTTGTCATTTAATAGAAACTTAGATCATTAAATGGGGGGAAAACGCCATAATACCATACATTAATGTGAGCAATAAGAAAAATACTTTTTACGGCCCATTTAATATCATATACTTTATTGATTACATATTTTCTGCCTGTCAAGATAAAAGAATTAAAACATCAAATAACATTTATTAGCGATAAAACATTTTTGGTATAATGTTGCAAAACACAATGCATTAAAAATATTCTCAATTCCACTACATCCGTGCATAGGTGCAACCTGCTATAATTTACTGTAACCAATATTTCTGATTTGTGACATTCGTCTTATTTAATCGTAGATTTCTGCGATTAAACAAGGCAAAGTTACAATTCTTAATTATTCATTACTATTCTCAAGTATTGGTAACAAGAAAGCGGAAATGTTGTCAGCTTTGTACTGTCTTGGAAAAAAATCATTAACGTCTAGTAAAGTGTTAAACAAAGTTGCTTAATTTAGAAATTTAAAGTAGTAATTTTTGCAGTATTTAATGATAGACATTTCGAGATTAAATAAAATACAAATTATTCTTTCAGAATTTCCGTTACGAGTTAGTATTTTTTTTCGTGGTACTTATTCATCTTTATTTTAAAGTAAAAATTCAGGTTCAGAACACGCTTATTTAATCCATTACATCGGTAAATACAGGAATTTTATACCGGGTGTTTGTGCTACATTCACTGATGGAACAGTAGCGCACCATTTTTGCGATTGTCACCACTAAATTTACCACTCGATTTAAAAAATCTAAGAAATTCGGTCTTTTTGTACTTAGAGTCGAAACAATTAGAGACACCATTTGCTCTGATAACAGCAGATATTCATCTTGGTATGAAAAAAACAAGTTGTTAATACCGTTGATGAGGAATGTTGGACCATGCGGACATAATGGCAGCTGTAAGTTTGATCAGATTAGATGGTGGCGTTTCCAAGTTTTGAAGTGCTCTTTCGAATTCGCCCGAAAATGTTCAATAAGACTGAGGTCATGGGACTCAGCTGGATATGGAAACAGGTGAAATTCTGATTGATTTTCCTCAAACCAATTTAAGGGGACAGTACACCTTTAAAATGGTCAAAAATTCAATTTCAAGGTTTTGATGTCAGTAAATAGTGCATTTTATTCTGAGTAGAAAGGTACCAATGTTTTTCAGAGGCGATAATTATTGACGAAGATATAAAGTAAAACGCAATCGTCATTCTTTGTTTTTGAATGGAGAGTGAAAACTTTAAACGCATTTAATTCACAACAATGATTTTCAAACTTGCGCGCACGATTTCTCCAAAAATAATTTAGATAGAACCTCAATTTTTTTCAAATTTATTAATGTTGTAACAATGAACAAAATGAACTAGAATCTTTTAATTTGGTCAATAAATTAAAAAATAATTAACTGTAATTCCTCGAAAAGCACATTCAAAATGCGTTTTTAATTTAATTACAGTTAATTATTTTTTAATTTATGGATCAAATTAAACGATTCTAGTTCCTTTTGTTCATTGTTGCAACATTAATAAGTTTGAAAAAAAGGTTCTATCTAAATTATTTTTGGAGAAATCGTGCGCGCAAGTTTGAAAATCATTGTTGTGAATTGAATGCATTTAAAGTTTTCACTCTCCATTCAAAAACAAAGAATGACGATTGCGTTTTACTTTATATCTTCGTCAATAATTATCGCATCTGAAAAACAATGGTACCTTTCTACTCAGAATAAAATGCACTATTTACTGACATCAAAACCTTGAAATTGAATTTTTGACCATTTTAAAGGTGTACTGTCCCCTTAAGACCGATCGAGCATGGTGGCCAAGTGCATTGTCCTTCTGAAAGTGATCCATCTCTATAAAGGAACATTATAGCCATAAACAAGTGCACGTCATCAGCAACATTCTTGAGGTCAGCTGTGCTGTTCAGTGTTGTACCTGCAGACATCAAGGCAGCAAATGTTCTCCAGCAAGACATTCCCCACACAAAAATTTCATCACCACCAGCCTGAGGAGTTGTCATTTTACAGGAGGAGTCCATGAAGTTCGTCTTGTTGTGAACTGGGATATGCTTTGTGTTGCACCTGCATTGATTTCAGCATTGATTTTATTCTGCATTGATTTTATTTGTCGTACCGTTGCCCCTTTGTTGACGCGGCATATGTGTGGTGCTCGTCTTTCACCTCTCGTTCACCATCCTTTTTCGACCAAAATGGTCCTTAACGCTTGGGTTTTTTCTCAACTGCCACTCTCTAAACACCCGAAATACCGTAGGGCAAGAAACTCGTAAAAGAGTCGTCGTTTCAGAGGTACTAGCAACAGCTCTTCTTGCACTGATTGCTTCTTTCCTCGTTTAAAGTTCCTTTAATCTTTTGTGTTACCCATTTTTACAGTAACTTCTGTACTAACTACGTTGTACGAACCTCAAAGCTCCTTATATAAGTAACTCTGCGTTGTTACATCATTCTACGTCACTATCGGACTGGTTTACTTTCAAATTGTCTCTAATTTTTTGGCCACTCAGTGTATAAGAAAAATAATACTCTTTAAATTTAGTTTGTGTCAATTGGTTCTCTGGTACGCGACTGTCCCTTCCTATACATTTGAAATTTTTAGATGTCACAGACTTCCTAAATTTATCTAAATTGTTAGAAATATTTTAAAACTGTCTTCTTCCTGTTACATTTTTTAAAATCTCCCAAGTATCACAACAAATTTTGTTTTGAAACAATTGTACCTTTTAGGCAAGCTTCGAGCCCTGTGTTTGTAAATACTATAATATCATGTGCAGTCATTTAAAATGTAACATTTTCTGCTAATATTTATACTTTATGGTTTTAGATACACCCTTGATGCCAAAAGTAACAAAAAGGGTGATTAACGCCATCAGAATAGTAGAAAAGTGTAAACTGTATAATAATGATTTGAGCCGTAAACCAATTTCGCAATCAATACAGCTATTCACAAGGAAGGTCTCCATTGCGCATACTGAGAACAATTTGAAAAAAATACAGAATATTCTTCTCAAGATGTTATAGACGTCTATAAAAAAATTTGCTACGGAATCTCACTATAGTGTCCGTAAAAAAATAATGATAATTTCATTTTTTGACGATTTATCGTCTGTTGGCGACAATATGAAATTTCCAAAAATAGTCTTTTATGATAAATCATCTTTAAAGAAAAACTTTTTCTACTTTTCATATATTGAACTTGTGTAAGTAACTTTAACATAAATAAATACACTTTTATAACTACAGTTTTGTCATATGTATTTATATGTATATATACAAAGAAATGTAACCATCCTATTATATAGTTTGAGAATAAAATTCAGATTGATAGCAATTGTCTCAAAATTCCTAATCTGAGCAATTGACATTTTGGCTTGTTAGTATAGTAAACAAAAGAACGATATTGTTCCTATGAAAACAACGACTTATTCAATGTCGAAATGTAGAAAGAAAACATTATTAACCAGGCTGTTACTTTTAAAATACACACACTTAAAATTTATCGAGACTATAAAACCGTGTAAAATTAAATAACTGCAGCAACACGGAACATATATATATTATATAAGCTTATCACAATAATAATAAACGATTTCATCGTTTAAGTTTAAATTCATTAACCCCTTGGGGACGAGCGACACGTATACCTGACGCATAAGATGCTCAGAATCCACGATTATTCCCACCAGTTACTTTTTATTGTAAACTCTGCCTTATTTAAAGACAGCATTTCTGCGATTCGATTAGAAGAAAATATCTGTTTTAAAAAACCAGTGGTAAAAGATTAAAAATTCTCTAAAGGACGCTCGTCGCGAAAGGGTTAAGCACTGCGCATTTAAACACTCATTTAATAATCAATTTCCAAATATATTAAATTCTCTTGCATTTGGAGAGGGAAAAGTGTTGCTAGCCTAATCGCGTCTTTTTGCGCCAAATACGCGAAAGTATTTTTTTTTCAGATTTTCTACTGGGATTCCACAGCTAAATTTGACTGATCCTTCATTACGTACATCGGTAGTTTTATTAGTATGTTTTCAAAATATTCTTAGTATGTGCTTTAAGAAGAGGTTCCTTCTCAGTGCTCCATGGACACCGGGAAAAAAAGATACGAAATGCAATGACGAGGTGCTAAGCAGTGTTGCCAGTAGGATACTTTTTAACACTTTCCCACCTAGTTGAAAGCTTGTTATTAAAAAAACAAATATTATCTTTCGGAAGTATTTGTGGCTAACGACCTTTAGGCAAAAATGTTCAAATCCTCTTTTTCAGGAGGATATCCTGAGTCCAACAGTTTGACTTCCTTTTTTATTCGGAAATTCAACATTTCTTACCGGAACATCCTAAAAAATTTATTTTATTTTATATAATCAGGAAATGTCTATCATTAAGTAAAGCAATAACTAGTAATCGGAATTTCTGTTATGCATTCTGATTTTCTAAATTGAAAGGCAAGCCAAAGTGTCAATCCTGAATCCAACGTCAATCCTCCTAAATTCCCTAAGGACAATCCTGTGGATTATTAGGTGTGTGAAGTGGTCCAGCATTCAACCAAACGCAATACCAGTATCACAAAAAACCATTTGTTCGACAGTAGTAAGGCACAATGTGCCGGATTTATGTGACAGATTTCTGAGCTACTTCGAGTCAGTTCTGGCAAACGGAATGTTGCTTCTTTGATTAAAAGTCTCATTGCCTTGTTGTAAACTTTATGTCATTTATACATTTTCGTTAAAATATCTTCTTGATTCGTATAGTTCATGTTTTCTGTCATTCACCGACAACTGTCGAATTCAGCCCAACACTCTGTAGATACGGTTCTTCAGAGGTTTTTAATACTAACAATAGAATGGGAAAAACATAAACCAGAAATTTGGTGTTAATATATTATGCCGCAAGATGTTTTCATACCGTATATTCACATTTAATAAAATATGTTGCAGCTAACTTTAAATATTTCTAACTGATTCTTTATTAAAATATTTAAGTGTATTATAACAACTCTTTTATTGTTATCGCAATTAATTGAAATGTACATTTGAATAACTGCTGTGAATAAATAACGTAATAACTGTTTATCGGTATTTCAATGCTTGAAACAATGTATCCGTATCAACATATTTTGTCAAACTAAATGCATTATAAGTGATCTCAAATGTAAACATTTTCATTCAAATAAAAAATGTTCAGTGCTTAATTATGTCTCCGTTTTTGAGAAAATTTCTATATCTTTAAGTATTTTATACTGTATTCTTTTGAAAAAAAAAGACACAGACATTTATATTAAATAAAAGCATTTAAAAAAGCAAAGATTTCATCTGACAAAATCTGTACTTCCTTTTTCTATCTTAAATTCAAACTCCGAATGGTACTTACGCTGAAAAATTGTTTCTCGATTTTAATCTCTTAATGTGTTTTGAAATTTCTCAGTATGTGAAAGGAAACTGTTTGTAGATAACTAAGAGTATTATTTATGATATCAAAATATATACTTTTATAAATGTTCTTTGATAGGTTGAATGTAATATGTTGCCTTTAAATAAATAATTTTGCACGTTCAGTAAAAATATAAACCATCCTCATTTAAATTCAGAACATGAAAACTATTTTCTATATTTAAGGTGAGATAAAATAAAAGCATTCTTATGATTTCTTGTATTTACTTCCATTTTGTAAAAATTATAAAAATATAATTTATACATTTAATAGACGTTACACTATATCAATTGGGGAAGTGTAAAAAAAAAATCTGAAATTCTTTGTTACTGGTACACACTACTATTTTCAATCATAATATTCACCATATTTAATGAAAGAAATTCTGTGATTAATAATGCGATGATTTCTATTCGGAAAATTTGAGACATGTTGCGAGTACCTTTGTTTTATGCAATTTTTTTTTTACTTACAGAGATTTTTTTTTGTGTCTTATTGACTTAAATTGATAATGAATCTCAATCCATATAAAATTGAAATACGAATGTTGTTTTTAAATATACGGAGACCTTTTAAATTCACTGGACATAGTATATTTTTGTGATACTGTAAATATGTTATCAGGGTTCATTCTGTTGCTAACTTTTCCACTCACTGTTTTCCTTTTGAATACCGGCATTTTTATAAAGAACATTTCGCTGTATGTAACGAAGAATTTGCAATTAAATGAGGCGAAACTTACTTTTTAAATTTTTTTGTATTCAAAAGTATGCGTCCGTACGAACCTTGATCATAATTCTATTACTGATGTTGTGTCATATTTTAGACGACTTCAATTTTCCATTTAATCCATGAAGAGCGGAGGGGTATATTTCATCACACCTAGTTTTAATCGAGATCATTTGCCTGCGCCATAATTTTTAAATAAAAATTTACTTTTATGACATTGGAGAAAAACGTTATAAGTTTGTCTTTCCTTATTTTCAAAAATTCTTGTGTGAGTTCTTGTGTGGCATTACAGAAACATAATTACTTTCACCTGCAAGGGTTAAATTGACAAGTTTTGTTCGTCATTTCACTGTGATTTATACATAGCTGCCAACATATATGCCTTTTCCGTACCACTAAAATTTACTAGTAAATTTTGTGTTATTTATTTTTCTGAACCTTGCTATTAACCCCTTGAAGGGCACCGGTATATTATATATACCACTTAATTTTAATTCCAAAATGCGACAATGACACCAGAATTTTATAATCAAATTTTAAATTTATATGTTACATGAGGAAAAGCTCTTACTTATTTTAAAATAAATTCGTTCGAGAATACTGGTGTCAATCAATCATTTCAATGTTTTAGCTACCATAATTTCCGGCGTATAATCCGCAGCTCAAAGAGTCGTTTTTCGACCCAAAAATTTTATTCAATAATTGTAGTTAAATATTTACAGCGATCTTTTAAGTTACATTTTATAAAATAATATTTCTGGGTCGAAAAACGACTCTTTGAGCTGCGGATTATACGCCGGAAATTACGGTACAAGTGTACCGTAATTTCCGGCGTATAAGCCGCAGCTCAAAGAGTCGTTTTTCGACCCAGAAATATTATTTTATAAAATGTAACTTAAAAGATCGCTGTAAATATTTAACTACAATTATTGAATAAAATTTCTGGTTCGAAAAACGACTCTTTGAGCTGCGGCTTATACGCCGGAAATTACGGTACTTTGCCCCTGAAGGGGCTAAATAAGGCAAATTACTTCCACTAATACTAAATACATACCCGCAACATCGCAGTAAACTTCCGTACAATGTAGATTAATTTAACCGAGGTTAAACACGTTTCAAACAAGAATTTGTTTTAAGAATAGGCAGAGGTGTCAAGTTCTCATTAATATTCAGTAACATGTGGGTTAATTTAACACATGTATAACACATTTCGCACCAGTAAGTTTTTTAAGAAATGAAGTTAAATAAATTCTATGTAGAAACCCGAAATTAAATAAATAAAGATTCATCCAATAACTTTTCTGGTTTGAAGCGTTGTTAACGCTTTGAGGGGCGGTGGTATATATTATATACCACCTAATTTTAATCCGATTCAAACCAGAAACTTTTAATTAAATTTTACTTTTTTAACTTTGACGAGAAAAAGTTGAAAAATTGCTTATTCTTATTTTGAACTAAATCCTTTCCTAAATTCCGGTGGGAATTCAACGTTACAGGAGCACAAGTGCTTGCCCCTGAAAGGGTTAAACTGGGTCAGATTAAACCACATATTGCGGAAGATTAATAGGAACTTGGCACCTCTGAATGGGTTCCACATAAGAACATGAAACTGAGTATATATTATTTTTTAAGTTATATTTTCTGGTTAGAAACGTCTTTAACCTCGATCAAATTAACTCACATTGTACGGAAGTTTAGTTGAAAGTTGGGAGCTATTTTCCAACAACCAGTCATTTGACCGTTGTCGAATGAAAATTTTTTAATTCGAACCAGAAATTTCTTCAGAAAATAAATAAAACATCACTTACAAAGAAATAAGTAAAATAGAAAAGTTAATTTTTTTTAATTAATAAATTTTGGTGTAAAATCCTTCAATAAAACTTGAGGCAATTTCCCTGTATATTTAGTGTTAAACTTTAATAAAAGCAAAAAGTCGTAAAAGTTGGAAGCTATGCTTACGTGGACTAAGATTTAAATGTTTTAATTGTTACTTAATTTTCGGTAAATTATTTTCCATTTTATTTTAGATTAAGTTAGACATCATGTGGACATACAAATGAACGGGTATTATATAATCATGACATTCAAAACATAGTAGTAATTAATGTATTTTTTTTTTGTTACGGTTCGGGTGTAAGGGTTATTTTTATAATCAATTGTGCAAAAAAATTGTCTGTGGTAGATTTCTTTTGAAAATATCCTAGTATAAGGGTATGGTAGAAAATTGTTTTGAAAAAAGGGATACGAATACAATATAAAAATAGTCGCTGGGACGACATATATCCCGGTCCCGTAACCAAAGGGGTAAAACTTTGCCCTTTAATTTTTACATATTCCTCACGGATAGTTAACGACATGTAAAAAGGAAATAATGCCTATGGGCGATGTACTTGTATCTTGCGTTTTTTATTAAAAACATTTTATGTTTTCGATTTTATATTACTAAATATATATATATATATATATATATATATATATATATATATATATATATATATAATAAAAGTACTGTTTCTAAGAGAAGTGATCGTATGCATAGTGCACTAACAGCATAAAAACGAATACTGAGTATATTTTTGGGAAATAATGATTTTTGATTCATTTATGACGGCCGATTATCTACTCGAGGGATAAGGCCCTAAGGGTGAGTGCCCTCCGTGGGGGACTGTCTAAGGGATTCTAACCCGAATTTACAGCAAAGTTCGAAGAAAACCACGGAAAACTCCGAACGTTGAGAAATAATGAAACATATACAGGGTGCATACAGTTCTACCAGAATTTCTTTTCAACAGAAAGTTTTGCTGTATTTAACCGCAGACTAATATTCACAATACTGCGAATAAACTAGGCAATCACAAATTATGCTTTTACAGGGTTCGTACGGGTCATGGAATTTTAAGACCTGGAAATTCTTCGGTACCAGTATTTTCTTATAGATAATCTCTTTTTAAATAAGGGGAATTTCACACGTTTGAGCTTTATGTATATTTCTAGAAAAATATACTGGTATGTCACCTGGAAAATAACGGTACCCGTACGAACCCTGTTTTAAGTTTTAATTAGATTTTTTTTAAATTTCGAATAGTAGCGACAGAGTACTTGGAAATTTCAAGCAGGATACACACCTTGATCATATACAATGGAAAATTACAGCCATTTCGTAGAGTTACATACATCCAAAATGCGCAAATTCGCGCTAGTTCGTTACTAATATTTGAAGAACGTGATTTCAACCGTATTTGAAAAAAATCTCACGTTTGTAATAAATATAAGTAAAGGTCTCCACTTATTTCGAAACTACTTTTTTTTATAAATGGTTCATAATTCATTCAAAAATTATATTATACAGTGCTTCCAAATGGTCTGTTTTGAATACATTTTTCATATAAAAATCTTTTTAGATTTGGGAAATCTATTTTTAAAGGTTACTTTTCTATTGCAAACGTTGTAGAAACCTACCGCGAGAATGTTCCTTAGAAATGCTAGTAACCAAAACAAGTTGTAAATTGTACGTCAAACGTGACAAATGAGGTGCGTTCGTACTATAGCTAGTTATATAAATATTCAGATCTTGATGATTTTTAATTATGTGAAATGAATTATATGGTCTGCAGATTAATTTCTGTCATAAAATAAGTATATCGGTCGCTTGACGATTAAATCTCGGAAGCTCCTCTAAAAGGAAAGCACCGATTTAAAAAAAAAAAAAATCAAATGTCTTAATAAATATTTTTATTAATATCTCCTAAAGTTTTGATTCGATTTTTAAAAAAATTGAAATGTCTCAACAAAAATCTGCAAAGATTATATATCTTAAATTCCAAACCATTCGGTTGGGTAGTTTTTGCGTTGTTATATGCGGACGGACGGACAGACAGGCGGGCAGACAGGCGGGCAGACAGGCGGACGGACAGGCGGACGGACAGACGGACGGATCAAGCGACGACAATAGGTGCTACGTATTTATATAATTACGAACGCACCTAAAAACGGATCATTTGGGAGGCCTGAAAATAAACGTCAGATGGATTACTTGACATATTCAACATAAAACTACTTAAAAACATTCAAATTATCATTAACTCAACAAAAAGAAAACGTTATCGAAATCATTTTCATTTTTTTTAATATTTGATAATTTGAAATCTTTAATATTCCCTTACTTTCGTTTATGCGATAAATCAATATGGAAAATACATTTCGATTTTCTTTCGCTATTGCTACGCAGAAGAAAAACAATATGTGTTCGAACTTGGCTTTCGCTATAATCCAAATAACATATCCAGAGGAGTAATGTTATTTTAAGTAGAAAATGGTTGACCAAAGATTCCTCTAATGTCATTCTAAAATGTAAGCACAGCTGTTGTTGAATAAATCATGTCTTTAAAATATTTTATATTGAGTCTCAACAGAATGTTATTTGTTTAATTTTTTTTTAACACACAAGAAAATTTTTGACAGATTTTGTTCCAAAATACAATGACTCAGATAATTTTGGAAATATTCTATTGAAAAAAAAGCACCTCTAATCTAATAATGCATTTGAAGTGAAAAAAAATGTAGATAGTAATTTCCAACATCCTAAATTCAGTGTTGCCTGTTTGGCGTTTAAGAAATCAGATTATTTTATTACTACCACTTTTTTGCTACCACTTACCACAATTAATATCATTCCCACTTAAAAACATGAAAAGATAATACTCATTTATAAAGAGATAAAATCTCTGTATTTTTCTGGTAACTATTAATTTTTACGTTCATTTCCAGTTATTTCGAAGAAACCCTTCATCTGAAATTACAATTATATCTTATCATTATCAGATTCATATTTTACTACGGATTCTGCAATTCAATCGGTTTCAGTGAATAAATGTGGATGAAAGTCTCATTTTATAAAGAAGTCTGAATTTTATACCCGCAAATTAAGAAATGTGAGCTATTAATCATATATAAAAAACTTTCCTGATTGCGAATCTTATGCGATAAAGAGCAGATTTTATTCATTATATCACTGAATATGTCACACAGAACGCGTGCACATATAACACAATTTTTCAACAGAATTTATCGCCTTATTTAACAGCAAAAATATATTACAAATTCTGCGATTAAACAAGACGATTTTGGATGCTTTGATTTAAATATTAAAATGGAAATTCCTTACATTAAATAGTGGTGGCAAACACCTTAGAAATTTTGGGGTGCTTTACTTAAGTATCTCACCTCAAACATTTATTACAACTCTTTTTTTACATTTCCTTAAAAAAAGGGGAAAAAAGTATTAACTTAAGAGGAAATCCTTTCTTAGGCGCTTATCAAAAACAAAATAACATATTTCATATTATATCTTCTAAATAAATTCACCGTATTTTAATACAATTATTTCGAGATCCTAATATTCGCATGATTTAATTGCTGAATATTTCGATTACAAAAGGTGAAAGTTACTTTACGAAATGTAGTATCCACAGTCCCCTATTTAGTTACGTTAATGCTGCGTTCTATACATTATTTTTCTACTTACAGGAAAGTTTTTATTTTACAAAAACTTTTGCTTAATCTACAATTACTGGTGTCCAATAGGCCAGCCGCTAATTTTAAGCATTTCGCAATAGTACCTTTAACATTATTTAAACACAGAAAATCGGCTTTTAAATTGACTCGATAGGTGTCATGTTTTGTGTATTAAATCACTACCTCCATAATAACTAAATGCCTGTCTCATTTGACTGAAAAACGGAAGTCAGCATGTCCCAGATCGTAGCGCCATCTAGGCGTCACCATCTGGGCATGCTGTCCTAATATTTACGGTAATTTCCGGCGTATAAGCGGCAGCTCAAAGAGTCGTTTTTCGACCCAGAAATTTTATTCAATAATTGTAGTTAAATATTTACAGCGATCTTTTAAGTTACATTTTATAAAATAATATTTCTGGGTAGAAAAACGACTCTTTGAGCTGCGGCTTTATTGATCACCTCATAGACGTATCTTTCAAACCTACAATTTTCTTATTTAATACAGTGATTTGTGATTTTTTTAAACTGAAAGTACACTTGGAAATGAAAATTAATGTATTATGACTAAAATGCCGTACTTCTGCGTGCCTCAAAGAGCAAAAACGAGAAAATAGCCTCTTAACCCCTTGGGGACTAACGACACGTATACGTGACGCATAAGATGCTCAGAATCCTCGATTATTCCCACCAGTTATTTTTTATTGTAAACTTTGCCTTATTAAATCTTAGTAATTCTGCGATTCAATTAGGCGAAAATTTCTGTTTTAAAAAATCGTTGGTAAAAGATTAAAAAAATCTGTAAAAGACGCTCGTCGCGAAGGGGTTAACACTCTAATTCCCATGGTAGAATGCGTTCTAGATATTCCGTAATTCAGAAAATCTTAATTCATACCAGAAAATTTCTATAATAAATTTAGCTTCATTTAATGAGAGAATGTTTATTATTAAATGAAGTGAATATTGCTATTTTAAATTTCTGAAGTGAATATGGAATACCTTAATTAAAGAATCTACCTAATTGTAAACGGTGGTGGTATCATATATGACACCATGGGCATTAAAGGAGTTAAACCACATTATTATTATTTTTTAAACTCTGCCTTGCTTATTTTATAATGTAGCAATAGCAATCAATCAGTCTAATAAGGAAGCCGAGAATAATGTCCAAGGCCATAGGGAAAGGATTGAATTCAGTAAGGGGCTCAAGCCCTCCTTATTCAAACGTATAGCATTTTTTATGTCACGCCAGTTAAAAATCTATTACTCTCTGTTTTATGTTTGATTATTCATATCTGTATATGAAAGAATACTATAAATATTGATTTCATTTATTGTAATAATTAAATTACTAATTCTTCATGTCGGGAGCCTCAAACCTCATTCTGCAATTTCACTTTAAAATCCTTTTAAATTAGTATTTAAAACATTCAAGCCACTGTTTCATTCTTTTTATATTTGTATTATGAGTTGCTACAAGTAAATTTAATTTAATCCACTACTATGGTCTTTTGCATTAATATTTTTAAAACTTGCTCATAGTTTTTGATCTATTAATTAAATTTTATAGTGTTAATTAATATTTTCTCTGCATAAACATGGTTTGTTTTATTTTTAATGCAAATATATTTATAAATAAAGGTAAGTGTTTTTAATTTATATAGTATAATTAATTTAAAAAAAAAAGAAATTATATATTCAATAAATGTAAACAATCAGTTACTACAGCAATTTAAATTGTTATTTATAAAATAAAAGACGATAAATAAATTTGTGAAATTCTCTAAATTAATTACGAATTTTTATTTAAAAAAATTTAAGGTGTCTTTTTAATCTTCCCATATAAATATTCTCAATATAGCCTTTGTTTACTATAGCAGTTTACGGTATTTAGTGCTATATACTGAAAGATCATGCCAGTTGTCACCGATACATACGTGGGGCACTCTGCACTCTGCACAACTGCACTCTGCACAAAAATTGACTTCCAATTTTTATATAGGGAAATCGTGAATGCAAGAGGCATTTAGTTATTACGGAGGTAGAGATGAAATAAATCCAAAATTTGTCGAAAACTCCATTGCAATTCGGAAATAGTTGTAAATAACTCCCGCTAGTGGAACAACCCTACGTATCTCAGCCACGAGTATTCCGTTGTTTACGCACATTGAAGTATTCAGAAAGAGAGGCTAGATGGGGCATCTGACCACCTTTTCAAAACAGAATTTTTTGCCTCATTTATCGCACAATTAAAAATATTCTGCGAAAAAAAGAAAACATTTCTGCTCCAAAAAAGTGGTATGGTGACTCTCTGTCATCTACCTGGCAATGTCACTGGTAAATAATTTTAATGAAACAGCATTTAACCGAATAAATCATTTTTTATGAGGCAAAAATTATAGTAATTATTTGAAATAAAATCTCTTGTGGAACGTCTTTTTTTATGAGAGGATTAAAATTCCATTAGATTTTTTCATTATTATTATTAAACAACGAAAGAGACGACAAAAGTTTCTAACGACTTCGAATCCCCATTAATTTATAAAGATATAGAACATTTATCTTAATTTGAATATCCCTTTTAAATACGAATTTATTAGATTAATGCTTCAATGAATAATTATTTGAGTAATTTTCAGCCTTTTGTCAGGAATGGGACAGTGAGCATATTGCAGTTTAATGCATTTTGCTAGTATAAAAATTACCCATTATCTTTTGAATTATCTCATGAATACTATCCAGATCTTTTTTCTATTTTCATTTTCTATCCAGATGACTGTATAGACGATAAAGTTGGATGTGTGTCATGATAGATCTCTTTTTTCATTCATTAATCGCAGTTTAGCGTATAAATTTTAAGAAGATAATTGCTTAATTTATGCCGTAATCACATTATTTATTATCGGAAATATAACATAATGGCTTAATAAAACAAATAGCACATATTTATATTTTAAAAAAATGTAGGTATAGTCGAAAAGAAAACAACCTACTCATGCTATTTTATCACTAAATTTCCACAGACTGATGTGAAATGTACTATATGACTGGGAATTGTGTCTTTTTTGCGTACCAGGGTTGCCAGTTTGTCCTTCTTTAATATTAACAAATTCCAAATTCATACGGGAAATACCAAAAGAAGAACTTTTGCTTTAAACAATTGCTAAATATATGTAATTAACCCCTTCAGAGGCAAAGTACTATTGTAGCTAAAATATTGAAATGATTGATCGACACCAGTATCCACGAAAGAATTTATTTTAAAATAAGAAAAAGCTTTTCCTCATGTACCTTATAAATTCAAAATTTGATTATAAAATTCTGGTGTTATTGTGGCATTTTGAGATTAAAATTAAGTGATATATATAATATACCAGTGCCCTTCAATGGGATAAATAAAGGAAACAATACTATTCAGAATTCCTGATATCAATTCGGAAGTTCTGAATAACAGAAGCAGGCCAATTTGGTAAACCTGTTCCGAACATGAATGCAGTTTTTGAAATAAGGATCGTCAAATTAAAAATTGGAGCAAGTTTATTTTCTGATTTCGTAACCCCCATATTTGACACATTCTTAGAAATAAATCATCCCGGAAAAAAACTACAGATTATGTACTGTTTCTTAAATATTTATTTAATAGCAGAAACCTGCAATAAAATGGGACGAAAATTACTTTTCGGAAGTAGTGGTATAGAAATATAAGCAAGCCCTCTTTCCAAAAAAAGTAAGTACCCGTACATAGACTCTAATATGAAGATGTTTAGTTTCCAATTTTTTTTGTATCTCTTTAATTTAGGGAGATATGTAATACGTAACTGAACTGAAGAATTTACTACGAATGCGGAATAGTGAAACAATCCGCAGTACGAAATAGTATTGCTTTGTCAACAAAGCTTTTCGTATTAATAAATCATAATTAAATTTTGTGAAAAATTAAATCAAAATTAAATTTCTAATGTTTTGAAGATATACTTGAAGACATATATAGATTATATATATAGTCTTATGGTGGATCTAGATTTGCAATTATGTCTTGTTCATCAATGATGGAACAGTCATGATGTGCATTCACATATTTTTTTAGGTAGATTTCCTAATAAATACTACCAATTACATTCCCCCCTATGTGAGAATTTCTGAAATATTTGCAGATCTACGCCCATCATGACTCCTAGAACCCTAAACCACCCCCAGTTCTAAACTTTTTCTATCTATCTATCTATATCACTCTTTTATGGACATAACTTCCATAATTTTTCACAAATCTCTTCCAAACTGATACATAAAATCAAGGGGCATAAAATCTCGGTGAAGTTCGTAAATGGACAAAATCGGGCCGAGAGGGCGTAAAAATAGGGAGGGGTTGTGAAAACAGTAAAAAAAAACCCATAACTTCTTAATTATGATACATATCGAATCCGTTTAAAGTTATTATTACTTCTAGAAAAAGGGACGAAAATTTATGTATGACAGATTTTTGATATAATTAAAAATGGCTTCAAGGTTGGGGGGGGGATAGGGGTTTAAGAAGAAAACAATTCCTAATTTCATCAATTCACAAGATATCAAATCCGCTTAAAATTATTATAAATCATCTTTATACTATCGACAAGTTTTTTATTGGACCACCTCTTAGAGCAAAAAAAAACAAAGAAAAAAAATTCTTGCTGGCTCCGCCTACAAACAAGTCAAATCCCTCCCTGAGTCATAGTGTCCCATCCCTCCCTTAGAGCAACATTTAAAAAAAATAGTCTTTTACAAAAAGCATGGGGTTTTAGTCTTAAATTACCTGTTCATTCATAAAATATATATTGTTGAGTTTACAAAACATTAAAAACAAATAAGTTAGCAACAAAGAATGAAACTCAAAATTTACATTAAAAATCTGAGTAGTTAGTTACTTTTGGTATGATAAAATAGTCTTTTTAATTCACAAAATCATAAGTGCTTGCAACTAAAAAGATTTTCAGCAACAAGAATGATGCAATGATTACTCCATATGGTGAAAGACTCATAAATTAAAAATAAAGCATATTTTAAGCATTGCTGTTGATGTCCCATCCCTCCCTAATCTGCCCTATATTTTCCCATAACTTGTGTTGTCATTCAAACGTTTTAACATTTTAGTAACATAAAATGATTAATGTATATTAGAATCATGTTTTGCTTTCTCGAAAAGCGTAGCATACAATTATTTTCTAACATTCAATTGACATGTACCATAATTTCCGGTATGTAATCCGTAGAGCAAACAACCATGTTTAGACCCAAAAATTTTATTTCATAAAATATAATTCAATAGATCGCTGCATGTATCTAACTTCGATTATTAAATGAAATTTCTGGGTGTAAAAAATATTGGTTGATCCGTAGATTATACTCCGGGATTTACAGTACTTTACTCAAAGAAAAGACAGAGTGTTTTTTTAAGAGTTATTCAATTGACGCTTTTATACGGGAAATAAAAAGCACAAATTATTATTAAATATGCACTTTATTGAATGATGAGTTTAACCCATTTAGCGCCGGTATATATATTAACATATTTTTTATGGAACAGTAGTTTTTTATTTATAAATTAAAAATTTACTAAGTTGTTCTGAAAAAAAATAAAGAAACTCGAATATGTAGGAGAAACAGCATGTTCTCAAAACGGGAGCAATAATTCCGAATGGGTTTTGTTTTTTAAATTTTACATATGTCTCCATCTCCGTGCATTTGTGGGTTTTTTAGATAGTGATTTACAGAGGCGTAGTGTCAGGGGGGCACGATCATTTTACTACCAGTATAATTATATACTATATTTGGCCTTATTTAATTCATACCATTCAAAGATTAAATAAGGCCAAATGTAGTATATAATTATACTGGTAGTAAAATGATCGTGCCCCCCCCCTGACGCTACGCCTCTGGTGATTTAGATATAAAAGGGATAATATAATTCTAAAACTGATACTTTACGAAGAATTCATACTCCATTTATAATAAAAATAAAACATAAAACAGGTTAAATAAGCATTTTAATTATCCACCTCTTTATTTTCCATCATTTCATCATTTTTTCTGACTATTTTACGTAGATAATTAAACAATTTTTATTCAGCATTAAATTCCACTTTTTTCGTTTTCTGAAATTTGTTTTTTAACGAATATTTTTGTACTTCGGTTAGCTTTTCAATATCCCTATTTGAAGAATCTTCTCTACGTTCGTCTAATATCAATACTGTGTTCAATTCTTTGTATTTCTTTAAACAGTAAATCATATATTACTTGATAGTCTGTTGATTTAGAATATATGGAAATTTCTCATTCACCAGATACCACATCAGGGGGTAAATCATGGCATAAGATATTTTCTATTACATCTTCGTCATCTGTTATACTGGGATCGGGTGGAAAACACGCGATTTCCGGAATATCCGAAATATCATCCCAATTTAATTTTTCGAAATAATCCAAAGCTTCAGCTTCAATTAAAAATTTTACAGTTATCTTTTCCTAAAAATCAACATGTATGCAATATAGAAATTGAAAGCACTATTACAAATATATCGTTTTGCATATATAAATACATCTATCAAAATAAGAGTCACATTATACGGGTAACACATACAAGAAAGTTTTTCTAGCAATGAAAAAACGACATATCCAAGAACTTTTATAAAGAACGTTGCACCATGCGCAACAAAAAATAAGTAGTTGTAAGTCCAAATTTGGGGCACTCCGAATCGCTGTGACAACTAACGAACGCTTCAAAGCTCCCATTTTGGGCACAACTTGTTCTTCCGATAAGTGTGATTGACCGTATTAAATACTTATTAGGTCCGGATTGATGTGGTTTTATATCAGTTATAAAAATATTTTTTTATACAATTATTTAAAAATATATATATTTCTTTCGAATGCGACCAAAAACCTAAAATTCGCGTTTACTTAACACATTTTAAAAACAGAAAAGTCAAATAAAACTTTAAAAAAAGTACATAACAGAATTCATCTCATATATTCAAAATTCAAATAACATGAACCTTTTAACAATATATAAAATACTCACTTTTTTAAAGAAATCCTAAAGAAATATTCCCAAATTTGGAGAAATGGCTCCTAATGGGTTAACACTTGGACAGTCCCAATGCTTAAAACAATGTGTTTTCTGAGTCAAAGCCTAGCACCACATCAATTTGAAAACTTCCGTATGAATAACAATTTCGATCTAAAATTTTATTTAAAATATTTCAACTTATATTGAAGTATTATTTACTCCATATTGTTTACTAATTTCAATATCTGGTGCAAGACATATTTTTAGGACGCACTTCCTTGTGAAATACAAACACGATTCTCACGACGCAACAGCAAAATATAGTGTTAATAGTGTGTGATTCATCCTGTGGTTAAGATGTTAAACTCAACTACATGTGTTGAGGATCGGAAGACGTTTCGATAGACAAAATGGCTTCTTTACATAGAATGAAAAATCTCTTTATGAATTACGATATTTTGGCGAGAGGATCAATATTTAAGGGACAGGTACATTTTAAAATTAAATTAAAAATCGCTGTATGTATGTTTCATTTTCTCGTGAAATATCCATACATCTACCACATTTTTTTTCTTTTGTATCATTGTAGAAATCTATAACGAAGATTATTGTTTCGAACAAAAAACGTGACCGCTCCAATACATACATTAGAGCTACAGCTAGTTAAATTAAATAAATTCAATAAATGAATGAGTGAGATTTATAAATATTTAACCCGAGAGTAATCTCGTGTATATTAGAAAGTTGTTGGACGCGTCCGGTTTTTTTGCCTCCAGTTCTTGCCAATTAAAAAAGGGAAAATAACAAACCGTTTTCATTAGTTAATCAGCTTTTACTTTTAAATGAAATTATAAATTTTTACTAAAGCGAAATTAATCAATTTTCTCACTAGCTATGAAATATTTGGAAAGCAAGAAAATGAACTCGCACTAGTTGTGGTCTTTTCGAATAATTTCTAATTTTCTTTTAAATATACACTTGGAAAAAAGCTAGAATATAACGTAATTTTACGATGGTAGATTAGAAACATTTAAGGTCAGCTACATGAAATCGCGCTATTCTATTTATAAGAGGAGATGGCATAGACGGAGATAATTGATATGTGCGCCAAAAAGACCACCACGCGACTACTGCCGGAAAAAGCTTATTTAGAAACATATATAAAATGTGTTTCAGTTTCATTAAGACTTGGTTCGACTTATTTGGACTGAATTTCACATGGTTTGTATGATCGCCTACAAAAAAAATTAGATATCATTTTCGGTTTCATTACATTATATGTATTGACTTTTCACATTTATGCTTACATTTTTGTGTGCAAAGATATGAATACTACGACATGTGCGACGAGGAATACTTTCATGTGCTCTGTGTGAACTTCCAATCGGGCGAACTTTTTTCTCCAGTCACAAGCGCATGAAATAATTTTGGTCGCCAAATTATGAAAAAGCATTAACCCTTTCAGGGGCAAAGAACTTATGTTTCTAAAATGTTGAAATCAGTGAGTGACACCGGGATTTAAAAACAAAATTTATTTCGAAATAAGTAAAAGCGTTTATTCACGTATATTATAAAAGTAAAATTTGATTCCAAAATTCCGGTGTCAATGTGGCTTTTGGGAATTAAAATTAAGTGGTATATATTATATACCACCGCCCCTCAAGGGGTTAAATTCTCTGGGTGGTTCATTTTCGGACCACTTAATTCCAAAATGCCACAATGCAGGGCTCCCAAGTGTTCCGCTTTTTGAATACCGGTATTTTCTTAGAAAAAAATTATTTTTAGATTTTTCTTGGAAAATTTTCTCAAACCACCTCCGTAGGTAAATTTTTGCTGAAATGTTGCAGAAACCGACCATTAAATTTTCTGTTAAAAAATATTGGTAATCAGATAGCAGACCATTTGGGAGCACTACATTGACACCATAATTGTGCAATGAAAATATCCTTTTTATTCTGTATGTGAAGAAATACTTTACTTACTTTAAAATAAATTTGTTGTAAATTCCGGTGTTATTTAAAATTTCGACATTTTACGAATAGAAGCAGTTTGCGTCTGAAAGAGTTAAAAAGTTGACAAAATGGTGGTCATTTGAACGAAAAAGATATATTTTCACCTTTATTTTTACTAGATCTATAAAATAATTAATGAGAATTATACTTGTAGGTATTATAAGCTCCAGTAAAAACGATTATCTCTCTTTAAAAAAAAAATGCAGCAAATCGGTCGAACAGTTCTCAAGAAAAATAGTCACCCAGTTTGTAAAACATGGTTTTGATAAAAAAAATCGATAGAATTTCAAATATCGCGAAACGGAAATGGCAACGATCTACACTTTTGAGAGATGCAAAGGATAGAGAAAATAAAAAAAATGAAAATTTTGACACAAAGAAAAAGATCCTCATCTTAACTCTTTAATTTTTCTTTAATATACTGTTATTAGAAAGTAACCTTTCACATAAAATCATGTTTATATCTTTACATGCTTATCATTGACTTCTATACTAGTTTAGCGTACTCAAATGCAGCGAATAAATGTGGAAAATATTTCCGGGACAGGTTTATTTCTTGGAGAATTTCGAAATTCGTGCCCGGAAATTCATATTAACTAAAGTGGGCTATCAATCATTTTCAAATTGCACAGACTTTCGTGCTTGCGATACTTAAGCGATAATGAATATTAGTTTTAAATAATATCACTCGATATCTGATGTTTTTCACCTCAAATATTTGTTAAAACTTTTTTTACATTTTTCCAAATGTTTGATATTATCATTATTTAAATCTAATCTATACTAATATTATAAAGGAGTAAAGATTGTTTGTTTGTTTCTTTGTAGGGGGTAATCTCTGGAACTACCGGACCGATTTCAAAAGTGATGGTGGCAAATTGATGGTAACAACCCCTGCTCCAACATAGGCTATATTTTATGTCGGTGCAACTAATCCCAGGGGGTGCAGGAGCATAAAACGTTCTAAAATTGCCATTTTTTAGCTATCAAACTGGCTATCAAGCCCTGAGAGCTTGCCAGCCGGTTCTGTATGTATGTATGTATGTACGTACGTAATGCGATAACTCTTCATAGAAATATCCGTTTTCCTTCAAATTTTGTTTATAGGTTCACTGTGTTAAGGCGCTTCCCTGATTAGTTTTTCGGGATTGATTAGTTAAGTATAAAGGGGGGGATCGGGGGGCTAATCCCCCCTTAATTTATATAAATGGGTTTTTCATGCAGAATTATTCCGTTTTCCTTCAAATTTTGTTTATAGGTTCACTGAGTTAAGGCGCTTCCCTGATTACTTTTCGGGATTGATTAGTTAAGTATAAAGGGGGGGATAGGGGAGCTAATCCCCCCTTAATTTATATAAATGGGTTTTTCATGCAGAATTGTTCCGTTTTCCTTCAAATTTTGTTTACAGGTTCACTGAGTTAAGGCGCTTCCCTGATTAGTTTTCGGGATTGATTAATTAAGTAAAAAGGGGGGCGGGATCGGGGGGCTAATCCCCCCTTAATTTATATAAATGGGTTTTTCATGCAGAATTATTCCGTTTTCCTTCAAATTTTGTTTATAGGTTCATTGGGTTAAGACACTTTTCGGGATTGATTGGTTAAGTATAAAGGGGGGAACAGGGGGCTAATCCCTCCTTAATTTATATAAATGGGTTTTTCAAGCAGAATTATTTCGTTTTCCTTCAAATTTTGTTTATAGGTTTACTGTGTTAAGGCGCTTCCCTGATTAGTTTTCGGGATTGATTAGTTAAGTATAAAGGGGGGGATCGGGGGGCTAATCCCCCCTTAATTTATATAAATGGGTTTTTCATGCCGAATTATCCGATTTCCTTCAAATTTTTTATATAGGTTCACTGTGTTAAGGCGTTTCCCTGATTAGTTTTCGGGATTGATTGGTTAAGTATAAAGGAGGGAACGGGGGGCATATCCCCCCTTATTTTATATAAATGGGTTTTTCATGCAGAATTATTCCGTTTTTCTTCAAATTTTGTTTATAGGTTCTCTGTGTTAAGACGCTTCCCTGATTAGTTTTCGGGATTGATTGGTTAAGTATAAAGGAGGGGGACGGGGGGATAATCCCCCCTCCTTAATTTATATAAATGGGTTTTTCATGCAGAATTATCCCATTTCCTTCAAATTTTGTTTATAGGTTCCTGTGTTAAGGTGTTTCCCTGATTAGTTTTCGGTATTGATTGGTTAAGTATAAAGGAGGGAACGGGGGGCATATCCCCCCTAACTTTATATAAATGGGTTTTTCATGCAGATTTATTTGGTTTTCCTTCAAATTTTGTTTATAGGTTCACTGTGTTAAGGCACTTCCCTGATTAGTTTTCGGGATTGATTGGTTAAGTATAAAGGGGGGGGACGGGGGGATAATCCCCCCTTAATTTATATAAATGGGTTTTTCATGCAGAATTATCCGATTTCCTTCAAATTTTGTTTATAGGTACACTGTGTTAAGGCGTTTCTCTGATTAGTTTTCGGGATTGATTGGTTAAGTATAAAGGAGGGAACGGGGGGGGCATATCCCCCCTTATTTTATATAAATGGGTTTTTCATGCAGAATTATTCCGTTTTTCTTCAAATTTTGTTTATAGGTTCTCTGTGTTAAGACGCTTCCCTGATTAGTTTTCGGGATTGATTGGTTAAGTATAAAGGGGGGGAACGGGGGGATAATCCCCCCTCCTTAATTTATATAAATGGGTTTTTCATGCAGAATTATCCCATTTCCTTCAAATTTTGTTTATAGGTTCACTGTGTTAAGGCGTTTCCCTGATTAGTTTTCGGGATTGATTGGTTAAGTATAAAGGAGGGAACGGGGGGATATCCCCCCTTACTTTATATAAATTGGTTTTTCATGCAGAATTATTTCGTTTTCCTTCAAATTTTGTTTATAGGTTCACTGTGTTAAGGCGCTTCCCTGATTAGTTTTCGGGATTGATTGGTTAAGTATAAAGGGGGGGACGGGGGGATAATCCCCCTTAATTTATATAAATGGGTTTTTCATGCAGAATTATTCTATTTGCTTCAAAATTTGTTTATAGGTTCATTGGGTTAAGACGCTTCCCTGATTAGTTTTCGGGATTGATTGATTAAGTATAAAGGGGGGGACGGAGGGCTAATACCCCCCTTAATTTATATAAATGGGTTTTTCATGCAAAATTATCCCATTTCCTTCAAATTTTGTTTATAGGTTCACTGTGTTAAGGCGCTTCCTTGATTAGTTTTCGGAATTGATTGGTTAAGTATAAAAAGTATAAAGGGGGGAACGAAGGGCTAATACCCCCTTATTTTATATAAATGGGTTTTTCATGCAGAATTATTCCGTTTTCCTTCAAATTTTGTTTATAGGTTCACTGTGATAAGGGACTTCCCTGAGTAGTTTTCGGGATTGATTGGTTAAGTAAAAAGGGGGGGAACGGGGGGGATAATCCCCTTTAATTTATATAAATGGGTTTTTCATGCAGAATTATTCTATTTGCTTCAAAATTTGTTTATAGGTTCATTGGGTTAAGACGCTTCCCTGATTAGTTTTCGGGATTGATTGATTAAGTATAAAGGGGGGGACGGAGGGCTAATACCCCCCTTAATTTATATAAATGGGTTTTTCATGCAGAATTATCCCATTTGCTTCAAAATTTGTTTATAGGTTCATTGGGTTAAGACGCTTCCCTGATTAGTTTTCGGGATTGATTGGTTAAGTATAAAGGGGGGGGGGGAACGGAGGGGGCTAATCCTGCCTTAATTTATATAAATGAGTTTTTCATGCAGAATTATCCGATTTTCTTCAAATTTTGTATATATATTCATTGTAATTAGAGATTTACCTGATTAGTTTAAGGGGTTCATTAGATAACTACGAGGGGGGTAACGGGGGGATGACCCCCCTTAATATATTGTTTATTTCTTTATTTTTCGATGGGCTTATTTCAAATTCTTTGAAATAAGAGTATAATATACAATTAGTGTGAATAGCCTGTGAACTCAATGCCCTCAGTTTAACTGGGCAGTTTTATTTTTATTTTTTTTCTGAAAGAGCTAGAAATTTGAAATTTGTCATTGTAGTTACTTATAAGATGTAAATACTCTCTAAGAACAAAATAAAAAATAAATTGAAATTTAAAAGGGTGAAATGAGCGAAAAGCGTTCTAAAAACAGGCTAAATTACAATTTCTATGAAATCTCTGGAACTACAGAACCGATTTCAAAAGTAATGGTGGCAAATTGATGGGGACAATCCCTACTCCAACATAGGCTATATTTTATGTCGGTACCACTAACATCAATGGGGTGCAGGATCGAAAAATGTTCGAAAATTGCGACTTTTTTATACTGAAGGGGCAAGAAATTTGAAATTTAGCATTGTAGTTACTTATAAGATGTAAATGCTCTCTAAGAATAAATTTTAAAAAAATCGAAATTTAAATGGGTGAAATGAGCGAAAAGCGTTCTGAAGTCATTCTAAATTACAATTTCTATGGAATCTCTGGAACCACGGAACCGATTTCAAAAGTGATGGTGGCAAATTGGTGGTGACAATCTCTGCTCCAACAGCCTCTTTAATAAAAAACTATGCGTTGCTGACGACTGGGTTTTTCGCTAATTGTTGCAACAGATTAATCTCGGAAAGTGAAACATTTGAAGTTACTGAAAAAAATGATAGCTCAAAAAGTATTTGTCAGAAAAATAGACAAACTGCGTTTGAAAGGTAAAAAATTGTATATTTCTTGAGATAAATTTCAAATCTAATGATTATGCCGTTTTTCAAATATTGAATTTCAAAAATTACCAAATTTTCCAGTGGAGTACCACAGCGAAACCTTCATGCGTAAAAAGATAATGATAAGGGCGACGTGTCCTGACGTATATATTGGCTATAGCACAAGTCACAAATTATAGTAGCCTTATTATTCTGTTAAAATATAAAAGTTATTTATGAAATGTCAATATTTTGTTTGATTAAAGGTTCGTTAAAAGTAATTGACCAGCGTAGCGGGCGTAGCTTGCTAGTTGTTAAATAAAAATACAATATTACATATTTTGTCTTCGAAATATTGCAGAACATGAAATCAGTTAGAAAAGATAATGCTAGTTTTAGATAGGAAAAAAATACGCTATTATTTCTATTCGCAAAAACAGTTTCTAAATTTAGATATCATGTAATAAAAAGATTATTTAATTTAATATGCATTTTATTCCGAAAATAGAAAAAAAAAATAACTGAATAAATTTCATTCTAAAAAATGAATTATACTCTATTATTTTCAAAATAAATAACGGGCGCATAATCTGCTGTAAAAAGCTTTATATAAACCAGTGGTACGCACAATTTCTTGCTAAAAGTGTGTTAACATTGCTATTTGCGAAAACTAACATTCGGCTTATTTAATGACAGAAATAATGCGACTAATTAATGCTCGGAAATATATTTAAAATAGGTTTTTTCATCGGGAAGCGTGCAGTGTTGCCAATTCCCTACATTAAAAAAAAGGGGGAACATGGCATGATCACCACCACTTTTTTTCATCAAAATTATTCGCCTTATTTAAAGACAGATATCATAATGCGAGAATAAGGCGAATTACACTATTTTTAAAACAGTAATGGTAAACTAGGATTCTGAATTGAGATAAAATTTTCAAACAAATTTTATTTGACAGTGCTTTTTTCTCAATTCATAGTGTAAAAAAAATGTGTGATATTCAGTAGCTACAAAATTGCAGTAAAAGCAAAATTTAATGGTTAGGTCGTTGCTACCGTCAATATGAAGTCACATTGTTCAAGGACATGTTTTTGTTTTAGAATATAGATAGCTGCCATATGAAAGCAAATTTTGCAAAATGCTACGTCATTTGGTTGATTTTTATTTTTATTATTATTATATTGTTTTGGCATTTTCATGAAAATCGTATATTTTCTTGTTACAAGCGCCAGAGAAAACGCACCATTTCATTTATAAAGCTGTGTAATTTTAGTATATTGTGATTTTTTGAAGTAATATTATTTTATTATGATGGTCTTTTTTTATCGACTTATGGGTGAGAATCCGCAAAGTTCCTTCTTTGTGACTGTCGTATTGTTGCATTCGTAATTCATTTTACCTGGACGGTAACCACTGGCATAGCCGGGTGGTTCTGCTAATATAAAATAATTATCGTAATTCTCATTGTATTATTTATATGCATTCTACACTAAGATACGACAACTGTATCTGATTAAAAATTTTATATAATATTTCTTTTCAAGATATCTCTTTTTTTAATTATTTGTAATAATTTTTAGAAATTAAAAAAAGGCAAAAAATTATATTCAAAAAGTGTGATAGAACAATACGCAATCCGCTACACTTATAACGATAAAAGTAATTACTTTGCACATTTTTTAGAAATAATGTAACATACCAAATGAAAATTAAGGCACGAGATAGATTTCCAAATGACGTCCATTCAAGTAATCGGTCACCAATATGTTAATAAAATGTGCCTTTTTTATGTGATTCTTATCAGATTTCATGTATTAAGTGAAATTTGTAATTCAAAATATGTTTAATTACTTTGTCAATAAAGCATATAAATTACAAGCAATGCCGCAGGTGAAAAAAAAAAAATAATCCAGTCAGCTTAACATTTTAGGGCGCCCCTTTTTTCGTTTTTTTTTTTTTTTTTACAGTAAGCCCAGCTTACTGGAGTTATTCTTTCATGCTGCATTGTTGAAAAAAAATACTTTTCTTTATTCATGTTTATATAACAAAGAAAAATGTTAAGCGTGTCCCTTTTTATCTTTATCCAAAAGTTAATTCCTAAATCATTATTTTTAAGCGTACAATTCCAAATGTAAAAAAGTGTGAAATTATATTCTACATCATATCAAGAGCCGTTTACGTGAAATCTGTAAGTGTTTAACCCCTTCAGGGGCAAAGGACTCTTGAAGCTAAAATATTGAAATGATTGTTTGACACCAGGATTCACGAACGAATTTATTTTAAAATAAGTAAAAGCTTTTCCTCATGTACCTTATTAATTCAAAATTTGATTATAAAATTCTGGTGTCATTGTAGCATTTTGGAATTAAAATTAAGTGGTATATATAATATACCGGTGCCCTCCAAGTGGTTAAATATTTAACCCTTAATTGCATAGTGATGTAAATTTCCATCACTTTTTATTTAACTTTTAATATATAAATCAACTTCTTCGCCACCACTATATTTATATAGAAATATTAATCCAGTAAATTTTCCGTGAACTATGTTGCTGAACAAAGTTAAAAATCTATCTTAAAACTTCTGGTGTCTAAAATTTAATATATGTATAAAAAACACAATTGTGAAAGAAAAACTCATGCAAAGAAGGGTTAATCTTTTTTATATTTTTTTTTCTGTAGTCTCTGTTGCTTATAAGAGATATTTGAAAAAAAAATCACCTCCTTGCCCTGAACGTTAAAACAGTAAAAATTGCAATTATTTACGACCAAAACTTAAGAAGTTACGACACTATGAATTTTATTAATATTCAGCATTGTTTTGCACTAAACGGCGGAAAGCACCTTTTCAGTGCGTTATAACCTAATATCCTGGATAGCGAACATAGCAAGAAGGATAATTTTCAGTTATCACTATTTAAAAATAGCAGTTTTGTCCTTTTTAATAGCAAAAATTTTGTCTTTAAATAAGTAAAAGATTATTCAGAAATATTTGTGACAATTGGCATGATGACACGCGGTTTCGCTACCCCTGACCTACACATTATGCCGACAGTGTTCTTAAATGTTAATGTTATTCACACAAAGAGCAGTGTTGCCAGTCCGTTGTTTGTTTTATATTCAGATTGCTTGATTGTCACAACTCTTTTGAAGTTGTAATAGTCTATTTATTAACCTCTTGAAGGGCACATGTATAATATATACCACTTAATTTTAATCCTAAAATGCCACAATGACACCAGAATTTTATAATCAAATTTTGAATTTATAAGGTACAGTCGTGGAAAAAAAATACGGAACACCCCCCACTAACTCTGCAACAAATTATAGTAGAAGGACGTGACTGGTACCAAACGATTGGAAATAAAGTCTACTTTTAAGTGATGTATCTAAAATTTTCTTAAGGGGCCATCTACATATTAAAACCAGCCTAAACTTTAATTTTTTCAATGGCAACACCCACTTTTGACATGATATTTTAAATCTTCGGTTCAAACTATGCCTAGATACAAAATTTTAAGTCATTTGGATGATAAGTTTTTGAGTTATAAACATTCAAATTTTAGAGCTTCTAATGTTAAATTACATTTTCATATTTTTATTAATATCTCCTGAAATTATAATCCTAATGTGCTAACGTTTTGTTTGGTTATAAAACTCAAAAACCCAAACATAACTACGTCAAATTTGTAATTTTAAAAATTTTATAATATGAAATATGAATTATGAAATTAATAATCGAAAAAATTATGAATTGCAACCTACAATTTTTTTGATGGATTTATATTTATTATGTCCTGCTTTATGTGTATTCAAAATTTCAATTTTTTTTTCCAACTAGTTTTCAAATTATGCTTAAAAAACGACAAAATGCTGCTTTAAGGGGCCGTCTATGATGTGCATTAAAGCATAGTTTGAATAGGGATGGGAGCGCTCCGACTCGAAATCCCGATTGACACCACTAAATTTTAATAGTATTTGTTACCTTATTCAAGGACAAAATTTCTGAAATTCTTTACGTTGGAGAATACTATTAAAATTTAGTGGTAAGAATCGATATTCGGGTCGGAGAGCTCTCATTCCTCTTTGAGAAAATATTATACTCATAGGCTGGGATTATAGTGACTTGATAAACTTAGAGATTAAGTCTGTCTTACACTAAAAACAATGCGTAAACCGTATTTCAATGCTTCGTGATCTTACGTTAAACAACTCTGACAAGGACCTGCGATTGTAGTAAGATATAAGATAGCGAGGCACCAGAGCCCCAACCTTTATTACTATATATATATATATATATATATTTCTTTTACTTTTTCAATGTCTGCTTTAAAATTTTTCATTAAAATTACGTAAAACGTATTTGCATGAGATATATGTTTTCATTTATGGAAAATAGTTTCGCTTTTATTTTTAAATTAATAAAGCTCATTTTTGAAAAATATGATCAGTTCTACCTTAGAAAAAACTTAATCATTTTTGTTACCTTTAAATGGATTTATAGCTTCTTTTCCAGTCTAATAAAGCTATATTGTTTTTTCTGCAGTATATATGTTTGAAGTGAAGTTTATTATAAATGCATATGTATAGAGTATTTGCTGAAACAAAATGGCCCCACAATTAACTGAAGCAACGAAAGGCCAAATGATTGGCATGTGGCAAGCAAGAAGAAGTTTTCGTTATATAGCTGGGCATTTTCAAGTGTCTCTTCAAACTGTTTCAACATGGATTAATAGGTAAGGTTTATATTGGTAGTTTATTGCGAAGAAAAAATTACAATATTTCTTCTATAATTTTCGTATTTAAATCTATTCGATTAAACAGGCTAATTGAAAAAAAATTAGAAGTTATTTTTATGGTTTTCTGATAGGCAAGATTATTTCCCAATCGCTAGCAGTGTGCAAAAAAATCTAATAATACTAATAATAATAATAAATAATAAATGTCATATGGCAAGTTTTCTTGCCAGGAGGAATTAATGAGTTAATTGTAAAATTTCAAATGAACTACCAGAATAGGTTTAATCATAGAATTATTACCCTTATTCCGAAGGAGAATAACGGATGTAAAGTTATTCAGATGCCTTTATAACATATATTTAGTTTTAGGTCTTCAAATAAATCGGAATGTAAATTCTGCGAACATATCTCAAAACAAGACACCCCCCCCCTCTCGCTACTAAAAAAAAAGCAATGTCTGGATTTATTTTCAGACTAAAAAACAATTTATCTGCGTTTTTTTTTTGTTTTTTTTTTTGTTATCTTTACTTTGTTTCATTACGCTGCTTTATACTATTTTTTTTAATTCTAAATTTTGTATCTGTCAATATTATTCACGTTTCTGCCGATAAACTAAAGAAAAGGCGAGTTAAATAGATGCAAAATCTGAGAAAAAGCATTATAAAAGCACCTGTAAAATTCCAATAACATTTACATATTCTAAGACTATTTTAATTACAAATAATCTTATGGTTTTTTAATCCTTTCGTGACGAGAGTCTATTACAGAATTTTTAATAATTTACCACCGGTTTTTCAAAACAGAAATTTTCGTCTAATTGAATTGTGGAAATGCTAAGATATAATAAGGCAAAGCTTGCAATAAAAAATAACTGGTGGGAAATATCGAGGATTCTGAGCATCTTATGCGTCACGCATACGTGTCGCTTGTCCCCAAGGGGTTAAAATCGGATAATTCAACACTTGTAAACATTATCTTACAGCATATAACAATAACCGAAACTTATTAAGTGAGTAAAATGGTCATATCGGTAAAACATAAGACATTAAAAGAAGTGACTTAATCATTCTGCAGCATTTCAACAATCGAGTACCGAACTTCAATTTGGATACAGCCCCTTAAATATGCTCATTATAAAGTAATTAATTTTTCAGAAACTAATCGTAGGAATTTAATGAAATTTGGTATCAAGGCATAGTTTGAACTGCAGATTTCAAATATGTTGTCAAATTTGGGTCTTGCTATTGAAAAAAACAAAGTTTGGGTGCGTTTTTATATGTATATGGCCCCCTAAGCAAATTTTATATACATCACTTAAAAGTAGACTTTATTTCCAATCGTTTGGTACCAGTCACTTCCTTCTACTATAATTTGTTGCAGAGTTAGTGGGGGGTGTTCCGTTTTTTTTTTCCACGACTGTACATGAGGAAAAGCTTTTACTTACTTGAAATGAATCCTGGTGTCAATCAATCATTTCAATATTTTAGCTACAATAGTACTTTGTCCCTGAAGGGGTTAAACAACGGAATTAATGAAGTGAAAATAAGTTGAATTATACTAATTCAAAAAAGTGGTGTCAATCAACAAATATGAATTTAGAAACAGTACCGGACTGACATCACTACTACCGAGCGTTGCATTTGCCAAACTGCTTGTCTGCCCATGATCCCTAATTATCATAGATCGTATTATCGGGAACTCTCACACATTGCGATTTAAACCAGACTCTCTACATTTAAAAGTAGTGTTTTGATTGTGAAATTACACTTTATGTACTTATTTTTCCATATTTAAAATAAAGATTACATAAATGTAT
This sequence comes from Maratus michaelseni, assembly GCA_963931845.1. Taxonomy (NCBI): domain Eukaryota; kingdom Metazoa; phylum Arthropoda; class Arachnida; order Araneae; family Salticidae; genus Maratus; species Maratus michaelseni. Next base: position 189,419,040 of record OZ007599.1, on the reverse strand, counting down.
AATATATTTAAAATCTATGTTCGACAAACACAATCATAAATTTTACATGAACTTTCGTGTATATTTGTTACTACTTTTTTCAAGAATCTGAGTATTACAAAAAATAAATCGAGGAATAGTAAAATTTCAGCTGCTAAAATATATCGTGATATAAATAAGAAGTCAGCGTGATCACCTTTTAGTTTATGTTTCTAAAATTGATTCTTCCAGGTATATTTCTACAAAATGTGGAAGAAGAACTCTACCACACCGATTTCACTTTTATAATAGTGGTAACCAAAAACATAGAACGCGTCGACCCCTGTATACAATTGCTAAAATTCCGGTTTTTTTTTTTTTAGTTCGGTTGAAATCAATAAATAAATAATTTTACTCAATAACCATACAGAAAGAAGACACATTACTTTAAATACTATTTCTGATTCAAATTACCGTAATTTCGCGCGTATACGCCGCACTTCAAACAATTCGATTTCCTACCAGAATTTATTTTAAATGAAATGTGACTTGCTTCTGGTTAGCACTTATTTGACTTCTTATTTTCAATAAAATTTCCGGTTTTAAAAAGATAAGCATACGCGCGAAATTACGGTAAGTTTATTTTACTTGAAAAAATTGGGAAAGTTAGCATCTAGGAATGTATTATACATAATAAGCACGAGAGATTTGTTTTGTTTATTATTGCAGTTTTATACTCTTCTCTGCGATGAGCGTGCAGTAGATTATTTTTATATTTCTAGCACCACCTATTCGGAAAAGAAATCTTCCTTTTATATAATCACTGCGATACCGAGATTACATATAATAAATATTTCTGTTGAAATTTATTTGTGTTATAAGTCAAGGATATACACATCCTATACGGCACGTGCCGCTTGTCACGAAGGTGTTAAAATTAACAATTATGGTATTCAGTGTGTTTAAAAAAGTGCACACAATTTTAATGCTTATAAAGTAAAGGAATATAACGACCGGATAATCTTCATTGAGAGCGTGGAATCTTAGAATGTAACTTTTCCAATGTAGACCGTTAACCCACCACGTACCATTGGGGTCTCTATTAAACCCATTTATTTATTTAAAAAAAAATTCATACTTTGAACAAGAAAAAAATTGGTTACTGAAACATAATAAATAAAATCAACTAATTTATTTTATTTGTGGTTCAAATCATCAGAAACTAAGAACTCATAAAAAATTTAAATTTGGTACTAAGAGGGTTAAAATGCGATATATAATTGATTTTAAATTTTCTAACTCGCTTTCCGATTAGATCTAGGAGCAAGTGATGCCAAACTGCTACTTTAAAAAAAAATAAGATTGCTTGGTCGCTACCATGTTATTCAAATAAAAATATTTTGCTTATCTAATGAAAGATTAACGAAGTTGAAAATAAGGCGATTATTACTATTTAAAAAATGTTGTGATAATCAAGAAATCTGAATTAAAAAATGTAGCGGACTGACAAGACTGCTACGCCTTTCTTTTTATTGGCGGAATTACTTAATAACCATGTTTTTCTGCATGTTGAATGCTAATATTTAAAAAAATATCGTCTCCCTCAAATATAACTCTAAATTTAGTGAGTGAAATTTAGAGTTGCGGCTCTTTTTTTCAATCTAGTTCCTAAACTATCTCTCTAATTTAGCTACATTTACGAACTTCCAGCAACATTTCAGTGTGAAATTCCGTCGTTAAAAGCTTAGTCTGGTTTCATCCATTATTTCAAGTTAATTAACCCTCTCACTAACAAGTCCGGGTTAATACGTTCACTAAGCTCTCGGTTTCACTGCAATACAAGCGTTTTTTAAATTACCGTATATACTCGTGTATAAGCCGACCCCAAAATTCCTGATGAAAACATGTTTAATACCAGTATTTTACAATAATGTTCTTCGTCTTATATAATTTACAATTAAATGAGATAAAGCAGGGCGTAGAAAATTATTCTGAATTACTGGTGTTAAACTTGTTTGCATCTCGGTTTTGGGGATCGGCTTATACACGAGTATATACGGTAATTAAGTTTTTATATAATTTTGGAATGATCACCTTTTTTTTTAGCATTTAAAATAAAATACTGAGAAAACAACATTACAATTTAGCCCTTTTGCTGGACAGTCAGGAGGTAAAGAAGCACGGGAAAAAGATTACGCGAATATTACGCGAATATTAGCGAATAATTTGTGTTTACATATTTTGAAACACGCTGTATTTTTTTAAATAGGAATATGCAATATATTCTTATTGTACTGAATCTAGATACAAACCAAATAGTTTTAACACACTAAAATAAATAATTATACACAAATGCAAATTAAACTTGATAAAGACTGAGATCCAATGACTGAATAGAGAGAAACAATTAAGGATAGGACATTTCTAAATATTCATTCAAGAGGCACTTGGATTCATCATATAAATCAATAATAATGTGTCATAATTGTTTTGGAAAACTACCGTGTCTTTCAAAATCATTCGCTAAGAGCCGAATAAAATAGATCATTTAAATTCATTTTGCAGATGGAGATGAAATTATTTGCAGAAATATTTGAGTTTGAAGCTTCCGTTTCATGCGACAGTTCGCTAGAGACATCTTTACGAAAATTAGAATAAAATCCCTTATTAAATCAGTTTTGAAATTAATAAAAAAATGCCAACTGCGACCTGAGTGTTTTTTTAACACATTTTATCCTTGTTTAATATTCCACCTAGCACTGTGTTTTAATTTTGATGAGTATTCTCAGGTTTGCATTACTTAAACGAGAAAATTATTCCATTTATTGCGGAATGTGTGCATTTTTACCATGCATTTCTACCAGAATATTTCGCCTTATTTAACCACACATAAATATTACAAAATCTGCAATTCAACAAGGTAAAAATTGTGATAGAATTAACGAAGTATTACCGAATCTTTATAACTTATAATCAAAAAGCAACTATTTTATACATTTATTAGACATAATGTGTCATATTAAATGGAAAAGGAAAGCCCGATACAGATATCCATTCTAGTAATCGGTCGCTAATCTATCTCTCTATATTAAAAAAAAGAACGAAAAATCATGCGTCAAGCATAGATTATGTAGCACTTTCCAACGCTTCTAAAATAATTTTACAAATCATTACCGTTTAATAAGCTGAAAGATGACATCTAAGTAAACAATTTGGAAAACGCATAACATATTTAAAAACGTAATTTCAGGAATTTTCAATATATACAATATTCGGAAAAATATCCGAATACTTTTATGTAGCCCTGTATATGATCTATAGATTTGTATATATACATAGGATGCTAAATTTTAGTTTAGTTAGGAAACGCGTAGCACCGTTTAAATTCTCCTTCTGGAGTTTCTGTCAATAAACGGAAATGTGTTCGCGAACTTTTGTGCTGCCCTGTATAGGATCTACAGAATTTATACACACCACGTAATAGACAAAAAGCCAGTTAAGATTAAAATCGCGTTTAGTAACTTAAAACGCACTTCCAGGAATTATTGTTAACAGACAGTAGAGAATTATTTTGTGTGTCCCTGTAAATGAACGATGACTGCTATACACACACTATTCTGTAGTAAGCCTCTTGTAATGCACCTTAGTAATGTATATTAACTTCAATGCGTTTAAAATAGTGGAACATTATTTAAATAAGCCGCAGACGATTTTTCTCCATAGACGTAATGTAACGGAATTATTTTGACTGTCCCTGTAAAGTAACTCTAAGTGCTATACACCTACTATTCCATATTAAGCTTCTTCTAATGCATCTTAGTGATCTATATAAATTTTGAATGCGTTTACAATAGTGAAACATTTTTAAAATAAACCGCAAACGATTTTTCCCCATATACCGCATTGTAACGGAATTCTTTTGAGTGTCCCTGTAAGAAAACTATAAGTGCTACACACTTCAGTTGAAATAGGGAACGTGCCATAGATAACGACAATAACATATAAAAATTGCAGAGCAATCCGAGCATATTTACGGGAGTTAGAGCACGGACAGACGGCCAGACGGCCAGACAAACCGAAGTCATAAGCACTTTTCAACTAGGTTGGAAAGTGCTAAAAAGAACCACCGCTGCGGCCGCCGCTGTCAATTAAGATTTTGTGCCTTGAAGTCTTTCTGGACTACCGTAATTTCCGGCGTATAATCCGCAGCTCAAAGAGTCGTTTTTCGACCCAGAAATATTATTTTATAAAATGTAACTTAAAAGATCGGTGTAAATATTTAACTACAATTATTGAATAAAATTTCTGAGTCGAAAAACGACTCTTTGAGCTGCGGACTATACGCCGGAAATTACGGTAATATCCAGAAAACTATTGCAAATAAAAATTTAAAAATTGGTGGTTTTATAAAGAAATGTTTGATAACCACGCTGAAGTAGACAGTTTTTAAATCGAAGAATTATTTTAAGAGATATTTAAAATCAAAGTTGGTCAAAACAGTTTTCTTATAAAAGTTTTATAGAAACAAAAACTATGCACAGGAATTTAAACATAATATGTAAGGATATAGTTGACAAGGTTGGGGTGTGCAGACTGCAATTATTTTTTCAATTTGGCTCATTTTTTGAGGTTATATTTCAATTTTTTATTCAAAATTTTCATTATTTTGACGAAGATTTATTTCATATTTCATAAATTCCATTATTTGAATCGTTGCCAATTTGTAAAATAGCGCACGTAATAATATTCCCTTTCAATTAAGTAATGTATTAACACGTGACTGTTAAAAACAGAAATAAAACTTTAAAATAATAATTAAATGATCACGTGTTAAAAGCATTAAATGTAGAAAATTACGTAATAAATATATACTTGCGCGTGAATATTAAAAAGAGAAATACGAGTAACTAGGGAAATTTACGTCACATTTAATATGATCAAATTACAATATTTCTGAACAATTTCAATTAATAATTATATTTTCATGAGAGATCAATTTATTTCGACAAATCTTTTACCTATTATTGCAAATTTTAAAGCAGCGTAAATAATAATATTTCCTTTGCAATGTCAAAATTCTTCTATTTGTTTATTTGGTGTGACAGTTTAGCGGTATTTTTTTTTTATGAAAATTGATTGACGGGGTAATGGAGTAGTATCAAAAGACAAATAAGCGTTGAATTAAAAATTCCTCGATGAAAAAACTAACACGTGTAACGCATCTGATGTCAACTGAATATGACGCGACGCCACGATTATGCACGTTTGGCGTTAAATCATATATTTTGGTGACAGTTACAGTTGTAATCTGTTTCAACAGCAGTTGATTCGACCTTAAAATCTCTCAGTCAAAGGAAAATGAATGAAAACCCTGTTACAGCAGATCGCCACTGGTTGTTTAATTATAATACAATCTTCCGTAATCGTTTTAGAGATGATCAAATCAGAGTGTTTTTAAATCATATGCTGTTTCAGAACGGAGTTGGCGAGCGTAGCTCGTAGGGGGCAGAGCCCCCTAGTACTAATAAAAGAAAGTTTCACTCTGTGTGTGTGTCTGTGTGTCTGATGCGTTGGCTATCGAAATCTAACGCACCTAGCGGTCTGAAAATTGAGGTGAGGATAGTCGAAGACCTCTTTTGATGCTCTCATATATTTGATGATTTAATAATTAATAATAATATTAATTAAAAAAGATGAATAACTCATCATGTTCTTTAACCCCTTCAGGGGCAAAGTACTCTTGTAGCTAAAATATTGAATTGATTGATTGACACCAAGATTCACGAACGAATTTATTTTAAAATAAGTAAAAGCTTTTCCTCATGTACCTTATAAATTTAAAATTCGGTTATAAAATTCGGGTGTCACTGTGTCATTTTGGGATTAAAATTAAGTGGTATATATTATATACCGGTGCCCTTCAAGGGGTTAAGATGCGGCTTTCAGCAATCACACATGCCCAGAACTCGATTTAAGGCAGCGAACTAGAATGAAGAACCATTTCAATGAATAATGTGTTTATTTCGCAATTATGTTTTAACTTCTATAGACTAAACCATTTGATTTATTTAAAAACGAAAAATATATTCTGAAAGATCGCACTCTTTCGTCAAATGCCGCAATGAATTCCAAAAAAAAATTATGTTAACCCTTTGAAAAATATTTTTGAAAATGTGTTGTTTACCCGGGTACATGTTTTCCCCATTACGACAACGCCCCTCAAGAGCGAAATTTTAGAGATACAGATAACCCGAACATATGCCCTTCAAGCGAAAACCCTCTTCTAATCGATGGTATAATTATTTTATAAAAATACGAATTTTAACCATTTCAAAAATACCGGCGAACACAGGTCATTTTGCTCCCTACGATACGACTTTTTTTATTTCGCTAAAAGTTACTAAACGTTCGCATTTCGACACAATCTTTTTAGAGCATCTCGGTAACCTAGATTTACATCATCTAAAACAATTTCGAAATAGTTGGACTATACAAAATATTAAAAATAAAATAAAATCTGATAAATTTTCGGCGAAAACCCATAATAACGGGGTGTTTCTGAGTCGTCACGCTCGGCTTCGGCTAATGTTTTCACTATTTAATATGCATATATTTTCGCATAATGTTATAGAGGACTCGGAAACAGTTATATTATAAACGACTAAAATTTCAGAGCGTTCGGACGACGAAAACTATTTTTTATGTTAACGGATCCGACGCAAAAACAAAAAAAAGTGAAGAAAATATATTTATTTTCCAACCAGATAACAGTATTTCTGACGAATTTTTTCAGGGGCTGAAATTATCTATAACCATTAAAATTTGCAACTTGTTTGGGAAATGACAGCTATTTTTGTAAAACTATGAAACGACCCTACGTGAAAAAAGAAAGAAATGTTTTCGTACGAGCACTTTTATATCTAATTATCAATATTTGTTGCGACTTTGTTAAAAATATGACTTCATATAAAATCGGGTTAAAGATATAAAATAATACAAATTAGGGGTTTATTTAGGGTTTTATCACGGCCTCGGGCAATGCCGGGAAGGTCAGCTAATATGTTAATAAAATGTGTCTTTTTAATATGACGTTTACCAGATTTCATGTATTAAGTAAAATTTATGATTTAAAATATGTTTAAATGATTTGGTACAAATGCATATAATTTACCAGCTATGCCGTAGGTGAAAAATTAAAAATTAATATTATATTAAATAAAAATCCAGTCAGCTTAGCATACTTGCTACCGCTCATTTTCTCCTTTTTAGCAGTAAGCCCAGCTTACTGGAGTTCCTCATTCATGCTGCATTATCGAAAAAAAAAGTTTATTTTATTCGTGTTTATATCACAAATATAAATATAAAGATTGCCCTTTTTCATCTTTATGCAAAAGCTAATTACCGAATTATTAGTTTTAGACGTATGGTTCCAAATTTAAAAATGTTTGAAATGATTTTCTTCATCCTATCCAAATCTAATTACGTGGTTCTATTAATGTCCAAATATTAAGAAATTTGATGTTTCCTACGGTGTCTGTTTTAGATTAGATATATTTGGAAAAAATATCTTCTTACCCTGAAAGGTAAAACAGTAAAAATTCCATTCTTTTGCGATCCAAAATTTAATAATCTACGTCACTTTGATTTTTATTATTTTTTAGCATTTTCTAGCAATAATAGTAGAAAAACACTTTTTCAGCGCGTTACAACCAAATATTTGGTACGGCGTACACGCGTCCCAGAAGTGTAATTTCCAGTAACCAGTTTTTCCAAATAATATTTTTAACCTCATTTAACCCCTTGAAGGGCACCGGTATATTATATATACCACTTAATTTTAATTCCAAAATGCCACAGTAACACCAGAATTTTATAATCAAATTTTGAATTTATAAGGTACATAAGGAAAAGCTTTTATTTATTTTAAAATAAATTCGTTCGTGAATCCTGGTGTCAATCAATAATTTCAATATTTTAGCCACAACAGTACTTTGCCCCTGAAGGGGTTAATCGCAGACATTCTGTCTTTAAATAAGTCAAACATTATTCGGAAATATTTGCTACATTAGGCATAATGGCACGCGTGTTCGCCAACCCCTGGACTACCCAATACTCCGACAGTGTACTTAAATGTTAATCATCTAGATGTAATGCTACCCTTCCGCCACTTTTTTTTAGTTTAGATTTCTTATGGCACCACTTTTTTATAGTAGTAATTTTAACCTTATTAAAGGACAGACACGATAAAAGAAAAGTAATACTACTTCAAAAATGTGGTGTCAATAAAGGAATCTGAATTTTAAAAAAATATGGACTGGTAACACTGCTACGGATACATGCATCTTCTAAACTGTTTGTCTGCCCATGATTCCTAATTTCGATAGTTTGCATTATCTGTAACTCTCACACAATTTGATTTAAAGCAGACGCTCTACATTTAGTAGTAGTGTTTTTATTGTGGAATTACATTTTATGTACTTATATTTCCATATTTGAAATAAAGATTAAATATCCAAAATATATGTAAAATCTATGTATGAAAAACCTAATCATAAATTTCATATGAACTTTTATGTACTATTTTTACTACTTTTTTCAAGCATGTGTGCATTAATAAAAATATTTCGAGGATTAGTAAAATTTCAGCTGAAAAGTTTTTCGTGATATACATCAGCACATTCCGTACTGTTTTACCACAATTTTTAATAGGAATTCTCGCCTTATTTAAATGCAGAATAGTACTACAAATCTCGCAATTAAACAAGGAGTCTATAATTTCTTCTATTTAAATATTAACCCTTTCAGGGGCAAGCACTTGTGCTCCTGTAACGTTGAATTCTCACCGGAATTTAGGAAAGAATTTAGTTCAAAATAAGGAAAAGCAATATTTCCAGTTTTCCCGTCAAAGTTAAAAAAGTAAAATTTAATTAAAAGATTCTGGTTTGAATCGGATTAAAATTAGATTGGATATAATATATACCACCGCCCCTCAAAGGGTTAAATAGAAAACTTTTATTAAAAAGTTTTGGTAAAAGCTTACGAATCTAGATGAGGTATCAGCGTGGTCAGATTTTTATTTTTTTGTTTCCAAAATTGATTCTTCATGGTATTTTTCTACAATGTTTCCAAGAGAAACCTACCATGCAAATTTTAATTTGAAAATAGTGGTATCCGAAAAAAGAAAACGCGCCGACCACTGAATATATATGGCAATTTTTTAAAAATATTTATTTAATTGAAGCCAGAAATTTAAAAAATACATTATTTTATTAATAACCAGGATGAAAGTAGAGCCATTAATTTAACATTTAAATGCCAAAAGTATCAAATTTTTAACACATTTTATTTAACTTTTAATAAATAAATTAAGCTTTTCGCAACCATTATATTTATATCGAAATATATTCTTATGAAAATCGCATAAATATGCTAATAAATAAATTTAAAAATATATCTTTAAATTTCTGGTGTCTAACCCTTACCTTTCAATGCATGAAATTTTCTTTTAGAATTGTGTATTTTTAACTTATATTTAGGATTAGACACCAGAAATTTTAAGATACATTTTTAACTTTATTTAGTATCACGATTATGTGACTTTTACAGGATTACTATTTCGATATGAATATAATCGTGGCGAAGAGCTTAATTTATTTCTTAAATGTTAAATAAAAAGTGTTGCAAATTTGATACTCTAGGCATATAAGGGTTAAATTAATTTTGTCTGATTGAAATGGAATTTATTTTACTTAAAAAAATCTGGTAGACTAGCAGCTATGCATATATTATAAATAATGTGTATTCACAATAGATTGGTTTGGGACATTATTGCAGTTTAGCGCCTTTGCGACTGGCGTCCAGTAGATCCTTATATCTTTCTCGCACCACCTTTACAGAACAGAAATTTTCGTCTTATGTCATTATTGCAATAGGAGATTAAATATAATGAATATTTCTGCTAAAATCAATTGTGTTACAATTTAAGGCTATGCACATCCTTACACGGCACGTGCCGCTCGTCGCGAAGTTGTTAAAATTGTTTCCCAATTTTAATGTTTATAAAATTACGGAATATAATGGACTGAGTCATTTTGATTGCGTATGTGGACTAATTTTTCATTGTAACTTTTCCGATGTACATGCTTTAAAATGACGATAGACAGTAACGTAGCCAGGGTGGTGGTCCAGCTGCTCTTGGTACCACTAATTTTGTAAAGCTTTCTTTGCCTTATGCAATCGGAGAAACTTCTGCGATAATGAAGGCGAAGAAAACTTTACAATTTTACTTGTATACAGAGCGTTTGGACCCCCTCCCTGGCTACGCCACTGACGATAGATAAATGATTTTACCTACCTCGCCAGCGACTGTCCGAAAAGATGCGTCGTCGCTACCAGATTTTTGAATAGATATATTCCTCATATTTTATGACAGATTATATAAGTCGAAAATAAGGAGAATTTTACTATATCAAAAATTTGATATCAGTCGAGGAGTCTGAATTTAAAAAAAAAGGAGCCGACTGGCAACACTGCTACGAACCTCTCTTCATTCGCGGATTTTTTTAATAACCGTGGTTTTTCCGAATATTCCTAGTGAATATGTTGAACAATTCCATCTCTCCCTTGATTATGTCTCTAAATCTAGAGCTTGTAAGTCATGTGTGAGCCTCTTTTTTTTCATACTATTTTCTAATCTAAACTGTCTCTGAACATCAGCTACGTTTACGAACTTCCAGAAACATTTTAGTACAAAATTACTTTGCTAAAACCTTAGTCTCATTTAAAGCATTATTTCAAGTTATTTAAACTTGAAAGTAAAAGAAGACTACGCCAGTAATAAGAGAATAAATTGCGTTTGCATTTTTTAAAACGTCCTGCATTTCTTTTAATTGGAATATTTAAATTATTCTTATTCTACTGAATCGAGAAACAAACCAAACAGTTTTAACACACTATAATACAATACTCACAAATGTGATACAAAAAATTATCCAATGACGGAGTTGAAACAAACAATGCATGGTAGAAATTTTCTAAATATTCATTCAAGAGACACTTGCATCCATCATATAAATCAATAATAATGTGTCAGAATATTTTTGGAATATTACAGTGTCTTTGAAAATCATTCGCTATGGGTAGAATGAAACGGTTAATTTAAATTCATTGTAGGGATGGAGATGAAATTATTTGCCAAAATATTTCAGTTTAAAGCTTTCGTTTCACGCGATATTTAGCTACAGGCTTCATTAAGAATATTAGCATAAATCCCATATTAATTTAGTTTTTATATGAAGAAAACAAATGACAACTCTGAACTTGATTGTTTCTTTTCGACACATTTTATCTTTGATTTGTATTCTCCTCGTACCGGGTTTTAATTGTGGTAAAAGGGAACAAAACCTGTATTTAATAGAATAAATATCTGCTGAAAATCATGCAAAACTAAAATTGCTCTTCAATAGAGCAATTTTAGTTTTGCATGATTTTCAGCAGATATTTATTCTATTAAATACAGGTTTTGTTCCCTTTTACCACAATTTTTTAAAATAATATTTCGCTTCATTTAACCGCAGGAAAACCCTGCAATTAAAAATGCGATTACAAAAACTGTTATTTAAATAATTAATAGAACTTTGATAATGAGAAATAGTTGTGTCAGAGTCCTTGGAAATTCCAAGTTTTCTACGCACCTTGTAAATGTAACTTCTTCATACGAAGTGTGTATTGGATTTGATTTATTAAGTTTAAATTATTATTTTTTTTTCTTAATCAAAACATAAAAAACTCCAAAACAAATCAAAATGGAATTTAAAATACCCCAGTGATGCTAGCCGATGCTAGCCAATGATATTAGTATCCAAAGTTCATTATAAATAAAGTATTATTATTTTAGATGGAAATATTTTTTGTTAAGAAAATGTTTCAAAGAGAACGTGGCAACGTTTTTAATGCGAATTTTTTTGCATTTTGAATTTATATTAAATGGTTACACAATAGGTTTTGGACAGGTTATCATCCATAGGTTTTAATTGCTTGAAATGTATTTTAATAGCATAATAATAATTAAAAATAAAAGAAATTCGTTTATAATATTAAGCTACACCACACTGAAAATGCTGTTCGTGTAATGGTTTTCCAATGAATGAAAATTTTAGCACCATTCTTGGAACATACAAAGAACATAAGTTTGTTTGTCTGTCCGTCTGCCATTTGAGACTGTGTTCCAGAAAAATCTTAATTGGCACAAAAATTCACCAAATGATCATTTGGTGAAATGCCAAATTTGGCTCTAAAATAATGCTGTTAAATTTATTGCCAAATTTGGAATAGCACGCTAAATTGACGAACATTATCCTGTTTAAAAATCAACAACTAATTACCGTAATTTCCGGCGTATAATCCGCAGCTCAAAGAGTCGTTTTTCGACCCAGAAATTTTATTCAATAATTGTAGTTAAATATTTACAGTGATCTTTTAAGTTGCATTTTATAAAATAATATTTCTGGGTCGAAAAACGACTCTTTGAGCTATTACTACTCTTTGACCGGATTATACGCCGGAAATTACGGTAATATTTATCTCCATTGTTCACAGATTAAACTCTTCTACATCTGAGATATTTTTATAGGGAAAATTTAAACTTTTAATTAGTAAACATACAGGAATATATCTGAAGAACAATTTAAAAAGGGTTAAAAATATTCTAAATTTGTGGCGTTTATCCTCTTTCTAATACAGCATGAAGCAAGAAATATTAAAAATTTTTAGCCAAGAATAATCTTTGAATTTTAACAATTTTTTCTATTACAAATAAATAATAAAAACAATAATTATAAATATGCAAATAAGTACTAATCAGCAATTTATTACTTATTATAAAATACCAATTACGCTGTTACAGAAAACAGGCAGCACAAGCTATATCATGCAATTTAACTGTCTGTGAGCCAGTTCATCCGTACATTTTAAATTTATGAAAAGACTGTTCAAATCTAAAATTTTAAAAATGTTTTTGTGGTAAATGGCAGCTGGTTTTCGCCAATGAAATGCATTAGGGAAATATATTCAAAACTAGAAACTATTCTACGCTGGTGCAAGAAATGTGCAGGGGAGCAGGTCCCCCGCTAGTTAGAATATAAAAAGACAATTTCACTTATTGAATAAACTTGGTTAAAAAACATTCTGTATAAATTTTACATTTTTTAGGATAATTAGTGCAATTTTTAATATTTACCAAAATAGGCTTACGACAAAAATAGTGTTCATTTTTTAATTATTTTTCAAACACATAATATTTTTGTTAGTAATGTAATGAACTAACATATTAGCCGTAAAATAAAAACTTCCAGCGATTTACTTATTCAAATTATTAATTTGAATGTATATCTTGTATTTTTTGTATGTTAATTAATAGAAATAGCTGAAATGTTTCAGTAATTGTTTTATATGTTTAAACCGACAATTCATTCATTCGCAACATTACCGTAATTTCCGGCGTATAAGCCGCAGCTCAAAGAGTCGTTTTTCGACCCAGAAATATTATTTTATAAAATGTAACTTAAAAGATCGCTGTAAATATTTAACTACAATTATTGAATAAAATTTCTGGGTCGAAAAACGACTCTTTGAGCTGCGGCTTATACGCCGGAAATTACGGTACATCAAATTTAACCCTTTCCGGCGCGGAGTAAGTCTGTTTGTAAAATGATGAAACGATGGACTGACACCAGAATTTTAAAACGAATTCATTAGAAAATAAAAACTTGCTTATTTTCCCGTACTTTATAAATGGAAAATTTTAATTAAATATTCTTGGTGCCGCTTGTCAGTTTTGGAATTACAATTAGGTGTCCTTTTTTGTGGACACCGCCCGCTAAAGGGTTAAGCTATGAGTCTTCTATTTCGGCTCAGACTAGCAGTTCAAACAAATACCGTAATTTCCGGCGTATAATCCGCAGCTCAAAGAGTCGTTTTTCGACCCAGAAATATTATTTTATAAAATGTAACTTAAAAGATCGCTGTAAATATTTAACTACAATTATTGAATAAATTTTCAGGGTCGAAAAACGATTCTTTGAGCTGCGGATTATACGCCGGAAATTACGGTATATTTCGACCCAGAAATTTTATTTAATTAAATGTTTCTTCGTAATTATTGAACTTTATTTATTAAATAAAATTTCTGGGTCTAAATATGTTTCTTTGATGTGCGCGTTATACGCCAGAATATACGGAAAATATAACATAATATTTGGATATAACGTATTTTTATAGCTTATTGTAACTGCATTTTTTTAAAAAATATAATGTTTAGATTTCTGAAAAGATGTTACACATAATTACTCAAAGTCCTTTAGAATCTCCAGATCAATATACTGTATCTTCCATAATCTTAATATTAAGAAATATTTACTTTAATTAGATTATTTATAAACGTATTTCCGGTTACCAAAAAAAAACACTTCCGATATGTGATATCAAAGAAAGATCGACGAAGAAAATAAAGCTATGTGGATAGATAATTGTTCAGTTTTTAAAATAATATGATAAGAAATAATGATGTTTTCTGAAAATTGGCAATTCTCATACAGTAGGATAATTTAAGATCTCACAAGAAAAGCTTCCAAAGTTCTAAAATTAATATTCAGGAAAACGTCAGAGAAAACCTCAGCCTGAAATAAAATAATTTCATAAAAATAATCGTATAAATAGTATGGTTGCCGTATGCCATTTTCTTAAATGTGATTGAACAGTAACGGATACGGCCCGTTTACAGCAGTAGTACACATTTTTATTTGCAAGTTTTCTCACTCCGCTGTTTACGAAAATTAATTTTCTTCCAGCTTATGGACAGAAGTTCTGCAATTAAATAACGTGAAAACTTCTTTTAGAAAATACTTTTAACTCTGCTGCGCGCGTGCCCCGTAGTGAGTAGCACTGCTTTATAGTTTAGACTGTTGAAACATAACCAAAATGTCTTGTAAAACGCGAAATATATTGATTGGATGAACTGTAAACTCATAAACCCATGTTTTCGAATTTGTGTGTTCTGACCCAATAAAAAGAACTGTAAGTTTGTAATTCATACCATTATGTATAGAAATTTATTAATAATTTTCATAACTGTATGCATGTTTTTTAATCTAAAATGCTGTATTATATTTGGACCACTCCTTGTACATCTTTAAAAAATAAATAAGCTGATGAATTTTTGAAAGATGCATATTTTTTTCACAAGTGTTTAACATTAGAGCCGTGAAATTGTTACTTCACCTATACCTATAATAATTTAAGAAAAAAATTAAAAAAATAAGTATTTTTTCTGGTAGCTTTGATTTACGAAACTCAAATAAGATGTCAAAAGTGGATGTTACTAATTAAACAGAAACGAGATCCAGTTTTTTTACACGTGGTTGACCCCTATGTAAAACATTGCATATATTTTCTGAATGAAAACATTATTCCAAATCCAATTTCACCTTTGTTGCAACCTGATTGCAAACGGTCAACGAATAAATCGGATTCATCTTATTTTGGCAAGGACTGTACATCAGTGTTGCAAGTTAAGCAATGATTTTTTAATATTTTTTTGTTGTTGTTGTTGGAACAGTAATATTTTCCTTACTCAATGACATATTATACAAAGCAAAAAATACTATTCGTAAATTGTTGTAAGATTCTGAATTTAAAAACTGACCAACTACGAACAACGTTGTACACATACTTTAAAATTATCCATCTAGTCATTCTTCCATTAACTTGACTTTGACCGTCAAAAACATCCAAAAACACAGAAAACTTAATAGAATAGCATTGTATCTAAATTCGTTACCAACCATATCTACCAACTTAGCAATCCCGAACAAATCAGGCCTGATATCTGAATCAGTTCAACCGAATAAATCGCCGGTAATTGATCTCCAGTAAACGCTCCAGTTCGCCCAGTTGGGAAAATTACAACTTATATGATTCGTTTTTAAATTTGAAGAATTGTGTCATAATTAATCTAGTGTTATCACGTATCCAGCTTTTATTGGGGCTGCCTTACCTGCGATTTATTCTGTTGAGCTGATACAGATATCAGACCAGATGCTATATTTAATAAGGTTAACTGGGTGAATTAGATCCGCCAGATTTGTCCGGGATAGCTAAGTTGGTACAGAATCGTCAGCTTCAGAAAAGTGATCCTTGATTCGAATCCTGTTCCGGACGTTTTTTTTCCCGATTTGGGAAAATTACAACTGATATGATTTATTTACAAATTTGAATAATTGTGTCAAAATTAATCTAGTGTTACTGGAGATTCCTTACCTGCTATATATTCTGTTGAGCTGATTCAGATATATGACAAGATGCTATAATCAATAATGTTAACTGGTTGAATTAGATAGGCCAGATTTGTCCGAGATTGCTCAGTTGGTAGAGCACTGCCAGCTTCAGCCAAGAGATCCCTAGTTCGGACTTTTTCGCCCAGTTTGGAAAATTACAACTTGTATGATTTCTTTACGAATTTGAATAATTGTGTCGAAATCAATCTAGTATAATCAGGTATCTAGCGTTTACTGGCGTAACCTTACCTGCGATTTATTCTGTTGAGCTGATTCAGCTATCAGAGCAGATGCTATATTTAATAAGGTTAACTGGGTGAATTAGATCCGCCAGATTTTTCCGGAATGGCTCAGTTGGTAGAGCATTGTCAACTTCAGCCAAAAGATCCCTGGTTCGAATCCTGTCCCGAACTTTTTTGCCCAGTTGGGAAAATTACAACTTATATTATACATTTTATTATAAATTTCCATTCTGTCGCGTAATACCATTTTTAGATAGTGTAGCATTTTGATGATTTCTATTCCGTACATCATTTTTTGTACTTACATGATGATTTTTTACATTGTCGGGAAACCTGTGGTGCTAGGAACGCAGAGCTGCAACCAGGGATGCAAAAATCTAGGCGCCAAAAGGCTGATTTTCACCACTAAATTTTATTAGTATTCTTCGTCAAATTTTATTAGTACACTTCTCCTAAATTTTATCAGAATTCTTATTAGGCGAAGAATACTAAAAATTTAGCGGTGGGAACCGACCCATTGGCGCCTAGATTTTTGCATTTCACATTATCAACGTCAGAAACTCTATGATTAAATTAGGCCAATGTTACTACTAAAAATATTTATGAGAAGTGGCCCGCATGTAAAGATACCTAACATCTCAGCTTTACTCATTCTCACGTATTTTGCTTTTAAAAAACACTTTTTACGACCTATTCGACTTACGATCGACTGCAATGTCTTAGAAAATAACGAAAATCCGTATACATTTTTGTGTTACAAAAAGGTATTTTTTACTACATTGAGATTTTCCATGGAACCATGAGATTTCCATGGGATAACCCAATGTAATACTGAAATAATATTTGTGCGAAGCGAATTACTCTTTGAAAGCGATATTGTAGTTATTTGATGTAAGTTCTGTACTGGTGACGTGTACATTGTGGGACGGGTGATTACATTTTCAGAACCTCATTTTTCTGTAATAATCGCAATGTCATTACATAGACTACTATTTATCTATATAAAAATTTTCAGCGCAATAATAGTATTCTTTTATTGTTGCGTTCACACCAGAAATTTCGAGAATTTTCATTTGAAAATAAAGTTATGCAACTTTAGAAGTTTTTCTCGTAATTTAAAAAACTAAAATTTTGTTTAAATATACTAGTGCAAGTTTGGATTAAAGTTAAGTGGAGTATTTAATACACCACAGCTCTTTAAGGCGTTAAACTATTTGAAAGATATTAATACATTATAAATACTTTAAATGCAGATTAATTAATATAAGGCAAAACGCATATATCCTCATTTGAATATCCCTATTAAATAGAAATAGATTACGCCAATGCTTCAAAGAATAATTATTTGAGTAATTTTCTGTCTTTTGTCACTAATGCCACAGAAGGAACATTGCAGTTAATGTATTTTTTTCAGTGAAAATAAAGTATTCATTGTCATTCGAATTAGCTCACGAATATTATCTCAAGATTCTTTTTTTCCATTTTATCTTCAGCTGACTTTTTATTGTGAAAAAAGTTGGATGTGTCTAATGATAGATAACTGTTTTGCATTCATTATTCCCGCGTTAGCATATGGATTTTTAATATTCAGATATTTAAGGTAATAATTACTTACTTTATTCCGTCATCACATGATTCATATTCCTTAATGTAAAGAAAATAATTTATATTATATCAATTAAAGTTCAGACAAAGTAAAATAACACACCTGTCAATAATTTTGTAATAGTAGCGATTAAATCAAATGAAATTTGCTAATACAGGGTTGGTACGCCTTTGCCACAATTTTTTATAAAATTTGTCATCTTATTTATGTACAGAAAACTATGGCAAACACTGAAATTAAACGTATTGTCTACAATTTCTGCTATATAAATATTAAATAGAAATTTTCTGTTAAAGAATTGAGGTAAAAGCGTACGAATCCTGCAATATAATTACACTACTGGCCATCCAAAATGCTACACCATGAAGTAATGCAAATAACCGAATGATATTTATTGGACAAATACATTATAATGGGAAGGACGGGTGATTACATTTTCAGAAAATTAGGAGATATAGATCCTGAGAAAACACTACACAAAACACCCACCTCTGGCCACAATAACAGCATTTTTCTACCTAACCATGGAGTCGAACAGAGATTGGACGGGTCATGTACGGGTACATCAGTCCATGCAGCTTCAACACTAGGCCACAGTTCATCAACCGTAGTGATGGGCGAGTAGTGGGGGGCCAGTCGCTCAGAAGCCATTGACAGGACATTTTCAATTGGTGAGAAATCAGGAGAACGTGCTGGTCAGGGCAACAGTCGAACATGTTCTGTATCAAGGAAGGTCAGGATAGTACGACCAATATGTGGTCGTGCATTGTTCTAAACCGTAGAGTTACAGAGGCATCAAAGATAAGGCAGAACTATGGGTCGTAACACATCAGAAATGTAACGGCTGCTATTGAAATTGCCGGCAATGCGAGCAAGAGGTTACCGAGACGTGTATCCAATGACACATCATACCGTCACTCCAGGTGATATGACAGTATTACGATTTGAATGCACGCTGGCAATGTGCGTTTTCCACGATGCCGCCAAACATGGAAGCTGGCATCATGATGCTGCATACAGAGCCTGGATTCATCAAATACGACGCGAGACACTATTCCTGCGTCATATACTGCATCATGATGCCAGCATTCATGTTTGGCGGCATCGTGGAAAACGCATATTGACAGCTTGCATTCGAATCGTCATACTGTCATATCACCTGGAGTGACGGTATGAAGTGTCATTGGATACACGTCTCGGTAACTTCTTGTTTGCATTGTTGGCATTTTCAACAGCAGCCGTTACATTTCTGATGTGTTACGGCCCATGGTTCTGCCTTATCTTCGATACTTCCGCAACTGTACACTTTAGGAGGAAAATGCACAACCGCATGTTGCTCTTACTATCCTGACCTTCCTTGATACAGAACATGTTCGACTGTTGCCCTGGCCGGCACGTTCTCCTGATTTCTCACCAATTCAAAATCTCCTGTCAATGGCTTCTCAACGACTGGCCCCCCACCACTCACCCGTCACTACGGTTTAATATAGTCAAATAGCCATAATATTGATATGTTTTATTGAGGTTCAATATGGCAAGTTCGGTACTGAAAATAAAGGATGTTACACGGACACAAAAAGAATTACGTTGCATTATTGTCTATGAGAAAAATCGTTTGCAGTACATTTTAATAATGTTACACATTTCCAAATATATTGCACGTGATATGTATAATTGCGGTACACTACAAGACGCTTGCTATTTATCGATAATTTAAAGGGGCACATAAAATAATTCTGTTACAGTACCGTCTATGAGCAATAATTGCTGGCAGATTGTTTGCAATTGTGGTATGCGTTTTTACGTTTATCTAATCTTTTGAATAATACATGGTGTGTATAAATTCTATAGATCATATAAAGTGCTGCACAAATTAATCCGATAAAATTTCCCCTTATTGACGGAAATTGCTGAAAAAAATTTCCAACTGTGCAATTATTTTTCTAACTGAACTAAATTTTTGAATACTATGCAGTATGTATGCGAATCATAACCTACATCATATACAGGACTGTACAAAAGAATTTGGATTTTCGACTACAGTTGGAAATTGCTGAAATTGGGTTTTCAAATGTGTTATCCATTTCCAAATTATTTACTTAGTGTCTTTCCTCTTATTAAACTTTGCAACATTGTTAGAATTATCTGAATGTGTTGGAAAATATTTCATAATCTATGCTGAATAAATAATTTTCTTTGTTTTTTTTATCATTTCGTTTTGATAAAAAGAAAAATGGTTCTTATTATTTTAAAATTATATATTTTTAGCATTTGTTCATCATTTGAAAACGTTATCTGCAATAATTTCTTAGAAAATTTGAGTATAAACGCTATATTGTGTGATCTCTTGATATATAGTATGTTCATATGTTACGTACGTACAGCATTTTTTCTGAACGGCAGTCTTCCCCTTATTAATTATAGAAAAAATTTAAATTATTGACGATTAAATAAGGCGAAGATTATTATTCGTAAGTTATGGCACTTTAAAGTAAGGAACGTATGATCACTGCTATAGATAAAATTATTTATATGTGTTGCCTTCCAAAAAATACGGTAATGTCTTTTGAAATAAATGTTATTCGAACCAGACATTGTACATAGTATATGAAGTTTAATAAGTAACATAAAGTCATGAGATCCCAATATGTATTTTTTATGTTTTATACACAAATAAAATAAATTTAGTTTAAGCAAAACAAAAAATCTTATATATCACTTTATGAATAACGAAACACCATTATAAACATCATTCTAAATCTGCGTCTCTCCCACAGTCGAAATATCATCTGCACCATTAAGAGAAAGACTAAAATACTTTAACTACGCATGCATGATGAAAAAATGTATTCTTCGTGAGCATTGTACCAGACTAATAAGACGAGACATTTGGACTTTCGTGTTTTTCTGTCATTAGATGTTTTGTACTCTCGGCAATGTCAATTACCCTAAGTATTTCGTGAGTCATTCTTTTATTTGAAAGGATGTGATAACATCTGTTAACTTGCTCAAGCACTATTGTTCTTTTAAGAATTTTTAAGAACTTAACGTGCACAAAACACTAAGAACGTAAAAGCATTTAAACATTTCATGAAACATTTTAAATATTTCCCACAATTTATGTTTGTATTTTAAGCAAAATAAAATGAAAATGTATTTGAACAACATTAAATAACAAAATAATAATTTGTGAACTTTTTTATGCTTAGAAATACAAAATTTCTTATATTCTGCTCCAATTACATATACAGTCGCATAACGGTCAATTGCTACAATTTTTATTTACTAGAAAATATAAATTGTGTTCTTTATCTTAAGTAATCGCAGCAACCTGTGACTAAATAAGACGCAAATTGCAATACGGAAATACCGGTTGCCAAACTTAGGAACAGTTGGCAGCTATGCTGTGGAAAATCCTTAAACAAATAGGACTCAATACGCTAATTCAATTAAATTATTACCGCCAAACTTGCAATATTTTGTATACCAATTTTACAGAATAGTTAACTTCGTCTGATTTAATCTCAGAAGTTCCGTTATTTAATGAAGGGGTTAGAATAACAATGGAGTAAGTCAAAATTTAGTGATTTGAGAAATGAATTGTTTTAGTTAAAGTTGCCGTTGCATTAAGTGATCCAACTAGTTCTGACATTTAGCGACTACATAAGTGAACTATGACTTATTTCACTGTCACACTGAACAGAAATTAATATACTTTCAGTAAAAATATAGTTATCTAGATTTTCCGAATTTTTGACTACTTCACTGTCATTCTAACCACCTGAAATGAAGATAATGCATCTATTCGGATAAATTGCTGCTTAAAATACGAGACATTACGGAAAAAAATGTTTACGACCATAGATCTGAATTCACGTTTGTTTGGTTATCTACCGAGGCTAACGAAAAAGACAGGCTACCGCGGTTCATTCCACTTATCTTTTTTTACAGACCGCTAGTGTGACATGTTGCTCTTATCGTACTCCTGCATTGGTGGATTCGAGCATCACGTGACTCCCGCGGTCTGTAAAAAAAGATACGCGTAAAGCACCGTGGTAGCCTTTCTTTTCGTTAGCCTCGTTATCTACAAAGTGATGCTGTACACTGTTTAGCATTTCCAAGAAGTCTGACACTACTATTTGAAATTAAAACTTTTTAATTGAATATTTAATTAAGAAATTGCAATCGTTTGAGCTTCTGATCACGTATTATTTTCAGAAATGAATAATTGAATGTATTTGCTACATTTCAAAAATCTGTTTCCCGGAATTATTTCAATTATTTTTTTAAAATTAATTAAAAGAATTCTTTTAAAACTCATGTAAAATTATAAAGCAATTATAACGTTTATGTTATTCACATAAAGAAAAGTTATGCTTATCGAGTTTGCATTAACGTGGAAAAACACATTATTTAACCGTTAAATTTCGTTTAGAGTTTTCTGAATGTGTTGGAAAGTGTTTCGTAATCTATGACGCATGATTTTCCGTTCTTGTTTATAGATTACTGTGGAAATCATTCCTTGCACTGTGATTTATGTTCATAGAATAACAGATGAATCGCCGTATATACTCCAGAGGCGTAGCATTAGGAAATGGTGCATCATTTGAGTACTAGTATTATTGTATGCTAAATTTGGCCTTATATAATCGTATAAGGTTCTAAGATTAAATAAGGTCAAATTTAGTATATAATAATACTGGGAGTAAAATGATGCAACAACACGTGACGCTAAGCCACTAATATACTTGTGTGTAAATCTAACTTCACTTCACAATTTGAGAGAAATAATATGAAAACCAGTATTTCTGATTAGTTATCTTTGTATTATTGAATGGCAGAAACTTATTACTAATTCAACGACTAATTAAGACGAAGATAACTATCCAGAATTACCGGTATACAGCCGGTTATTTCATCTTATTTGACTTATACGTGAGAACGTACTGAAATCAACCTCAATTCTCTTTTAACTTTTAGTACACAAAGTTTTAATTTATAGTTGTTTATTAAATTTGTATTCATCTTCTCACAGCTTGTTAATGTGTGCAATATTATGGTTTAATATTGTTAAAAGATGTTGACAAAAATCAATGAAAAACGAATAGAATTAATATATATGTGTGTAAAATAAAATAATAAAACACACTTAGGGAGTCATTTCTAATATTTCTATCACAGTTCATTTCCCGTACATTAATCTCCTACATTTCTAATCCTGTTCAACGTAAGTCCTTTAATTCTTTGACTCTCTGATCACAGAAAAATACTTAAGTGGAGGATTATGTAGATTAAAGCAGAACTACAGAAGTTAATGGAGAGAAGAAGGGTTAAATTACTTTGATCATATACATTTCAACTTGGTGTAAACAGTGTAATAAATCTCCGTAACAGTGGTTGTTTTCTTATGAGATTAGAGAAAAGTTTATAAAAGAAATAATTTTGTTTCTTTTAGGGGAATGGTATTACTACGTTTGGATTGAGTTTTCTATATAAGTTAGTTTAAGGTGTTATTTATCCTTCGAACTCACAAAATACATGAAAATGTAGCGTCTATAAGAGTTGCAGTCACTCCATGACTAATTGACTTTTAATTATAAAATGTAAAACACATATTAGAAATGTTTATTTTATCAATTATTGTTCTCAAAAAAGTAAGTGCAAATATAAAGTTTTCTAATTTATTTTAAAATATAATAGACCTGTTACGAAAGAAGTATCCTTGCATTCATTGCGCGCACGATTTTGCACATTTGAATTGGTAAAACCTGCCATTTTTTGTTTTAAATGCGTACAGATAGAAAGTGGTCTAAAAATAACATACAATAAAAAGAAATGTGTAGATTCTGAGAAAAAAAAATGTTAAAGAAAGTCGAAATATCCAGTATTTTTTAATACAAACGTAGTAGTGAATTCTAAGCTTCTTGCTGGAGAAACATAATAATAAGTCATTCTGTGCATCTTTACGATTAATACATGCACTCAATTTTTCATGAAATACTAGCCAACCACTTTTTAAAATCGTGCGCGCAATGACCATAATCACCGTTATAAAAAAATTGACCTTAAAGTACCCCTTGATCGTATAAAAAGAGCTCCAACTGTTTTAGACACAACTTCTCTTATACAGTGAATTTTTGCATTGGTTTGTTTTAAATGCTCCTATAGATTCATATTTAATTATTACCGTAATTTCCGGCGTATAAGCCGCAGAAAGTCGTTTTTCGACCCAGAAATATTATTTTATAAAATGTAACTTAAAAGATTGCTGTAAATATTTAACTACAATTATTGAATAAAATTTCTGGGTCGAAAAACGACTCTTTGAGCTGCGGCTTATACGCCGGAAATTACGGTAGCTACTAAATAAAAAAATGATTTTTGGCAATCATTTGTAAACAAATCTTGTTACGCCCGTGACTCTCACGGGCAGGTTAGGCTATTTTTAAAAAATTCAGATTGTTTGATTCCCACCAGTTTTTTAAAATAGTGCAATTGACCTTATTTTCGTATTATTTTACCTGTCATTAAATAAGGTGAATATATCTACTTCAAAAAATTCGTTTCAATCTAGCAATCTGAATTTTAAACAAGTTGGAAATTGTGCATCAAACGCGACAAATGAGGTGCGTTCGTACTATAGCTATTTATATAAATATTCAGATCTTGATGATTTTTAATTCTGTGAACTGGATTATATCTTCTGCAGACTAATTTCTGTAATAAAATAAGTATCTCGGTCGCTTGACGATTAAACCTCGGACGCTCCTATAACAAGAAAACACAGATTTTTTTTTTAAATTCAAATTTCTTAATACATATTTTTATTAATATCTTCTAAAGTTTTCATTCGATTTTCATAAAATTTGAAATATCTCGACAAAATTCTGCAAAAATAATACATATTAAATTTCAAACCATTTGGTTGGGTAGTTTTTGCGCTGTTATATGCGGACAGACGGACGGACGGATCAGATGACGACTAGAGGTGCTACGTATTTATATGATTACGAACGCACCTACAAAAGTATCTTGTGTACAAAAATTAAAGACAAATATAAGGTACCGTAATTTCTGGTATGTATGCCGCGGCTCAAATAAATATGTTTCGAACCAGAAATTGTATTTAATAAATAAAGTCAAATAAGTCATGTAGAAATAGGTTACATTTTACATAATAAAATTTCTTGTCGGAAACAGATTTGTTTGAGTCGCGGCTTATCTATCAAAAGTTACGGTAAGTATATATATATATATATATATTTTTATCCATCGTGAATACTTTAAATATGAAAGAAAATACACTGTTTTTTTTACTAATTAACTCAGAATTTTAAGAATAATAAAATGTGGCGATAAACAAAATCGATGATTTGAAAGGAATTTTTCGAAAATTACGCAACGGTTAAGGGGTTAAAAGGCAAGACTCAAAATCAGACTCAAATAACATCGATGAAATGATTATAAACATAACAGCCCTAATTATATTTCTGCAATCAGATGAGTCAAGACAATTTAATTAATAATATTAGTCTTGTTTCAATCTTGAACTTTATTTGTTTTTTAAGTAACATTTGTGGTTCAATATATTTGCTTTTGTGTTTAAGAAAAGAAAATAATTTCAGCTATCAAATATTCTGGAAAAAAAAATCCGCCTAGAACTACGATTGTTTCTCACCACTAATTCCAAATAACACTGTTTAAATAAATATTTCTGAGATTAAACAAGATTAATATTGGGCAATTATGATGACAATAAAACGTAGCACTTGACAGGTGCGCATGTCACAGTCTGTCGTATTTAGATAATTCAGAAGAAAGACCTGCTTATGTTTTCACATTTGATGAGTAATTTGATGAGTAACAGAAAAATAATTAATTCTTTCGAAAACGATAACTATCATGCTTTTCAAATTCTTTATACAATAAAATATATCTAGATTAATAAATATCTGGAAGGAAAATCCTCAAGAATATATTGTTGCCCTTCTCACTTTTGGACTAAATATACATTAGCATTGATGGAACAGTGGCGCGGCATTTGGGTGATTGTGACCTCTAACGTTTAACACTAAAACTACCAGAAAATTCACTCAAGTTTTTTAAAACTATTTCACACCAGAAATTTTATTTAAAAGTACTTAACTTTTTCATTTAACGTATTTCTGTGAGTTTTATATTTAATGTATTTTAAAAGAAATTTCTGGTTCAAATCGGAATATATTCATTTGGTAACCGTCAAAATGACGGTTCGTGGTAGTTCCAGTGTTAACCAATTAACGACGACTTATTTTACATTTCTTTTAATACTTCAATACCAGTTGAAACCAGTTTTCCCATGCTGTTATTTTAACTGGTTGAATCGCTGATAGTTTCACATTAGATAATATGATTTTTTTTTCACTACGATACTGGTGTTCATATTTAAAAGTTTCGTATCCCTTTAAATGGTAGTTTTTTGTACCAACCGGCATTAATGAGTTAATAGTATTTTTTGTCTTAAAATATATAAACAGTTCTGACGAAGATTACTATTTAAATTTTGTGGTGTTAACTGCTTCTGTGGTATCCCACTGTTCCATCACTGCTTTAGTGCAAAAAATAACGCAATAATTTATCTTTGTGTAAAAAAACAAGAAAAGAAAATTGTGTACCAAACGTAGTTATTGAAACACTTTCCAGCACTTTTATAATACTGTAACAAAACTTCACTGTTTTATAAGGTGAAATATGATATATATGTAAGGAAATTGTAATACGTCTAACACATCTAACAACGCAAGTACGGCATTTACCATATACTGTAGGAAAAGTATCCAAATTCTTGTGTACAGCCCTGTATATGATCTATATGTTTGTATAACTATTACTACATTATATGCTAAAATTTAGTTCAATTAGGAAATGCATAACACAGTTAAAAAATCCTCTTAAGCAAATTTTACAAATAAACGGAAATGTACTCAAATTATTTTGTTTAGACCTGTTCACGACCTATAGAATTTAAACACATCAAGTAATATGCAAAGAATTGTTAAAATTTAAGAACGCATAACAGAAGTAAAAACGCACTGCCCGCAATTTTCGCTCATAGACATTACCAATTATTTTGTGAGTCCCTATAAATTCTAACCATATTCAACAGTAAGTATCTGTAGTGCCCCCCCCCCCCCCAGTGATGTATATTATTCTTAATATATTTAACATAGTGTAATAGCATTAAAATACATTGCACACGATTTTTTATAGATAAATAATGTAGCGGAATTCTTATGAGTGTCTGAGAAAAAGTATTAGAAAAGCTGCGCACTTCATTTACAATACAGAACATGCCACAGTAAATCTCAATAACATATACCAATTACATAGCAATAGGAGTATATTTACGTGAGTTAGAACACGGTCAGACAGACATACAGCCAAGTATACAGACAAGCCGAAATCGTGAATACGAGGGTAGGCTGATATGTTCTCGGCACAGAGATGGAACAAGTATGACCAAATGACAATGAGGTTTGTAAAGTGTGATACTTTAGATGACATGCTGCCGAGTTTTAGACGCGTCAGTTTATTTTTTATGGCTTGGCGATAAAGTAAAGTAAACAGTTTTTGACATTTTCTAAAAATGGAAAAAATTGAAGTTCGAGCTGTCATAAAATACATTGTTAAAAAATGTTTAACCCCCATGTACATACCACAAGAGCGAAAAATCATGCGTCAAGCATAGATTATGTAACACTTTCCAACGCTTCCAAAATTATTTTACAAATCATTACCGTTTAATAAGCTGAAAGATAACATCTAAGTAAACAATTTGGAAAACGCATAACATATTTAAACACCTATTTTCAGGAATTTCCAACATATACAATATTCGGAAAATTATCCGAATACTTTTATTCAGCCCTGTATAGGATCTATAGATTTGTATATATACTACATAGGATGCTAAATTTTAGTTTAGTTTGGAAACGCGTAACACAGTTTAAAATTCTACTTCTGGAGTTTCTGTCAATAAACGGAAATATGCTCGCAAACTTTTGTGATGCCCTGTATATAAAGTACAGAATTTATACACACCAAGTAATAGACAGAAAGTGAGTTAAATTTAAAATCGCCTTCAGCAACTTAAAACCAAACGCACTTCCAGGAATTAATTTTAACAGACAGTAGAGAATTCTTTTGTGTGTCCCTGTAAATGAACGATGACTGCTATACACACACTATTCTGTAGTAAGCCTATTGTAATGAACCTTAGTGATATATATAAATTTCAATGCGTTTAAAATAGTGAAACATTATTTAATTAAACCGCAAACGATTTTTCTCCATAGACGTAATGTAACGGATTTATTTTGACTGCCCCTGTAAAGTAACTATAAGTGCTATGCACACCATATTCCATATTAAGCTTCTTGTAAGGCACCTTAGTGATATATATCAATTACACTGTGTTTGGAATTGTGGAACATTATTCAAATAAACCGCAAATGATTTTTCCCCATATACCGTAATGTAACGGAATTCTTTTGAGTGTCCCTGTAAAACACTATCAGTACAAAAACCCTTAACGGGTTAAAAGTTGTGACGCAGCACTTTCTTTTGGCTTTATGAATTTTAAATATGGGTCTTAAAAGCAATGATATCAAATTTAAGTGACGCTATGTTAATAATTATTTTTTTAAATCATAATTTTCTTTTTAGTTTTATTTATATTCACAGGTGCAATTATTATCTTAATATGAAAAAATATATAAAATTTATTCGCGGATGCTTTTTTATTCACATCTCTCATGAATTCAAAATATGGGTTTTAAAAGAAATGATATCAAAATTTGAGTGACACCTTGACGCTAATTTAATAGGACTCTTTTAAAATTCAATTTAAATTATTTTTGGTTTGTCTTCTAAAGTATATTTACACATACAAACAATACTTTTAATTTTTCAATACACTTTTAAATATATTACTTTCACTGAGCCTATATTATGTATTGAAATGTATTTATTTCAATAAATTGATTTATCTTCTGTGCCACGCTATCCAAAATCATAAGTAAAATTTATGTAAATGATTATTTTGCGTCATAGTATCCAAACAAAGGGAAATGTATTCAAGTGGATAATATGACGCAAAATAATCATTTACATAAATTTTACTTATGATTTTGGATAGCGTGGCACAGAAGATAAATCAATTTATTGAAATAAATACATTTCAATACATAATATAGGCTCAGTGAAAGTAATATATTTAAAAGTGTATTGAAAAATTAAAAGTATTGTTTGTATGTGTAAATATACTTTAGAAGACAAACCAAAAATAATTTAAATTGAATTTTAAAAGAGTCCTATTAAATTAGCGTCAAGGTGTCACTCAAATTTTGATATCATTTCTTTTAAAACCCATATTTTGAATTCATGAGAGATGTGAATAAAAAAGCATCCGCGAATAAATTTTATATATTTTTTCATATTAAGATAATAATTGCACCTGTGAATATAAATAAAACTAAAAAGAAAATTATGATTTAAAAAAATAATTATTAACATAGCGTCACTTAAATTTGATATCATTGCTTTTAAGACCCATATTTAAAATTCATAAAGCCAAAAGAAAGTGCTGCGTCACAACTTTTAACCCGTTAAGGGTTTTTGTACTGATATCATTACTTTTTTAAGGTTATTGATGAGAATGTCAATTAGTCGAAATTAAGCATAGGGTATAAATTAATCATTAAAATAAAATTTTAAAGAAATGCTAAAAAAGACCCCTTGGACCCCAATAAAATATGAGGGTGGTGGCCCAGGGAGAGGAATCCAAGACTCAACTTTTAAATTATACAGCGAGAGAGTAACACAATTAGAAGGATGAAAATGCATGGCAAAACCCGTTTGTTCCATCTTCCTCCGCCAAAGGACGCAACCTTTTCTATACAAACATAGCTGAAAATTTTCGGGCCGTCGATTCCGAGTCAAATGAGCCATACGTCGTCGTGCTCGGTCCCATAGAACCCGATAGGAAAGAGCCCCCTGGTGGTGAAACTTGGAACTAAAATCGATATATCCTGTCGATGTCGAGTCGAATGAATCACACTGCATTGTGATGGGACCCATAGAACTCGAGATAGCTGCAAAATCCGTTAGTTCCATCTTCCACCACCAGGGGGCGGACTCTGTTCCATACAAACATAGCTGAAATCTTTGAGGCTGTCGATTTCGAGTCGAATGAGCCATACCTCGTCGTGATGGGGCACATAGAATACAAGATAGGAAAGCACACTCTGGTGGTGAAACTTGTAACTAAAATCGATATATCCTGCCGATGTCGAGTCGAACGAATCAAACTGCATTGTGATGGGACCCATAGAACTCGAGTTAGATGCAAAATCCGTTAGTTCCATATTCCACCACCAGGGAGCGCACTCTGTTCCATACAAACATGGCTGAAATCTTTGAGGCTGTCGATTTCGAGTCGAATGAGCCATACCGCGTCGTGATGGGGCGCATATGACCCGAGATAGGAAAGCGCCCCCTGGTGGTGAAACTTGTAACTAAAATCTATATATCCTGTCGATGTCCAGTTGAATAAATCAAACTGCATTGTGATGGGACCCATAGAACTCGAGTTAGCTGCAAAATCCATTAGTTCCATCTTCCACCACCAGGGGACGCACTCTGTTCTATACAAACATAGCTGAAATCTTTCAGGCTGTCGATTTCGAATCGAATGAGCCATACCTCACCGTAATCGGGCCCATAGAACACGAGATAGGATAGCGCCCCTGGTGGTGAAACTTGGAACTAAAATCGATGTCGAGCCAAATGAATCAAACTGCATTGTGATGGGACCCATAGAACTCAAGTTAGCTGCAAAATCTGTTAGTTCCATGTTCCACCACCAGGGGGCGCACTCTGTTCTATACAAACAGCTGAAATTTTTGAGGCTGTCGATTTCGAGTTGAGTGAGCCATACCTTGTCATGATCGGGGCCATAGAACCTAAGATGGGAATGCACCCCCTGGTGGTCAAACTTGAAACAAGTTGAATGAATCAAACCATGTTGTGATGGGACCCATAGAACTTGAGTTAGCTCCAAAATCCATTAATTTCCCCTTCCACTGCCAGGGGCGCTCTCTGTTCTATATGAACATAACTGCCCCTGGTGGTGAAACTAAAATCAGTAAGTTCTATCGATGTCGAGTCGAATGAGCCAAACTGCATCATGATTAGGAATGCACAACCTGTGGCCCGTGATGGATAACTGGTGGCCCGCAGAGACCATACATGCCAACCTATCCAAAAATTTCGAATTTCCTTAATAATTCGTGAGAAAAATTTGCAAATTTTGT
The DNA here is from genome assembly GCA_963931845.1 of Maratus michaelseni. Lineage (NCBI taxonomy): Eukaryota > Metazoa > Arthropoda > Arachnida > Araneae > Salticidae > Maratus > Maratus michaelseni. The sequence continues at coordinate 189,387,551 of OZ007599.1, read as the reverse complement.
CCATAAATCGTAGGAAAATATGAATTTCATCGATCAGGCGCATAAAATCATGAATTGCATCGACTGGATGCGAATTTTGTCAAATGGGCATGGAAAAATCACAAATTTCGCCATTTTGTCGCTAGAAAAAAAAACGCAAATTTCAATAATCGGTCAACAGAAACCAGAGATGCCAAAATCAGTAATTCTGGAGTTGTAAATTTCGTCAATCACTCAAAAAAAAAAAAAAATCTTGAATTTTGTAAATCAATTGAAAAAACCTGCGAATTTTGTCGATAAGGCACTTAAAATCGTGAATTTCATGGATTGAGCAGCGAATTTCCTTGAATGGCGTGGAAAGATCGAGAATTTCAACGAACAGTTGCAGGAAAAATTTGCAAATTGTCCATAGATCATAGGAAAACATTATGAATTTTGTCTATCGGTTCTGCAAAATTATGAATTTTGTCGATAGGCATGGAAAATCGCAAATTTCGACAACTGGGCTTGGAAAAATCAAGAATTCCATCGAATGTTTGTGAAAAAATTGTAAATTTCAACGAACGGTAAAAAAAAAAAATAATTTGCGAATTTCGCCATTGTCTAGAGAAGAAAAATTGTGAATTTCATTAATTGGCCGATGGAAAGCATATCAGTTGAAAATCATGAATTTTGTCAATCAGGCACAGTAAAAACATGAATTTTGTGGATCAGGAGAAGGGAAATCATAAATTTTGTTGAACACATGCATAAAAATCATGAATTTTGTTTATCAGGCATATAAAAATCATTAATTTCGTCAAACGGATGCATAAAAATCAAGAAAGTCATCAATTGGGTGCGTAAAAATCTTGAATTTCATCGATCAGGCGTGTAAAAAATCATGAATTTCATCGATAAAGTGCATAAAAATATAGGACAAAATTGCCATTCGTCAATCGGCGAGTAATACTGAAAATTTGCCGACTGACTTTACTGCCACCACTGGTCAAACTTAATAGTTCCAATTGCGATGATTCAATGGAAAAAGATTTTTTCCCCACTGTCGCTCGACAAATTTCAAAACCATTTGGCGAATTTCACGATTTTTTCAAAGAAATTATTTGACGGATTGTGATTTTTTTTCTTCTCGAAGCCATTCGACGATATTCGAAATTTTTTTCCCCTGAAACCAGTTGATAAATTTTGTGATTTTTCCACTATCAATGAATTTTGTGATTTTTCTGCTATCGATTGATGAATTTCGTGATTTATCGACTATCGATTAAGGAATTTCACGACTTTTTCCATAAACGAACAAATTGTGCACTTTTTTCCACTGCCATTCGACGAATTTTGCAATTCTTTTCCGCGATTGTTAGACAAATTTCACTATTTTTCTCCCGAGATCATTTGACGAATTTTGTGATTTTTAATTTTACTGACTGATTGATTTATATTTAATAATAAAAGTTAAAATGTTTTGATTTAAAAACAAGATGGCTAACTGAGGGTGAATCCCAAAACTTAGCCGCATCATCAATGAGTTAGCTAATCAAGCATTTAGCTCTTACAGTTTGTTTAAAAGGTGCACACAAAAGCAAAAAATATGAATTTTTTTTAATCCTTACCATCACTGTTGAAATCCTGAACCAATTAGAATCTAATTGTGACAGTGTATTTATCTTGCAAATATCATTGAGGAGTTTTTTATACAGGGACACGCAAAATCAAAACATCATCATGATAACATTCAAATTACTAAGCCAATTCAAACCTAATTATGCCAAAGTATCAATCGATGAATTCATTAATCAAATATGTTGGGCAAAATCCTAGAACAAGCAAAACATCCGATTTGGCTATTTTTTTTACGCACGTCAACCAAAAAAACGGCAACTTCCAAATTTTACCCAATCAGAACGCATGCTTTTTAAGCTTAAGCAAGCAGATACTTACACACTGCTTACGGCAAGCTTTTTCACAAAATAAACAAATTTTATTTCGTTTTACAATTATTTACAAAGTTTCAGCAAGTTTTTCTTCACGATTTTTCTATTTTTACAAACTTTTAGCAATATTTCGTCTGGATATTTCAATTTTTACATACAAGCATTTAGCAATTTTTTCCTCCAGATTTTTCTATTTTTAATAATTTTTAGCTATTTTTTCCTCCTTGCTAAAACTTTGTAAATTGTCATAAAACGGAATAAAATCAATGTTTACTTCGTGAAAAAATTTTCATAGAAACTGTGTAAGTAGTGAATTCTCTGCTACAAAGAACACAGGTTATGATTGGGGAGAATCTAGAGAATTCTGATTTTTCAAATGCACGAAACTCATTCAAGCACCAGTTAGTAACATGTATATGTACTCTTTGCGTACATTAACAGAAAAAATAATCCTGGATGCATGAAACTCCCTGTACAGCAATCTCTAGAATGCATGAAATTCATACAAACAGCGGTTAATAATTGATATATATATATATATATATATATATGTGTGTGAGTACGCTTCGCGTACATTAACTGAAAAAAAAAAATCCTGGATGCACAAAACTTGCATTTCTCTGACTTCGGTTTTTCGAAATAGATAAAATGCTTCAGGGATTCAATCCAGCATCGCTGAAATGTTACATAATCACAGAAGATCACTAATTATAATTAAAATATAGATAAAATGCTGAAGTGATTACAAATTAATCACTGAAGCATTTTATCTATACTTCAAAACATATTTGTTTTGTTTCTCATTTCCAAAATAATTTTCATTCATATTTACTTATTATAAGCATGTTATTTAATTTTACTGACTGATTGATTTATATTTAATAATAAAAGTTAAAATGTTTTGGTTTAAAAACAAGATGGCTAACTGAGGGTGAATCCCTAAACTTAGCCGCATCATCAATGAGTTAGCTAATCAAGCATTTAGCTCTTACAGTTTGTTTAAAAAGTACACACAAAAGCAAAAAATATGAATTTTTTTTTAATCCTTACCATCACTGTTGAAATGCTGAACCAATTTGAATCTAATTGTGACAGTGTATTTATCTTGCAAATATCATTGAGGAGTTTTTTATACAGGGACACGCAAAATCAAAACGTCATCATGATAAGATTCAAATTACTAAGCCAATTCAAACCTAATTAAGCCAAAGTATCAATCGATGAATTCATTAATCAAATATATTGGGCAAAATCCTAGAACAAGCAAAACATCCGATTTGGCTATTTTTTTTACGCACGTCAAACCAAAAAATCGGCAACCTCCAAATTCTACCCAATCAGAACGAATGCTTTTTAAGCTTAAGCAAGCAGATACTTACACACTGCTTACGGCAAGCTTTATTATACAATTTTAACATAAATTTTATTTCGTTTTACAATTATTTACAAAGTTTCAGCAAGTTTTTCTTCAAGATTTTCTATTTTTACAAACTTTTAGCAATATTTCGTCTGGATATTTCAATTTTTACATACAAACATTTAGCAATTTTTTCCTCCAGATTTTTCTATTTTTAATAATTTTTAGCTATTTTTTCCTCCTTGCTAAAACTTTGTAAATTGTCACAAAACGGAATAAAATCAATGTTTACTTCGTGAAAAAATTTTCATAGAAACTGTGTAAGTAGTGAATTCTCTGCTACAAAGAACACAGGTTACGATTGGGGAGAATCTAGCGATTTCTGATTTTTCAAAAGCACGAAACTCATTCAAGCACCAGTTAGTAACATATATATGTACACTTTGCGTACATAACAGAAAAAAAAATCCTGGATGCATGAAACTCCCTGTGCAGCAATCTCTAGAATGCATGAAATTCATTCAAACAGCAGTTAATAATTTATATATATATATATGTATATATGTGTATGCTTCGCGTACATTAACTGAAAAAAAAAAATCCTGGATGCACAAAAATTGCTATATTCCGCAATCCCTAGAATGCATGAAATCCATTCAAGCTGCGGTCAGTAATGTTCGCACAAAAATCGGTTTACAGCAATCTCTAAAGTGCTTAAAATACATCTTATCATATAAAATCAACAAAAATGCACTTACCGTTATTTCTCATCCTTCGTTTTTTTTTAATATTTCACAGGATTTATCCTTTATGGCATAAAACACATTTCATAAACATAATTCAACAAATCTGACACACAACAAACCAACCCACAGACAATAGAACTCTATTATAGAATATTCTAATCTGTCAATCAACCAATCAAATCTAATTCCCTCAAAAACCAGCTCAATTTTCAGAACCATGCATTCTGCTCATGCTAGAACCAAGCACAGAAGGCGTGGAAAAAACGTAAGAAATAAGCCGGTAACAAGAAAACTCATTTATCGCTTCGCTAAATTCGATGACGCCAAGCGTCTCGCTTGTTCTAGGATTTAACCTATTTTTCTTAATTATCTGTCTTAGTTTGTGAATAAATTTTTGTAATGTCAGTTGAAACTGATCTCTCGTACATAACGATGCATCACATTTTTTTAATGTTTTTTTTTTTTACACCATGATGTTGCTATTTAACAACATTATTTTAATTTTAAAAAGAAAACAAACAACTAATAAATCAGTAAATATGAACGTTTTGCACTCCTGAAGCCCCCCCCCCCCCAAAAAAAAAAAATATATATATATATATATATTGTTTTAATTTCAGGGTAACTGAAGAAAAAAAAAATCCTTCTATAGCGTTTCTATTTTTCCGTGTGCTGTGAAGATTTTTTAACGGGTTCAAAAACAAATTTCACAAATACTTCTAACTTAATTAACAAATACTTCAAAAATATATTTTTAATTCCATGTTGTTTATGTATGAAGAAAGAAACAAAAGTTTGGTAAACTTCTATCTCTGTTTAAATAGTCTATTTCAAGAATAAAAACATTCGGTAGAATGCATAGCTTTGACAATACATAAACAAAAATGAAGAATACAGTACCTTTTTTTTTTTTTTCAATTTCTTATATTTGGTGCAAGATACTACTGAATACTTTGCTACAAGATTTGTTTAAAGATATTACCCTCTCTCATGATTTTTAGGTTTCCAATGCCACGTCTACCATTGCCCCGAGAACTGACGACTGATTTCGTGATTTATTAAGTAAAATCTATATTTAACATTTGAAAATAAACTTTCACTAGAAAAAAAAAACAATGGTAGAACTTTGCATTTCTCTGACTTAGGAAAATAAATATTAGAAGATAAATACATATTTCTTTATTATCTGTTTTTAAAATGCAAATTTAAGAAATGAAATTGGAAAAAAAAAAAAGGTACTGTATTCTTCATTTGTTTATATAGCTGATCAAATATACGCATTTCACTGAATGTTTGGATTCTTATACTATGAAACAGAAGCTTACAAACGTGTTTTTTATCGTACATAAACAACATGGAATTAAAAATATATTCATGAAGTATTTGTTAATAGAAGTTAGAAGTATTTGTGAAATTTGATTTTCAACACTTCAAAAAATGTTCATAGCAGCGAATCGCATCGCACACGAAGAAAACAAACTGATGATTGATTCATTTTGAATAATTCCTTGTTACGCAAATTAATTGATAAAAAAAAATCTTAATCTTTTTTTTCCTTTAAAAAATCACAAATTAAATATAAATAACAATTAAATTGTATATGTATAATTATAAAATATTTCAATATTTTAATCAAGGAATCTAAATATTTTTCGACTTAATGAAGATTTTGATATAAGAAATTCTTTATTATAACAAAAAAGAAAAATATACAAACAATAATTTAATTTAATACATATATATTACATATTAAAAATTGCATTAAAAACTGTTTTCGTATTAAAAAAAAAAAAAGAATCTAAATAGTTTTTCAGCGATATATATATGCTATAACGTTTAACTGTAACCGTAATAGGCAAGAGCTTCCTTATTGCGCAGTAATAAAAAAGGGTGAAAAGGCCGAAAATCCTTAATGTTAGTCTACCAGAAAAAGCATAAGAAAAGAGTCCAATTTTGACACTGGATTATATAAAAAACAAGAGTTTTCCTACGTTAGCGCAATATCTTAAACGCTTCATCTAAAACCGATTAATATAATATATTAATTTTAAAAAAATCGTTCGATCCATTTTCGAGATAACAACTCTGTGCCCATTACACCATTACATTTTCCATTTTCGCTTAAAAATTGGTTTCCAGATCTCAAAATCTACTGCATGTAGAAATCTATAAATTTCAGGATAGAGTTAGGCCATAGATATAAGACTAATCTGAAAAAATCGAAACGGTATGCCTCATATTTACTGAGATATTAAATGTCGGCGTTTCGATTTTCCTTTGATGTCCTGCTAGCTGTATATATGAGAGTGACGGAATCTTCGGTTTTGGGCTTACGGTTTTCGGTTTTTCGCTGCGTCACTCAAGAGACTACCGTCTCTTATGATAAGTGCTACACACTTCAGTTGAAATAGGGAACATGCTACAGATAACGACAATAACATATAAAAATTGCAGGGCAAGCCGAGCATATTTACGGGATATAGAGCACGGAAAGACGGCAGACGGCAGACAAACCGAAGTCATAAACACTTTTCAACTAGGTTGGAAAGTGTTAAAAAGAGTTTCATTCCACCTTAAAGGATTATTCTCCTTTATATTCGACAATAAAAAAGTGGGCTGCTGAATTTAAACATGGTAGGAAATCAATTCACGTTGATGAACACTCAAGACGTTCAAAAGCCACTACGACCGACGAAATCGTCTCAAAAATTCCCAGTGCCGTATTAAATGATCCCCGATTGAGATACACGAACTTGCTGACATTGCAAACATATCGATAGACCGCGTCCACTACATTTGACAAGATGTTTTGGGTATGAAAAAGCTTTCTGCTTGATGTGTGCAGCGTTTGTTGAACGTCGACAAAAAACGCTAAAGAATGAACATTTCTCAAGAGTCTTCTCAAATGTATTATGTTGCAAGTTGAAAATTAAAATGAAATATTGTCACAAATCTTGTATTTTCTTTTTCAGGCCAAGAACTTTTCGAACCATCCTCGCACAAGTCTCCACTAAAGAATTCGCATACAAGAGTGTGTCTTAAATGTATTAAGTTGTAAAGGGACTACATTGAAAAATAATATGAAATTTTGTCAAAAATCTTGTGGTTTTAATGTCAGGCTGAGAACTTATCAGTCCACCCTCTTACATTTTCCACTATGTTGGAAAATGTAAAAAAGAAAAACCACGTTCGTTCTAATAATTCAATTCGATTTTGGATAAAAAATATACAAATTTGCAGGCGTACAGAAAAGTTATGTCTGTCAAAAAATCAATTTTAATACTTTCAGATATCTGAAGTAAAATATTTGATTTTTAGATTTTTTGGTAAAAGAAAAGTTTAATTCCCCATGTGATTTATTTAAATTTTTGAAGTACAGAATTTCCGTTAATGATAAATCAATACAGAAAATCACTTTTCAAACGTCTCTCGCTTTACTAAGTGTCAGAAAATATATAATACATCTTTACTTACAATTAAATAAAATATATATATATATTACTTTTAAAATATAAATGTAAATTGTTATACATATGTTGTTTAAAATTAGAAACCAATTGCAAATAAAAGTACGGTAATTTTGCTCTTTCTAAGTGTGAATGTCTATTTAATTTTTTTTAATTAAATGTTATTCTCTTTTGCTAAGTTAAAAAAAAAATCTTAAAATAGGGCAACACGTGCGGCATACAGAGCTGCTACTTTTTCTGAATAGAAATCTTCACTTTATTTAATCTATAACTTTCAGAAATTAGGTAAGTCTTATAATATTAAATTTCTCACATAGTGGTGTGATAATACTTTTAGAAAATAACAGGGGGTACTACAAACTTAAAATATTATCTATCATTGAAAAAAAATAATATTTGAAAAATCTTTCATATATAGATTTGTATTTATTTTAATAAACTACATTTTTTACGGTGATATAAATCATACATGGAAGTTCTCCAGCATTAAAATATATTTTATATAGCAGAAGAGTTTTCATTGCATCATACAAGGTGCGTGCCCTCCTTGAATTTTGAAGTTGTTGGTACCACTATTTCAATTTAGAAATTTGACTAATATTTTATCTTTATATTTGCGGTTAATTGCAGAAATTTTAATATTTTTTTACGATTAAATAAAGCTAGAAATGCTACTCCATAATTCTGATGGAACTGAACACACAAAGATAATATAATTAAATAATCTTATTTGTCTGAAAATCGCTTTATGTTTTAAATCAGGATTGCCTAACATGTTAACCTGCAGGCTACGCGATAAGTACACCGTAACAGAAATGTATTTTCACATGCGAGTAGAAGTAGTCTTCACGTGAAATAGAAAATAAGACACATTGACATTTTCTGGTACAAATCATTTTTATTTGACTTGAAAAAAAAAATAAAGTAGGCAGCTATGACTATTGTTAAATTCTAGGAACAAACACAGCGTTCCATAAGTAAAAGTGTAACAAAAAGCATTTACCCGACAAACACAATACTTCTGGTCACATCTAGTAAACATAGCCAAAGAGACATGAGCCCATTTGTATCCAGCCAACTTTTTTATGATTACTCCGATTCAAACGAAACTTTTTCAATATTTTTTCAAGTACTAGATAAATTTCAGTATAATTTTTTCCGGCCTTGTTTACCTCTCTTTCTGAACATTAATCAAAAAGGAGGGGTATTTTCTCTAGTTCTATGGTCCTAATTTCTACGAGAATTACTTCATCCAACTTAACACGAACTAATTATGATATAGATAACTATTTAAGATATATATTTGGCGACTCGTGACGGTAGAAAGTGGAACTAAAAGATTTTGCAGCACGTGTTTGCTATACGGTGTCATAGGCAGCAGGGACAAGTGCAGGAGTTTCGATCGGAAAAAGTTTTATTTAGAACAGAGTGCGCCCCCCTAGTGGTAGGAAGTGCAACTAAAGGATTTTGCATTTATAATTGGTGCGATTCAAACAAAGGGTCCGATTTCAACGAGAATTATTTCATTCAAACTAACATGGACTAATTAAGATATAGATAACTATTTAAGACACAGATTTGGTGCCCCATGACGGTGGAAAGTGGAACTAAAAGATTTTGCTTTTAGATTTTAATTGAGTTCTATATGCATCACGGCCCACTGTACGGCTAACCCTTTCAATGGTAAAGTACTTCTGGTGCGAATATGTTGCAATGGTCGAACGACACCAGAATATACGATCAAATCCTTTTGAAAATAAGTAAAAGCTTTTCTTCACGCACAGTCGTGAAAAAAAAAAACTGAACACCTCCTTCTAACTCAGCAACAAATTATTGTAGAAGAAAGTTACTGGTACCAAAACGATTGGAAATAAAGTCTACTTTAAAATTTTGTATATAAAATTTAATTAGGGGGCCATCTACATATTAAAACCAGCCTAAGCTTTATTTTTATCAATGGCAACACCCAATTTTGACATATGATATTTTAAATCTTTGATTCAAACTATGCCTAGATACAAAATTTTAAGTCGTTTGGATGATAAGTTTTCGAGTTATAAACATTCAAATTTTAGAGCTTCTAATGTTAAATTACATTTTCATATTTTTATTAATATCTCCTGAAATTATAATCCTAATGTGCTAATGTTTTGTTTGGTTATAAAACTCAAAAACCCAAACATAACTACGTCAAATTTGTAATTTTTATAATTTTATAATATGAATTATGAATTATGAAATTAATATTCGAAAAAATTATGAATTGCAACCTGCAATTTTTTTGATGGATTTATATTTATTATGTCCTGCTTTATGCGTATTCAAAATTTCAAATTTATCTTCCAAGTAGTTTTCAAATTATGCTTAAAAAACGGCAAGATGCTGCTTTAAGGGCCGTCTATCATGTGCATTAAAGCATAGTTTGAACATGGATGAGAGCGCTACCACTCAAATGCCCGATTGTCACCCCTAAATTTTAATAGTATTTGTCAACTTATTCAAGGATAGAATTTCTGAATTTCATTACGGTGGACAGTACTATTAAAATTTAGTGGTACAAATCGGACATTCGGGTCCGAGCGCTCTCATCCCTGTTTGAAAAATATTATACACATAGGCTGGGATTACAGTGACTTGATAAACGTAGAGATTAAGTCTGTATTACGATATAAACAATGCGCAAACCGTATTTCTGTGCTTCGCGATCTTACACTAATTTGAAAGCTAGCTTAAACTGATGCGTAAGTGAATGCGCGCGCGAGCACAAGAAACCTGACAACGACATGTGATTGGAGTAAGATGTAAGATAGCGAGGCACTAGAATCATTTCAGCCTTGATTAGTATATATATATATATATATATATATACCTTTTATTTTTTCAATGTGTACTTTTAAATTTTTCATTAAAATTACGTAAAACGTATTTGCATGAGATGTATGTTTACGTCATTTATGCAAAATAGTTTTGCTTTATTGATAAATTAATAAAGCTCATTTTGGAAAAATATGAACAGTTCTACCTTAGAAAAAAATTAATCATTTTTGTTATCTTTAAATGAATTGATAGCTTATTTTCCAGTTAATAAAGTTATATTGTTTATTCTGCAGTATATATGTATGAAATGCATATGCGTAGTGTATTTGCTGAAAAAAAATGGCCCCACAATATATTTATCACTGCTTGCTCTAGAATGTTAATTGATTCTTTCATTAAATGAATTAAGAAAATATTTATAAATGCAACTTTCTGTATATGCTATGCCATTATTATTAGAATTAGTTTTGATTTTAAAGAATAACTAGCTAATTTTAATCGCAATAAAGATTCTTTTTATATGACAAGTGTGCAGATATAAATCCTTTAACTTGTCAGCTTTGGCACACATACCATATCGACAGCGGTAAAACACTTCCTTTCCGCTATCTTTACAGAACTGAGTGAAAATTTCAATAGAAATTTCAATAGAGGCATTAATCAGTTAATTGTAAAATTTCAAATGAACTACCAGAATAGGTTTAATCATAGAATTATTAACCCTAATCCGAAGTAGAATAGCCCCACCAGTGGCTGAGAGGTTCTGCTCTCAAAGCTGGAAGACGGGAGGTGCTGGGTTCAAACCCCTGTCGCGCTCGTCGACCTAACTATTCGGAGTTTTCCGTGGTTTTCTTCGAACCTTGCCATAAATGCGGGTTAGGATCCCTTAGAAAGACCCACACGGAGGGCACTCCCCCCTAGGGCCTATATCCCTCGTGTTGATAATTGGCCGTCATAAATCAACCCAACCCGAAGTAGAATAACGGATGTAAAGTTATTTAGATGTCTTTATAACATAGATTTAGTTTTAGTTTTCAAATAAATCGGAATATAAATCCTGCAATTATATCTCAAAACAAGACACCCCCCCCCCCTCCTACTCAAAAAAAGCAATTTCGGGATTTATTTTCAGACTAAAAAGGAATTTATCGGCGGTTTTTTTTTTTTTTTTTTTTTTTTTTTTTTTTTTTTTTTTTTTTTTTTTTTACTTTGATTCCTTATGCTGCTTTATACTATTTTTTTTTTATTCTAAATTTTGTATTTGCCAATATTAATCACGTTTCTGCCAATAAATTTTAAAAAGAGCGAGTTAAATACATGAAAAATCTGAAAAAAGCATTATAAAAACACCTGTAAAATTCCAATAACATTTACATATTCTAAAACTATTTTAATTACAAATAATCTTATATTTTTTTAATCGATTAATTCAACACTTGTAAACATTATTTTATCGCATATAACAATAACCGAAACTTATTAAGTGAGTAAAATGGTCATATCGCTAAAACATAATGCATTAAAAGAAGTGACTTAATCATTCTGCAGCATTTCAACAATCGAGTACCGAACTTCAATTTGGATACAGTCCCTAAAATATGCTCATTTTAAAGTAATTAATTTCTCTGAAACTAATCGTAGGAATTCCATGAAATTTGGTATCTAGGCATTGTTTGAACTTCAGATTTCAAATATCTTGTCAAATTTGGGTCTTGCTATTGAAAAAAACAAAGTTTGGGTGTGTTTTTATATGTAGATGGCCCCTAAGAAAATTTTATATACATCATTTAAAAGTAGACTTTATCGCCAATCGTTTGGTACCAGTAACTTTCTTCTACAATAATTTGTTGCAGAGTTAGTAGGGGGTGTTCAGTTTTTTTTTCACGACTGTACGTTATACAAGCAACACTTTAAAACAAAATTTCGTTGTCATTGATGCATTTAGGGATTAAAACCCGTTTCGCTCTGGTGGGTGAATTACTTCCTATTTAATATTAACACTTTGCCTTCCGCATGTCTCGTAAAAATATGTATATTCGTAAAATGTTGAAATGAGTGATTGGCTTCAAAATAATTTTTTTTTTTTTTTCGAAAATAAGTAAATTTTTTTCTTTATGTACTTCGTAAAAGGGAATTTTTCATTCCAAAATTCTGGTGCGAATGTGGCATTTAAGGATTAAAATTAAGTTACTTTACGGACGACACTACTGCAGTGTTGCCAGTAGGTACTATTTTCAATTTCAGATTGTTTGATTGGCACCACTTTTTTGAAATGGTATAAATATCTTTGTTTTCGACTTACTTAATCTGTCATTAAAGTATGCGAATTTTACTTTCTCAAAAACTGGTGGCAATCAAGAAAAGATAATTTTAAAAAAGTAGCCCACTGGCAACACTACACTACTGTGGTGTCGCCGGACGGCGAAGTGTTAATACTGAAATGCCACAATGGGACCTCAGTTTTGAAACAATATTTTCGGTTTATTATGTATACCAACAAATGCATTTAGTTATTTTTAAATAAATTTGATTGAAAATTCCGATGTCATTGTGACATTTGGAGATTCAAATTAAGTGGGAAGAAATCCACCCATCAGGGCGAAAAGGTTTAAAATTAAGTGGTATAAATAATATCCCACCGCTTTTTACAGGGTTAAGAACGTTTCTAATGTATAGACATTTTTACAATTCTTTTAAAAAATCAGATTGAGTAAATATATATTTTGTTAACATAGTAAACAATATATTTAAAACAGTTAAATGCGTTAATTATCTGTTCTAATATTTTTTTTTATTTAGTGCTCTAATATTAAAAGATTTAAGAATATCCTAATTGATTAAGGAATATTTGAATAGGAAATATTATCTACATTCCCTGATCGTTTCTGTAATATTGCTATGTAATATATTCACACGCAGCTGTCTATAATGCTTTCAGCTTCATGAATAATTTATTAAACAATATCAGAGTCTTATGTTTTTTTAAGGAAGCTGTTTGAATCACCAGTTACTTAGTTTTCATGATCTCTGGTCTCTGAAGATTCAAGTCCCATAAATATTTTAGTAACCAGTAACTCAAAACTCATATTATTATAGTTGCTTGAAAATAGTATTGTATAATTTTCTTTCTAGAAGAAATTTGCCAAAACGAAGTTTAAAGTGTTGCAAAATTCATTTTTAGTTTAAGACTTATTAGAAGATTAGGAATTCCGAATAAAATTAAATATTTCAAATAGATCATAAAATAAGTACTTATTAATTTTTTTTTTCTCTAAGGTTAACTATATTCCAAATAAATGAGGATTGAAAGTATATTCAGAAATATTTTTAAAAACAAATAAAAAACATGGTTAATTAATTGGATTAATTATTAGTCATTTAAAAAGTTAAAATATATAATGAATTTCGAATTGGTTTAATCCAATGTTCCCATGTTCTGTTTCTCTATTCAAAGCACGTTCCTGAATTAAATCCATACAATAAAATTTAATTGTAATATATTTATTTGACAATTATTTAAATGTTGTTAGACAATTAAATCTTTATAACATATATTCTGTACCCATTGGCGTTTAAAATAAATTACGTCTAAAATCACCTATTCAAAAAAATAATGCAGAAACAGTATTTGTTTTTTTCAAAACAAGATCTTTGTGACATAATTGACAATAATTCAACTTTTTCAAGGTAAATAGACGTATGTTATATTTGATTAGAAAAACAAAATTATCGGGTAATTATGTAATATCAATTTTATTTATTTAGAAAATAAAATTTCTTGCTCGGAAGATGATAATTTGACTTTTAAAATCTACAAATTTCGCAGTTAATTTACATAGTTCGCTGTTTAGAAATCCTAAGGAGTATGCCATCATTTTTTCATCTTAGGATTTTTCTATACCATATTTAAATTTCAGAGTAAATAGATACATTATTTAATCGTGAAATTTGTAATATTTTCATTTGATTAAATAAGCCAAAAAAGACTATTAAATTTTTTGTAGAACGTATGTTGATGCCATGCGTTGTTGATAACGTATGTTGATAACATGCACAAGACTTGAAAAATGTAGCATATATTTAATAAGATTTTTAAAAAGGGCTCTCTGAATCATAATCATTTTATACTATATACCGTAATATCCGATACTGAGTTTTTCGGAATGTTCCTTCTGTTAGGGGAAAACCAATTCGCACCGGAAAATATCTGCTCGTCAATTATTGGAATATAGATATCGGATTTAATGTCGAATAATTAAATAATCGAACTATCCCTTACGAACTAACTTTCCCAAACGGAAATAACTTTCCGAACAATCCAATATATCTACTTTGTACTTAATTGATTACATTTCATAACTAAAACCTATTGATTGTTTCAAACAGGCTTTTATAAGCCGGAAATTCCTGAAAATATATATAAGGAATAAATTATGCATAAATATAAAAAAAAAATAATTATCATAGATGTTTCACTCATTATTTTAAATTCAAAGCATCTACCGGGTGTCCCAAAAATGACTGATGGATTTTAAAATTCAAAAACATGCAAACGGTGACAGATGTGAAAAAAAATTCTTGCAGGAGGGTTATGTATCATGTCAGGAGTTTTTTTTTACTGTGATTCTTGATTTTAGTTGGAATTTTAAACAATAGATGGCACTGACAGCGATGGACACACAGTCGAGGCCGAAACTGACGCCCCTCAGCATTGATGCACCGCCACCTGAATACTAAGTCAGGGATGAGATTTCTCCGCTTTTCAGCATACCATTATAATCTTACAGAAAATGTTTTTTTTATTCGGAACATTCTGCGATTTAACAGAACAACGTTTTCTCTAAGATTATACTGGTATGTAAAAAAGCGCAGAAATCTCATCTCTGTACTAAGCCTCCGCGCTGAAAAAAATGGCGGCTATCGCAGGCGGATTTTTATTTTTCAGCGTTTGAACGGTTCCTCGAACTTTAACACCAATAATTTCTAAAAGTTTTCTTGCCGAGTTTGTCTGAGATCAAATAAGTCAAGGAGAAATTTTAGATGTTATTGGTGTTGATGTACGATGGGATTGTACAAACACTAAAAAAAAAAAATCTGTGTGCGACAGCCGCCCTTTTTGTCGGCGCGTCAGTTTCGGTCTCGACTGAGTGCCAATCGCTGTCAGGAGTTACAGGAAGAGTCGCAGCGTTCAAAATTTTATAAATAATCCCTCCCTCTATTTTCAAATTAAAAACTTCTTATCGCACATGTAACAAATAATTAAATCTACCACAAAAATTATCCTTTGAGAATAGTGGTAGCAAATATATAAAAAAATAAGAGTATGCGGCCACTGATTTATCGACAAGAACTTTTCGATTATGTGTGAAGAAAAATTATTTTCGGAAATTGTGGTGATATGCATTTTTCAGGTAAAATGTTTGAAGACAAATAACTTAAAGAATTGCTTAAGCAGTTCAGAATAATGTATTTTTTTATTTCATACTTATTTTTTACTCAATGAATATTTTTGATAGAAACCTGAAAAATATTTAAAAATTTCGAAATTTATAACCAAAGAATGAAAATTGAAAAAGTCCATTTTCATGCAGTGTTGCCAGTACTCTGTTTGTTCAAATTCAGTTTGCTTGATTGCCACTTTTTTTTAAATTGCCTTTTCTTAGATTCGCCTTTTTTTAGCATTATTTAATATGTCATTAAATAAGGCGAATATTCCTACTTAAAAAAACTGGCTGCAAGCAAGCAATCTGAATTTTTTTAAATAGTGAACTGGCAACACTGTTTTCATGGCTGCCAAAATTTGCACTTTTTTTTACCACTAAAATTTAATACTAAATTTTGCTTTTTCAACTGGCAAAATCAGCGAATAAATAAGACAGAAATTTTGAAATTTTTAATCTATTTTAGCAATAACGAAAAAGTGGAAAATTTGGCAGTTTTACCTCTATTTTATATGTTTTTTCAATCAAAAGGAAATTCAATAAATAGCCAAATCCATGGAGGCATTTCTTATACTTTTATACATTAATAAATTTTGTACTTAAATGGTTTATTGTCTATATTTTATGTTTACACAGCATTTATGTATCGTATAGCACCACCGATTTCCTGAAACATCAGTTGCAGAAATTTAATAAAAAAGGTAATTTTCTTATATAAAATAATCCTATCGAAAAAGGGGAATTTCTATGCTTTGCGGATGTGGCAACCGTATCATATATGCCACAGAATAGAAATATATGTATTTTTAAGTATGAAAATGATTATTTAAATATTCGATGCTATTATAATAAGATAACTAAAATTTGGGTAAACAAATAAAAATATTTAATTTAAAATTTAGGCTTTGAACCATTTAATTACAAAGCTAATTTATGTGTATCTTTTCAAACACGCGCATACCCATATGCAAAGATTGAGCTAACTGCAAGATATTTTCATCACTATCATACAGAATGAAACTATTAAACAAAAAAAAATATTTCTCTAAGTAATATATAAAAATATTAAAACATATTTCAGTTAAAGAAATTATACTTCCGGAGCATATTAAATATGAAATTTATTTATTTTATCTACATCAGAGGTCTCCAACCTGTGGCCTGCGGATCACCAAGCTATCATCATTTTTTTACACTAGAACTACCACGAGCCGCCATTTTGGCGGTTATCAAATGAATATTATACTATTCGAGCCAGAAATTTCTTTTCAAAATAAATTAAATAGAAAACTCGCAGGAATATGCTAAATGAATAAGTTACATAGTTTTAAATAAAATTTCTGGTATGAAATAGTTTTATAAAACTTGAGTAAAATGTCCGGTAGTTCTAGTGTTAAAAGAAAGAATGTTCCTTATTTAACCCTTCTTTGCATGAGTTTTTCTTTTACAATTGTGTTTTTTTATACTTATATTTAATATTAGACACCAGAAATTTTAAGATAGATTTTTAACTTTGTTCAGCAACATAGTTCACGCGAAATTTACTGCATTAATATTTCAATACAAATATAGTGGTGGCGAAGAAGTTGATTTATTTATTAAAAGTTAAATAAACAGTGATGGAAATTTACATCACTATGCAATTTAGGGTTAATGACAAACATTTCGCTCTTAAATAAGGCGAACACCTTTTAGATTTTCTAATGGTAAATGACTTTTAGGTAAAAAGGTTGAAAACTCTTAGTTTAAAAGGTTTTTATGTTCCCATATTTACAGTACCACTAATTCCGGAAAGCGATGTTCAGTAATATTTTTCTACGATTAAATATGTTAAAAATTACTCCTTCCCAGTCCCAGTGCATTACCTGACGTCGAAGGTTAACTCGGAATGAATGAAGAACTTACTGGATGAACACGTTAAGTGACATTTTAGAGAATTTTTCATATGTTAAACATAATATATACATTAACTGAAAACTACCTTAATTACAGACTTAGTAGTTAAATTAAATTTTCGATATTTAAATTTTATGAAACAAAATTCTCAACGGGAAATCTCAATTTTTTCTCAAAAATGTCACTTAAGAACTAAGACGTTTACTAAATTACTGAAATATTTTCGACAAATTATGTAAACGTAAGTTAACTCTTGATACCTAGGTACTTTGCATCTGCTAGGTGCATCTGTAACACAGCGGTTATACTTAGAGCGTGCCCAGTACTTATTTAAATTTGTTAGTGCACAGTAGCACTACTTTTCTCTCATGCGGCCGGTGGTCAAACCAGAAGTGTGTTTATGGCACACAATATGCAAATTTTCTTTGCTTACATGAGGGCCAGTTACCCCTATGGGGTCAAGTTGTCAAATCATAAGTTCGTAGGAGAAAAGAAAACCTACTCGCAATTCAAAAAGTTCCATAATCATTTCTCTGACTTTACAGCAGCGAATGATTTCAATCGAGAGTCCACGCGTGATCTATCAGGATTAACATTTCGCAATTTATCTTTGTTATTTTTCTGATGTAAACTTTTAATTTTACAGCATGCAAAAAGCCTATGAATCCTAAGAGGGAGATTTTTTCAACTTCCGAAATTTCTTCCATTGACCTGCTCAGGCTTAATATATGATGGCTTTGATCTGTAATAACGGGGCTGTTTTACATTCAGCATTCCTATACAGTTATCTATGACAAATACCTATTAGAAAATGTCTTTCAAGGAGAGGTTCCGACGTCGGTGTAACAGAATATGATGAACGTTTTTGTATCGATAAAATATAGTTAGTGTATATATATATATATATATATATATATATATATATATTATATGAAAGCCATAAAGCGCAATACCCAGGAGGTCTTAAGAAAAGAATGTCTAAAAATTAAATTTCTACCCTTTCAGAAGCGGCTTCGTAGCCTAGTCGGTAGTGCGATGGATTTGACATTTTTTTGTTCGTGTTCGAATCCCACTTGGACTTATTTTTCGCAGCGAAAACTTTTATCAATTATTTTTGAACTACGATTAAAAAAATGTGTATAATTATTGAAATTTACTAAAAATATAAATGAAATATATGATTTGTAGCATAAAAGTGCAGTTTCAATTACGAAATTCTCCATGTTTATATATTTAAGGAAAGTTAAAAATATATATAAAGCAGACAATTTATACAGACCAGAAAGTTTTGCTGTTATTGCAAATTATTTACAGTTTTTTTTTATGAAGCTACGATTTTTAAAATGAAATAAATTAAAATGCGCGATTTACATCTATGATATATTATTTTAATTTTGATTCATTATCCAAATATTTAAAATATTTAATGACTTATTAAAAATATGCTTTTATGCTTTTAATATGATTTTTTTAAATGTCGAATTCTTTAGTTTTATAATTACAATAACTGTCTAGGTAATAATTATTTCTAGCAATTCAAATTTATTTTCGTTGTTTAATATTTTTATAATACAAATTAATTATATAGATAACTAGTATACGAACCAACTAGTTCTACCAACCCCTACCCTTCATACTACCAACTAGTATACGAAGCCTCTGTCAAAAGGTGGATATTTATGTGTGTAAACTGTGACGTACACTTTGACACCTTTTTTCGTAAGTCCCACTGGGTATTGCGCTTTATGGCTTTAATTATATTTATATACTAATTATATTCTATTGAAGCATTAAAAAACGTCCTAATAACACTAGAAAAATAAGAATGTGTTAGGCCTTTCGAATGAACGTTGTCTTTCTTCGTCAGGCGCAAAAAAGACGTGCGACCACTATGAACGCTAGACTGAAATAGGAGGGAAAGGGGGACAAGTTAAGAGGAAAGCAAATAGGAAAAGAAAAGGCATAGACCAATTATTGAAGAGAATTATCTAGAATGCAGAACATACGGAAAATTATGAAGAAAATTGAAAAAAAATATTCTATTGATACACAAACGTTCACCGTATTCTTGGACACCGACCTCGGAAACTCTCCTTTTTAGTTAATTCGTTTAATTATGTTAAAACTGTTTTTTTTTTTATTATTTCTGTAAAATTATCATAGTTTCTTACCTTGAAAAAATATTTTATACCTAATCAGAACATATTTAACCGTTTGAGTGCTATGAAGCGCGATAGCGCCGCAATGTATCTGCGATCAAACAAATTTCAACGGATCAAACAACACAGAAATTTTACTCAATAATTGAAATCATTTAATTTTTATTCAACAGTTGAAATATTTACAGCGATCTAGTGAATTACATTTTATAAGATAAAATTTCTGAGTTGAAACACAATTTGTTTGATCCGCAGATACATTGCGGCGTTATCGCGCTTAGCACTGAAACGGTTAATACAGAGATCTTGAAGCAGGACTAATTTAACCCACCTGTTAATGATACCAGATGACCTGTTCTACCATTTCTACGAACATAAGAACCAGTGTTACCAAATCTGGAGGATATTTTATTTTGAAATTCTGAATTCATATCAGACAATTTTTAATAGTATGTTTATCTTATTTTATTCACAGAATATCTATCATTATGTAAAGCAAACATAACTATTCAATGTTTCTGGTGAGAATATGAAATTTTTGATAAAGTTTCCGCCAGATTTTGATACACTAGTAAGAACAACGTTAAGTCAGAATAATATTTTTGTATATTCCAGTGTGCGTACGGTCCATAAATGTAAGAACCACTATTTCTGAATAATCATCTTTCTCTCTTTTATCAAAGAATATTTAATAATATTCTGCAATTATATAAGACGAATTTTACTATTCGAAATAATTGCTACGATCAAGCAGTCTTATGACCCACAAATCAAACAAGCATGATTAGAACTCGAAATTTTATTGCATAAAATATAGCTAATTCTTATGTCGTACATTTTCTATTTCATTTACTGAGTAAAATTTCTGGCTCAAAACATGTATGTTTTATCTACGTATCATACGCCGGATTTTACGACGTTTAAATATAAGGAGCATACACAACCTGCAATCATAAATTTTTGTACGCATTTTAACCGTTTGAGCGCTGAAAATTCGGCCTATAATCCGCGGAACAAACAATTGTGTTTCAACCCAGAAATTTTATCTTATAAAATGTAACTCACTAGATAGTTGTAAATACGCTAACTGTTGAATACAGATTAAATTATTTTAATTATTGAATAACATTTCTCGGTTGAAACAAATTTTGTTTGATCCGAAGATACATTGCGGCGCTGCCGCGGTTCATAGCATTTAAACGGTTAACATGAATTTTATTCACGTTACTTCTGTATTTAAAATCTCGCATTAGTTCGTTCTATAATGCAAAATAAAATTATAAACTACAGAAACCGATAAATTTCTTAGGATTACAAAGCAAAACTGCACTACCTTTTTTATTTTAAATTAATGTAATAAACGACAAATTGAAATAATATTTTACAGTTTCATTTAAGGATTTAAAAAAAAAGCTTAAAGAATTTAAAAACATTCTAAAATGTGCAGTTAACTTACAGAACTTCATCGAAAAAAAAATCATGAATGAAATTTAAAAAAATCTAATTGCATATTCACAAGCGTCTGTTTTTTTACTGATTTGAAGTGCTCAAAGCCATTTTCAAGTTCTGCTTCAATAAATTTATCTCCGATATCAAACATTCATTCAGATTGTAATGTCTTACCTTTATGCTTTAAATATGAAATATTGCTTTTTTTTTTTGTTAGAAAGAGTGACACTAGATATTAACTATTGTACAAAAAAGCCGTAAAAATGAAAATGAAATGAAGAATGCATATCTTTAATTTTAAAGAAAGGAAAATCAATAATATCTATAGTTTGCTCTGAAATAAGTAAAATATATCTGACAAAGATTCAAACGCGAGATAACTTGAATTTTTTCTGAATCAGGTGGTTCGAAAATTAAATATTGAATGAGGTTTTGTAAAATTAATTTTATAATGCCTACAAATACGTTTTTTTAGAAAATGAAAACGAATGAAAGAATGGCAAGATATTTTAACATTCATTTAAACACAAACAGTGGTTTTCACAAAGGTGAAAAGGGAGGAATTGTAGATACCAGTGGCGTAGCGTCAGGGGATGCTGCATTATTTAACTACGAGTGTTATTGCACAAAACATTTTGCTTTATTTAATAGTGTAACGTTCAAAGATTGAAAAAAGGCCAAATTTATTATATAATAATACTGGTAGTAAAGTGATGCTGCATCCCCTGACTTTACGCCAATGGTGGACACCAGTTTTTCTGAACAGTAATTATTGACTTATTTAATCACATAACATAAACAAATAGAATTTCTTTTCAAAAATTCGTAACATCCCTTGTGTGCACGAATATCCAGTCTGATTACTGCAGGGATAAAATTCCATCCCGTTTTTCGAAAAGTAATTTTTGTCTTAATAATAATAGAGCTGATTTTATTCATTAGTTTGCGAAATTTCGAGAAATTTAATGTTTCGACGGTGTACGGTAACACTCCCCTATTACTCATTACTAGTGTTGTCAGGTGACCCGATTTACACGGGCCAGATTGTTTCATTAGAACCATTTTTTTAAAGATAATTCATCTTAAGTTAAGTTATTTAATATGTCATTTAATATGGCGAATTTTACTATTTCAAAAAACTGTCAATCAAGAAAATTTAATAAAAAAGTAGCGGTCTGTTAAAACTGTACTCATTACCCGCTGGTATGGCGTTCACTCAACGGTAAAAAAAGATTCGTACAAAAAATTACTACCATGCTACCACTACTTTAGATTAAACAAAAAAAAAATCACTTATCTAATGACAGAATCTTTATGATTCAATAAAGCGAAGATTACCTTTCTGAATTTGCTGTGCCAAACGAATTTTAGTAAGAAGGTTGCAGTACCTACCTAATAGTTTCGCTGTTTATGGTTTAAAAGTTTCTCTAAAACAAAACGTTATGGTCATGTACCCAAAAATTTAGTACGATTTTCTCTTTAAAACACTAAGTTTATTTTATCTCTTAAAAATTCCATGTAACTTTACTGTTGAATTTCTGATTTCGTATACCGAAAATTATGGATAGTTACCTAAAAAATTTTCACTTATAATTGTATGAATATTTTAGATAAAGTATATAAATTAAATCTAGTCCCGGATGACTTGATAGAAAAATCTATAAAATGTGTCAAAAGTGGGTTTTGCCATTAAAAAAAAAAAAAAAAAAAAAAAAAAAAAATGTTGGTGCAGATTATAACACTATCGCATCGGGAAACGTGAATACTCGTTTTCATTCCAAAAACATCATTGACTAAGGGGGGTGGCTTCTATCTTGCAGAAAATGCATTTATATCACGTTGTCAATATTTTTAGTTTGTAAGGAATTTTATATTAAATCCGTACATTAAAAGATATTTATTGATGAATAAACTTTAGAAAACTATGAAGGAAAAAATTACGATAGTGTTTCAGAAGAAGGAGGGGCTTCTATTGTTTTAAAACCCAGATTTCAAAAAAACATACAGATGCTAATGTGTTATATATATACGGGGTGAATCTAAAGTCTTGGGCAAAATTTTAAGGGGTGATAGTACACATCAAGACAAACAATATTAAATAGGAAACTAAGGGTCCCAAACCTCTTCCGAAGGAGATAGGCGCCATTAAAGTTTAGTGTCTATAATTTCAAATAATTATAAAAAACGGAAAAATTGGTCGATTCGTTTGCGATTTTCGCTAAAAATATCCTTAATGTCAGTATTTTCTTAAAATTAAATTTTAAAGAAAAAGTTTAAAAAATGTCGATAGAGGGCGCTTTAGACAACGAACAGCTATTTTTTACCGTTATTTTTTGTATCTGACTAAATGCTTTCAAAAGCTTAGACTTAAACTTAAATTTTGAGCTCAAAATCTAAATCGTTGGGAGTGGTTAAGTAGCGCAAACTGAACTGTGTTCAGCAGTTGAAATTTGAACCCCCCCTTGAACACAGGTCAGTTTTTCCATTTCTTGGTGTCGTAGACAAGGCAGAAAGTACTACCCCCCCCTACACTTAAAAAAAACGATAGAGGGATGACAAAATTAAATAAAAAAATGATTTTAAAAATAAATTTTAAAGAAAAAGTTCAAAAATGCCGATAGAGGGCGCTTTAGACTTTGGAGTAATGAACAACTATTTTTTACCGTCAACTCGGACGAGGACTTGGTTGCAAGGATTGCCGTCCTAGCAGGCGATATCCGGGAGATACCCGGGGCACTAATGTTAGATAACTGCACTAATGTTCGCAACTCCCTCCGCCGGCGGCGTGAGGCCTGCATCGTTGCTGGTGGGCACTCTTTCGAGAAGTTTTTGTGATTTCTCACGAACATCATGCGTGTACCATTTTCTACGTGTCAACCTTCATTCATATTGCGCACTGCATGCATACATCAAATTGTTTCTTTTTATTTTGCGCGGAGAAATTGCTCATGTCCGTTATGAATAAATTTTCTATTTGATTTTGTCATTACTCTATGGTTTATTTTACGTGTAGGGGGTAGTAGTTTCTGCCTGGATTAATTTTAACACTATTATTCAAATTGGTAAAGAAATCATATTGAGTTGTAATTTTCCAACTGCACGAAAAATGTTCGGGCCAGGATTCGAACCTGCGATCTGTTGGCTGAAGCTGCCATGCTCTACCAACTGAGCTATCCCGGCATGAACTGGATGAATTATGCCCTCCAGATTCAACCGGGATAGCTCAGTTGGTAGAGTATGGCAGCATCAAGAGATCCCAGGTTCGAGTCCTGGCCTGGACATTTTTCGTCCAGTTGGAAAATTACAACTCATATTGTTTCTGCCTGGTCTACGACATCAAGATCGGGAATAACTGAATTGTGTTCAGGTGTGTGGGGGGAGGGAGGTGTTTCTAATTTTAACTCCTGAACGCAGTTCAGTTTGCGCTACTTAACCACTCCCAACGATTTAGATTTTGAGCTCAAAATTTAAGTTTAAGTCTAAGCTTTTGAAAGCATTTAGTCAGATACAAAAAATAACGGTAAAAAATAGCTGTTCGTTGTCTAAAGCGCCCTCTATCGACATTTTTTAAACTTTTTCTTTAAAATTTAATTTTAAGAAAATACTGACATTAAGAATAGTTTTAGCGAAAATCGCAAACGAATCGACCAATTTTTCCGTTTTTTATAATTATTTGAAATTATGGACACTAAACTTTAATGGCACCTATCTCCTTCGGAAGACGTTTGGGACCTTTAGTTTCCTACTTAATATTGTTTGTCTTGATGTGTACTATCACCCCTTAAAATTTTGGACAAGAGTTTAGTTTCTCCCTGTATATAGACTGTTTTTAATTCTTAACCCACGCATAACTTTCGGATAGAAAGGGTGGGGTTCCATGATTTTAAAGAAACCGTTTCCTCCTGAACTGATAGCAGAAGTATCTTCGATTAAACATAGAGCAAAAATCATTAAAATTTTACTGGTATACAAAGCGTTTGGTCCCCTACCCTGCACAAATGTTACCCTGCACACCTGTTAAAGTTTACGCGGTCCCCTACCGCGTAACATTTAACACATTTATGCCTAGCGTCAATGCTTTAGTAAAATGGGAAATAAGTTCATTTCACACCACTATGTTTTAAATAGAAATTCGGTGTCTTATTTTATCGAGGACTCCTCGATAAAATAAGACACCAAATTTCTATAAAAGAAACGGTGGTATGAAATGCACTTTTTCCCATTTTACTAAAGCATCTCAAAACTAGGCATAAACGCTAGGTATAAATGGGTTAAAAGTAGATGTTATTACTAATTGATTGATATCAGTTCCACTTTTATAAATTAATTCTCGGCTGAAATAATCGGGGTTATCCCTTTTTTTATCCACGACTGTACATCCGATATGATCTTACTCCCAAATATTCATAAATCTTTTAAATCCCAAAGTAAGTTTTTAAAACTAGTTAACAATTAAGTTAATAAATAAAATATTTTGTACTTTTGAAGATTTAAAATTATTTTGAATAAAATTTCAAAATTAACATGTTAATTATTATTTTACTACTTTCTTTAAAGTATCCTACAAAATGCAGTGATAAAAGCGCTGCACCACAATGAGCCGATTGTCACCTATAATTTTTAATATTATTCTTTCTTACCCGTCTTTAATGTTAGAATTTCTTTAAAGAATAATATTGTTATTTAAATGTGACAATCGAGCCACGATAGCGAGGCGCTTTCATCTCTGAAAATGCCTTATTGAAACACAGTACAAAAAAGAGGTGCTTTTAAGAAGCGAAAAGAAACTATGATAATATATAATTGATATTAGAACATTGCCCTCGTTTGAGTTTTGTATCACAGACCCTATTTCAAATCTACATTCAAATCTTGAGAAATTATTTTGTTGATAGGAAAATAAAATAAATTAATCCCTGTTTTTTTCTGTCATAAATATCGTATATTAGTTGTCTATTTAACCTTTCTAGTAAAATTGGAGTATTTATTGACTCCAGTAAGTTTTTATATTTCAAATCAGAGAAAATTATAAAACTAATAAATTAAATTAAATAGACACTTCATAGTAAGAAGCTAAATGAAGGGGTTAGAATGACAGTAGAGTGAACCAAAATGTAGTGATTTGATAAATGAAGGGTTTTGTGAAACTTGTATCGCCGTTGCATTAAGTGGTACAACTTGTTTTGCTCTTCAGTGACTCCCTAGGGGAACTATGATTTATTATATTGGAACATTGAACAGGAATTGATATACGTTCAGTAAAAATATGATTATCTCGGTTTTCAAAATTTTTTACTTATTCCACTGTTATCCTAATCCCCTCAAATTTAGCAGAATTAAATTTCTGGTTTAAACCACGCAAAACCTAAAACACTCGTCGGAATTAAAAACCTCGTACTAGGCGGGTTGAGATTATCTCCCATTAATGAATGTATGGTCTGAGGAAAGGGGGGGGGGAGAAAGAATAACCCCTAGTGGTGCAGCCAGGTTGGGAGACTAGATGTTCTGGATACCATTAAATTTATAAAGTTGTTTTCAGCTTCTTTAATAGCCCAAAATTATGCAATTAGATAAAGTGAAGAATATTTCTTTCGAATAGTGTTATACAGAATATCTGGTTCCACTACTGACACACCCCCTCCCCGTAGTAAGTTATAGCCAAATATACAAAGAGAAAGATAATAATAGTCATTCGATTCGGAATTACGTCTTCTTTAAACATATTAAAAAATAATCTGCAATGCATGTATTATGAAGATTATGATCAAAAACAATAAGTATTGTAACCTATAAAGTTTTAAAAGCAATCTATTGCTAGAAGCTTCAAATAAGGGATTCCAAAATATCAGATCAGTTAATTGTGTGTGGTGTTTTGTGAGCTATGCTTTGGGTCGTATATATTATGCAGAAGTATTCTCACTATATTGTTATAGTAATTTTTTTCACATTTAATCGCAGAATTTCGGTCATTAAAATATAAAAATAATTCTATTTGAAAATAGTGTAATATTAGTGTAAAATTTATAGCGCCCTAGTTATGCATAAAGAACTACAAGCATTGTAGCTAGTTTTCCAAATATTAAAAATGAATTAAACATTATGAGTTGAAGCCATTAGTTCTGCACAATTTTTAAACATTCAGGGTTCCCTCGAGTTCTTGAATTTGAGTAACACAAGTTCGAAAAATTAATATTCACCTTATTTTATAGGCAGAAATTTTGCGATAAAACATAGAAAATATACTATACATAAATATTTGAACTTAAATTCACGGATCCATGGGAAAAGTCTTCTCCGCATAATTGCCCATTTGATATCCAAATTTAACATTTAACAAATAATTAAAATATGGTGTCAAAGGGTATAGCCTGGTTTCCTAGTAAAATATGCCCTTAAGTCAACCAGATCGAGTCCTACATGAAACGATAGCCCTTCAATATAGATGCGTTTTTGCTAAATTTGAAGCATTTCAAATTCATGGGCAGTTATGACTCTTTATGTGTGTTTTGGAAAAAGGTGCATTGTGAAGAAAGTAGCGATCGAATTTCCCAAAATAAATCAGGGATGTGTAATATTAAAACCTGACAAATTAAATAAGGCAATGACAAGACGAATTATACCATTTCAATAACGTGGAGCCAATCAAGAAACCGGAATAATAATAATAATAAAACTAGCCCACCGGCAACATTGCATGAAGATTGTATTCGAAAAGTTACTTAACACTAAACGGCGATGATGGGTCATTTTGATCCATACCAAATGAATACGTCTCGATACGAAGCAGAAATTTCTACATAAAATAAGTTAAACGTAAGCAGCACAAAATAAGTTAAATAAATACATTAAATTGTTTTGAATAAAAATTCTGGTGTGAAACATTTTTATAAAACTTGAGTAAAATGTTCCGCGGTTCTAGTGTTAACTTTTAATTTCTTCTATATTCATAAAAAGAAAATATTGGATTTTTGAAACTTTCGGCTCCTACTTTGTGATAGATTTTTACAGAGACGGCTGTAGTTGCCACGGCGGTATGGAGAAGATTTTTTCATCACCTCTACGAATGATACTTTTAAAGAAGGTTTTATGTTTTAATCAAGCGTCTTGTCTATATTTCTCCCCTTAGTTTTTAGCACTCTGGTTTACCACCTGACCTCGTCCCCTTCCCTTTAACGCTTTCCGGCAAAGTGGTCCCACTCCGGGCACACCTCATTTTAATTCCAAACTTGCATTCGACACCAAGAATATTTAATAAAATTTTGTTTCTAGATTGAAAGCTTAAAATAAGGAGTTCTTATTATATAAAAAAGTCGCTTGTAAATTCAGGTGTCAGTCAGTAATTTCTCAATTTACGAACAGACTTTGTCTGTGCCAGAAAGGGTTAAAGACATCTCGGAATTTACACGTTTTGGCATATCTTAAGCAAATGTTGTTTATCAGTGTACAACTAACCCTATTTTGAAACGGTTCTTCGTAGGTGCAGTTCTAATTATTCTTCCGAAACACATAGAAACATCCGTAATACATATTTTATATTCAAGTTCTTCTTAAGTTTATGTTGATATATCCACTTCATCTGAAAATAAACTGAATAAAAAAAAAATCACTCATAGATATCGAAACACTTTCACAGTAAAAAAAAATAAAATTTAAGTATCATATCTTACTTTTACATTGTAATGATTTCGAATTATGGTGTTCACCACTGTAAATCCATTTTGAAAGTTACTCGTATTATTTGGAGATCGAAGAAAGCGAATTTATATTTAAACGATATTTTTATACATGGCTATTGACGCAATCAGGGGGAGGGGAGTTATGGATACCACCATTTTCGAATAGAAATATTTGGCCTCTTTAATCTCCAAATTTGTGTAACTAGCCCGGTGCATTTTTTTTAAATTCAGACTGCTTCATTTCCACCACATTTTTCAAATAGTAATATTCACCTTATTTTTGCCTTATATAATGTGTCATTAAATGAGGGGATTATTTACATTTCAAAAATCTAGTAGCAATCAAGCACTCTGAATTTAAAAAAAGTAGCGGGCTGGCAACACTGCGACGGATTACGCAATTAACCCTTCTTTGCATGAGTTTTTCTTTTACAATTGTGCTTTTTATACATATATTAAATATTAGACACCAGAAATTTTAAGATAGATTTTTAACTTTGTTCAGCAACATAGTTCACGGGAAATTTACTGGATTAATATTTCTATATAAATATAGTGGTGTCGAAGAAGTTGATTTATTTATTAAAAGTTACATAAACAGTGATGGAAATTTACATCACTATGCAATTAAGGATTAAATAAGACGAAAACTAATATTTAGAAAGAGTGGTATCATAAATGCTGATAATGCCAGAAATTTGTTCCACGAATGCTATCGAATAATATTTATGAAAGTTATCGAAAAATAGGTACAGAAGGGAAAACTGGCAAGCAATAATTCTTTAAATAAGGAATTGGATTAGCTGTGCCCCAAATACCACCTTCATATATTTATTTTCGTATTTTTATAAATATATACGAAAATATTTGTTTGTGGTACTCACCACCCAATTTTGGTATTGGTATAGATTATACGTTCAACCATGAGTAATTTTTTACAAAGAAATGGTTATTTTCTTATAAATATAAAATATGATTCTTATTTTTTTTAAATAGTTTGATAAATTTTTAACAGAGTTTTTATTAGCAAAAAAATATGCAAAAATTACCAGCTATGCGTATTTAGTTTATTTTTAACTTATATTAATGGCATGAAATTCAGTGTATATTTGAGTAAATTGGATTTTATAAACACAGAAAAATTTTTTTATTACAATAAATATCTTCAATTATTAAGAAATAATTGAATAAATATATTTAATGTTTCAATAACTTCAATAAATATTTTCAATTATTTATAATAATTATCTTCAATTATTGATTTTAACAAAATTAGTTGTTAGGTGATGATAGGGGGAATTATTGTTAGATAGGCAGCAACATCCCGGTAAAGGTAAGGAAAAGTGATTGAAAGCAGATGTCTATCGTTGTCTGATTATGTCCTTTTAAATTTCATTTCACTCATACTTCAAAAAAAAAAAAATTACGAGAAAAATAGAGTTGTTTGTTTTTACAAAAAACATTTACGCATATAAGTACATTTTACCCTTTTATTAGCCTTGGAGTCTTTTTTTCTCCAAATTTTTTGTTTTGTAGTTTTTCATGTTATCAAAAAAAATTAACAAATAAAATATTACAAATACCTCTTAGGCAGCATAAACTACATGCAATTATAAAGAAAAAAATGTTGTCCAAATTATGTAAAATTAAGAACGCTCGTCAAAACTTAAAACTTCATACTAGGAGAGTTAAATTGTGAGTTTTCACACTTTCTGCCAGAAATTTGTTTACCACGATGAATTCAAAAATGTAATTTTTGCCTTCTTTTATCGCAAATTTTTTTTATTAAATAGGACTTTTTTTTTTTTTTTTGCTTTTCTAAAATAGTGTTAGTTAAGTGGCCCGCGGAACACAGGTTGAAGACCCCTTCTTTAAATTGTCCTATGTACACTTCTAAAATTTTATTTTTTTACTCTTCTATGTAAGTTTCTAAGTACTTTTTACACACTTTACAAAAATTGTTTAATTTACGAAAATACATGCTTTTTTATAATTATTTCGCAAGTATACAAGTTAAAACATGGACAGAACTAGGGGCGAATAAATATTGCGTGTCCTTTCAATGTTGAACATAAATGATTCTTCTTTTTTGTATTACAATTTTGTAATTATTTACTATATACAGGGTGATTATAAAAAAAACTATCCCGATATATGAGTCCTTAACTATCACACCGTTTACAGAACTGACTGAAATTTTGGTTTTAAGTATTTTGAGGTATGCGCTCAAGAATCGTATGAAAAACAACAGTTAAACTCTAACAGTTACAGTTACAGTGACAAAAATTTTAAATTTTCAAATGGCAGCACCTATTTTTTTATTGGAATATGATCTTCATAGTGAAAAACCATAAAAAGCATTGGAACGGTACCAGTAACACGAAAATTGCCGGCGTTAGAGAGACTAAGAAGGAAAGTGAAAACAACCAATAAAGGACAGAGAAGCAACAGAAAGTAAAACATTTTATTATTCAGTGCTATCCACCATCTGCCGCATGCAACTTGTCTTCGTGTGTGACGTGAAAAATTTGTGAAACACAATAAAATGTTTTGTTTTCTGTTGATTCTCTGTCCTTATTCGTTGTTTTCACTTTTCTTCTTAGTCTGTCTAGCGCTGGCAATTTTCGTGCTACAGCATACTTGCCAACTTTCAACTAAACTTCCGTAAAAAGTGAGTTAATTTGATCCAGGTTAAACACGTTTCCAACCAGAAAATATATCTGAGATATTAATAGATCTTTAGTTTCATTTTCTTTTGTGGAACCTATTTAAATGCATTTCTTAAAAATAATTCTGGTTTGAAACGTGTTTAACCTCGATTAAATTAACCCATATTTTACGGAACTTAAGTGCGAAGTTGGCAAGTATGGCTACAGGTACCGTTCCAAAGCTTTTGATGGTGTTTCTCTATGAAGATCACATTCTAATAAAAAAATAGGTGTTGCCATTTGAAATTTTCAAAAATTTGTCACTGTAACCGTAACTGTTGTTTTTCATACGATTTTTGAGCGCATACCTCAAAATACTTAAAACCAAAATTTCAGTCAGTTTCTGTGAACGGTGTGATAATTAAGGACTCATATATCGGGATAGTTTTTTTATAATTACACTGTATATCGTCGGTACCATGTCAAACAATCGAATGTGAAAAAATGCATTTTTCATTACTTTTAAAAATTAACCGATTGCCACGAGTAAATTTTAATCCAACCAGGATCACCAAATTCATCTCCAGGGTTGCCAGTTTGACCTCCTGTTTCATTGAGAAATTCCGAATCCATACCAGAAATTTCAAATAGAATTTTTTCCTTTATTTGATGACAGACATTTCGTGCCCTGCCCATATTAAGTAAAAGATATTTTCTTAAAATTTCCGGTATGAATTCGGCATCACTGAACAAAAAAGCAGGCCAAACAGGCAACCCTGTTCTTCACAGAAATTTTATCAATATTCTTACTAGACGCAGAATTCTAATATAATTTAGTGGTGACAATTGGCCATTTTTTAAAATTAATGAAAAATGTATTTTGTCACATTCGATAGTTTGACATGAAAGCGACGATTATAATACATATTTAATATTTATTTAGGTTAACTGCAATTGTTAAAAAGACCTTTTTTCGTGTCTAAACTTGGCTGCTTCATATATTTATGATTTTGTTTTACATTTTAGCTAGTTTTTATATATTTAATTTGCCTGTTGCACAGAGAGCGTAGGACAACACCATTTTGATTTTGATGTATAGATATTAGATGTATAATGATCTATAAAGCATGCTTAGCTAAACGTAGTATATTGTAAACTTAAAGAGCTTCAACTTGTAGCCTGCAGGTAACTTTAGCTACAACTAATTTAGAATAGAAAAAATTACCTTACTTAAATATAGAATCTGTGCTATTAAATAAGGCGAAAATTATCGTTATGAATCTGTGGGGGCAATCGACTTTCATGTAAAAAGGTTGAAACCCCTATTTAGAAGCATATCGTGTTTTATAGCATAGTTTTATATAAAATATATTAAAAGTACATCAACAATTATCCTAATTTAAATTCTATATTAAAATGCAAATATTTTTAACATAAAGTAATTATTTTAATACATCTTGAAAGTTTACTATACGTTAATAGTGTTCGTATGCATTTACCACAATTTGTTTCTAGAATTTAATATTTAAATAGCGGAAATTGTAGACACCCCGTTTAATTGCTGGATATGTAATACTTTTCTGCATTTATGTAAGGTGAAAAATTCTATTAAAAAATTGAGGTACACGCGTACAAATACTAGTTAAGTATTGAATGCAATTCATTCGATATCCACGTATTAAGTATAAGAAATAATTTTGACACAATACGTATATGAAAAATTTCCTCGCTTTTATATAAAAAAATTCAAATATCCCTTATTATTTATTTTTTCACAAGATATCTAAACATTTAAAAAAGAATCCTGTTACATCTTACCAATTTTTTTAATTTAAGAATTGGACAAGTTTATTTTCTGAAATTTTCATATATTTTCCATAAAAATGTAAATTAAACTACATATTAATCTAACATTAATTCGATTTACACAATTAGCGTTTATTTTACAAAGTATTTAATTAATTCTCTAGAGAATTTTAAGAAGCTTAAATATACTTTGATGCATATAAAATTGCTATCGTGCTGGGTTTTATTCGCTAATTAATAAATAAAAACCTTCTATTAACCACATGCTTTGTTTAAATATATTATGTAAATACTGTGCTTCAGATTAACTTTCCGAAGGGGATTAATGTATGTATTATGAATTAATTATCTGCTTATTTCATGTTATGTAATACCTTTCACAGCAAGCCTAAATAACTGATTTCGAATTTTCGGGAAACTTTACTGTAAATAACAATACTCATTTATACTAAACTAGAGAAAAACGTTCAGATAGAAAA
Source organism: Maratus michaelseni (assembly GCA_963931845.1). Taxonomy (NCBI): domain Eukaryota; kingdom Metazoa; phylum Arthropoda; class Arachnida; order Araneae; family Salticidae; genus Maratus; species Maratus michaelseni. Next base: position 189,353,700 of record OZ007599.1, on the reverse strand, counting down.
TATTAATGAAAATCATTCTACACCAGATCCATATTATCTACACTTTATACATACCGGGTGTCCCAAAAATGACTGATGGATTTTAAAATTCAATAACTTGCAAACAGTAACAAATATTTAAAAAATTCTTGCAGGAGGGTTATGTATGATGTCAGGAGTTTTTGTACTGTGATTCTTGATTTTAGTTTGAATTTCAAAACATGACAGCGATTGGCGTTCAGTCGGGACCGAATCTGACGCCACTCAGCATTGAAGCACCGCCCCCTGAATACTAGGCCTGAGCGCTGACAACAATGGCGGCTGTCGCAGGCCGATTTTTTTTTTAGCATTTGAACGGTCCCTCGAAATTCCACACCAATAATTTCTAAAAGTTTTCTTTGCCTTGTTTTTCGGAGATCAAATAAGTCAAAGATAACTTTTAGATATTATTGGTGTTGAAGTTCGAGGGACTGTACAAACGATTCCGCCTGCGGCAGCCGCCATTTTTTTCAGCGCGCAGGCCTATTATTCAGGGGGCTGTGATTGAAGCACCGTCCCCTGAATACTAGGCCTGAGCGCTGACAACAATGGCGGCTGTCGCAGGCCGATTTTTTTTTCACCATTTGAACTGTCCCTCAATATTCCACACCAATAATTTCTAAAAGTTTTCTTCGCCTTGTTTTTCGGAGATCAAATAAGTCAAAGATAACTTTTAGATATTATTGGTGTTGAAGTTCGAGGGACCGTACAAACGATTCCGCCTGCGGCAGCCGCCATTTTTTTTTTCAGCGCGCAGGCCTAGTATTCAGGAGGCGGTGATTGAAGCACCATCCCTGAATACTATATGGCGACTGTCGCAGGCGATTTTTTTTCAGCGTTTGAATGGTCCCTCGAAATTCAACAGAAATAATATCTAAAAGTTTTCTTTGACTTATTTGATCTCAGAAAACTTTTAGAAATTATTGGCAATCTAAAACAATATGGGAAATATGATGTAAATGCATTTTCTATAAGGTAGAATTCTTGTTTCCGGATGCGAATGTGTAAATACTATGTATAAATATCTAAAAAAATATGGGAAACCTGATGTAAATGCATTTTCTGTAAGGTAGAATTCTTGTTTCCTGCTACGAATGTGTACATATTAACAAAAAAACGTAAAAATTGGCATCTATGCATTTTGTGTTTAACTGGTCAAATGTATATTGTTTATACCGGGTGGTCTAACAAGATAAGGCTACTGTAATTACAAGCACATAATCTGCTCATCAAACACAAAAACATTGAACAAAAAATTTTACTTAACCTTTTGACCGTAATAAACATCTTCAGTCTATTCTTACAAAATTGAGCATCGGGATTTATCTAACAGTGTTTAAAATTCAGCGGGGTTTTTTGTCCAAAATATCTGCTAATATTTCTAAATACTTTTCTTAATGAACATTATTCCATGATTAAGTAATGCGAAGATTATATTTTGAAAATAGTTTTAAATTATTTAAATATCAGAAATCGTTATATTTGTAAACACACTATCAATTCAGGTCTTGGCATTGATGGCAATTTGGGGGAGTGTTTTTCATTCAGATTTCTTTATTGCTACCACTTTCTTGATATAGTGATTCGCCTTATTCTGTCATTAACCTTTCTATTCTGTTGAACTTTTTCTCAAACTTGATACAAATATTTCACACGAGAATTTTTACTTAAAACATTTTAGCACGTTTATTTAACTTATATTTACATCTATTGTTTAACTAACTTTATCAAGAAATACCTGGTTCGATCAGTGTTGCCAGTAGGTTACTTTTATTAAATTCAGTTTTCTGGATATCCCTCAGTTTTTTTAGAATAAAATTTGTCTTATTTAATGACGATTTAAATAAGGCAAAAACAAACGAATTATTACATTTAAAAAAAGTGGTGCCAATGAAGCATTCCAAGTTTTTAAAAAGTAGTCCACTAACCACACTGGATTCGAATAGAATGAAATAAATTCTAGAAACGTGTCGATTCGACCCATTCAGGGTAGGAAGGTTAAATATTGCGAATAAAACTATATTTAACTTAGATTTTTGCAAACAAGAAATCTTAAAAAACGACCATCTGGAAACAGTGAACCTTGAAGTGGTATCTTTTCACTGATAGATTTCTAACATATATATGAAAGAAAAATCTACCTGGAAATGGATATCTACAGCATTTGCAAGAGGATTAAAGAAGGAAATATAGTTTTTAAAAATAGTGTTGGCCACAAAAGATACCGCCTTTACTTCTGCAGTCGATTACATATAAAAGAAATGCACGAACTTTCATTTGTTTAAAAATAAATGTTAATTGATTGTTAATGATAGTTTACCATGTTTACCCACATATGGGTCGCGAAATTTAAGACAGAATAAACAAGCACAAACTCAAGAAATAAGAGAGATAAAAATATCCCAAAGTTGAAACACTTATTTCTCACAGCGAAACCAATGGAATTATAAATAAATATGTTTAAGAATACTGGTGTTAATATATTACGTAACTATAACAAAGATATAAAGATAATACGTACTCGTATGTTTTTAATGTCGCTATTAAATTATTTCAACTTTCGCCTTTGCCGAAAGTTATCTTCGGCTTTCAGAAACAATGTTTCGGAAATATTGTTTTCCAAAATGGCAGAATTGCAATATTTCGGTGCCGTTCGTGCCCAGAAAATGTATATATGTACGATACAGAAGTTAAGGATTGCCTAAAGATTATTTAAAATATAAGGACATGTGAAAATAAATACTTTAGTTTTTAAAGCAAATATATTTTGCTGCTCACAATCGCAAAGCAGTAAAAATCCAGATAAAAATTTAAACAAAATCTTGATGTCTTCCTCGAACATTTGACATAATTTCTTTAGCATTTAGATGTCTACCTCTTCAAACTGTTGAAGTTCAGTGTCCTACAAGCTTATCATTTTAAGGGGGTCCGGGACACATATAAAAAAATATTTATTGAGTAAAAATTTTGAAATTTTTTGTGATGGTTAAACATATCATCTGTAAACAAAATCACATGATAAAACTTCTCATAAATTAAAACAAAATTATTTAAAATTTATTAAAAAAGTGGGGTAATTTAAAATTGTTATAACTCGAAATATTATTTATAGAATTTCATTTTTTTCATTTAAATAAACAGAAATGTATAAATTTTAATTTTGATTCAGCATTTTAAAAAATATTAATTTAAAAAAGAATAAAGTACTTTAAGTAAAAAGTTTTTTAAAAAATGATATAACTTTAAAAAAAAAATCACATTTTCAAAAGTAAATATTTTCTTCAAATTTGCTGAATCAAAATTAAAGTAAAATATCTGAAAAATACATGTTCCAAGTTTGAACCATTTATCTTTAACTCTTTTTGACTTATAACGATTTAAAGATGAGACTGTGTAAAAGAACCCATCATGCAGAAAAACACAAAAATGTTTCCATAACAACCACTACTTGAAAGCTAGATTTTTAAATCAAAGAAATAATATAACCTGTTCTATTTAAGATATAAACATGATTTAAACGTCATTTTAAACGGATAAAAACATAATTTTTTTTCAATACAATAAAATATTTTTCAAAAATTTGACGATTTTTGTGTCCCGGACCCCCTTAATTAAGACTTAAAATTCTAAAGGATCCAATTATCCATTGCGAAATGTATGATAAATGCATTGAACCGCTATACCAAAAGTAAACAAATTAATATCTAATTTGCTCCTCTTATCCACCCCAAAAAAATCTGCTTCTCCCTCCCCCCCCCCAGCACACAAACTTTAAAATTTTTAAAATTATTTTTTAAAGATTTTATGCTTCATTGTTACTTTGTAGCAACAATAAATAAATTATCATGTAACTCTCCCCTTAAATTTCCATTCCCCATCTCCACAAAAAAGGATGTATTTCTAGATATAGAGAGAGGAGGGAGGCAGAGAGAAAAGTTTAATGTTTTTTTGTAGTTTGACTGTTCTCACAGTTGATATTTTGTTAATGGGAGGGGAGTTATTTTAGAGAACATATTTATTTCAAAACATAAAATATACACATGATTCAGGGAGGAAAGTACAGCCAAACTGCAAAAAAGATGAACATTTTTGCTTTCCTCTCTGATATTTAGAAATCCAACCCCCTCCCTTGGGAGAAAACGGCAGAGCAAAAATTTCAAAGAGGATGATTATTTTAGATGAGTGACACTTATATCAGATGATGTAGATGAGCTGAGTTACCTTACTAAAAAATAATAAATAGAACAGTGTTTAAACAAATGTATATTAAAGATTTTAAAGTATTTGCTGAGTGGGGGGACAGTGGGGGAAATTGAACTTTTGGGAGAAAGAAGGGTATTTTAGATGATTGATTATTCATTAATTGTTACTATTGATAAACAAATACAGAAGATTAAAAAAAAATACATTTAAAGATTTTAAATATTGTATGTGTGTTTGTGTGTCTTGGGGGGTTATCTTTGGAGTAGAGAGAAAACTTGTGTGACAAATTATCTATTTATTTTTTCCAGAGAGCAACATATATGACAAAAGATTTCTTCAAATAAGAGTTTTACAAATTTTAAACTTTGTATTCTCGGGGATGAGTGTCTAATATGCATTAAAGGAAGGGGTTTGTAATTTAGATGATTTGTTATTTATTTATTGTTAATAGAGAGCAACAAATAGGACAGAAAATTTGTTTTTAATAAATATATTTTTAAAAAATTATAGGGGTTGACAAAGGGGGAGGGAAGTAGAAATTTTGGGAGTAGAGAGGTATTTATAATGGTTGATTATTTATTTATTGTCACTAGTCAGCAACAAATAGAGCATAAATAGTTTTAAAGAGTTTTAAATATTTTAAACTTTGTATGCTGAGGGAGAAGGGGGAAACATAAATTTTGGATGGAGGGGGGGGGTTGTTGTTTGGAGGACTCATTTTTTACTTATTGTTGTTATATTACTAGCGAGCAGTAAGAAGGCCAAAAGAATTTAAGATTCTCAAGATTTTGAACTTTTTGTGTTGGGGAGGGCAGAGAATTTTCCCTCATTTTATGTGAGGGGGTGGTATCTAATTAACAAAATATAAAATCAAAAGTGGAAATCTGCCAAAATTTCAAAAGATTGATTATTCTCTTCCTTGGATTTTTTAAATAAATTTTTTGTGCAAAAGAGAAAAAAAAATTGTGTGTGGGGGGCGGGGGCTTATATTTGGGGATGGAAAATGAAATCAAAATTGCTTAAAAGTGGAACGGGGCTTACTTTCGGGATTTTACGGTATATATATATATATATATATATATATAAATTGTTCATATAAGAACTTTTTTGGATTAGACTGTGTATCATAAAGTATTTTAATAATGTAAATCAAACAATTTCTGTATATTTGGAAGTCATCATTGAGATTCATGAAACTTGTTTTTAATAACTAAAGCATGCCTGGTTTCCGTATTTTGAATACCACTATTTCTGTATAAAAATAATAGCTTTATTTTATGCAGACTAATATGCGATTATTAAAAGCAAATATTTATATTGGGAAATATTGTAACGCAAATAAAAAGGCTTTGTAGATAGGCTAAAGAACTGTATAAAATAGCGGTCTTGAACTCGTGTCGCGTAGGCCATCAAGCTACAATTCTTTTAGAATTAAAAAATGACTTATATAATGTCAGAAATGTTCGACTACATAAGTAGAAAAAACGTAAAATCTAAAACTTAAAATGTACACTGAGTGGCCAAAAAATAGAGACAATTTAAAAAGTATACCAGTCCGACAGTGACGTAGAATGACGTAACAACGTAGAGTTGCTTATATAAGGAACTTTCAGATTCATACGACGAAGTTAGCACAGAAATTACTGTAAAAATGGGTAAGACGAAGTATTTAAAGTACTTTGAACGAGGAATGATTATCGGTGCAAGACGATCTGATTTTAGCATCTCTGAAACTACGACTCTTTTTGGATTTTCTCGCCCTGCAGTATCTCGGGTGTTTAGAGACTAGCAGTTGAGAAAAATAAAAAAAAATAAGGACCATTCATGTTGAAAAAGGCTAGTGAACAAGAGAGGTGAACAACGAGTAGCAGACATATTCCGCAGCAACAGAAGGGCAACAACACGACAAATTATATAAATAAATGCAGGTGCATGAGAAAGCATATCCCAATGCACAACAAGACAGAATTCATGGACCCCTCCTGCAAAATGAATCTCTTCATGCTAGTGGCGGTGTAATTGTTGTGTGGGGAATGTCTTCCTGGAGTATACTGGCTGCCAGTATATTATAACTGTAACTATAACTGTCAATAACTGTATCACGTGCACTTGTTTATGGTTATAATGTTCCCTTATAGAGATGCATCACTTTCAGCAGGACAACGCACCATACCACCATGCTCGATAGGTCTTAAATTGGTTTGAAGAACATCAATCAGAGTTTAACCTGCTTCCATAGGCAGCTGTGTCCCGTTACCTCAATCTTATCGAGCATTTGTGGGACAAAGTCGAAAGAGCACTTCAAAGCTTGGAAACGCCAGAATCCAATTTGGCCCAACTCACAGCTGCCATTATGTCAGCATGGCCCAACGTTCCTCAGCAACTTGTTGAGTCCAGAGATGAATATCGGTTGTGATCAGAGTTAAGGGTGGATCAACTCGTTATTAGAGGGTGTCTCTCATTTTTTGGCATATGTGTACTAAAATTGCATGCAGATGCAAATAAGGGCAAGTTGCAATTTACTGTTTTGTTTTATTTTACATTTTGTTAAACATGTAGATTGCATGACTTCTGTACTGTACCTTGCAAACACCCAGCTATCAGAAAGCAATAGCCAGGCATTCGATTGTCCTCTTAGGCTCCAACGTAACGGGACGAAGTTGGCAAATCAAGGAAACTTACACTAATAATATTAAAATGTTATTATTTTTTAAATAAACACAGTGATTAAATAGGATAAAAAACTTTTTATATTAATGGTAGAAGTTTGCCTGAGTGCCTATTTCGCCTCCGCGTAATCGGCGCCTATGTTTGCCGTTTCCGACAGTATCAAGCGCATAGTCTAGATCAACGTTTCTTAAATTTTGCGAACTCGCGTACCCTCTTTAAAAAGATAAGCTTTTCGTATACCTCCAATACATTTAAATTATTTCAATGGGTATACGCTTTATTTATTTTTTAATATACATATTCTTTGTTTAGTTAACGGTGTTAAAAAAATCAGCTTTATTAATACGATAAATAAATATAACTTACATTTTAAGACAGTTAAAATATACATACTGCTATTTGCAATGACAATTATGCTGCTTACGTTTTGCTATTAGATGTGAAATATCGTGTTCAAAGATTAAAACATGTTTCGACATTTCGTCGATTTTTACAGTTGTTTTTCATGATCGCAATGGGGAAGTATTTTTTTAATAACTTGAAAGCAATTTTTGTGGAATCGTCGCATGATAATTCTTAGCAAAACACTGCACCTTGTTTTTGCTTTATATCAAGGTTCTGATTTCATTAATTTCTTGGAAAGAAAATGGATCCCTCATCCACGCATATTCTGACTTCGAGGGAGGAAAAATGGACTCTTTTATATGCTTTACGTATATAACGGAATTTAAAACAAATTAGGGGAAATTGCATCTTCAGACGTTTGTAAAAAAATTAATACAATTGGGAATGATTCAAACAGTATTAAAGTCATTTGTTCCAAAAATCAATTAATTTTTATGTTCATTGTTCTGGACATTTCAAATGAGGATCAAAGTTCTTTTTAAGCTCACATTCAACTCATTTAGAAAACTAAAATTAACTGCTGCCTTGTCAAGGTAGAAGAAATCTTTGAAATTATCTTTCAAGTGGAATTTCAAGTCCATTAAAAGCAGTCTTACTTCATCACCAAGTGCAACAATTCAATTTAAAGCTTTTCTTTGTGACAGCAACCTATATTGTGATGCATAACCACCTGCTTGTGTTAACTCCAATTTCTTCGCACATAATATGAAAAGACTTGTATTCAATGAACGAACCTTGTTATAATTTACAACTGAAACAATTTTGTAAAATGTAGTCTTCAAATATCCAGGCAGTGTTTGGCAACCAGCGACTCAAGGTGGATACAACAGTGTATCCAAACTACATGTGAAGCTTTAGCTTTAACCCTTTATATCCTGAATTAATTTTCCAGCTACTTTTTAATTGTATTTTTGCATCATTGTAGTTTTGGTGCAGAATAAACATAGGAAAGAGTAAAATAATTTTTATAGTGTTTTAGTGGTTAATTATGCAACTGTAACCACCATATATTTTTTACCCTATGATATAAAATAAAATAGTAAATTTCAAATACTAAACTTCAAATAAAATATAGGAAATGTTCACCTGTAGAGTATAGAAAACAATAGAAAATAATAGTACTAAATAACCGGTAATAAACCACTAAAATTACTCAAATGAAGAACAACATGCATGTCAATTCTATTGCAAAATGGATTTCGAATGTAGCGTGGCAAATGTAAAATCCCTACAATGCAAAGAAAGAAGATATGTTCTTGAATTTGCCATCTCCAGCCTGCTGTGAGAAATACACTCTTTGTGCCATTGTGAATACCGATAGGAAAAACGGTCATATTACGAATATAAAGGTGTTTGATTAAAGTGGTACTTATAAGTACCGTCATGATAAAAAGGGTTAACCAAGCTGATCAAACTATTTACAGTTCTAGTAAAAGCTCGAGCCCCATATGTACTTATCCCGACTCATCGGGAGGTGTTTATTTATTTGCTTGTGTGAAACTGCTTAAACATGTGAATAGTGTTGCGTTTGTGGTGTAAGTTGCAAGATATTTCCAAAACAAAAAAATCGTCAAATATATTACAACAAAAATCATGATGAACGAAAACTAACAAATTTAAATTATCGGAAAAACGTTCATCTAATTGCAGTGCGATAAATTACTGAGCACTTATTTGTGTTGACTCCAATTTCCTCGCACATAATTTTAAATAGTCTTGAATTCAATGGACGAACCTTGATATAATTTACTACTGAAACTTTTTCCTTAAATGTAGTCTTTAAATATCCAGGCATTTATTGACAACTAACGACTCACGGGGACGACAACAGTGTATTGAAACTAAATGTGATGCTTTAGTTTTATCCAATCTGATAAAATTATTAATAATTCTACTCATAGCTCGAAAATTTTCCGTACTTATTCCAGAAATTTCGAAGATATTATTTATTTTTCTTCTGTGAATCTCTTTAAACATGTGAAAAATGTTGCGTGTGTGGTGTAAGTTGGAAGATATTTCCAAAACAAAATATACAACATTGTTTATTCTCATAGAAATTTACATCGTTGGAAAGAAGAAAGTTTGCACTATTTCGCTACATAATCGCCATCTTACTCTACGCATTTTTGTAGACATTGCTCCAATTTCCGTATCACAATGTCGTAGAACTCACGCACCAACCCGTTGAGGAAGCGTCTCACCTCTTCTTTGACGTCATCGTCGTTCCGCAAGCGTTGGACACAGAGGCGTAGCGTCAAGGGGGGCACGGATCACTTTACTACCAGTATTTTTATGTACTATATTTGGCATAATTTAATTCATACCGTTCAAAGATTAAATTAGGCTAAATGTAGTATATAATTATACTGGTAGTAAAATGATCGTGCCCCCCCTGACGCTACGCCCCTGGTTGGACACCCAAATCTTCCTTTATCTTGGGGAACAATTGATAATCACTAGGTACGAGGTCCGGACTGTAAGGTGGGTGGGGCATGACAATCCACTCAAATTGTGTCAAAAGTTCCCGGGTTTGACGGGAGACGAGAGGTCGGGCGTTGTCGTGAAGCAGCGCTACACCGGCTTCCAGTCGTCCTCGCCAGCGGTTCTGGATAGTTAGCCTGAGTTTTCTTCGTGTTACAAAATAACTCGCACTTGGCGGGATCAACAATGGGAACCTCCATGACAGCTGCTGAGCCAAGAATAAGCGGCGCAGCGAAGCGTGGCCGGGGGAATCGCGGGTGTGGGAACAGCCGCGCACAGCGCTATTGCCGTATTTAGCCTCGCACATCCCGTGCGGATGGAGCTCTTTGGAAACCTTATTTCTGGATCGACCTCGTATCTTACAGCCATATTCTTAATGAAAGAAAATTATCAAATTTAAATTATTAGAAATGTCTAAATGCTCATCTAGTTGCAATGCGATAAAATTACTGATATTTTTCATGTTAAATGAATAGGTTCTCATTGTTTTCACACATAATCCGCATCAGGAACACATTAAATGTCTCCTCTGAAAAATTTGGGTGGGGGGTATGTTTGTTAATGATATAGACTGGAAGTTCTTGTTTCAGGGATGAAATTTCTCCGCTTTTTTGCATACTAGTATAATCTTACAGAAAAAGTTTTATCATTTAATCGGAATAATCTGCGACTTAACCGAACAACGTTTTCTCTAAGATTATACTGTTCGCAACCAAGGAACTTTGGAATGAAAAACTTCCACTTGTAGTACATGAAGAAAACATTTTACTCATTTTCAGTAAATTTGTTTGTAAATTCTGGTGTCATTCAATCATTTCAGCATTTTACAAAAAGAAGTACTTTGCCTCTAAAATTGTTAAAAAATATGCAAAAATAAATTATTGTAAATCAGTGGCGTAGCGTCAGGGGGGGCACGATCATTTTACTACCAGTATAATTATATATTACATTTAGCCTTATTTAATCTTTGAACGGTATGAATTAAATAAGGCCAAATATAGTATATAAAAATACTGGTAGTAAAGTGATCCGTGCCCCCCTTGACGCTACGCCTCTGTTGTAAATTATTTTTAATAATAAGAGCACGTTCTACGTAAAATATTGATAGAAGTCAGGTCTAACAAACCCTTATGCTGTCGGGTAGTTCTTACATATATTTTCTAATAGTAACAAGAAATTTATTTAATGAAAAAAATTCTGCGAGTAGTACTATTCGGTAATGGTTGTGACAACTTCCTCGCTGCACGTGGTTTCGAAACGCCTCATATAGGTAGAAATAAAGATTCTAAACGTATCATTTTCAAATAACGTTCACAAATTAACACAGTATTAATGTCAATAAAATTATCATTCTAAAAATTATTGTTTACATTAATGACAGAATTGTTTAAAAAGCCATTCATTCATTCAATTTTCCACTGAGAATTACGTTTACAATTAAGTTTTCATGATTAAAGAAAATTTATGGAAAACATTTAAATTTTTCATTCATTTTATTATGTTTTGCAGGAAAATGAAACTTTACTATTCTTTCTGCAGTCAATTTCGAAATTGAATCTTTTAGTGAGCTGTCTATACCACAAATGCTTTTCGTCACGCGAGAGATAAGGCTGATAAACTGCGCGTAATTTAATTCAATTTCGTTTAAAGTACTTTCAAACATACGACCCGAGAGCTATCAGTAGAATGATATTTTATGGAAACAAATGCGAATTTTAAATGCATTTCTTTACAATAAATTGTAGTAAATATGTAAAGATATTTTTAAAAATACATACTAATATTTTTTGGACATTGCTAGATTGTAACTCATGAAATAATTTTACTAACATAATAAAAGTAAGACTGTGGTTGTTGCAAAAATAATTTATTTTAATTGCTTCTTTTTACTATTTCTGCTGCCTGATCTGGATAAAGTAGAAAAAAGTTACATTTTATAAATTTCTACGTGTAAGAGAAAATTTAAATACTAAATTTAGCTTTTAACTTAAATAATAAATTTCGCGGAATATTTGTTATTAAATGAAACAAAAATGGCTATTTTAAATATCTGGTATGAATTCGGTTGGGTTGGGTTGCGTTGAATATTGACGGCCAATTATCTACACTTGGGATATAGGCCCGGGCGGAGTGCCCTTCGTGGGGGTCTTTCTAAGGGAACCTAACCCGTATTTACGCATGGATAAATCCACGGCTCGAAGAAAACCACGAAAACTCCGAACGATTAGGCCGACGGGTGCGATTGGGATCGAACCCAGCACCTCCCGTCTACCAGCTTCCAGAGCAGAACCTCTCAGCCACTGGTGGGGCTGGTATGAATTCGGAATATCTGATTAAACAAATCAGGTAATTCGGTAAAAAAGCTTAGAAGTTGGCAGCTTCCCCATGATGACATTTTCCCCATGTAAATCCACATTTTTGTGAGTACTAGGCATAAGCTCTGACACAAAAATGGCGGCTGTCATAGGTGGATTTTTTGTGATGTCCATGGAATTTGAATACCAGTATTTTCTAAAAGTATTCTTTGCTTTAATTAATCTCATAAAAATGAGGCAGGGGATACTTTTAGAAATTTCTGGCATTTGAAATCAAAGAACCGTATAAGACAAAAAAAAAGCCGCCTACGAAAGCCGCCTTTTTTTCTTTAAGCACATAGGACTATCTTCTCAGAGCGCTGTTTATAAGCCACACGTGGACCTCACGTAGGATAAGTGTACCGAAACGACGAATTTCCACCACATAGGTGAAAATTTTATGTATTTGTCAACTATGTAGAGTAGTTCTGTAAGCTCCAGATCATGAGAAACTATATATTTTTCTCCTTTACATACCGACTACCTTCATTTTTAGACGGAAATGTACCGAAAAAGTAGGAAAACTAAGTGAAAACTAAAAAGGAGTAACTGATCAGAAAAAAATATTATGTAAGTTCAATTTATTATATTGCTGTAAATTATGATTTTTTTCGTTTTGTGAGCATCATTCTAAGGTGAATTATTAAAACATTATTTTGATTTTGATACCTATGGATTTTGTTTTTGTTTTTATTTACAAAAAGTGGGACTTGTAAAGTAAAGATCCCGCTATATCCCGCAAAGCCGTTGGTTCCTTCCTCTACAGCAGGCATTTGATGAAAGAAAAATGTTAGGATTACCTGTATCCAGAAGCAACTTTCAAGTCATGGTGGCACTTTTGGATTCCTAAACACAAGACTGGATACATATTATAAAATTAGGAGTAAGTTTTTATGTTTATTTGTATCATTGATTTAATAACCATGTTCTTTTAGACGTTCATAAAGTACATACGTACGTTTACATAAAAGGAATATTTCGCAATATCAACAGACGACAGCCCTGGCTAAGTTCTATTTTAATAATCCTGACAGCCACATAGATTTTGATAACGCTAAAATTAAAATTCCATGTAATAACGTCTTTGAGGGTCTGCGAAAGGAGTCCATTGAAATTATGATTAGGAAAAATGAGGTTTGTAATGATAGCATTTCATTTAATATCCCTAAAATTTGGATGAACATCTTGAAATAGTTAATCACGCTTTTCTTTATTTTAAATTTCTTCATTAATAATACATTTATAGCAGTTAGATTTTTGTCCGTTAGGAAATGCTTCTGCATCGTTTCTACTTGTGGTTGGTTGGTGCGATGGTTGAGTGTTACCCTTGTTAATTTTTAATTTATGGACAGCAATAATAATGTTGCAACGGACGGATAGTTTTTCGCATTTGAAACTTTAAAAGCAATATAAGAAAATTTTCCTGAAGATGACCATAGATGGTTATCGAAACGTCGATATTTTTAATATTAATGTATGTATATAATTTTAAATTTTTATACACCATTCAGTAAAAATATGTGATGTTTTATATTCACTTCTTTAATGTTGTAATATTTCATGGTGTAATTGTCCAGCATTTATATTATTTATGTTTTATTTCGTTATTATATATTTTTCAAAGCTCAGTTTATCCGTTTGCATATTAATATACTTACTAATCTAAATCATATAATTATTTTATACTCCAAAAGTTTTAGGTTAACTCTCTGTACTTAACTTAATATTTTTTTATTTAATATATTATTGTAGTTCACTAAATCAGCACTAAACAATCACGTTCACTAAAGTAATCTGTGAGCCAGTGAAATGAATTTCGGTAGCTGATATTCAGATCTTATACATGTTAATTTTTTACGCGCATTTATTTTAAATTTTTTATAGGCAATTTTCGAATTATTTATTATTTTTAAACCTGGTATACTATTTTATTAATCCATAAAATATTATAAGTGTTTGCTTACTCTTATCGCATAATTAAATAGCAGCAGATCCCATTTTGCTTTTGTCTATTTCTAACAATAAAAGTAATTCGTAACTAGATGCACAAATTATTTATTTGGAATTTTCTCAATATATATTGTACTTTATATTTGAAATTGGCACATGGAATACTCTTTACAATGAATTATAATACTTTAAGATCTTCCATTTATTGCTTTTTCGGTGTGTTATATTTTTATTTATTATTTTGCTTTATGGTGCTAAATTTTAATCTTACACATGTATAACAGAATTGATTATTTAATAATGTTATTGAAACAATGATATAAGTAGACATAAAAATAACTTATTTCCCTTAGTCTACGATGTCCAAGTATAAAGAAAAAAGAAAAATTCAAAATAAATAAACAAACACGAAGGGGGGGGGAGGGTAAAAATAAAAATACAAATCTATAAAAAATAAAAGCTAAAAAAATACAGTTAACAGGGCTGTAAAATTAACTGCAAAATAGTCTGTAAAAATTACAAATACGTTATAAAAGCTAAAAAACAAAATTAATGTAAATTTAACTGCAAAAAATGCTGTAAAAATTACAAACTTGCTGTTTACCTATGAAAAACAAAATTGCTGTATATTTACAGCAAAAAGTGCTGGCACCCATATTGCCAGAATTTTTTGCTGTAAAGATACTGTGATTTTTTTACATTGTGCAAGCCATTAGGCGAATCACTTTATGTTTTAACCACTGTGCTACATCTTTTACATTTAGCGCTTTTTCCAACTGTTGACGTTAAATAGTAATATCATGCTGAAGATGTATCATCATCATTCCTATGAGCTACAAAATCGTTTTCATTAGGCATCTTTAAAGCAAAATAAGTATAAAAGCACGAAAGCAAAGGTGTTAGCACATAATAATGACTATGCTACATAAATGCGACGCTTATCAGTAAACTCTAATTCAAAAATGACTTACGAAGCGAAAGATGTTTTCTATACAGAGAAATCAAAATAAACAAAGGATTTCATTTGTCCGGACTAATAGCTCTGAGGGTTACATCTATTTCCAAGTCAAAACATTTCCACGTTAAAAGATTTAATCTGTCAGAAATATATGTAAAAAATACTTGAAATATATATTCTTATTCTATATATAAGATATAAATTTCATAAAAGTTAATTGATTTTTTTTCCCAAAATTGAAAGTCTATAAATATATTTTTAATTTCAATTGAATATTTTTCAATAAAAAAAAAAAAGACAATCTCTAATATACAGGGATTTTCGGGATTGAAAATAAAGCTGGACCCGATCTCGGGATTGTAATCACTGGCTGCAATAAAACTTTATGAACATTGTCATCTGCAACTATTTCGCTTTAATACTTGTCAATGTTACTCTATCACACTCCAATGTGTTACTGTCACTTGGGGTATATAAAAGTTTTCATTCCAAGATTTACCCACTATTATCGCATGCTGTATGTCATCTTCTATAATGGAGGACACTGAAGTCCGACTGAAATGTTTTTCTGCGCTTACGTGGTCTCATTTGCTGTTCAACGTACTCTTTTCGCATTTTCTAAGTCGCTTTTTGTAGTGGCACACATGCCTATTTACAAAAGTTTCCGTTCTATGATTCGTTTGTTACCCACAATCTCACGCATGCGATGTTTCATCTTATGCAGAGGTGTGCAGAGTCTTATGCAGAGTCTTCCGTAATATGTGGGTTAATTTGACCCAGGTTTAATACGTTTCGCACCAGAAATTCTTTTAAGAAATGGAATTAAATATATTTCGTATAGAAAACCTATATTAATACTCTGCCGTCCGCATTTCTCGTAAAAATACTTCTATTCGTAAAATGTTGAAGTGATTTATTGACACCAGAATTTAGAAAGAAATGTGTTGCAAAATAAGTAAAATTTTTTCTTCATGTACTTGATACAAGCGAATTTTTCATTCCAAAATTCTCGTACAAATGTAGCATTTAAGGTTTAAAATTAAGTGCGTTTCGTACGACACCTCTGTGTAGTCGCCGGACGTCAGAGTTTTAAATAAATAAAGATTCATCAAATAAATTTTCTGGTTTGAAACGTAGTTAAACTGGGTCGAATAAATCCACATATTACGGAAGTTCAGTGGGAGCTTGGCATCTCTGATTATGAGATGAGAAATCTATAATCCGACTAAAAGAGTTTCTTTTTCTAACTTGAGAATAACTTTTTCTCACTTTTTTTCTTATTTTTCTCTTTTTCTCACTTGTGTTAAAAATACACTTTTTAGCGTTTATTTAAGACGTTCTTGTTTGTGGCATGCGTATGATTACTCCATCATCCTGAAGATCATTTTCTTACGAAAAATATTAGTTGTCTTCGGAATTTTTCGAAATTTTGTAACTGTAACCATAACAATGAGAGCTGGAATTTATGTCTTCACTTCTTTCTTAGCTACATACCTTAAAATAACTGTGTATTTAACACATTTGCGACGCTGCATCTGAGGAAGGAGCGTGAAAATTTTATATGACCTTCTGTGCCGAAATATTTTTCTGCAGTTACGCCTGACTTATGTAAAAATTACTTATTAAAAAATATATAATTTTCATGAAATTGTTTCAAATTTAGATACATGAAATAAATTGTTAATGCACATACTGATGCAAAAAATGAGGGTTTTTTCGCATATTTCAATATGAAATATAATAAATAATCCTTTTAATTACATAACGCATAATATTTAAGTTTTTGATTTAAAAAATAAAGTAATATGATTTTAAAATACGCGTCTTTATCATATCAGCACATGAAATATTCCGTAAGGATGTAGTATTTCATTTTTGTTGAAGATAACAAATTTGTTTTTAACATTCTTAATAAACAAAACATATGTTTTTAAAATGCCGATTTATTTACAAATGGAAATAATTAAATAAAATTTACAAATATCCTGTGCATGTTACTTTAAGCAACTTATTAAACCGATACACATTAAAAATAAGCGCAAAAATTTTGTTTTACGCTAAAAATATTTTTGAAAAAAAAAAAGATATACATATTTATAAACATATAATCAAAAATCTTAAATACAAAGTATTAAATAATAACAAGAAAATTGAATAATAATTTAAAGTATGCAATTCAAGTTATTCAAGTTAAAACTATTTTTGAAAATGAATATTTCAAATTATATGTGTATGTACATATATATATATATATATATATATATATATATATATATATATATATATATATATATATATATATATATATATATATATATATTTATGTGCGTGTGTAATAAAACATATCAATTAAAAATTATTGAATAAACACGAATAAAATTAAATACATTTTCAAAAATTGTGTTGTTAAAATATTTTTGAAAATTAAAAAAAATATATATAACCATAAAATAAAACATATATAAAGAAAAATGTATTGAAAATAATTCATATTGTAATTGAATAATATTTTAAAATACTACTAAACATTTTAAGTACAGTTTATGAAATGTCATACATAAATGAAATATCACTGAATGAAAAATACATTAATTTGGACTCCATGAAAAGATATTGGAGTGAAAAAAACAGAATTAAAACTAAAGAAGAGAAAAAAAATCTAGTTAACTCAACTTTACCGACATTATTCTGAGAGTGTTAGTACTCACTATAAGTAACTATATTGTGATTGTTACTTCTTTTTTTATGGTACCAGAGGTTTTACCGCAGATATAATAATAATAATAATAATAATAATAGAACCCTTTCTCTGAAGAACTCAGGTCCGAAGCGCGGTAATCACGGTGACCATTTGAGATGAAAGAAAATAATAATAATAGACAAACATTCATCAACCAGAAGGTCCATTTAGATCACATTCTGCGACGGATTCTCTTTTGTTCGGCTTCTTTAATGTAGGGAATCGTTGTCGCGCTGCAAAAGAAAAGCGTCCCTGACGGTGTAAAGTCCTTGACATGTTTATCACTGTTACTCAGGCGAATTTCTTTTATGCGCTTTGCTTCCAAATCTTTGAAGAGGAATAAAATAAATCACAATATTCCATAGAGACTTTGGAAATGAAAGCCCAGAAAAATAATGTCCGAGTTCTCGTCGCAGAATGTGATCTGAACGGACCTCCAGTCAGGATCATGCGTTACGAATTACGTCATATTTTAAAAGTTTATCAGTTTACCAAGAGATATAAGTAAGTGCTCTAGAAACTTTTCCTATGAGCAAAAACATAGAAGTTCTCTTACATATATTACAAATGTATGACAAAAAATAATCGCATTTAAGAAATTGAAAAAACATAATGAAATAAACGTACTTTTATATATTTTCGGTAACATTTTGTCAAGTAAAATATGCGTGGAAATAAACTATGCTCGTTTGTGAAAAGAAAGGAATTGAGAATTTTTATTACTCAAGGAAAAATAAGAAAACTAATAAAGATATCACTGAAAATTTCAGAGCAGAAATAGGAAAATATTTTAAATTTGTGTATATTTTTTGTAAAAATCGGATAAAATGCTTTCTTATTACCGTAATTTCCGGTGTATAAGCCGCGGCTTAAAAAAAAATCTGTTACGAATCAGAAATTTCATTTTTTAAATAAGGTCAAATAAGTTCCATGTACAAATAGGTTATATTTTATTAAATAAACATTCTGGTCGGAAACAGATTTATTTGAGCCCTGGCTTATACACCGAAAATTACGGTATTAGCAAAAAAATAAATGTGTCAGAGATGCTTACTTACAAAATCGGCAAAATCGCAATAAGAAAATAAAATAATTAAAAAAAATCAATTAATTATACTTATTTAACAACCTAATTAGCCGATTTATATAGCTAGGGATAATTAAGAAGTGTATGTTTTAAACGTATTATTTCCAAAATTTGGGAGGAAGATACCTCTATGCATGTTCTAACACATCTTGAAGGCCGATATTGCATTTTTGATTAGATTTTTTTAATTTAAATTTTTACGCTATTTTTGCGTTTTTTTACGTTTTGATATGAAATTACATTAATAATAATAATCCAGTGTCAATATCTTAGCACAATATAGTACATCTTTCCTCTGTTCAAAATAGTTTATTCAGAATTCTTACAGCAATTTTTGAATTTTTAGTAATTTTATAATGCATTATAACGCATTGTAATGCATTGTAATGCATATTATTTTAATGCATATTAGTATTAATTGTAATGCATATTAGTGTTTTTCGCATTTTGTGACGATTTTTGGACATTAATAAATTAATTTCTGTTAAAATTTTTAGCTTAATATAGTAATTTTCTTCCTGTACGTCTTTTGTATATTAGTGAATTTTAGCGATTTCTAGAGATTTTTTAAGTTTCTCGTCGATTTTTACTTCATTATAGTAAATTTGGTCCCTTGGGTATTTGAATATTTCGCGATCTGTAATGCGATTTTCAATTCGATTTTTAGCTTTATTTGGAGTCCTGCAGTGATTTTTAGACATTCAGAAAAATAATATGATTTCAAACTGTTATCCTAAAATACTAAACTTTCCCCCCGTATTTTTCTAATTTTACTGATTTTCAATGAAATTTACAATACAATATTTAGCGTTTATTCGAGTTCAGCGGCAATTTTTTGACATTCGGAAAGAGAATTTGGTTTCAAAATTTTAGCCTAATATAGTAAATTTTTTCTACCTCGATTTTTGAATATTTATTGATTTTTAATGCGATTTTTAATGCGATTTTTAATGCGATTTTTAATGCAATTTTCGATGCGATGCTTCGGGATTAACGGTGATTTTTTGATATTAAAAAAAAAAAAAAAAAATTCAAATTTTTTGCCTAATATGAATTTGGTTTGAAACTGTTAGCCTAATATCGTAATTTTTTCCCTCAGCGTTTGTTTACGGACCGCGGTGATTTTTTGACATTCTTAAAAGGAATTCTTTTTCCCAACCTTTAGCCTTATTATAATTCATTCTAATATCTGCGATTTTCGAGTTTCAGTCCGATTCTTTGACATTCGTGAACGAATTCCTGTTACAATGTTTTAGTCAGCGGAAGTAAAATCTGTCCTCTGCAACTTTTGAATTTTTAGCAATTTTTAGAGAGTTTTTCCTCAGTTTTTCAAATGTACGGCGATATTTTCACATTAGTAAAGGAATTCGGTTTTAGTCTTTTAGCCCAATATAGTAAATTCTGTCCACATTTCAATAAATTTTATTTGTATTTCGTGCGGCGAGTCTCGAAATTTTTATGAGAATTTTATAATTGTTTCACGTTTTTCATTGTTTTTTTGACATTCATAAAATAAATCCTGTTTTAATCTTTTAGCCCAATATAATAAACATTGTCTTCTGCGATTTTTGATGTAAATGTTCGTGACTATTAGTGTTTTCTCGAGATTCGTTGCGATTTTTACACATTAGTAAAAGCAATCCGCTTTCAATCTTCTTACACAATATAATAAATATTTGCTCTTTTCAATCAGTGATTTTTTTTTTCGGAGTTTATGCACCTATTTTAAAAATATTTGCGATTCTCTATTGTGATTTTCGGAATTTTTTCTCGTTTTTTGTTCTTTTTTGGCGAGCCCAGGCAACGCTAGTATTCAAATAATTTCGCATAATGAGAAACTCGAAATGTAATATAAAAATGTTAAATTTTTAATTTGTGCAGATATATATATTTTAAATGATTTCATCATAAGACTTTTTACCTCTCTATTTTCAACTACATAGAAATAGCCTGCTTGTTTCATAAAAATAAATTTTAATTATATCTTTTACGCAATCATATACAAAAAAAAATCGACAAATGAAATAAAGCTATGTAAATATCACTTAAAAGCTAGTTGTTCTGCGACATTTTATTTCAATCATTTATTATCCTAAATCACTTAACTCTTTCCGGCACAGACAAATTCTGTTCGTAAAATGCGAAATTACTGACTGACACCGGAATTTACAAACGATTTTTTTAGAAAATAAGAATTCCTTATTTCACTGTGGAAGCAAAATTTAATTAAAATATTCTTGGTGTCAAATACAAGTTTAGAAATAAAATTAGATGTGCCCGCAGGGGGACCACTGTGCCTGAAAGGGTTAATTGAATAAAAGCCCTAACGTATGACTATTTATACTACAGGCTATATTGTTAAAAGATTTAGCAGATGTTTCGGACAAATCAGTTCAAATATATTTGAGATAATCCTTTTTGTTGCAATAATTGGGGGAGACACACCTATCTTCTAAAAAGTCCAATCATAGGCGTGGCAGAGATATATAAAAAATGCTAACTTATAATATCTCAAATGGATATGAAAATAAAATATTTCAAATAAATTAGCGAAGAAATAGTTCTAATTTATTAGACTAGAATGTTGGATTTCAACCAGTTTGCATTAACAATTTCTTGGGCAAAGTAATTCAGTTACTAAAATATTAAAATTTGCTGAATGGCACAATATCTTCGATCACATTGACTTATAAATCCATAAATTATTACTTCGCGTAAATCATAAAAGGAAAACTTTATAAAAAAAGTCTGGTTGTCATGTTGAAGATTGGAATTAATTAACATTAAAGTGTATAAATAATTTACCCACACTCCTCACAGTGTTAAACCAATCAGGACGGGCGTCATTTAACGACATTTAAATTTAAAGACATTAAAAAAAGTTGGTATCGTAATGAAATAGTTTTTTCTTCTATGTTGCAGGATATGAAATGAAAATTATAATATGCATGCATAATCAATATTTCATATAAAATATCTTATATTAAATGCACTGAAAATATGACAGCAGAAAATAAAATTTCCTTTAACACAACGTTATCCAAACTAACGCCCACAGAATATCACTATTTTTTTACAGTAATTTTCATCCTATTTAATGGTATAATATCTGCATTTAAATAGGTAAAAAATTAATATACGAACTTGGTGGTATTCCTCGAAAAGCATGTTGGATAGCCCTGAATTACATAGAAACCTTCGCTTGAAAAGAACTTAATTATTAAAAAAAATGAAAAATCATGCGTCAAGCATAGATTATGTAACACTTTCCAGCACATCCAAAATAATTTTACAAATCTTTACCGTTTAATAAGGTGAGAGATGATATCTAAGTAAACAAATTTGAAACGCATAACTTATTTAAAAATTCAATTTCAGGTATTGCCAACAATAGTAAAAAAATTATCCGAATTATTTTGTGCAGCCTTGTATATGATCTATAGATTTGTATATATACTACATAGAATGCTAAATTTTAGTTCAGTTAGGAAACGCGTAGCACAGTTTAAAAATAAATTCTAAAAATAATGTACACTACATATCTTGTGATTGTTGGAGAATCTTTATCCATGCTCTATCT
This sequence comes from Maratus michaelseni, assembly GCA_963931845.1. Classification (NCBI taxonomy): domain Eukaryota; kingdom Metazoa; phylum Arthropoda; class Arachnida; order Araneae; family Salticidae; genus Maratus; species Maratus michaelseni. The sequence goes on along the minus strand of OZ007599.1, from coordinate 189,331,254 downwards.
CAGGGATCTTCAACCTTTTTGTCTGAAAATAGTTTACCACCAGAAATAAAACAAGAATGAAAAATCATGCGTCAAGCATAGATTATGTAACACTTTCCAATATTTCCAAACTAATTTTGCAAATATTACCGTAAGGTGTAAGATGATATCTAACTAAACAATTTTGAAAACGCATAGCATATTTAAAAGTCCAATTTCAGGAATTACCAACGATATTCGGAAAAATATCCGATCTCTTTTGTGCAACCCTGTATATGATCTATAGATTTGTATATATACTAAATAGAAAGCTAAATTTTAGTTCAGTTAGGAAACGCGTAGCACAGAATAAAATTTCCCTTATGGAATTTCGGTTAATAAACGAAAATGTACTCGAGGACTTTTGTGCTGCCTTGTATATAATCTATAGAATTTATACACACCAAGTAATAGACAAAAAATGAGTTAAATTTAAAAACGCGTTCAGTAGATGAAAACGCACTTCCAGCAATTATTGTTAACAGACAGTACCGAATTATTTTGTTTGTCCCTGTAAACGAACGATGAATGCTATAAACACAATATTTTATAGTAAGCCTCTTGTAATGCCCCTTAGTGATATATATCAATTTCAATGTGTTTCAGACAGTGAAACGTTGTTAAAATAAACCTTAAACAATATTTGTCCATAGACCGTAATCTTGCGGAATTCTTTTGAGTGTCCCTGTAAAGCAACTATAAGTGCTATGCACACCATATTCTGTCGTAAGCTTCTTGTTGTGAACCTCAGTGATATATATTAATTTCGATATGTTTGAAATTGTGTAACAACATTAAAATAAACCAGAAATGAGTTTTCCCATAGAACGTAATTTAATGGAATTCTTTTGGGTGTCCCTGTAAAAAAAAAATAAGTGCACTTCATTTCAATACCGAACATGCCATAGTAAACTTCAATAACATAAATCAATTGAATGACAATACGAATATATTTACGCGAGTTAAAGACCGGACAGACAGACAGAGAAATCGAATTCATAAACACTTTTCAACCATGTTGGAGAGTGTTAAAAAGTGTATAAAATTGTTAATAGAGTTTTAAATTAATCCATTTTATCAAACCAGCGGAATAATTGAAAAAAAGATTAATTTATTCTAAGTTTATATACAGAATATTTTTATTAATTTATGTTTTATTATTATAATTCTTCAAGAACTAAATGGCATGTATTATATTTAGTACAAATCGTTTTGAAATTATTCTTGTGAAACGTCACAAAAAGAAAAGTAAATATTTCTTTGCATTTGAAAGACAAATTCTTAAAGTACGTTTAATTGTTTCTAAAAGTATTGATTTTTTTCTTTTAGTAGATTTAATCGAAATTTTCCCATTTACAAAAAATATATATAAGAATTTACTACAAAAACTCTAGAATTCCGTTATTTCTTATACACAATCGATAACATTTTTTTCTTGCTATGAGCAACATATTTCTCTAATGGCAAAATATACTTCACATAAAATGATTTATTTAAGTTAGAGATTGAGAATATCCGAGAAACCTACTTCCAAGTACCGTGTGTATTTTCGCATTTCTTTTATTGCAAAGGTACTTTCGATATACCCTTGTAAACACTACGACGAGAAAGTGGCATTCAGAAACTGCTTCAGCAGTAAAATTGCTTTTTCATTGAAAGGACACTTCAAAAAGAATAAAAGTAAAATATAAAGAAAGTTTCACAAATGAATAAAGTAAACAGTCTTTCAGAACACTTATTTTTTCTTTAAATTTAGAATGATTTACATCTTAGGTTTGAATAAAAAGTATGAAAGTAATTTTAAGCGAATTATATTATTTACATATGCATTTACGCAAGAGTATAAGATAGGAATTAATATATAAATAGAGTGATATATGTATAGGCTTATATAAATATACAACTTTGATTTTTAATAAATACAATTTTTAGTATATGGGGGAATAAAGAATATGCGTGGGGATCTTTTCATTATTTAAATTTTATAAAGAATTCATGAAAGAATACTGTGTGCATAGCATCCCTTCTTTACAGGGACTAAAAAAAAAATTCGGTTAAAACACTTTATGTTAACAATAACTGCTGAAAGTACATTTTTAATTGCGGCACACGTTTTTAAATTTAACTAATATTTTACTTATTACTTGAAGTGTATAAATTCTATAGATCATATACAGAGCAGCACAAAAAATAACACATTTCCGTTTATTGACGGAATTTCCAGAAGGGGAATTGTAAACTGTGTTATGCGTTTCCTAACGGAACTATATTATTTTATTCTATCTAATATACGTACAAATATATTTATCATACACAAGGTTTCCCAAAATAATTTGGATATTTCCGAATATTGTTGGTAATTCCTCAAATGGATTTTTAAATATATTTGTTTACTTAAACATCATCTTTCACCTTATTAAACGGAAAAGATTTGTAAAAGTACATTGGAAGTGTTCAAAAGTGTTACATAATCTATGCTTGATGCATGATTTTTTTATCTTGTTTAATAATCATAAGGACTCGGCTTATATGTTGGAATAGATACAATTTTCCGAAGAAATTTACCGCAATTTCCGGCGTAAAATCCACGGTTCAAACAATCATGTTCCAAACCAGAAATTTTATTTTATAAAATGTAAATTTCCAGATTGCAGTAAATATTTGACTTCAGTTATTGAATAAACTTTCTGCGTCGAAAAATGATTGTTTGATACGCGGCTTATACGCCGGAAATTACGGTAAGTGCCTTTATTTTGGAGAATATCAGCCCTTCTATTCGACATGCTAGAAATATATTTTGATAATTATGATGTGGGAACAGCTGCACAGGATTGTAAATAGCTTCCCTAAGATCAGTAGTTCATAAATGTTGATTTTCATTTAAATCAATAAATTAACCTCTACACAACAGTGTTGGGCAGAATCTGATTACAAAGTAATCACATTACAGATTAAAATACATTATAATCTCCTCACCATGCAATCGATTATCATGTAATGCATTAAAAGTAATTTCAATATAATCTGATTACCGTGTAATGGATTACAAGACAATTCTCATTGTCTCTTTTAAAATATAATTAGATTAATCTGTAATTAGATTAATTTGTAATTAGATTACAAGACAATTACGATTAACTTTCAATTGTATAATTCAATTAACCTGTAATGGATTGCAAGATGATTCCGATTACGTTATTAATTGTATAATCCAATTAACCTGTAATGGATTATAGGTGGATTCGATTACGTTTTTAAATGTGAAATCCAATTAACCTGTAATGCATTATATGAGGATTCCGATTACGTTTTTAATTGTATAATCCAATTAATCTGTAATGGATTATAGGTGGATTCTAATTACATTTTTAAGAATATAATTTAGATTAAATTGCAATGTGTTACAAGTTAATGCCAGTTATGTTTGTTTAGAATACAATTTGGTTAAAGTGTAATGTAATGCAACTAAATCTTAATTAAATTCTATAAAATGTATTTAAATTTAACTGCAATCTATTACGAGCTAATTCTAATTGCATTTTTATCAATTTCCAACAAAGTTGAAAAGTGCTTATGAATTTAGTTTGTCTATCAGTACTCTCATGCGCGTAAATATACTCGGATTTCCATGCAATTGATATATGTTTTTGAGGTTTACTGTGGTATGATTGGTATAGAAAATGAAGTATGGTAGCATGTAATTTACAGAGCCACTCAAAATAATTCTTTTACAATACAGCCAATTTGGAAAAATCTTTTGCGGTGTACTTTAATGATGTTACTGTATTTCAAACATATTGAATTACAGAGCACTTCTTTTCGAGCACTTGTCTACAGCAATCCCCACTCTCTCCAAAAACACCGTACTCTACCATATCTTTAACAAATATTAAATCCAGTAAACCTAACTTTAACTTTTTAATACCTTCTCTTGTACTTTAAAAAAATTTTCCACCAACTAGAATACTTTTTTCGCAGGAAATTTTGTGGTCGAACACCTAACTCGAACTCAACTTACATATCTTTATCTTTATTCGCAACTTGTAAATTTTCAATGACATCGCAATCCAACATTAACTTTTCAACACCTCTCTTGTACTTTACAAATATTTCCATCATCCAGACTTGAACTTTCTTGCAGGCAAATTTGTAGTAGAACACCTAACTTGAACCCAACTTTTATTTTATTATCTTAATTCACAGAATTCATAAATTTTCATTGACATTGCAAATCACAGTTGGTCTCTAACTTATTTTTCTCACTTTTATGCTTTTTTAGAAAACTTAGTCATTACAGAACCTGTTGGACATAACCTTTTTTTGTCACTTATTGCATTTTATAAAACTTTTTTTTTTCAATGTCTTTGCAATTTATTTTTGGTTCGTAACTTATTTTTATCATTTTTAAGCTTATTAGTGAAACTTAGCCGGATTTTTGTCATTTTTTGCACTTTTTCACGAAAACAAAGTTTTCATTCTCGACCCCAAAAACTTGTCAAACACATAATTTTGTTAATCAAAATCCATTCTCTGCAATTTTTCTCTAAAATTCAAAAAGTGTTTCATAGTACGGCACCTGCACATCGACGGGACTCGGGGACTTCATGCCGCCTTTGACGTCGGGTCCCTGGGAACCGGTGCAGGTGGGAACACCACTTCAAACATTTTCCTTCGCAATAATTCCCTAAACTACACATATAAAAATCACAAAACTCAGTTTATTAACTTTCCACACATACGATTATCAAATAAACTGAGTTTCTAAACAAACACATTTTTCTTTTCTACTTTTCAAAAAATTTCAATCTTCACATGTAAATTTATTGAGTTATTACACGTTTTTCATCCAATATTTACACTCTTTCTTCCCCTCGTAAATCCGGCTAAGTCTCGTTCATCCTCACTATAATTCATGTTTTCTACTAGTTATGCTTGCTTCCCTATTCAATCGTGTATGTTCAGTTTCCTTTTTGCATCATTTTAATTTCTTCATATTTGTCGTTTTATTTTATCTACAAAAAAAAAAAAAAAAAAAAAAAAAAAAAAGTTGGGACTAAAAAATGGTATGATATCAAATTTCCAAGCTATTATATTACTTATTTAACTTTTTTCCATTAAATAAGTTATCATATATATAAGTCGAGTGCCTACGTATATCTTAATAGAAATCGTTTTATCCTGTACTAAATATCTACAAAAACAACTTTTCAAAAGTAAAAAAAGCCCAGCGTAAAAAAAAAAAAAAGTTGTGGCTAAAAAATGGTGTGATATCAAATTTCTAAGCTATTATATTACTTATTTAACATTTTTCCATTAAATAAGTTATCATATATATAAGTCGAGTGCCTACGTATATGTTAATAGAAATCGTTTTCTCCTGTACTAAATACATCCTAACGAGTTTCTGAAAATTCAATTTTTTTCAAATTATGCATGATGGGCTTGGCGGCCATCTTTGCATATTATTCACAAAATTCTAAGCACCCAAATCCTTAGTTAAAATCCGAAGTTCAAAATTGTTATAGAAGCAAATATTTTAAGTGTTTCATTTAAAGACTTGTATGCTCTGAAAATTGTGTCTTAAGATAATGATTACTTATCTTAAAGATTCATCGTATGATTTATTTTTTAGAGTAATTAATAATTTCAAACTAATAAAAATCAATTTCTCAAAATATCAGTCTTATCTAATTTATCTGTTCGTAGTTAAAATCTGAAGTTCGAAATTGTTATAAACATATTACAATGCAAACATATTACGCTTTTACTTTATAAATTTGGGTGCTTAGAAATATGGAAAGATGGCCGCCAAGCCCATCATGCATAATTTGAAAAAAATTGAATTTTCAGAAACTCGTTAGGATGTATTTAGTACAGGAGAAAACGATTTTTATTAACATATACGTAGGCACTCGACTTATATATATGATAACTTATTTAATGGAAAAATGTTAAATAAGTAATATAATAGCTTGGAAATTTGATATCACACCATTTTTTAGCCACAACTTTTTTTTTTTTAAGCTTGGCTTTTTTTACTTTTGAAAAGTTGTTTTTGTAGATATCATTTCTTTTTTTTTTAAATTGATTAAACATAATTTAAATAATCTAAACATGAGAAATAATTTAAAATTACATTTTACTTTCAGTCATTGTTTAAAGGGTTAACTAGAAATACCAGTAGATTTTTCAATTAAACTAATTACACTCTTAAAAACAACATACTAAATGTAGCTTGTTATAACACTTGTTATCCTCCGTTACAAAATATCGCTGACTTATCCATGAAATGAATAAAAATGGAATACGTACATTGCGTGTCAGCGCTGCATTTGAAATCAAACGTGATATCACGCTCGTTTATTATTAGTACTAGCTTGCTTCGCCCGCTAGCGGGCCCCTAATTTACATCGGACCCTCGAATCTTGTAAAACCTCGAATAAGATAAACCTCGAACCGAACGAGCCTCCAACCTGGTTCCTCGCTGCCTTTGGCACTGGATAATCCCTTAATTTGCACATCGAATAGTATAAACCTCTAACCAAACGAACCTCCGACACGGGTCCCCGCTGCCTTCGGCACTGTATAGCAGTCGTGCAAGTATCATCTTCCACCATCAGGTAGCGCAATCTGTTCTATATGAACCTCGGGCACTGAAATCGTTAAGGCTATAGATGTCGAGTCGAATGAGCTGTACCCCGTCGTGACCAGCCCATAGAACCAGATATAGGAAAGTGCCCCCTGGTGGTGAAAAACGAACTAAAATCGGAAAGATCTATCGATGTCGAGTCGAATGAGCCATACCCCGTCGTGATCCGACCCATAGAAACAGAGATAGGAAAGTGCCCCCTGATGGTGAAAACTATTCGCGTTTGGGGGGCAAAGTGGGGGGATGAACACCGGAGATGCATAACAGGATTAAGCGGTCACATACCTTTCCAAAGATGTATCACATGAGGGGTATGTGCAAAATTTAGAAAATACACCCCCCCCCCCTGCATAATATGATTATTAAGCGTTCACAGACATTTCCAACGATATATCACGTGAGAGGTGTCGACAAAATTTAGAAAAGTGCCCCCTTTAGGAGGGGTGAAAGTGGTAGGATGGACCCCGAAGATACATAATATGAATAAGCGGTCACAGGCCTTTCGATATATCACATGAGTAGTGTCGGGGGGGGCGCAAAATGTGGGGGTGACACCTGTGGTGCATAACATGAATAAGTGGTCACAGCCCTTTGTAACGATATGTGACATGACGGAATCGTTAAAATTTAGAAAAGTGTCCCGCCCTTGTGTAGGCAAAACGCGCTCCGCCCCTCCCTATAATTTGTGACGCGGCTTTATTTTTAAAATTTATGTTATGTGTTATAAAATATTGTAAAGTTTCAAACAGATAGCCTTATTATACTTCCTAATTTTGTTCACGCCCCTCCCCATCCCCTCCCCGAAATGTGACGCGTCATTCTTTTTTATAAATTTTTTATCATGTGAGTAGTAATTTTCCAACTGGACGAAAAATTTCCGGGCCAGGATTCGAACCTGGGATCGCTTGGCTGAAGCCGCCACGCTCTACCACTGAGCTATCCCGGTCGAATCTGGAGGGTATAATTCATCCAGTTAACTTTATTGATCAGAGAATCTGGTCTGATATTTTAATCAGCTCAACAGAAAAGATCAAAGTAAAGGAACTCCAGTAAACGCTGGAGACGAGATTACACTAGATCAATTTTAACACAATTATTTCAAATTGGTAAATAAATCATACGGTTAGTAATTTTCCAACTGGACGAAAAATGTCCGGGCCAGGATTCGAACCTGGGATCGCTTGGCTGAAGCCGCCACGCTCTACCACTGAGCTATCCCGGTCGAATCTGGAGGGCATAATTCATCCAGTTAACCTTATTGATCAGAGAATCTGGTCTGATATTTTAATCAGCTCAACAGAAAAGATCTCAGGTAAAGGACCATCTCGTCTCCAGCGTTTACTGGAGTTTCTTTACCTGCGATCTTTTCTGTTGAGCTGATTAAAATATCAGACCAGATTCTCTGATCAATAAGGTTAACTGGATGAATTATGCTCTCCAGATTCGACCGGGATAGCTCAGTGGTAGAGCGTGGCGGCTTCAGCCAAGCGATCCGAGGTTCGAATCCTGGCCCGGGCATTTTTCGTCCAGTTGGAAAATTACTACTCGTATGATTTATTTACCAATTTGAAATAATTGTGTTAAAATTGATCTAGTTTTTATCATGTGTTATAAATTATCTTAAAGTTTAAAACAGATCGCATTGGAATTTTATATATTTGCTGAAATTACTATTATATATAGAATAATATAGAAATAAACCCTCCTTTAGCTTGTAATTAAGATATATGAACAATTTTAAAATTTCTGATAGCTGATTTTTATTTATTTATTTATTTATTTATCTATTTATTTATTTTTTGTTTATTTATTTATCTGTCTATCTATCTATCTATATATATATATATATATATATATATATATATATATATATATATATATATATATATATATATATATATATATATATTATGCGTTGCCCTGTGCATGTTTGGAATTTCTTTGCAATTTCTTAGATTTACATTATTTTATTCAATTAAACATTGCACTTTAACAATAAATTTAAATGGAAACTTCACTTCTAAAACAAAAATAATTTAACAACTGGATTTCATTAATTTATAGGAAAATGACGTGAAAGATATTCCTGCGAACGAAATGCCTGTTCTTTACCATGTTTTTTTTTTTTTTTTTTTTTTTTTTTTTTTTAGAAATAAATGAATCACATTTAATTCATTTAAACAATTTTGTTTACGTTTGGAAAGAAATTTTAAATGCCGATAACCCTTAATGTATACATTTTAGAGAATGTACATCTTTTCAAAAACTAATTTATTTTTAAAGATCTTTCTAAAAACGCAAATTATATACTTAAAATATTTTTTAAAGCATAAACACTATGTCTGATTACTTTATTTTACAATATATAAGAACACGCATTTTATGAGACAATTAAATACACTAAACAAACATGAATGTAAAATTGACCTGGGCCAGGACTCGAACCTGGGACCTTCTGTGTACCACGCTGACGCTCTGCAACTGAGCTACCCAGATCGATGTCTAGAACCGCAATTTTTCATACTTATTCATGTTGGAAACAGTCATCTGCCACAGTTTGCAGTCGTATTTAATTGTCTGATAAAATGTCAGTTCTTATAATTATGAAGTTTTATTTTTTTTAAATATCTTCAGAAGAAAATGGCTGACTTGCAGATGAAATTTGATGTGGTTATAATCTGTAACTAATTTGTGCTATTATAACACAGATGGTACATGGTCGTTGGCGGGTTTTATCTCTGTTTTGGCATAATTTTTTAATCGCCAAGTTAATTAACAGTTTTTTGCTAATTAAGGATAGAAAATATTTTTTTTTACACTGGATTTTATAAAAGCACATAGATTACGTAATTACTTGTCCAAAAATGCAATCCTTTTATTATTCTGCCGAATATTAAGGTCTGTAGGTTATTTGAAAAAAAAAGTTTGACGAAGAAAAAAATGATCATTTTAAGTAACTCGACGTTTTTAAAAAAAATCTATATCTCTGTTTATAAATCACTTATGAAGATGAGTTTGGTCTTAAATTGAAGAAATTCTTCATTAGATTCTTCTAGTTTTCGTTTTTTTTTCTGCGACGCTTCGTTTATTTGAGATCTGATATTTTAATCTGGCATGTTTTGTCGATTTAACATTGCGAACTTGATTTCTGTAAGTAAGCAGTAGCGCTCTTTAGTGCAGTTCTTGGCGTTGTTTGTGTGGCGTTTTTTTTCAGCTTGGCTTGGCAGAGCGACCGCCCTGCTTGATATCCTAACGAGTTTCTGGAAATTCATTTTTTTTCAAATTATGCACGATGGGCTTTGCGGCCATCTTTGCATATTATTCACAAAATTCTAAGCACCTAAATCTGTAGTTAAACTCCGAAGTTCAAAATTGTTATTTAAGCAAATATTTTAAGCGTTTCATTTATACACTTGTATGCTCTGAAAATTGTGTCTTAAAATAATGATGACTTATCTTAAAGATTCATCTTATGATTTATTTTTTAGAGTAATTAATAATTTCAAACTAGTAAAAATCAATTTCTCAAAATATCAGTCTTATCTAATTTATCTGTCCGTAGTTAAAATCTGAAGTTTGAAATTGTTATAAACCTATTACATTGCAAATATATTACGCTTTTACTTTAGAAATTTGGGTGCTTAGAAAGATGGAAAGATAGCCGCCAAGCCCATCATGCATAATTTGAAAAAAATTGAATTTTCAGAAACTCGTTAGGATATGTTTAGTACAGGATAAAACGATTTCTATTAACATATACGTAGGCACTCGACTTATATATATGATAACTTATTTAATGGAAAAAAGTTAAATAAGTAATATAATAGCTTGGAAATTTGATATCACACCATTTTTAGCCACAACTTTTTTTTTTTTTTTTTTTTTTTTTTTTTACGCTTGGCTTTTTTTTGGAAAGAAATTTTAAATGCCGATAACTCTTAATGTATACATTTTAGAAGGTACATCTTCTCTCAAAAACTAATTTATTTTTAAAGATCTTTCTAAAAACGTAAATTATATATTTAAAATATTTTTTAAAGCATAAGCACTACGTCTGATTACTTTATTTACAATATTATAAGAACACGCATTTTATCAGACAATTAAATACACTAAACAAACATGAATGAAAAATTGACCTGGGCCAGGATTCGAACCTGGGACCTTATGCGTACAATGCTGACACCCTGCGACTGAGCCACACAGATCGATGTCCTGGACTGGCAATTTCCCATACTTATTCATGTTGGAAACAGTCATCTGCCACAGTTTGCAGTCGTATTTAATTGTCTGATAAAATGTGTGTTCTTAGAATTATAAAGTTTTATTTTTTTTAAATATCTTCAGAAGAAAATGGCTGACTTGCAGATGAAATTCGATGTGGTTATAACCTTTAACTGATTTGTGCAATTATAATACAGATGGTACATGGTCGTTGGCGGGTTTTATCTCTGTTTTGGCATAATTTTTTAATCGCCAAGTTAATTAACAGTTTTTTGCTAATTAAGGATGGAAAATATTTTTTTTTTACACTGGATTTTATAAAAGCACATAGATTACGTAATTACTTCCCAAAAATGCAATCCTTTTTTTTATTCCGCCCAATATTATGGCCTTTAGGTTGTTTGAAAAAAAAATTTGACGAAGAAAAAAGTGATCATTTTAAGTAACTCGACGTTTTTTTTTAAATCTATATCTCTGTTTATAAATCACTTATGAAGATGAGTTTGATCTTAAATTGAAGAAATTCTTCATTAGATTCTAATAGTTTTCCTTTTTTTCTGCGACTCTTGGTTTATTTGATATCTGATATTTTAATCTGGCGTGTTTTGTCGATTTAACATTGCGAAGTTGCTTTCTATATGTAAGCAGTAGCGCTCTTAGTCCAGTTCTTGGCGTTGTTTGTGTGGCGTTTTTTTAAAGCTTGGCTTGGCAGAGCGACCGCCCTGCTTGATAAGTTTTTCTATGCTGAAAATCCATCAAAGTCTGGACCCCTCTTCGATTTTCTTAAGTTTTTTCTAACACCAAACTGTGAACGCAGTCTGTTTTTCGAGTATACCTAACTTTAACTTTTCAGCACATTTCTTGTACTTAAAAATTTTATCCCCCAACCAGACAAACTTTTTCGCAGGCAATTTTGTAGCAGAACACCTATCTCGTACCAATTTTCATCTTTTCATCTTTATTCCCAAAAACTCGTAAATTTTCAATGACATCGTAAATCATAGTTGGTCTCCTTATTTTTCTCATTATTATGCTTTTTAAAATTTAGTCATTTCAGAACCAGTTGGACACAGACATTTTTCGTCACTTTTTGCTTTTTAAAAACTTGAATATTGTCAATGTCTTTGATATTTACAGTAGATCTTAACTTATTTTTATCATTTTTAAGCTTTTTTTAGTGGAACTTAGCCGGATTTTTGCCCTTTTTCCACTTTTTCATAAAAGCAAAAATTTTCAATCTCGACCCTACAACTCGTCAAACACATAAATATCTGAATTATAATCCATTCCCTGCAACATTTTTCTAAAACTCAAATTTTTTCGGAGTACGGCACCTGCACATCGACGGTACTCGGGGACTTTTTGCCGTCATTAACGTTGGGTCCCGAGGAACTGGTGCAGGAGGGAACATAATTCCTGACAATTAACTTTGCAATAATTCCTAATCTACACATACAAAAATCACAAATATCAGTTTTTTAAACACTTCACAAACCATACTCTTACCTCCAATCAAAATAATAATTTTTTTCGCCTTTTTTAATTTTTAACTTTTTTCACGCACAGCTAAAAATTTCAAACTTTTTTAAATATCTGGGAGCACGGTAGTGCGTCCGCCAAGTTCGCACAGGCCGTAAGCTACCTTTTCCTTGACCATTTCGGCCTACTTTTCACCCCCTCATAACTGCGTTTTGGTGAGAGCTAGAGAGTTTTCCTTTTTAACACACATTAATATAATGAAACTGAACTAGGTTCCAAGATTTTTTATTTCTGTATTTAATATTTTTCGAAATATGAGATTCCGAAAAAGGGCTTTTTTGTAACTCACTCACAGGGGATCATCAAATAACTAAAAAGTTGGTGATCATCAAATAACTAAAAAGTTTGTGATCATCAAATAACTAAGGTACTTCTAACAGTCGTAGAATCATAAAATTTGACAAGTAAGTAGGTTTTGTCACACAATTAACCAGAAAAGTCTGAAAACATAGAATTTCTGCCTTTAAACCCTTCAAATAGGGGGTGCTGATTGGGCTATATACAGTTCGTAACACATTCAATTGGCAAATTAAATTAATTGCATTGTTGCAACCATTTGTGTTTTTTGTTGTACGATAAACATTTAAGTAATAATAGTTGCCTAGACAATCATTTCCTCGCTCATATTTGACACCAGAGTTGGTCGCCAAAGCCTGATTACAGAAAATTAGCCTGAGTTTAAAGGTGTTACATGGTTTCAAGCAGAATGAATTTTTTATATTCGTTTCCGAAAATGTTGGGAAGGCAAATCTTTTAGTTTATCTGTCCGTTTTTCTATTTTTTACTTCCTTAAAATAAATTTTATTATAAATGTCGGTATTCTAATCACAATAGCACTCAGTCAATCTGGCAAAATTCCAGTGGGTTGTTAGTTCTTTAAGTGCCTTTTAATGATGTTAATAAACTTTATATATATATATACTATATATATATGCACACTGGATTTTATTTGAAATATATATATATATATATATATATATATATGCATATGCATTACATATATAATACATATGCATCATTATGACGTCCACATAAACAGGGTATTTTTGTCGCCAAATTTGGCGATATTTCGTTAAGTGTCGCAAAGCTTGGAAAGAATTTGACGCTAGAGGCTATTTTTCATTGCGAATTTTTAGAGCGAGTAATCATCTATTAATATTATCTACTATATATATAAAACACAAACGGAAATTTCGTTCCGTTCCTTTATAACTCGAGTTCCACTGAATGGATTTTAATGGAACTTTCACTGTTCGAGAGATAATTTTTCAGGGAAGGTTTTAGTATGTAACACAACGTTCTACGTATATTAGTTATTGAATTATGATAGAAAGTTCTGTCTGTTATTTTGGCCGAAAAGGTTACCATTGCTAATTTTTTGGCGATCATTACTGTTGCAGAAAGAAATGAAAAAGCTATACATGTCGAAAAATAAAAGAAAAACTGTTACTAATTTTATTAAAAAAAAAACAGAAAGAAAGAAAAAGAAAGAAAGAAAAAGTGTTTTGATGAGAGAATAATATAAAACGAAAATATTTAATTTAAACATGATTGGGAATGTTCGTAATGCTTACAAAATTATTCAAGGGGCAAGATTTCTATATTAAAACAATATTTGGCGATGTATCTTTTGTTTTTGGCAATTTTGATTTTACTTTTGACCTCAAACAATTTGATTTTAAGCCAAAAGGTGTCTTTTTTTGTTGCAGAAAGAATTAAAATTGCTATACATCTGGAAAAAAAAGAAAAAACTTATTAATTTTATTTAAAAAAAAAAAGAAAAACAGTTTTAATGAGAGATTTTAAGCCAAAAGGTGTTTTTTTTAAGTGTACGACTGCATTTTTGCAGTTTTTTTTTTGGTACTTTTCGGTTAGCCGGGCGTCAGTGATATATATATATATATATATATATATATATACATATATCTACACAGATACATGTATATACATACATATATCTACACAAATACATGTATATACATACATATATATACACTTATATGTATGAATATACATATAAGGTTTATAAGCCTTCAGGTTTAATTTTTCTGGTATTGATTTTCGTTAGTGTTTTGAGTTTAGTTTTATTTGTTTTATAGTTTTACTTGTTTATAGTTTAGTGTTCAGTTGATATATTGTTACTTGTTTTTGGCTATATAGTGTGGTTAATGTAAAAGTATAATTGTGTTTTAGTATATATATATATATATATATATATATATACATATATATATATATACATATATCACTGGCGCCCGGTTAACCGAAAAGTACCTTTTTTTTATTCAAATGCAAACTATATTAATGGCAATATACTTCTATTTACTTCTACATATATGAAATTCCGTTCTGACTGCTTATAACTCGAGTTCTGCTGAATGGATTTTCGTAGAACTTAAACTGTAAGATATTTTTTTCAGGGAAGGTTTTATTGTATAACATATCGTTCTACGTAGCTTAGTTATAGAATTATTCTGGGAAGTTCTATAATCAGATCAATCCGATTATGAAATATTAGCCTTTTTAAAAGATTTTGCTGAATGGATTTCGATGGAACCTACACTGTTAGATAATTTTCTAGGGAAAGTTTTATTATATAACATATCATTCTACGTTGCTTAGTTCTACAATTATAGGAGGAAATTCGAGAATCGGTGACCATTTTTTTTAATCAAATATTAGTCTTTTCAATATTTGATTCCGATTATGAAAGATTAGCCTTCTGAAAAAGTTCTACTGGACGGATTTTGATGAGAATTGTATTCTTAGTTAGATGCTATTTCAGGAATGGTTTTAATGTACTACATATTGTTCTACGTTGCTTAGTCAAACAGTTATGTGTGAAGGTTATATAGTCGGGTGAACCAGATTCCGAAAGATTAGCCATTTTGAAAGTTTTTACTGGGCGTATTTTTTGTGACTTGAATTGTTATGTGGAAAAGTTCTATATTCCGATGAACCCGATTATCAAAGACTAGCCTTTATAAAATCTTCTACTAAATGAGTTTTGTTAGTTAATTTCTTTGCATTGTTAGTTCGAGAATTTTTAGTGATGGTTTTAGTTTATTGCATATAGTTTTATCATTCTTTAACAAACCTGAACTGTAAATGACCAAATAAAAGAGTTGGTCCTTAACAGCTAAAATTTTGACTGCACATTAGAAAATATAATAACGCAATCACGTCATTTTTCAGTAATGTGGAAGGATATTCCAGGTAAATATACAGATTGCTTTCAAATAAAAGTTCAAATTAAACGGTATATTTCGTTTCATTCAAGGTTCATTTTTAGAAACCGACCAGCGCAGCGGGCGTAGCTTGCTAGTGCGGTTAATAAAATGGCATAACGCACGAATGTTAATAAAGTTTCAATCTTTCGTCACTACACAAGACCTCTGCTCTTGCTATTATATTGTAATGTTATTATACTTACTCTTACTATATTGTTAGTCTTTACTCTCCTAAAAGTTTATTATAGAAAGAGAATTTTCAGAATAAAACATCGAAACTGCCAGTTTTAGATTATTATAATTTTATAACACATATCAAGTTTATCAAAATGTGCTTTAGAATGAATCTTCTATAATGGGGTTCCTCGCATTTTAGCTTCAGGTTTTCGAGTAAATTTAGCTAAAATCTTTAAACCAAGACATATTGACATATTATCTAAGACGATTAGATGAGAATAATGGTAGATTTTCTAATGGAAGAACGGCAGTGCGTTTGTAGATTTTCTAATTTTCCTTAATCGTTCCAATGTTAGAATGAAAGGAGGAAAAAATTAGCCTCAATATGGTTTACTGTAAATATGGATAGCTTAACAGGCGTTTAACAAGAAACACTTCACTTCAGTGTAAATTACAGAAGATTACTTAACAGGATTAAAAATCTTCGTATTAGAGAGTGTAACGATGCAAACGGACATGAAGCGTAAATTCCTAAGTAAATTAAGCGGTAATTGTCATTAAAGATGAAATGGATAACAACACAAAATATAAGATATGCTGCCAATGATCGCAAGGAGAATTTCTCTAACAGAAACTTCCGATTAGGCGAAGGATTGAGCAAGTAAATCTAATACATGAAAATGAAAATCTGTTTGTCTGTCTGCACTTCTTTACAAATCAACAGTTTGAAAGCCAGAATTGTGAAATGATACGTGTAGGTGTATTAAAACACGGCCGAGGCAACTAAAGTAATCCGGAATCGAAATATAATGTAGAGTTAATTTTTAAATAATAAAAAAACAAAATTGTGTCAGCTTTTCCGGGAAAAGTTCCATATCCTGTGTTGGTTCGCGCGATTGGCAAAAAAATCCAAACTGCTGCCAAAAGAGGTGTGATGTCACGTAGATAAAGTCAAATCCAGTTGTTAAGTTAAAACTACAAAAACTGAATATCGCAACAGCCAAATCAAACATTTATCGCCAAAAACAACTCGTCAAACCTACCAACACAGGATATTGAACTCTTCCCGCCTTTTCCTATTAAATTTGAACATTTTTCGTTATAGCAGTTGCCAACAATAAAAAATCCACAATGAAATTCTTTCTACAATAATTGATTTTCTATTGAAATATTTCCACGTGAAAAATGATAATAAAAATAAAAAGTTTCAGCAATGGAAAAAAAGATTAATATGACGTCATATTGGTAATATAACGGAAATTTTCAAACATTTCTCAATAATACAAGGAGTATGAGTATGTGCAAATACAGAAAGCAGGTTAATATGACGTCAATCGATAATTAAAAAAGGAAATTAATGTAACGTCACATTGAAAGTTTAACGGACTTTTCAAATGTTTGGGAATTATACAAAGAGAGTATCAATATGAGTAATATCGAAAGCAAGTAGGTAAGATGTCAGCATGGGAGTACAACGTCATACGAGTTTGAGGAACGTATTGAATCATGATAAAAACATGATTATAGAAATATTGGCATATTTTAACATTTTGAAGTTATTTTTACAACATGTTTAATTTTGAAATTGATTTTTCTACACAAACATTCTTAAAATCTCGAACAGCACTAAGTACTTCAGCTAGTTATGAATAAAAGTAATATGATGAAGTGCTTAGCATACATGTTAGAATGAATATATTGTTTGCCTGAGACGGCTAGTATTTTGATGTAAACTACAAATAAAAATATAGATTTGTAAAGCATAATAAAATAGTTTTAAAATTCTTTGACATTTATACATTTATTATATTTATATCCTTTATACATTTGATAAAACCTACAAAAAGCAGTGATATCCCATCAAAAAACTTTCTGTAAAAAAAAAAAAAGGGCCAAGTTCTCCTTAATGTTTCGGCCGTAAAAAGTACTGATATCTGATGTTCGCCCAAGTTAAAAGTCAAACATCCGAAATCTTTCATTCAAAATGGCTTCCTGCGACTTGGCCGTTAATGCATTTTAGAAGGTTTTTCAAATTCTAAAGAATATACACTGCTCAGACAATTAAAAGATATTTGAAGTTTTATATAAAATAAAGATATAAACGAAATTTTTTTTGCCCAAAATAGAAGAAGAGAATCACAAATGCAAATTTTTCTGGTTTTCAAACTGTGGAGTATGCAAATTTTGAGTTCGACGTCAAAAACGTCGCTTCAGCGGCAGCGAATGAAATTTGACTTTCAATTGGATAAAAGAGAATGAAGACAAGGATGATCGGCATTCAGTGATTGCTTTGTTTCGATGAGTACGATGTCTCAGCGAAGTCATTTGATAGATTCAGAAGCTTGGAGAATTGTTGGTAGGTTAGAAGGGGGCCAAACTCAAGCCGAAGTAGCGCAAGCCATTGGAGTGTCACAAAGTGTCATTTCCAGGATCTGGAACCGTTTTTTGGAGAGTGGATGTGCAGGCCGAAGACCAGGGCAAGGTCGTAGACGGGCAACAACGCCCAATGAAGATCGGTATTTAGCGTTAACAGCTCGGAGACACCGAAACATGAACGCTACTCTTCTCCAACAACACCTTCGCTCGGCTACAAGCACCACGATTTCAACTAAGACTGTCCGAAACCGGCTCCATGCTGTAGGTCTGTATGCTCGCCGACCGATGGTATGTGTTAGATTAACATCAAGGCATCGTCGCGACCGCAGGGAGTGGGCAACCGAGCATGTCAACTGTAGGAGAAATGAATGGAGCAATATTCTGTTTTCTGACGAGTCCCGTTTTTCTGTGCATCCGGATAATAGGCGTATTTTCATCTGGAGGGACCGTGGCAGTAGGAATAATCCTGCCTTCGTGCACGAAAGTGTCAGATTTGGCGGTGGAGGAGTGTTGGTGTATGGTGGCATCTCCATTGACGGGGCGCACTGACCTCTACATCATTCGAGATGGAGCTCTGACTGGTCGCCGATATAGGGATGAGATCCTCAGACCTATTGTAGTCCCTTACGCTGCAGCAATCGGAGATAACTTCATTTTAATGGACGATAACTGCAGGCCACATCGTGCAAACCTGGTGGAGGATTTCCTTTTCGAGGAAGGAATCGTTCGAATGGAATGGCCAGCGTGTTCTCCAGACATGAATCCAATCGAGCACGTTTGGGACGCTCTAGGAAGACGAGTTTCTGGCCGCCAACATCCCCCACAAACTCTCCAAGAACTGGAAAGAGCTCTTCTGGAAGAGTGGGGCAGAATACCCCAACTCGTCATTAATAGCCTCATTGAGTCCATGCCTCAAAAGTGTTCAACGTTGCTGGCCGCCCGTGGAAACCATACCCCCTACTGAAAATGATTTTCTTTGAAGAAAACACCTTTTCTTATTCTTTTTTTCTCATATGCACAAATTGTGTTTTTTTCCTTTTGTACACAAATGCGCAATAAAATGCATTTTTTTCTGCCAAACATGCGTAATTTATTCTCATATAACCTACTATGTCTGTCGACCATGTATCAATCAGCTAAAAAGTTTCCCAGATACAAAATCCACCTAAAACTGCAATATCCTTTAATTGTTTTGAGCAGTGTATAATGATCTACATGTCTACTACATTTTTTTTAATATTTTACGCATTTTGTTGTACAAAGTACTAAAAAATAATACACATTTTTAAAAACATAATTTCGATATCACAGCTGTCGAGAATGGTCCACTCTGGTTTTCAACGTCTCATATAATGTAACACAGTGTGAAATTTGATGAAAAAAATATTCATTGGAATTCGTGTTAATGACAATAGACCGTACAAAATGGTCATTAAACCATAGTAAAACTAAATGATGGTTAATCAAAACTAATGTTTCTTGAAACTCAATGGTATGTATCACAAAGCTTTTAATTACAATGTCATCATACGAATTTGCCTATTTGCATTCCGATATTACTTTTAAATGCATAATTTCCAATCATTAATTTTGAAATGATTTATCGACGTAATTATTTATTTCAAATGAAAGATATGGCATGTTTAACATCAATCAGGGTGTATTATCTATTCTAATTTATTTTTCTCAGTATTATATTCTTCTAATGTTTTTAACCTAGAATGCATTAACGGCCAAGTCGCAGGAAGCCATTTTGAATGAAAGATTTCGGATGTTTGACTTTTAACTTGGGCGAAAATCAGATATCAGTACTTTTTACGGCCGAAACATTAAGGAGAACTTGGCTTTTTTCTTTTTTTACAGAAAGTTTTTTGATGGGATCTAAACTTTCCACACATACGATTATCAATTAAACCGGGTTTCTAAACAAACACATTTTTCTTTTCTACTATTCATAAAAAAATTTAATACTTCACATGTAATTTTATTGAACACCGTACTCAACCATATCACTACATAGTATAAAACGAAGTCGCTTTTTCTGTCCCTATATCCCTATGTACGCTTAAATCTTTAAAACTACGGAACGGATTTTGATGCGGTTTTTTTTAATAGATAGAGTGATTCAAGAGGAAGGTTTATATGTATAACACGACGTTCTACGTAGATTAGTTATTGAATTATGATAGTAAGTTTTGTTATTTTGGCCGAAAAGGTTACCATTGCTATTTTTTTGGCGATCATTATTGTTGCAGAAAGAAATGAAAAGGCTATACATCTCCAAAAACAAGAACGAAAAATCATGCGTCAAGCATAGATTATGTAACACTTTCCAACGCTTCCAAAATAATTTTACAAATCATACCGTTTAATAAGCTAAAAGATAACATCTAATCCGAATACTTTTATTCAGCCCTGTATAGGATCTATAGATTTGTATATATACTACATAGGATGTTAAATTTTAGTTCAGTTAGGAAACGCGTAGCACAGTTTAAAATCCTCCGTCTGGAGTTAAATAATACGGAAATGTGTTCGCGAACTTTTGTGCTTCAATGTATAGGATATACAGAATTTATACACACCACATAATAGACAAAAAGCGAGTTAAAATTAAAATCGCGATCAGTAACTTAAAACGCACTTCCAGGAATTATTGTTAACTTACAGTAGAGAATTCTTTTGTGTGTCCCTGTAAATGAACGATGACTGCTGTACACACACTATTCTGTAGTAAGCCTCTTGAAATAGACCTTAGTGATATATATAAATTTCAATGCGTTTAAAATAGGGAAACATTATTTAAATAAACCGCAGACGATTTTTCTCCATAGACGTAATGTAACAGAATTCTTTTGACTGTCCCTGTAAAGTAACTATAAGTGCTATGCACACCCTATTCCATATTAAGCTTCTTCTAACGCACCTTAGTGATATATATAAATTTCAATGCCTTTAAAATAGTGAAACATTATTTAAATAAACCGTCAATGATTTTTCCCCATAGACCGCAATGTAACGGAATTCTTTTGAGTGTCCCTGTAAAAAAACTATAAGTGCTACACACTTCCGTTGAAATAGGGAACATGCTATAGATAACGACTATAACATATAAAAATTGCAGAGCAATCCGAGCATCTTTACGGGAGTTAGAGCACGGCCAGACGGCCAGACGGCCAGACGGCAGACGGCCATACGGCCAGAAAAACCGAAGTCATAAACACTTTTCAACTAGGTTGGAAAGTGTTAATAAAAGAAACACTGTGTTGAATTAATTTTAAAAAAAAGAAAAAGAAAGAAAAAAGAGTTTTGATGAGAGAATATTATAAAACGAAAATATTTAATTTAATCATGATTGGGAATGTTCGCAATGCTTAAAAAATTATTCAAGGGGCAAGATTGCTATCGAAACAATATTTCGCGATTTATCTTTTGTTTTTGGCGATTTTGATTTTACTTTTGATCCTAAACAATTTGATTTTAAGCCAAAAGGTGTCTTTTTTTTCTTTTGATGCAGAAAGAATTGAATTGGCTATACAGCTGGAAAAATAAAAGAAAAAGCTGTTATTAATTTGATTTAAAACAAGAACGAAAAATCATGCGCCAAGCATAGATTATGTAGCACTTTCCAACGCTTCCAAAATAATTTTACAAAACATACCGTTTAATAAGCTAAAAGATAACATCTAAGTAAATAATTTGGAAAACGCATAACATATTTAAAAACATAATTTCAGGAATTTCGAACAGATACAATATTCGGAAAAGTATGCGAGTACTTTTATTCAACCCTGTATATGATCTATAGATTTGTATATGTACTATATAGGATGATAAATTTTAGTTTAGTTAGGAAACGCGTAGCACAGTTAAAAATTCTCCTTCTGGAGTTTCTGTCAATAAACGGAAATGTGTTCTCGAACTTTTGTGCTACCCTGTATATGAAATACAGAATTTATACACACCCAGTAATAGACAAAAAGTGAGTTCAATTGAAAATCGCGTTCAGCAACTTAAAACGCCAGGAATTATTGTTAACAGACAGTAGAGAATTCTTTTGTATGTCCCTGTAAATGAACGATGACTGCTATACACACACTATTCTGTAGTAAGCCTCTTGTAATGCACCTTACTAATATATATAAACTTCAATGCGTTTAAAATAGCGAAACATTATTTAAATAAACCGCAGACGATTTTTCTCCATAGACGTAATGTAACGGAAGTTTTTGACTGTCCCTGTATAGTAACTATAAGTGGTATGCACACCCTATTCCATATTAAGCTTCTTCTATTGCACCTTCGTGATATATATAAATTTCAATGCGTTTAAAATAGTGAAACATTATTTACATAAACCGCAAATAATTTTTCCCGTCAGACCGCAATGTAACGGAATTCTTTTGAGTGTCCCTGTAAAAAAACTATAAGTGCTACACACTTCCGTTGAAATAGGGAACATGCTATAGATAACTACAATAATATATAAAAATTGCAGAGCAATCCGAGCATATTTACGGGAGTTAGAGCACGGACAGACGGCCATACGGCCAGACAAACCGAAGTCATAAGCACTTTTCAACTAGGTTGGAAAGTGCTAAAAAAAAGAAAGGAATTATAGGGGGAAATTCAAAAATCAGGTGATATTTTTTTTAATCAAATATTAGCTTTTTCAGTATTTGATTCGGATTATGAAAGATTAGCCTTCTGAAAAAGTTCTACTGGACGGATTTTGATGAGAATTGTATTGTTAGTCAGATGCTATTTCAGGAATAGGTTTAATGTACTACATATTGTTCTACGCTGCTTAGTCAAACAGTTGTGTGAAGGTTATACAGTCAGGAGAACCCGATTCCGAAAGATTAGCCTTTTTGAAAGTTTTTACTGGGCGTACTTTTTGCGACTTGCATTGTTAAGTAGATAATTTGTAAGAATGGTTTTAGTATATTTTATATTGTTCTGTTTTAGAATTACGTGGAAAAGTTCTATGATCAGATGAACCCGATTATAAAATATTAGCCTTTATAAAAACTTCTACTGAATGGATTTTGTTAATTAGTTTGCATTGTTAGTTCGATAATTTTTAGTGATGGTTTTAGTATATTGCATATAGTTTTATCATTCTTTAGCAAACCTTAACTGTAAATGACCAAATAAAAGAGTTGGTCCTTAACAGCTAAAATTTTGACTGCACATTAGAAAATATAATAGCGCAATCACGTCATTTTTCAGTAATGTGGAAGGATATTCCAGGTAAATATACAGATTGCTTTCAAATACAAGGTCAAATTAAACGATATATTTTGTTTGCTTCAAGGTTCATTTGTAGAAACTGACCAGCGCAGCGGGCGTAGCTTGCTAGTCCTTAATAAATATCAAATCAAGCCTATCTAACTTTAACTTTTCAGCCCTTTTCTTGTACTTAAAAAAAAAAGGAAGAAAAGGAAAAAAAAAAAAAAAAACAATATCCGAACTTTTTCGCTGGTACTTCTGTAGTAGAACACCTATCTCGAACCCAACTTTCATATTTTCATCTTTATTCACAAAACATGTAAGTTTTTTTAATGACATCGCAAATCATAGTTGGTATCTAACTGATTTTTCTCATTTTTATATTTATTAGTAACTTAATCATTTCAGCATTATTATCATTTTTTAAGCTTTTTTAGTGTTACTTAGCTGGATTTTTGCCCATTTTCCCACTTTTTCTTTAAAAAAAAATTTCAATCTTCACCCTAAAAACTTGTCAACTCATAACTATCGTAATTAAAATCAATTCCCTGCAATATTTTTCTCAAATTCAAATTTATTTCCGAGTACGGCACCTGCACTTTGACGGTACTCGGGAACTTTATGCCGTCATTGACGTCCGGTCCCGAGGAATCGCTACAGGTGGGAACATCACTCCAAGCACTTAACATAGCAATAATTCCTGAACTATACATACAATAATTACCAAATTCAGTTTTTAAACATTTCACATTCCGTACTCTTTCCTCCACTCAAAATAATAAATCTTTTCACATTTTAAATTCTTAATTTCTTAACACATAGCTCAAAACTCAAAACTCAAAAAAAAAAAAAAAAAAAAAGAGAAAGAAAGGGAATAAAGAAAAGAGGGAAGGAAAAAGAGTTTTTTTTTTTTTTTTTTTTTTTTTTTTTTTTTTTTTTTTGTCTTTAGTTCCTGCCACTTGTCGCGTGGGGCTTTGCCCGGCAGGATCAGCCATTGGCGAAGCTTGTTCTTTCACTGAGCTTATAGCATGTATTGAAATGTATTTATTTCATTACATAGTATCCAAACAAAGGGAAATGTATGCAAGTGGATAATATGACGCAAAATAATCATTTACATAAATTTTACTTATGATTTTGGACAGCGTGGCACAGAAGATATATCAATTTATTGAAATAAATACATTTCAATACATAATATAGGCTCAGTGAAATAAATATATTTAAAAGTGTATTGAAAAATTAAAAGTATTGTTTGTATGTGTAAATATACTTTAGAGGACAAACCAAAAATAATTTAAATTGAATTTTAAAAGAGCCCTATTAAATTCATGTCAAGGTATCACTCAAATTTTGATATCATTTCTTTTAAAACCCATATTCTGAATTCATGAGAGATGTGAATGAAAAAGCATCAGCGAATAAATTTTATATATTTTTTCATATTAAGATAATAATTGAACCTGTGAATATAAATAAAACTAAAAAGAAAATTATTATTTAAAAAAAAAATTATTAAAATAGCGTCACTTAAATTTGATATCATTGCTTTTAAGACCCACATTTAAAATTCATAGAGCCAAAAGAAAGTGCTGCTTCACAACTTTTAACCCGTTAAGGGTTTTTGTACTGATTATGATTATACAGAGTTGGGAAAAATCTGATTAATCTGTAATCTGACTAAAATATAATTGCATGTAACAGATTATAATTTCAATTACATGTAATCTTAATCTGAATTTTAAATTTAATTAGGATTGTAATCATAACTATAATGCTATGATTATGATTATGCTGTAATTATAATTATAATTGAGAACTTATAGTTACAATTACGTGTAATTTCAATGGCACATTTTCAATATGTACCATAAAAGACAATTTTTATCAGACACAGTAGAAATTTGATACAACAAGAACGAAAAATCATGCATCCGGCATCGATTATAAAACACTTTCTGGCATTAACAGAATATTATTCAGAAATTTTAAATTTTATTAACTAATACCCGCAGCCCTAAATATGTACGATGGAAGACAGTTTTTATCACACACAATAAAAACGAAAAATTATGCAGCTGGTATATATTATGAAACACTTTCCCACATAAACATAATATAAATCAGAAATTTTAAATTGTTATTAATACCCGCAACACTAAATATGTACCACAGAAGACAATTTTTATCACACACAGTAGAAATATGATACAACAAGAAAAAAAAATCATGCATCTGGCATATATTTTAATTTTAATTTTAATGCCAGGGGAAGACCACTCGACTGAGGGCGAACCCAGCCATTGAGCGTTTAATGTCTTCCCTGGCTAGCTCCCCGGCACGCAGGGGTTAAACGTGGCAGTACAAGCTTCGCCAATGGCTGGTCCTGCCGGGCAAAGCCCCACGCGACAGGTGGTAGGAACTAAAGACATACAAAAAAAAAACTCTTTTTCCTTCCCTCTTTCTCTTTATTCCCTTTCTTTCTCTTTTCTTTTTTTTTTTTCTTTTTTTTTTTTTTTTTTTGAGTTTCGAGCTATGTGTTAAAAAGTTAAGAATTTAAATTGTGAAAAGAATTATTATTTTGAGTGGAGGAAAGAGTACGGAATGTGAAATGTTTAAAAACTGAATTTTGTGATTATTGTATGTATAGTTCAGGAATTATTGCTAATTTAAGTGTTTGGAGTGATGTTCCCACCTGTACCGATTCCTCGGGACCTGACGTCAATGACGGCATAAAGTCTCCGAGTACCGTCAAAGTGCAGGTGCCGTACTCGGAAAAAAATTTGAATTTGAGAAAAATATTGCAGGGAAATGATTTTAATTAAGATAGTTATGAGTTGACAAGTTTTTAGGATCAAGATTGAAAATTTTTGTTTTTATGAAAAAGTGGGAAAATGGGCAAAAATCCGGCTAAGTAACACTAAAAGAGCTTAAAAAATGATAATAATGCTGAAATGATTAAGTTACTAATAAGCATAAAAATGACAGAAATCAGTTAGATACCAACTATGATTTGCGATGTCATTAAAAAACTTACAAGTTTTGTTAATAAAGATGAAAATATGAAAGTTGGGTTCGAGTTAGGTGTTCTACTACAGAAGTGCCTGCGAAAAAGTTTAGATATTGTTTTTTTTTCCTTTACTTCTTTTTTTTTTTTTCTTTTTTTTTTTTTTTTTTTTGTACAAGAAAAGTGCTGAAAAGTTAAAGTTAGATATGCTTGATTTGATATTTGTTAAGGATATGGTTGAGTACGGTGTTCTATAAAATTACATGTGAAGTATTACATTTTTATGAAAAGTAGAAAAGAAAAATGTGTTTGTTTAGAAACCCAGTTTAATTTATAATCGTATGTGTCGAAAGTTTAGATATTTAAAAAAGTTTGAAATTTTTAGCTGTGCGTGAAGAAAGTTAAAAATTTAAAAAGGTGAAAAGAATTATTATTTTGAGTGGAGGTAAGAGTATGGTTTGTGAAATGTTTAAAAAACTGATATTTGTGATTTTTATATGTGTAGATTAGGAATTATTGCAAAGTTAAGTGTTAGAAGTTAAGTTTCCTCCTGCACCAGTTCCTCGGGACCCGACGTTAATGACGGCAAAAAGTCCCCGAGTACCGTCGAAGTGCAGGTGCCGTACTCCGAAAAAAATTGAGTTTTAGAAAAATATTGCAGGGAATGGATTATAATTTAGATAATTATGTGTTTGACGCGTTGTAGGGTCGAGATTTAAAATTTCTGCTTTTATGAAAAAGTGGGAAAAAGGGCGAAAATCCGGCTAAGTTCCACTAAAAAAAGCTTAAAAATGATAAAAATAAGTTAAAGATCTACTGTAAATTGCAAGGACATTGACAATATTCATGTTTTTAAAAAGCAAAAAGTGACGAAAAATGCCTATGTCAAACTGGTGCTGAAATGACTAAATTTTAAAAAGCATAATAATGAGTAAAATAAGGAGACCGACTATTTTTTACGATGTCATTGAAAATTTACGAGTTTTTGGAAATAAAGATGAAAAGATGAAAATTGGTACGAGTTAGGTGTTCTGCTACAAAATTGACTGCGAAAAAGTTTGTCTGGTTGGGGGATAAAATTTTAAAGTACAAGAAAAGTGCTGAAAAGTTAGGTCATTGAAATTACACGTAATTGTAACTATAAGGTCTCAATTATAATTATAATTACACCATAATCATAAACATAGCATTATAGTTATGATTACAATCCTAATTAAATTTAAAATACAGATTATGATTACATGTAATTGAAATTATAATCTGTTACATGCAATTATATTTTAATCAGATTACAGATTAATCAGATTTTTCCCAACTCTGTGTAATCGTAATCATAGCAATTATAATTACAATTACAATCCTAATTGAATTTCAAATTCAGATTATGATTACATGTAATGGAAATTATAATCTGTTACATTCAATTATATTGTAATCAGATTACATATTAATCAGATTTGAATTTTCCCAACTCTGTGTAATCATAATCATAGCATTTATAATTACAATTACAATCCTAATTGAATTTCAAATTCAGATTATGATTACATGTAATTGAAATTATAATCTGTTACATGCAATTATATTGTAATCAGATTACAGATTAATCAGATTGCAACTTTGCCCAACTCTGCTGCACACCATTAAATTTTAACACTTCCAACCTAGTTGAAAAGTGTTTATGACTTCGGTTTGTCGGGCCGTCTGTCCGTGCTCTAATTCCTGTAAATAAACTTGGATTGATTGCCTTGAAATTTTTGATTGTTATTGTCGTTTACTATAGCATGTTTCCTATTTCAACTGAAGTGCGTAGCACTTATAGTTTTTTTACAGGGACAGTCAAAAATATTCCGTTATATTACATTCAATGGGAAATAATCGTTTCAAGCGCATTTTGATGATGCTACGCTATTTAAAACATGATGTAATTCATAAATAATTATGAAGCGCATTAAAACATGTTTTTGTAGAATATGGGGTGCAAAGAATTTATTATTCATTTACAGGGTAAAAAAAAAAAAAAAAAAGAATTCTCTTACACATTGTTTTATGGGGGGAAACCGTTTTCAGTGTAATTTAGTGATATTTCGCTATTGAAACATAATGAAAATTATACGCATTACTGGGGTGCACTATAAATTTCTGTCTTGAAAGTGTGGTGTACATTGCGTTTATTTACAGGGACACACAAAAGATATCGGTTACAGTAGATGTGCGATATTTACAGTTTATGTGTGATAAGTGCGTTTTCAACTTTGGTTTGCGTTTTAAGTTTAAAACTAAATTTTTTCGTGTGTGTTTATAAACTCTGTTAATGATATAAAGAGCTACACAAGGGAGTTCGTAAGTATTACAGACAATAGGACTGAATTTCTTAAGGGTAGTTTTTAATTGTGTTACGCATTTTTATGCTGAACTATATTTAGTAGACAAATAAAAATTTGTGGAATATAAATAAATTCATATACAGGGTTTACGCAAAGAAAAATTTGCATTGCCGTTTACGGTTGGTAATTGTTACGAGTGAGTTTTTAGTTCCCTTTTAGCTTAATATGTGGTGTGTTCAAAAGTCTTTAGATAATATACAGGGCTCTACAAAAGATTTCGAGTGCATATCCATAGATTTGCAAAAATTGCTAAATGTGAATATTCTAAATGAACTACATTTCATCATGCTATATATCCGTATCTATTTATCATATACAGGACTGCACAAAATAATTCGACTACTTTTTGACACTGAAAGGAAGTTTCGAAAATTTTATTTTTGAATGTGTTATATGTTTTCTAAACCGTTTACTTACATATCTTCTTTCACCTTATTTAACGGTGAAGTTTCGTTACAGTTTTCTAGCTGTGTTGGAAAGTGTTTCATAATCTTTGTTTGACGCATTATTTTTCGTAGTTGTTATAATATTCTTATCGTTTTACCGATATGCAGAGTTGCCAGTAGGTTACTTTTTTAAAATTCAGATTATTTGATTTCCACCAGTTTTTTGAAGTAGAAACATTTGCCTTATTTAATAACAGATTAAATAATTGTAAAGTTCGACTAATTACACTCATTTAAAAAACTGGTGGGAATAAAAAAATCTGAATTTTAAAAAAGTAGCCTAATGAAAACACTGCCGATATGGTCATTCAAATAATGGATTATTGTTGAACTACTTTCCATAGTTTTGCTGTATCGCACAGTGCATTAGCTTGTTAGAAAATGAATTTTTCAACTTTTTATGTAAATGGTAAGAAATATTCGTTACATATTTTGAAGAAGTTAGGTATTTATATTTCTTTTATAGCTTTAACCCACATCGAAATTATCAAACATTTTTCGAAGAATGTCTAATCGTATGGCTGAATGTATCCAAATAAAAAAAAAATACATTTCTTTTTAAAATTGTATGTATTTGAACTTATAAGCAGTGTCCTTATAATTATGACCCTTTAAAAATTAAATATTTTTTCTTATTTTCTAGATTTACTTAAAAATGCGATTTTTAAAAATAGAAATGAGGTAAACATCTCATTGCTGATAATATATGATGTTTATTATCATTAAGAATTGTATAAAGTTTATGATTATTTACTTTCTTTAGTGTCCATATAATTTTTGGTAGAGATGTATCGCTTTTCATTAATGAATTATCTTAAATTGAAAAATATTCTGGGTACAATTTGCTCCGTAACCAATATTTCCATTTTGCAGAGAAAAATAATTACGCCGTTAATGGGTTAAAGTGAATTTGTATAACCAGAAAAAAATGCGTATTACATTCCTCCATGAGCCCTACATACCTCTAAAGTTTCATGTCTTTTTATTTATGGGTTGGGGACGTTTCTTGTCAGAAAAAACTTATTAACATTTAATTTTCACATAATAAAATTTATTAATATTATTTAAATAATTATATATTAATACATAATGTTACATATATTGAAATCTATAAAGAATCTTAGTATTTTAGCTTTACTGTATGAGAGAGTTAATCCATAAAATAAAAACACTTTTGAGAAAATATAACATAAAATGTTTTTCTGCTAAGCTCCTATATTGTGTCATGAATTTTTCGAACACTTATATCAAATATAAATTTCAATATTTAATCAGATCGAGCAATATATGAAAATCCGTTTTACGTCAAACAAAAGACATAGGGATATGTAATACTACTTTTTCTATTTTTCTGATTTAATTATTCGCGACAAGCAAGTTCTGAAAATCTGATTATACAATATAAAACTTTCAGTCATATTCAGAATATATACATTTTAGAATAACTTATCATACCTTGAAAACGAACAGTGTAACTTTTCCAAGTTTAAATTTATTCCATATTTGTTCCTTTTACATAACAAAATTAAATCCCAAATTATGATACAGTTTCTGACAGCTATTTACAAGGGATTAGAAAACCTGAGAGTCTCGAACTCTCGCAGGTGTAATTAGGAACTTCACTATGTTACCGAATATTATATTTGCTTTCGCATATCTCCGTAGAAAATGTTTCGAAATACTCTCTTTTCTCTAGAGGACATTCATTGCATACATTGTAACTCTAAATTATGCAAAACTGTCAGAATTAAATTCGATAACGATCAAATAATATGATAATTGTATGTAACAATCAGTTTTATGAGGCAGTGATTTTCAAAAATGATGATATATTAATTTTAAAATAAATAGGATAAAATATAGTTTACGATATTGTTTAAAAAGTGACCGGTTTGCTTTGATTTAAAGTATAAACTGTCTCATTTTTTAAAATATTTTTTATGAGTTATATTTCTAAAATATTATTTAATCTTGTATAAGTGTTATTAAGTTCTTTTTTTTAAGTTTAATCCCATGCCATATGTACCAACTTACCACTAATCTTCGTAAAAACTGATCTAATTTAACCATAGTCAAACAAGTTTAGAGCCAGAAAATCTATTTAATGTTTAATTTTGTATTTAATATTATGATTTTATGTGAAACCTATAAATTCAGTTATTGCATAATTTTTTCTTGTATGAAACATGTTTGACTTGTATTAAATTAAAACATTTTTTATGGAATATATCGTTGCTACCATGTCGAACTATCGAATGTGAAAAAATATTTTTTCCTTACTTTTAAAAATTAGCCGATTTTCACCACTAAATTTTATGAGAATTCTTCACCTAGTAAGAATATTAATACAATTTCTGTGAATGATTGTGCCGCTAGTTAGGCCAATTTTTTTTTTTTTTAAATCAGAGATACCGAATTCATACCGGAAATTTTGAGAGAAAAGATCTTACCTTAAATATTCGTGAAATGTCACTCACTAAATATAGCAAAAATTTCTATTTGAAATTTCTGGTATGAATTCGGAATTTCTGAATGAAAACAGAGGCCAGTCTGGTAACCCTGACAAAGAATATTAAAATTTAGTGGTGAAAATTGGCCAATTTTTAAAAGTTATGAAAAATGCATTTTTTCACATTCGTCAGTTTGACATGGTTGCGACGAATTTTCTATTGGTAAGTATGCCTTGTGGATTAATCATCAGTGTGACACGTGTAAACCTTGTCTCGCATCGTTCCTAAAATTTTCTCAATTTGCTAACACTCTTTACCACTAACGTATCACTCTTTTAAAAGATAATCTTTATTGCAGATTGATATTGCAGATATTAAAGGAATCTACTACGAATGTTTATGATTTAAAATAGAAAGAATCTGATAGAAGAATCTGAAATTGAATACGAATAGCCTTCTAACGAAGACAAAGACATGCTAAGTATGCTGAGACCTTGACAAAGATTTTAAAACGATTCATCAAGTTCATTCCAATTTGTAGATGATAGTGATATTAAAATATACTGTATCTCTTAGCGATCGTTACGGTGTTTCTGACAGTGCAACAACCTCGATTGCAGTAAGTGTTTACAAAATACTAGTCCCATAGGAGCCGACTTAACGGAGACAAATGAGGCAAAGAACAATATTTTTTTAGTTTTCTCTTTGACTCCTGTACTTAATTTTGTGTATTTATATGCTGCCGTCGAGACGATGTTCCTTTTCAAAGTGTTGTCTTATTTAATGAGATATTTCTTAAGAATACGGAAGTATACATGCAGACGTCGGACTTTTTTTATTACAAAAAACACAATTTGAACCAGAATTTTTTTAAATAGATGAAAATGAGTTGATTTCGAAACACTGGTACGCTCAAAGCCATTAAATAATAAGCCCAGTCAGATAGTGTTAAATTTGTTAACGACGCACTAGCGCCAAACCTCTGCTGCGGAAAGAGGACAAAACAGAAGTGCGTCGCAGAGAAGCGATACGATTTATTTATATCGATATTTTGTACGACTTTTATCTATTTTTTACTTTTCACTTCCTTTAAAACCTTGCTAATTATTGGGATCTTTTACATTAAAGCTAAAACTATAATGAAAAAAAAAATGTGGAAATTTACTGGATTAATATTTCTATATAAATATAGTGGTGGCGAAGAAGTTGATTTATTTATTAAAAGTTAAATAAAAGGTGATGGAAATTTACATCACTATGCAATTAACCCTTTCCGGCACAGACAAATTCTGTTCGTAAAATGTGAAATTACAGACTGACACCGGAATTTACAAACGACTTTCTTAGAAAATATGAACTCCTTATTTTAAGCTTTAATTTTAGAGGCAAAATTTTATTAAAATATTCTTGGTGCCGAATGCAGCACTCCCAACCGCTAGATGACGCTATTTTCAACTTGCGAAAAGTTTCCCATTTATCTGACTGGGCTTATTATTTAATGGCTTTGGGTACGCTGGAGTAAGACAAATTTAATTAAATTAATTTTCAGTTTCAATGTACATACTTGCCAGTTTTCAACTAAACTTCCTTACAATGTGAGTTAATTTGATCCAGATTAAACCCTTTACGGCACAGTGGTCCGACTCTGGGCACACTTAATTTAATTCCAAACTTGCATACCGCACCAAGAAAATTTTAATAAAATTTTGTTTCTAGAATGAAATCTTAAAATTAGGAGTTATTATTTTCTAAAAAAAAGCCGTTTGTAAACTTCCAGTGTCAGTCAGTGATTTCTCATTTTACGAAAAGAATTTGTCTGTGCCGGAAAGGGTTAAAAGCGTTTCTAACCAGAAAAAATATCTGAAAAAAATGATAAGTATTGAGTTTTATGTTCTTAAAATCTATTTGACTTTATTTCTTTAAACAAAGTCTGGTTTAAAACATGTGTAACCTCCGTTAAATTAACCAACATTGTACGGAAATTTAGTGCGATGTTGGCAGGTATGCAAGGTGCGTTTTCGCGATAATAAGAAACTGGAGACTAGCGGAAGGAATTTACTTAAAACGTTGCGCAGGTTGAAGAACAGCGTTTGATAACTGTGATAATATTTTTGGTAACAACTATTTCAAAACATATATGTATGTAAATTATTTCAAACATACTTGTTTTGGAAATAATCTATGCAGAATTTGTTGGTAGGATATATTTAATTCTGAAAGCATATCAAAGACAATTTTTGTCGGATTTCGCCCGGCAAAAGAGTTCAATTTCTTACGAAGGTTTTCAGAAATTTTGCAATTAAGTAAGATGAAGTTTACCTTTCGGAATTTCTGGTGGCAGACGACTTGCAAGCAAAAATCTTAAAAATTCTTACCTTTGAATAGTGGTGCACTAAGGCCTGTCTTCGCGCCAACAAGCCTCTACCATTTTGAGTAACGATTAATTTGCTTTATTTATTGACAGAAACTTTCCGATTAAATGAGACAAGCATTCTATCATTGAAATCATGATGGAGAACGACTTTCAGGCAAAACAGTTGTGCATACCTTCTTTAGAAGACAATTAATTAGCCAACTATTATTTATATCACATGTGAGAGTTTACCATGAAAAATATTTATTTCAGATTTTACACAATTTCCTGTTTAAAACATCTGCAGTGAATACTGATAGAAACTTAAAAACGTAATTAAAAGAGCAATTTTTAATTTTTCATATTTTAGAGTTATTATATAAATATATATTACACATAAATTTTAATCTGTGATAATAATACAAAAAATCTTTAAAAAGGCGAGATTAAAACGTCTCTAATAATTTTATACTCGTTAAAGAAGCATATTTTTTCACATTTTTTAAGCTTTTGTCTTCTAACATAAAAAGTCCAAAAGAAATTAATTGCAAATATTTTGCTAGCAGCAAATATATATATACACAGCCCTTATGACATAATATTTCTTTTTTCTTTTTTCAGAATAATTGTCTCAGCCTTCAGGTCTTTATTACGTACTTAGCATTACTCACTCTTTCCAAAGATTTTTTCCCTTGTTTGCTTTCCAATTAAATATGATGCTATTATTAGAAACAATTCTCCTTTTCTTTCGATAACTTTTTAAAATTAATTATAATTAAAAACAAATTCTTTTGTACCTTAAAGTAGACAATAAACTATATTTATTATTTGATGACGATCGAATATAATGAAATGAAAAATTAATTTTATATGATGAATATCATGATATCTATTTATTTACAATTTATTTTTTTCTTATTGTTTATTAAATTTTCACATTTTATTCAAATTTATCCAGTCGTAAGTTATGACGAAATGTTTTGAACATTATTTAAACATTTTAATTTTAAATAAATTTTGGTTTTTATTTCAAAATGTAAGGCGATTATAATTAATGTTTCATTTGATATCCATAATTAATTACATAGCTGCGAACTTTTAGGATTTTTTGTTAACATTAAAATTTAACAGTAAATTTTGTCATATTTAATGGCAGAAATCTGTCATTTAATAAAGCACAATTTTTTATTAAAATTTAGGGGTAACTAGTATTTTAGTGGTAATTTCGGAGGCGTTTTCTGTTACAGTGTAACAAAAAACCGTAAAAGTTAAATAATATAATAGACGCAGAACAAAATGATCTTCAGTCAGTGATCTTCAGAAAGCGTACTGTTGCCACAATTTTTTAATAGAATTTTTCGCCTTATTTCATCGCGGAAATATTTTACAAATACATCTTTCAGACGATTACGAAAACTGCGATTTAAATATTAAATATGAATTTTCTAATTAGAAAAATTTGTATCAGACTCATTGGAGATTCCATGGAGTGTACACACCTTCTGATCTTGTACTATTGTATCCTGGAAATCAGTGTTGTTTTTGGGATGGTTTTTAAAGTTTTATTTGTTACCACTTAAAAAAATAAATATTACTCTTATTTAATGTCAGCTTAAAGAAGGAGATATTTACTATTTCAAAAAAGTGATAGGAATCAAGCAGTCTGAATAAAGAAACCCACTCAACTTGCAATACTGCTGTAAATTCATAATTGTTAAAATATTAATAAAATAATTAATAATAATTACCGTAATTTCCGTCGTATAATCCGCAGCTCAAAGAGTCGTTTTTCGACCCAGAAATATTATTTTATAAAATGTAACTTAAAAGATCGCTGTAAATATTTAACTACAATTATTGAATAAAATTTCTGGGTCGAAAAACGACACTTTGAGCTGCGGATTATACGCCGGAAATTACGGTAGTTCAGAAATTACCACAGTGGGAACACTTTAGAATAGTTCCTTGTATTTGTACCACAACACATTGAGTGGCACGCCAGTAGCGGCCGGTGACTGTGTGGAGAAATTCAGTTGGCGTCCTATGTCTCTACCTCCCCCCAAATATATACATAGTAAAATCTGCTAAGACGAAGTGGTAAGGGACCGGAATATGTCCAATTTACACATTGTGTACAATTGTTACTGGAGGCATGAACCCGTTTAAGGAAGAATTTTTTTTGAGACTGGTTTCATTTTCTCAGATAAATTTGTACTTTATAAATACTTTTCAATGAGCATAAATGAAAATGCGAAATACAGAAAAAGACAGTAGAAAAGGCAACCGGTCTCCAACAGAGTTGTATCTTAAATGGAAACATTTCATATTATCATCTAAAATAATACAGTATAATTACAATTGATGACACAATAAAGCTAACACGAACGTTTTTTAACGGATTTTTATAGTCCCTTGCGATTCCATCTTAGAAGGTTTCACTCAATATTAATTACTAGATTTTGGAACAAAAATCATAAAAGGCAAACAAATTTGCAACAGTAGTAATAAACATATAAGAAGAGTAAAATATATTTTCAAAAGTAATGATAATAATAATAACTTTTATGAAGATAGAGTAATTTATGTTATTTGTCATTTGTGAATTGCACCATACATATTTTTACATAAATTAACAGTTGTATAAAGCAAAAATATTAAACATGTTTGATAGTTAATTGAATTATAATTTACTTGCCATATATAACAAATACACTGGCCTCCAAAAGTTAAGGTACAACCGGTTTTTTGCGTCTAATTTGCAAATGAATGAATATAGAAACAACAAATTTGGAGGAAATGTGCGCTAAACTGTTATTTATTAAATGCAACATAGAAATTTACTTAAGTTAAACGTATAAATGAAATTACAACAAAATTATAATACGGAAATTCTAATACGGAACATGTCTACCCAGGACATGGATGCATTGGCGGCATCGACTTTCCATGCTCTCAATTAAACTGTCGGATACCGAAATAGGTAACGCTGACCAGACTTGGAGTAAGCCTCGTTCCAGCTCATTTAATGAACTTGGAAGAGGACTTAAAGCCGCAGCCTGTCTTCCAAGATAGTCCCAAAGATGTTCTATCGGATTCAAGTCTGGAGAATGAGCTGGCCATTCCATTCTCTCCAAACCGTGATCCTTAAGATAATCCTCAACAACCACAGCTCGGTGTGGTCTCGCATTATCATCCATTAGAATGAAACCATTACCAATAGCACCGGCATATGGGCGCACATATGAATCAAGGATCTCATCCCGATATCTCGCGCAAGTCAAAGTTCCTCCATGGAACACATGCAGGTCAGTGTGGCCTCCGAGTGAGATCCCTGCCCAAACCATGATTTCACCGTTTCTGTACCTGTGTGTTTCGACAGTGTTTGATTGATGGTATCGAGTGCATTGTTCTCTCCAGGTCAGAAGACGTCCTGAATCGCTCTCCAGTGTGAATCTGGACTCGTCTGTGAAGAGTACAGAAACCCACTCTTGTCTGGCCCAGGACACATGTTCTCTTGCCCAACATAAGCGGGCCCTTTTCTCTCGTCTGTTGAGGGGGACACACAAAACTGGTTGCCTTGCATAGAGACCTACATTGTGAAGACGTCTTCGCACCGTAGTAGCGGAGCTTTTTCTCCCTGATGCTGCAAAGTGGTCTGCAATGAGTTGCGGCACAGTAGTGCGTCTTCTCCTTCGGGCCGAAAGAGCTAGAAACCTGTCTTCTGCAGGTGTTGTAATACGTGGGCGGCCTGGAACATGTCTTCTGGACACAGAATCTTCGGATTCATACTGATCCCAGAGTCGTTGGACGACACTGCGAGACTCAAAGAGCCGTCTAGCAGTATCGGCCTGTGACAACCCTATTTCGACCCATCCTACTGCCCGCCACCTTAATGAATCGGGAAAATGACTTCTTCTAGACATTTCTAGACTCTACTGGCTGTACTGAACAAAACTGACAACAATAGTTCGAATTCCACAAAACATACACGCGAAATTACGAAAGCTTCGTAATTGCATATTTTTCTCTCATTCACAAATACCTATTATTTTCTATAAAATAAAAGTGGTATCAGTAATTTTTGCGTAAGTTTTTTTAAAGCTTATTATTGTCATTCATATAAACTATGAAGTTTAATCTGACTGCAATTTTTTGTCTGGTGAGCTTCGAAAAACCTGTTGTACCTTAACTTTTGGAGGCCAGTGTTCATATACTTACAAGAAGTATATAGTTCTTATAAGCATTATTTGATAAAGAAATTTGTAAATAAATATTTAAACAGAAATAGGAAATTTACTGAAATGAAATTTCTTTGTGTTTCTTAATGAAAATTCTCGAGTAAAATCACGTATGTCGAGTTAATCCAAAATATCCGACCTTGCAACTATAATAGAAAGAATAGAAAGTATGTGTTGTATTTCTTTTTCTTTTCCTTTTTTAAAATAATTTACTGCTTAGAAAACAATTGTTTCTCAAATGCCTCACACATCGGCGATGACAAAAGAATCTGAAAAGCAATTATACAGTTTGCATAAAATGTGAATTAATATAATGAACTAGCTGGCTTCGCCCGCTAGCGGGCCCCTAATTTACATCGGTGCCTCGAATCTTGTAAAACCTCGAATAAGATAAACCTCGAACTGAACGAACCTCCGACCCGGGTCCCCGCTGCCTTCGGCACCGTATACCGGTCGTGCTACGCACGCACCGGTTAATCCCTTAATTTGCACATTGAATAGTACAAACCTGTAACGGAACGAACCTCTGACCCTGGTCACCCGCTGCCTTTTAAGTATTTTAGTAATTCAATGTTTGTTTTCTGGAGCACACTTGCTCCGGGTCTACAATGCTGGTAAGCTGTGCTATCAATTTGTCCTAGTTTTTAATTAATATTAATGTTCAGACTCGTTTAATGGGTCATTTGACTTTTAAAATTTAATTATAAAGGTCTGGAGATTGTTTTTGTTAGGTTTTTTCATTGTTTAAGTACTTAAAAATGTATCCTAGTACAGGCTTCTGAGATTTACATTGCCGAGATTGGCCACTGTTTACTTTTTTGAAAATGTTTTTATTTAATAATTAATTACTTTAAATCTCATAAAAACTATTCTCTTTCATTAAATAGACATACAAGGTGTTCTCCGTCACCTTTTTCAAAAAATTTATGTTTATGTTTAGTGGTTTTATGAATATAATTTGTAAACTGTGCTATCGTAAATCTTAAGTATGTGTCATAATGCTATTCACCCATAGACTTTTTCATAACAAATGGAATTTTGTATTTTTCAATTGGAATTAGTAAAATTATTTAAGATTTGACGTTGAATTTTAATGTAGGATTAAATGCTGTACATAAAAAAGTCTTCATTTTTGAAATTGGTTGGATATGAAGTGTATTATAAATATTTAAAGTAAAAAATTCTTTATGAAATTCTGTGGTATCCAAGATGGATGTCTTTGCAGTATCATCACGCCATTTCTTTTATGCTGCTACTTTCGGTTCATTTATAAAGTTCCGTAGTGTTGAGTTGTCACTCAGTATTCAATTGTAAATATCTCTAGTGATTAGCTCCAGACCTTAGTGTAGAGTTAGTTTGCCTTATGGTATTAGGGAGTTTAGTTATTAAAATACAGCATTGTTTACAGACCCAAGGAGCATCTAAATAAAGTTAGGATTCTGGGTAAAAATATAGCCCAGTTTCAAAACAGAGATTGGTTTTCAAGGTGGAATTGTGGGAAATATATATTAAAGGAATACAAATAAACATTTGATCAATAAGAAATAATGAATTTTAAGTTCTAGGGTGGACATGGGGTCTAGATTACAGTAGTTACACATTGGTTAATTTGGTGTAGACCAATTGGGACTCATTATAAGGGATTATGGGATTTTAAAGGTTTCTGTTAATATGTTAAGGTCTAGGTTCAGTATTTAGTAATAAATATACAATGTTATGGATTAATATATTTAATTACTGAAGTAACATGGAGTTTGATTAAGAGTATAAACATGGTTGTTATATATTACAAGGGTTCTTGAATAAAATGTTTATTAAGGGTGCATTGAATATTTCTTGAAAGGAAAGGGAAAGAAAAAACTTTGTTTTTGTAAAACTTTTGGATAGCAAGGGGGTCTATGAGAAATACTCTATCATCAAGAAATGTAGTAATCATAATCTGATTTAACCCTCGGTTTGCCCACAGTATTTTAGGTTTAACATCGTTTTAATAGTATTTCTCTTTTTTACCTATTTTGAATTTGTGTTTTTTTTTTCAATTTTCTCCCTTCCTATGGGAGATAGAGCTTCGATATTTTTCCAAAATTAGCTCTGCAGCGCCTAGGGAACTTTTTACGCTGCATCTTTTGGCATCATCGGTTTTTCTCTATCTCATATAGGGGACCGGATATGGGGGCAGGGAGGGGCACTTATTTTCATTAAACTTTTCACTGTTCTTAAGTAATAATAGAGTTTCTTTCTGCACATTCCTTCTAGTGACTCCCCCTTACACTGTCCCCGCCGGCAGCAGTTCTCTCCCCCCATTTTTATTTCCCTCTAACATTAACAGCTTTTTTACTTTAATTTCTGTTCTATTTTTGTATTACATCATTCTTCTAGTCATAATGTTTAGAATTAGTCCTACCAGCTGTTTATTAGCCATTTGGTTTCTTGAAGTTTTAACCCTTGTTGCACAGGTAGCCCATCACTGACTCATTCAATAGTAAACATATAGCAAAATAGAAATACAATGGGGGGCTTATGTGAGGTACTTTATCATTAAAGAATGTAGTACTCATAATCTGTTTTAACCCTTGGTTTGCTCGCAGTAACTTGGGTCTTACATCCAATTATCAGCATTTTTCTTTTTTTACCAACATCGAAATCTGGTTTTCTCCACTTTTCTCCCTTCCTATGGGAGATAGAGCTTAGAATTTTTCCAAATTAGCTCCCCAGCGCCTAGGGAACTTTTTACGCTGCATCTTTTGGCATCATCGGTTTTTCTCTATCTCATATAGGGACCGGCTATGGGGGCAGGGAGGGACACATTATTATTTTCATTAAACTTTTCACTGTTCTTAAGTAAATAAAAGAGTTTCTTTCTGCACATTCCTTCTAGTGGCTCCCCCTTACACTGTCCCCGCCGGCAGCAGTTCCCTCCCCCCATTTTTATTTCCCTCTAACATTAACAGCTTTTTTACTTTAATTTCTGTCCTAGTGTTGTAATATATCATTCCTCTAGTCATAATGTTTAGAATTAGTCCTACCAGTTGTTTATTAGCCATTTTGTTTTATTAAAGTTTTAACCCTTGTGGCACCGGTAGCCCATCACTGAACTCATTCAATAGTAAACATATTGCAAAATAGTAATACCATATTTCGTAGGTCCGGTTGTAAGCACTACACTGATATTTTCACTTCCGGCTTAGGCGGGCGTGTTTTTTTTTTTTTTTTGGGGGGGGGGTGTCAGTGCCATACTCTATTTTATAGCTCTATGTAGTTCAAGCGCAGCGAGGAGTATCTATAGCATAGGCCCACATAGGTAAGTTGTGACTCTGTGTGATTCTTTGGTCTGGAGCAATCATTTTTACTTTTAGTTTAGGGCATTTTGATAACTCTTTATAACAAATAATGTAAATAATTATATATAAAAAGTCCAACATTATAACAACAATAATACATCTCAATTTCTCAATTATTGTTATAGCGGTAATTCTTATTATACAGTTTTGCATATCATAGCAATTTGTAATTCATGTATAGAATAATTGTACAAACACCTATAGCATTGTCCTTCCTTATTATTGTAAATTATTGAATATTATTTCTGGCATGAAAATTCCTGGTATGAGCACGGGGAGTTCTTTCCGGTTTGGACGTGGGGGTACCATTTTTCTTTGGCTTATTCTTTTGGCTTTTA
This sequence comes from Maratus michaelseni, assembly GCA_963931845.1. Classification (NCBI taxonomy): domain Eukaryota; kingdom Metazoa; phylum Arthropoda; class Arachnida; order Araneae; family Salticidae; genus Maratus; species Maratus michaelseni. The sequence continues at coordinate 189,289,249 of OZ007599.1, read as the reverse complement.
TTTTGATCTTTCTTCTTCAAAATTTTCTTCAAAATTCAAAATTCTTCCTCATATGTGGGGTGCCCGTATTCCTGGTTCTAGATTGATTAGAGGTATAAGTAGTTAAAAGTTTAGTGTTTAGTGATAAGTGTGAAGAGAAGTTAAGTAATAAATCATTGAACTGGTTATATGTCTGACATTGATACATCAGACATTTCACTTCAGGAGTTCCCGGAAAGGGAAATAAAAATAGTTATAAAATAGTCATAGTTTTATAATCATAGAAAGAGGTATATTAATCAGTTTGCAAATAAAAGTTAGAATGGTGGATTCAGATAGACAACAATCCCATGCTGAGATAAAAATGAACTCATATGTCGACACCTCTCATACTTATGCATATGTTGACGTCGTCCCAATCAGTTCAATCTCTAGAACTGTAGACAAAAATCAGACTGAAAAGTTGACTTTCAATAATGCATTCACTAAGAATTTAAATCTTAGCGATATAGCACAACAATACTATATTCATATAAAGAAAAGCAAAAAAGGTGCTATCCAACCAATGGCATTTTTGGAATGGTTTATAGTAAAACTAGAAAAAATATACAAGCTATATAAGCTACTACACCAACTCAAAAGAAATCAAAAACAAACTCTCATACCTAGAAATAGACCTAAAATCAATTTCAAAACATTATGCCACAGAGGACGACCATCTGTCAAAAGGTATAGTCAACATGATAATCGATGAAATTACCGACAAAGGAGAATTTCAAGAATATGACAGCCAAGAGGCAAGTTGTTCACAAGATGTTATCGATCTAATTACGCAGTTGACAAGGGGTGTAAGAAAACGCACTAAAGGAACATCTGCAATAGTCCACCTATACTTAGACGAATTAAAAAGACGACTTAATCTAATACAGACAGATTTCACCAATATCTATATACTAAAGGCACCATCCTCAGAGATATCCCCAAAAATGGCATTAAATATAACTGAATTACAAAATGCCTCTTACAGTCTAACACATATTGAAGATGCACAACTGATACACAGTGGAAAATCCATACAAGATAAAGACAAAGGAAATGAAGGTGGTGATAAAAATGTTTTAAGTAAGGAAGACTGTGGAAAAGAAATGATTCAGGAAGAGTTGGAAACAGCCCATCTGAATTTACAGGTACTTTCTGGAGAGAGTTCCACTCTTAGTATACCAATGACATTGCAAGAACTAACGAGCTTAACACAAGAGAAATCTCCACTACATCAATTGGAAGATATCCTAAATCAAATTGAAAGTAATTCAAAAATTTATGATGAAGACATCCGAACACAAATAGCAAACTCAATACAGCAGATAAAAGAATATCTATACTTTGAACAAGAAGAAAATAACGTCCTGAAAACTATGACAAACGAACAAGAGCATCAAATAGAGGAAATGAAAACTCAAATCACTCAACAATAAAAAATAATTGACAAAATGGAAAAAGAACTTCAGAGCAAAGAGATTGAAATAACCGAAAAAATTAAACAAACATCACTTATAGAAGAAATGTTTCATACCATAAAAAATCAACAAAACTTAGTTAATAATCAAGACCATCTGGAAGATGGAATCGATTCCTAAATATCGAAAAGAGCACAACTCAAGAGTTATGCTGCTGCAATTACATCCGATCAACCTATAAAAACACCTTGCTTTAAGTACTCTAAATCAGCAATAATAATAAGAAGAAGTCAATCAACGAATATTCCCATTAATGTAATACGAAACATGTTAAATGACAAAATAAAAGGGAATAAAAAATTTAAATACATCTCATGTTCGTTAGGAAGAGATAAAAACTCGCTCATAGTCCAAACAGAATCGGACGAAAAAACAGCGGTTTTTAATTGATTTTATAAATCAAATAGAAGGTTTCAGAGACTTGGCCGAAGCAGATCTTAGAGATGCTAAAAGAAAAAAAGTCATTATACTGGGAATTCCAGTAGATGTGACTGAGACTGAAGTAATTGATAAGATGCATCAAGAACTGGGACAGAATTTTCCTCTAGGAATAGCAAAAGTTCTCAAAAAACAAAAAATGAAAACATACCAAATAGTACTTGATGCAGAAGAACATTACGCGAAGGCATTATTTTCAAGAAGAAAATTACCTATTCATTTTAATTTATGCCGTATAGAATATTACAATCCAGTGGTTAGGTGTAATAAATGTCAACGTTATGGCCATACAGTTGATAATTGTAGAAGTTATTATTTAACATGCGCATATTGCACAGGTAACCACAAAACAGACACATGCAAAATAAAAGAAAATTATGAACGTCATCGTTGCATCAACTGTGAAAGAGAATATAAAACCGCAGTAAAACCTGAAAAGATTGAAAGGCATAGTGCAAATTCTAGATTCTGCCCAATTTTTCAAAGATTGTTGCAACGAAAACAAAATATTACTATCTCCTATGATCCTTCAAAAGTATGTTCTCAGAGCTAAAATCACTCAATATCTCTGATGACTCTATAGAAGATTCAACTGTAGAACCTCCAACCAATGCTACATATGTAATAAATCAGACTATCCCATTGGACAATAGATATTATTTCGGAGAATCCATGACCCCACCAAATAATTTAAAAATAGTTCAAATAAACCTTAATAATTGTAAGGCTGCAAATCTCCAATTGCTGAAGTACATACATGAAAATAAAGTAGATTTAGCTTTAGTTCAGGATTATCACAAAAGTAATAACACCTTCACGGGAATCCCAATTTCATGTTCCTTCTACCATTCAATAAATCAGACGTCGGGAATACTCGTATCCAATCCCTTATTAATTCATATTCAGACTCTACAAACAAATAACAGTGTATTTATAAACCTATCACTGTCATCAAAATTCATTAAAGTCGGATCACAATATTCAAAACCGAGTGGAAATCTTGATGAAGACTTCCGAGAATGGACCAGAGTCATAGAAGATACATCGAACCTTATCCTTGGGGGTGATTTCAATGCACACCTCCAGGCGTGGGGTTATAAAAGAAATAATGCTAGAGGATATATCCTACTTGACTATCTAGCAATGAGCAGATTAACTATTATTAATGATCCTGATTTAGAATGTTCTTTTGCGCGAGACAAGTTTAAAGGTAAACCAGATTTGACCCTCTGCGGTGAACATTCAAAAAATATTATAGATTCATGGAAAATAGACTCGACATTTAAATCACTAAGTGACCATCGATATATTACTTTTACTCTTAATGTCACACTCACAATAAGAAATTTCAAGAAATTCCGTTTCAAAACCAAATATGAAACGTTTAAAAAATTCAATAAACTGGTTCAAAAACATGAAGAAACATTACTTTTAACACTTAAAGCAGTCAATTCTGTTCCAGAGTTAGAGAAGTGGACAGAGGAATTTAATGTTATCCTTTTAAACATCATGCAAAAATCACTTAAAAAGAAAAAGTTGTCTCATGAAATTAATGTATCCTGGTATACTGACAAACTTAAAGTACAGTGAAGCCACTTAAATGCTATATATAAACTACATAAAAGAAATCCAGATTCTGTAGAACTCAAGATTAAATATAAAAAAGCCAAAGCAAAATACAAATTAGATATTAAAAAAGCTAAAATTGATTCTTGGATAACATTTTGTTCGGAAACAAACAGTAAGTATGGTACTGCTTTTAAAATTCTGAAGCAGAAATATTTAAAAAATACAGATCTCATCCACTCTGCCATGGAATCTTCAACTCAAAATGATACATACAAAGAGATTCAAGAAACGTTACTTCATTACCATTACAATACAAGCCCAGAATTCGAATCATCATTTCAAAACACAAACACACTATCAATAAAAGAATATAACAATTTTAAATTTACCCATAGAGAAATTCAATATGCAATTAACCAACAAAATAAAAAGAAACCCCCAGGATATGATCGGGTAGATGGCAGAATTTTAGAAAATTTGATAAAAAATAATATGAAGCTTATAAAGTTATTATATAACAAATGTCTCTACCTTGGACACTTTCCTGAAACGTGGAAGAAAGGAGTAGTCATCTATTTTAGAAAGAAAAACAAAGATCCATCAAAACCTGATTCATACCGTCCAATTACACTACTACCCATGATGGGTAAAATCCTAGAAAGATTAATAAAAAATAGAACTTTAACTTATCTTGAACCAATAAACTATCTAAAAGATGAACAGTTCGGCTTCCGTGAAAACAGAAGCACTATATCAGCTCTGGAGAGACTTAAAGAGAAAATTGCACAATTATTACAAAAATATACTTATGTGGGCATCATATCATTTGATATTACTGGTGCTTTCGATTCAATAAACTGGCACCAATTATCAGAAATAATTGATGACTCACCGTTACCCAGATACCTCAAAACCTTACTAAAAATTATATAAGCAAAAGAAGTATAGGCTTAAATCAATATGAATATATAGAGTGGTTCAGGGTATTTAAAGGATGCCCTCAGGGATCCTGTCTTGGACCACTCTTATGGCTTCTTATAGCTAACTACATAATAAAAAATTATAAAAATCTATATGAAGATATTATTGTTTACGCAGATGATTTTTTGATTCCAATAGAGGGAAATACCGTAATAGACCTGGAAGTTACAACCAACAACAAAATAGTCCATTTTAAGAATATCTGTGATGAACTCGGTTTAAAAATATCAACTCAGAAAACGCAATCAATGCTTTTCGGTAGCAATCTCCTCGAAAGAAGACTTCCGAGATTTAAATTAGAAAATATAAAAATAAAAGTAGTAAAAAATATTAAATACCTTGGCGTATTGTTAGATTCTAAATTCAATTTTACAGATCACATGAAAGACCTTCGAACAAAGATTGCAAACTTTGTAAACGGATTTAGAGGATTTCGATTCTTTAATAAAGGTATCAAACCAGACATCCTGAAAATATGGTATCAAACAGTCATAGAACGCCAAATACTATATGCTTACGAAATTTGGTATCCAAAGTTGAATACTGATGGCCGCAAATTACTACGTTCAACTCAGCGTTTGGCATTATTAAACTTAATACGGACCTATAGGACTATCTCTCACGAAGCTCTGTATCTTCTTACAGGAACTCCACCAATCCTAATAAAATACAGAATGAATTTCAGTACTACCAACTGAAAATAGGAAATAGAAATTTGTTAATCAATAACACACAGCTAAACATTAACAATATAATGCAGAAAGAAAAATCGTATCGATTCCTCAATTACTACAGAGTCCAAAATATCAGAATTATAGAAGATAGAAAATACATCCATCCAAAAGAATACGATGTGGAAGCCTACACAGATTGTTCTGTCATGCCAGGGGGTGTAGCCAGTGCTTTCACCATACATAAAGATGGAAATAATATACATGATGAAGCAATACGACATCATCCACTGAATAACATATATCAAGCAGAATTAATGGCAATTTATAAAGCAATAAAATGGTTCTCTACCTCCGACTACAATAAACTACTAATTATTACAGATAGTTCCTCTTCTATGGAAGTATTAAAAGTTGCTTTTCCTAGAAACTACATTATCAAAAACATTTACAATCAATTACTTCAAATTCCTGATAAATCCATTATAATAACATGGACTAAATCTCATGTGGGTGATACTGGCAACGAAAGAGCTGATCTCCTAGCAAAGCAAGCCATCTTACAAGACCAATATCAATCAAGAAAAGATCTGTTGTTCCCCATTTCAATAGCAAAATTGTATTTTAAAAAGAAAACCATCTCTGACTGGCAAGCCATTTGGGACTCATGTAATAAGGGCAGAGATACCTATAAAATTATAAATAAAGTCGATCCAAATTATCTCTGCAAACAGCCAACACTGCCGTATTATCTGAGTAACCATGGCAGTTTCCCACAATACTTACATAAAATAAGAAAAAGAGCCTCACCTAGATGTCCATGCGATAAAGCAGAAGGAGATGCAGTTCACTACATATTCGGATGCTGCCCTCTTATGATCCATCACTTCCCTTTTGATAAGAACGAAACTCTCAGATATAACCTTCGTAATATCATTTTCAATCCTTCAAACTCTCAAAAGTTAAAAGAGAATTATAATATTCTCAATAAAAATTTCTCTTTCATTACGAAAGAATTTAAAAAAAAATGACTGAACTGACCATTGACTTTCTGATCTAAAATACCATAAATTTAGGACTTCATGAACTGATAGTACTTCGAAAATATTTTATATTTAACTTTCAATTTGCAAAAAATTGTTATTTTTTACCTTTTATATTTTATTATTGTTATGTAATTATATTCATTGTTTCAAATCTAATAAACAGGCGCCTCCTGCGGTGGGGGTTGGAACGGATGGGTGCTATCGGTGTCGGGTAGCGTTTATTTTTCCCCTCGTGGACTTATTGTTCCTATAACTCACGGGTGGCTGTCCACGAGTGGGTGATTTCGGTCCCCGCTGCCTTCGCCACCGTATACCGGTCGTGCGACGCAAGCACCGGATAATCACTTAAATTGCACATCGAATAGTATAAACCTCTAACTGAACGAACCTCCGGGTTGGGTCCCCGCTATCTGCGGCACCGTATAGCAGTCGTGCTGCGCACGCGCTGCAGTATATGTTAGTTCCACCTTCCACCACCAGGTGGTGCAAACTGATTATACGATCATATCTGAAATCGTTAAGGCTTTTGATGTCGAGTCCAATGAGTCATACCCCATCGTAATCCGGACCATAGAAACAGAGATAATAAAACTACCCCTGGTGGTGAAAAACGAACTAAAACCGATAAGCTCTAATATCCTCTATCGATGTCGAGTCAATTGAGCCAAACCGCGTCGTGATGTGACCCATAGAACCCGAGTTGGCTGAAAAATCCTTTAATTACACCTTCCACCACCAGGGGGCGCAATGTGTTCTATACGAACATGACCGAAATCTGTAAAGCTGTCGAAATCCAGTTGAAAGAGCCAAACCCCGTCATAATCAGGCCCGTAGAACCGATTTCTGGAAGCGCCCCCTGGTAGTGAAACTTGGAACTGAAATATATAAGCGCTATCGATATCGAGTCGAATGAGCCAAACCGCGTTCCGATTGGACTCGTAGAACTCGAGATATTGTGAAATACAAATATAAAATCAGATATTATTATTCGAAAAGAGTGGTATAAACTCAGAAACTTTTTAAAATATTATAGAGGGTAAACCTCTAACTGAACGAACCTCCGGCTCGGGTCCCCGCTGCCTGCGGCACCGTATATCAGTCGTGCTGCGCACGCGCTGCAGTATATGTTAGTTCCACCTTCCACCACCAGGTGGCGCAAACTGTTTATACGATCATAACTGAAATCGTTAAGGCTTTCGATGTCGAATCAAATGAGCCATACCCCGTCGTAATCCGGGCCATAGAAACAGAGATAATAAAACGCCCCCTGGTGGTGAAAAACGAACTAAAATTGATAAGCTCTAGTATCCTCTATCGATATCGAGTCGAATGAACTAAACCGCGTTCCGATTGGACTCGTAGAACTCGAGATACAGTGAAATCAAAGTATAAAATCTGATATTATTATTCGAAAAGAGTGGTATAAACTCAGAAACTTTTAAAAATGCTATAGAGGGTCCTTATTACTTTAATTATGATGTTTGGAATCAGTTTGGTGGAAATCCATAACACAGTTTCTTAGTTATAGAAACGGACCACAGTTAAAAGACGGAAAGCGGGGGGGGGGGGCGATGACACTCCTTTTCCTTAAACGACTGATTTAGACTACCGGACTTATTGTTCAAAGACAGGGACCTGTAGAAAAACTTAAAACTGAAACAAAAAATCGATAACGGGCGAAGCCCGCTTTTCCCTATCATAATATCTGGTTGCCACTCTAAAACAAAAACTTACTCGTAATGCAGTTTTTAGACGCGGCCTACTTCTTAAAATCTTAATATCTAGCCGGCACTGTAATATAAATCTTTCTTTTTCTTTAATTATACAAATAACGATGATTAATTATACAATAAAATAATATATCGGCTCCTAATGAAGATATGAGAATAATTTTTAGATATTCTGAAAGCAGAATCCATTTTGCGTCGCCCTGTCAAAGTTTGGAATTACTGAGCCCTTTAGATTCGGAGATGGGGCCCCCCTCTGAAAAAACGCAGTTGAAAGTCACGTGACTATTTTATCTCTTTCAGAAATGACTTATTCAAAGAATAATTTGTCTGCGTTGAATGTTAAAATAAAAAAAGCAGCTGTCTCTTTGGAATAGAAATAAATTCATTTGCCGTGTCATTAATGAGTTTTAATTGATATCTTTAAAAATTACTGGTCGATTTTTACGAATTTTTTTTGTTGAATTCGCGATTTTTTTTATACACGTGTTAGCAAATTTTCGTGAATGTAGAGTCATTATTTCCACTTGTTTCAAAAAGGAATGGAGCGATTTGATCTCGGATGTGTGGACCCGGCATTCTTTACGGCAACCTTTTTCCCGTCTGGGGTCAATGTGGGATGTCTGGTCAGTTTTTGGCCGAAATAAAGAAAAGTTACGGTCCGAATCTCAAAAAATTTGACATTTTGGAACGACAAAAATCGGCCGCGTGTGTACCCCGATTTTCGGATCGATACCTCCCGTAGATTTTTTTTTATTCGATGATGCGTTAAAAAGCGACAATTTGGATGTCTGCGATTATCAAAACGGAAATTTTTTTTCAATTCTTTTTCAAGTTCGGTTTCGGTCGGTAATTAAAACAGTTTTGTCGATTAATAACTCCCCGGGTCCGGGTCGGACACCCGACCCGGCCGAACTTGAGCACCGCGCCTTTTTTCCGAATTTTTCGGTCCGCGTCCGGCGTCCGTGCGTCGATTCGTCCCGGCGCCTTTGCGTGTACAGAGGGGAATGCACAGACAGACAGAAAGAAAGAAACACACACAGACGTATACCGACATTCATAATAATAGATTATCTGATATTTATTGTTTAAAAATGAAAAATAAGTGATTGCGAATATTAATTTTCTTCGCATAAATCTGTCAATGTGTTTTATATTCTGAGGAGTTAATTTCTTTTGTAATTTAATTTTTACAAATAAGATAATAAATATTTATTTTCTTGTAGCATGGAAAAATTAAAAAAAAACAGAAATTCGTTGATTTTTATTTTTAAATAAGTAAGCCAGTTTTCTTGTAAAAATGTTAATATGCAGTGGAAAAAATAATTTAAATTAAATTTAACGATTTACTATGTTTTTTTGTTCGTAGTAAAATTGTAATTCACTTTACATTTCAATAACGTCTGAAAACGTCTTCTGATAGAAAGTGCAAATTCTAAATTATTTTTTCGGAAATTAATTTTGAATTTTCTGTAATTTCTTTGACATTTTTATCAGATATGTACGTAATGGCTTGAAAAACCCATTTATATCTTTCAGTGTATCTGAAGCATGTTCATGGCAGAAGACAACTTTTCTGGCAAAAATTTCTTTATTGAGATATTTTTCTTATAATATTAGAGAAATTTATTATTATTGTATATTTTCGTATGTGGTTATATTTTATTTTCGTAGGTTAAGAAGCATTAATCTTTCTTTACAGTGCACATAGCTCTAAGAAGAAAGACAATTAAAATAAAAATGTGCATCTTCTAATACATCATCACAAGCGGTATAACAAAATAACCAGTTTGGGTTTCCCAACTTCAAAGGGTTCCACGGCAGATAAAAATTTATATTTGTCCGCCAGGCCCTTGAACCAAGGATTTTTTTCTATATATTGATAATATAATGATGTTTAAATTTAACCTAAATATGTATTAATTTTGGAAAAAATAATTATTCAACGATTATTTTATAGTAATAGAGAGAATCACGGCCGCAAACTCTATGTGGAGGCCTGATTCTCTCTTATTTAATAATTAAAAAACATTAAGTCTTTTTTAAAGTTTGAATCCAAGAATTAATCACAAAATGTTATTTTTACCAAAATTAATTAATATTTACCGAAATCTAAAATACAAGTCTATTAGAAGAAAACTTTTTTTCATCATTACTTGTTATATGATGATATTTTTATATTATATTTTTTGACTTATTGTCATTGAAAGCAAATACTATTTTATAAAAAGAGCCACCCACTCATAAGAGCATCAGTTTTCCATTTATTGTTCACTATGCGGCAAAAATTTCTATGAATTTCGCTTTTCATAACGGGACGATGGTGGGTGTTTCTCAGAAGCTTGTATAAAGAAAAGATTAAAAGCTTATAACAGAAGAGGGCCTCTAAATATAATATATAAAAATAGATTATTTGGATTCTAATTTCACCGTTAAATATATTTTTAGCTAAATTAAATTTAATACAAACTTTTACTAATAATATATGTCAAAACTTATTGGGTAAGAAATGAAAGTGTCAGTCACAATTCCCGAGGCTATTCGAAAAAGACAGGCTACCGCGGTGCATTCTACTTATCTTTTTTTACAGACCGCTAGAGTGACGTATGCTCTTTCCGTACACCTGCATTGGTGGATTCGAGCATCACGTGACTCCGGCGGTCTGTAAAAAAAGATACGCGTAAAGCACCGCGGTAGCCTTTCTTTTTCGTTAGCCTCGCACAATTGCATTGTGACGTCATGGACATATATGACCCAAGACTCCCTTATCATAGATCAGACTTGACAATCCGGAGAAAGTCTATGGGAGAAAATGTCCGCGGTAATTGCCAACTTATTAATTGACTTTCTCCGGAAAGTATCGCCGCCTGGTGGATACTACCACACAGTTGCCATGTTTCGGGCTTTTTGAACACCAGTATATTTTTAGAGAAAATGTTGTTCTTTTAAATCCCAGAATTCTCCGATCAAACAAAACAAAATTCTCTCTACTAAAAAACTGGTATCCAAAAATATAATAGAAAAATGTAGCTGGTCTGCTACCGCATAGCTGACAACTCTTACGCTTTTTTCTTACCACTAAAATTTAATAGAATTTTTTTCGTCATGTAATCACACGATCTTGTCAATTTAATAAGATAAAATTTACTATAAAATTTTAGTGGTAGGAAAACTACTATTTCAAAAGCAAATGCATAGAACAAATGGAGCTGTGAAAACATTTCGTGTGATTTCGTGTCGTAAATACTATTACTGACGATTGATGGCGCTAGTAGCAGGACAAGTATAGCGGTCAAAGGCAACTTGATGATTGAGAGGTCTGATACTATGATAAGGAAGTATTGATATGACCACCACCCCCTGAATACTAGGCCTGCACGCTGAAAAAAATGGCGGCTGTCGCAGGCGGAATCGTTTGTACAATCCTTCGAACTTCAACACCAATAATATCTAAAAGTTATCTTTGACTTGTTTGATCTCCGAAAAACAAGGCGAAGAAAACTTTAGAAATTATTGGTGTGGACATTCGAGGGACCATTCAAACGCTGAAAAAAAAAATCGGCCTGCGACAGCCGCCATTGTTGTCAGCGCTCAGGCCTAGTATTCAGGGGGCGGTGTATATGACACTACTCCCTGAATACTAGGTCTGTTGCATGCGGTTTTTTTCAGCATTTGTACGGTTCCTCAAATTTGAACACCATTAATTTCTAAAAGTTTTGTTGGCCTTATTTTTCTGAGATCAAGTAAGTCAAAGAAAACTTTTAGAAATTACTGGTGGGTAAATTCAGGGGACTGTACAAACGCTTAAAAAAATCCACCTACGACAGCATCCATTTTTGTGTCAGTGCTCAGGCCTAGTATTCAGGGGGTTGCGTATAATAGTAAAACATTGAAGAATGAAAAATATAATATGATTCATTGCGGTATATGCTTACATACGATAATATTTCATATTGGCATCTTACATATATACACGTGTGCCAATTGTAGACAGTCTTGGCGATAATTTGTGAAATATTGCCATAAAGTGCATAAAAAGTCGCTAGATGAAAAAAAAACATGGATTTAAATACAAAACTGTGAAACGTTTCCTTTCAAATACATAATAAATTCATCTGCTGGTGCTCACCCATAAAAGGCTGAGGCATAAAGTATATTATTTTAATAAAAAAATTAGCAATTTTTGATTATTAAATACTAGCTGACACATACGGTGTTGCCACAGCTGGTCAAAAAATTGCAAGTAACAACAACAACAAAAAAAAAAACCCTCTAAAAATCGTATTAAAAAAACGCATAAAAATTAAATCGCTGCACGAATTCCGAATAAACTTTTTTGTAAAATGGAGAAAATTTACTATATTCCGCTAGAAAATATAAACCGGTATAGTTTTATTAGTGTGAAAAAATCGCAAAAAATCGAGAAAAACGCTAAAAATCGCATAAAAATTTTATAAAATTTCAAAAATCACAGAAGAAAAATTTTATTATATTCTGCTATCAGATTAAAAGAGTAATCCTTTATACAAATGTCCAAAAATCGCCGCAGAAGACAACAAATCTTTAATATTCGTAAAAAACATTTCGCGAAATTTAAAAAATATTTTCTGTGAATTCCGAAAAAAAATTAATGAAAATAGGACAAATTTTCCTATTTTGAGATAAAAATTAAAAACCAAATTTCTTGTATGGATGACAAAAATTGCCACGGAACACAAAAAAAAAAATGCGCAAAATCGCACATTATATATATATTGGCGGATTTATGTAGACAGAAGTCAATTTTTCAGAACGCAGTTGAGGAGAAAAATACATAGTGAAGCTAATAGTTCAGAAATCTCTGTACACTTATAAAATTTTTCTTTGTGCAAGCCAATTAGTGACAGGTAAGTTAACACGTTCGCTGCCAACTACGAGTATACTCGTAGTGCTATTTACGTTTCTTCAATCTAAAATTAGTTATTCGCACCGGACATTTCAAAAGAAGAATTTTTGTTTCATGTAATCACGAAATGTCTGTAATAAAACAAAGTAAATATTGCTATTAGTTTTTTCTGGTATGAATTTGAACTTTCTAAATAAAATGAAAATTCCGGCATTTTTAGTTTGGCAGCGAACGTGTTAAAACTTTCTTGTAGCACTAAGTTTAGATATTTGTGCTCTCAACTTCGATTTTAAGACTGCTCATTTAAAAAAAAGTCGCTAGATGCAAAAAAAAAAAAAAACATGGATTTAAATACAAAACTGTGAAATGTTTCCTTTCAAATACATAATAAATTCATCTGCTGGTGCTCACCCATAAAAGGCTGAGGCATAAAGTATATTATTTTAATAAAAAAATTTGCAATTTTTGATTATTAAATACTAGCTGACACATACGGTGTTGCCACAGCTGGTCAAAAAATTGCAAGTAACAACAACAAAAAAAAAACCCTCTAAAAATCGTATTAAAAAAACGCATAAAAATTAAATCGCTGCACGAATTCCGAATAAACTTTTTTGTAAAATGGAGAAAATTTACTATATTCGGCTAGAAAATATAAACCGGTATAGTTTTACTAGTGTGAAAAAATCGCAAAAAATCGAGAAAACGCTAAAAATCGCATAAAAATTTTATAACATTTCAAAAATCACAGAAGAGATATTTTATTATACTCTGCTATCAGATTAAAACAGTAATCCTTTATACAAATGTCCAAAAATCTCCAATGATTTTTTTTTCGAAACTTTTACTTATATGAAATAGTTATGGATTAAGACAAGTCAGATGAGTACGTTTATATTTCACATGAATATGTTTATATTTCTTAATTAAAAGATATCATAAAGCGATATCATGTACCGTATATTATTGAAAATTTTATTGTTAAATTAAATATTCCATATAGAATTTATTAAACATCCTGATAAGAGCAGAGGATTATTTTACAGTAATTGAGAGTTCAATATATGCTGTTAATAACTTTGAAAACAATAGCTGCTAATAACTGCTTATTTGGGAGGATTTCTTTCAGACGTATATCTATGTCTCTCTGTAAATCATATCTATTTTATTTTGCTTTCTTTCAAAATTATACAGTAGCTAAATTACAATTTGTAGCGAATGTTGCCACAAATTGTGATTTGCAGACATAAAAGACTTCCGGTTTGCATATCTGATAAATAATTTTATATATGGAGTGAAAAATATATCAAAGTAAAACATGTTTGAACTTATGATTAAAATACATTTGCCTAATTTAAATCAGAAATTTAAATTTCTCGCGGATTACCCCGTCAAAAAATATAACTATCCAGAAAAGGAAAAACATAATAAATAATGATTTTTAAAATTCAAACCAGAATTAAGCATAGATGGTATCACTATCTCCCTAATAACTAAATGCCTATCGTATTTGTCTCAAAAATGGAAGTCAGCACGTCCCAAATAGTAGCGCCACCTCGACGCTACCAGTAATTTGGTATTTTGCATTAATCTTTTTAAAACTTACTCATAGTTTTTGATCTATTAATTAAATTTTATAGTGTTAATAAATATTTTTGATCCAGAAACATTGTCTCTGTTATTTTTTTATGGAAATTTATTTATAAATAAAGCTCAGTGTTATTAATTTATATATTATATTTAATTGAAAAAATATCTTTTATATTAAAAACAGATATTTTAAATTAAAAATAGCAGTTACTACTGCAATTTAAATTGTTATTTATAAAAGAAAAGATAATAAATACATTTGTGAAATTCTAGAAATTAATTACAAAGTATATTTTTAAGCTATATTTTTTAACTTTCAAAATAAATATTCTCAATACAGCCTTTGTTTACGTTATTTACAGATCACTACCTCCGTAATATATACATTAATGTATTACAGAGGTAGCTTTTTGATATGTACTGAAAGATCCTGTCAGTTGTCGCCGATAGATGGCACTGTACTCTGGGAAAAAATTGACTTCAATTTCAGTATGGGGAAAACTTGAATACGATCGGCATACATTATTAAGGAGATAGTGGTCGGGGGTGTATATTCCAGGTGCTTATTTTTATTCTATTCGTACCACTTTTTGAAAACTATTCTTTGCTTACACTGAGAGAGTTTGATCAGAAATTTACCAGTTGGAGTTTTTTTGAAATTCTTGGTTACAATTGAATATAAAAATAATCGCCACTACTGGCCCGTAATGAAAAGTTTAAATAAATGCGAAACAAATTGTGAAGCAGAATAAATTCTGTAATGTGTGCTGGGGTCAGCGCAGATACGTTTTTGGCTACCATTATTTATAAATAATGATCTTTACGGTAGATTTCTGTAGTATTTAAAAGAGAAAACCACCTCTAAGTTGATGGTCATAGCATGTAAATCATATCTATTTCATTTTGCTTTCTTTCAAAATTATACGGTAGCTAAATTACAATTTGTAGCGAATGTTACCACAAATTGTGATTTGCAGACATAAAAGACTTCCGGTTTGCATATTTGATCAATAATTTTATATATGGAATGAAAATTATATCAAAGTAAAACATGTCAGAACTTATGATTAACCAACATTTGCCTAATTTAAATTTCTCGAGGATTACCTCGTGAAAATATAATTATCCAAAAAAGCAAAAACATCAGATAAGAATGATTTTTAAAAATTCAAACCAGAATTTAAGTATAGATGGTATCACTACCTCCGTAATAACTAAACGCTTACCGTTTTTTTTTCAAAAATGGAAGTCTCATGTCCCAAATGGTAGCGTCACCTAGGCGCTACAAGTATTTTGGTGTTTTGCCGTAAAGTTTTTAGAGCTTACTCATAGTTTTTGATCTTTTAATTAAATTTTATAGTGTTAATAAATATTTTTGATCCACAAACATTGTTTGTGTTATTTTTTAAGGAAATATATTTATAAATAAAGGTTAGTGTTATTAATTTACATATTATATTTAATTTAAAAAAAGAACTTTTATATTAAAAACGAATATTTTAAATTTAAAATATCAGTTACTACAGCAATTTACATTGCTATTTATAAAAGAAAAGATAATAAATACATTTGTGAAGTTCTAGAAAATAATTACAAAGTTTATTTTTCAGCTACCGTAATTTCCGGCGTATAATCCGCAGCTCAAAGAGTCGTTTTTCGACCCAGAAATTTTATTCAATAATTGTAGTTAAATGTTTACAGCGATCTTTTAAGTTACATTTTATAAAATAATATTTCTGGGTCGAAAAACGACTCTTTGAGCTGCGGATTATACGCCGGAAATTACGGTATATTTTTTAACTTTCCATATAAATATTCTCAATACAACCTTTGTTTACGTTATTTACTGATCACTACCTCCGTAATATATACGTTAACCCATTACCCGCTGGTGTTACGTTTACGCAACATTCAAAATAAAAGTGTATTAAAAAAAACCTGCCGTGACACCACTATTTTAATATGTTAAAAAATACTTTATTTAATGACAAAAACTTTGCTATGAAAGATACCGAATATATCTTTCAGAATTTTTGGTGGGAAAAGAATTTCAGTAAAAATATTGAAGGCTCCGCCCACATAGTTTTGGCGGTTAATGGGTTAATGTATTACAGAGCGTACTGATATGTATCGAAAGATCATGTCAGTTCTCACCGATAGATGGCACTGTACTCTGGGAAAAATTTTCTTCCAATTTCTGTTGGCAGATTGGCAGATACGATTGGCAGATGGTATAAAGGAGGTAGTGATGGTATAAACCGCGTAAGAACAAACATTCTTTCGTGGAAAAAAATTCATTTTCGTGGCTGGGAATATTAAATTGCCACAGGGAACTGTGCGTTCAAGTTGTCTTCGGAAAATTTTCATCCATTGCATTTAAAGAGCCAAAAGAAGACAAAGCAAAGAAATACACAAAAAGAGAGTTCTTGAAATCTTTTCTCATGCTACCTAAAACTTTAAATTTGCTTTGGATGGTATTAAGGAATTAACAGATAAATGTGCACCACGTTCTATTCAAATAAGAACAATAAATAAACTCCATGGCTGCTATTGAAGAATGATTATTTTATTTAAGTGGAGTAAAAAAGTTTGGTGGGACATGAAGTGAATAAGGATTGGTGTCAGAAAAGTAGAGGAGACCCCCACAAAGGAGCCTCTGACCTAGGCTGTTGTCAAAGCATGAAGAGGAAGAGAAAAATACCTCATCGTCAGACATTCATACATTTGGCGAAAACATCGGCGGTTAACAAAATATTTGGCACAATAAAAATGAACAAGACAAAGAAATTTGGCTTCAAAAATATTATTATTATTTATGACAGAAAATACCCATAATTAGCTAACGGAAAGAATTGCATTGTGGCATTATTAAATGATGCAATACCGCTTTATATTTGGAAACACCCGTTATTTAAAAAAATGATTTTTTTTTTATGATATTGTAGTTGACAGCTGTAAATCCCAGTTCAATAATTAAGGTGAAATGAAAATTTATTGAGATGATACAGTGAAATGATTCCTTATACACTGTCAACACATCAAAGATGACTATTAAATGAGAAATTAAATTACTATTTAAGTGAGTCACGATTATTTATGAAAGATAAAGAATTATTACTAAATTTAGATGTAAAACCTATAAATATAGAGTACCGAGAATTCCGTAGAATTTTATTTGCAACATTTATGTATCAATATATTGCAAGATTGTGGCACTATCTGAAAGCAGTATTAAAGAAAATGTATGGTGACTAACTCTGTGAACATAATTTATTAACATTTATTAAATTGAAAGCGGTGATATCGTCGTTGCCATATCAATTTTAAAAATGGGCCGATTGTCACCAGTAAGATTTGTTAGAATTTTTCGCCTAGTAAAAATACTAATAAAATTTCTGAAAAGAACAGAGTTGTCAGTTTGGCCTTTCTTTTTTATTCAGAAATGCCAAATTCATTACAGGAAACATTTACATTTACTGATCGCGAAATGTCTGCCATTAAATAAAGCAAAGAGGTCAATTTGAAATTTCTTTTATGGATTCGAGATTTCGAAATGAAAAAGGAGTCCAAACTGGTTACCCTGCTGAAGAATACTATTAAAATTTAGTGGTGACACTCATCCCATTTTTAAAAATAATGAAAAATGGAATGTTTCATAACTTTTAAAAATGGACAAATTTTAACCACTAAATTTTAATAGTATTATTTACCAGGGTTGCCAGTATGACCTTATTTTTTATCCAGAAATTCCGAATTTATAAATTTCAAACGGAACTTTTTGCTTTATATAATGACAGACGTTTCGTGATTACTTAAAGTAAAAATTTTTCTCTCAAAGTTTCCGGTATGAATTCGGCACCCTTGAAAAAATAAGAAGCCAAACTGGTAACACTGTTTTTCACTGAAATTTTATTAGTATTCTTACTAGGTGAAGAATTGTAATAAAATTTGTTGGTGAAATCCACCCATTTTAAAAGGTAGTGAAAAAAGCATTTTTTCACATCATTATTTTTTCAACATGTTTCGCGTCGTTACCATGTCAAACTATCGAATGTGAAAAAATGCATTTTTCATTACTTTAAAAATGGGACGATTGTCACCACTAAATTTTATTAGAATTCTTCTACTACTAAGAATACTAATACAATTTTTGTGAAGAACAGGGTTACCAGTTCTGCCTTCTTTTTTATTTAGAGTTGAAGAATTCGTACCAGAAATTTTCAGAGAAGTTTTTTTACTATAAAGTAATCACAAAATGTCTGTAACTAAATAAAGGAAAAATTTCTGTTTCAAATTTCTGGTATGAATTGGGAATTTCTGAATTCAAAAGGAGGCGAAACTGGCAACCCTACTGACGTATACTATTAAAATTTAGTGGTGACAATTGGCCCATTTTTAAGAGTAATGAAAAATGCATTTTTTCACATTCGATAGTTTGATATGGTAACGACGATATGACGACGATTAAAAAGTTAAAAGTTTTTGTCCGTTTTGATAGAAAGATGTTACAGAGTTCATTTGTTATTTTCCATATTGTTGTTCAATCAAACAAACAAAAAATATTTTGGCCAAATCCTTCCTCACCTATATTCTGTCGACCCATAAGATTTATTATTGTAAGTTGTATCTAGATTCGAAGTTTAAGAGAAATCGTATAACGTGGATATTCGAAATCGATTACTTCTCAGTTACATTCCACTCTTAGCTTGCATGAAACATATATCAAAATAAAGAAATCTGAAGGAATTTTAAACACTTTAGCACTACTTATTGCTCTTCAACGTTTTAGTTCTACTACCAGTCAAAGGAATATGGGATCGAATAGTGATGAAAGATATTCCGATGACAATTTTACATACTCTGATAAATAACCTGAGATTTTGTCATCACTTAAATGTTGTCATGTATATATACTCATTTATGGAAATTCAATATGATATTTGTAACATTTTGTTTTCATTAAATTAAAAATTATACGCGATTAATAAATTCTTTGTTTCAATTCTTTATTATTGATTTACTCTTTAAAAGCGTGAACGGAAAATTTATATTTTTGAAACAAATTAGGTGTAAAAACCTTAAAAATTGAACCTTTCCAAAGTTTGAAGGTTTTTTTTTAATGAAATCTAATCCAATCTATTACCCACTTTAAAAGTTTGAAAGACGCATGAAAGAAAATGTAGAAATCTCCGAATCTGTATCTATATATAAAACTATGTAGTTGCAAATGTTTAAAAAAATTACGATATGATATCACAAATTTAATTTTTTTAATTATTTTATAAAAAACACAGATTTATGTTGATCAATAACATGAAATCGCAACCAGAGACATATCACTAATATTTTATTGTGATTAAAATTTTTGTTACATGTTACAAAGATCTTCGCATACCTTATACAGTGTGTATCTGAAATGCTTCAACAAACTTAGAGGGATGATAGTACTCATGAAGACGAACAAAAAATGCAATGGAACATGGGGTCGCAAATGACGTTTAACACTTTCGGGGGCAGTGGTATGTTTATGAAACCACTTAATTTTAATTCCAAAACGCCGCAGTGGCACCAGAATTTTGCTAAAATCTTTTCCATTTAATGCGTATATGAAATAAAGCATTTTTCTTATTTACAAAAAATTTTTTTTTGTAAATTCCGGTGCCAGTCCATTTTCAGACGCATTTTCTCTATTTTCATCCTTTAAGCCTTTCAGGGGCAAAGTACTTTTAGTACTAAAATGTTGAAATAAATGGCTGCCACCGGAATTTATAAAAAAAAAATTGTTTGTAAATAAGAAAAGGCTATATTTTGCATACAGATTAAATAGAAAAAAAATTAGCAAAATTCTGGTGCATATGTGGCGTTTTGGAATTAAAATTAAATGGTTTCATGCTAAAAAAATATTTTCCAAATAAAAACTACTATAAAGGTTAAAAGAAAACAAGATAAAAAAATCAAATGCATGGTAACACGAAAAAACGCTAAATTTCAAAAACAGCAGAAGGTAAAATTTACTGTATTAGACTAAAAGTTTTACGAATGCCAAAAAATCGACACAAAACGTGAAACAACGCTGAAAATTAAAAAGTAATAGAAGACAAAATTTCCTATAGTAACTTTAAACAGTGTAACCCCAGAACTTTCAAATTGACTAAAAATCATGACGAAAAATCAGAAAAATAATAAAAATTGCATTAAAAATCGCTAAAAATTTGAAAATCGCGGAGGACAAAATTTGCTCTATTTCGCTAAAAAAATAAAACCGACTTCATTTACCAAAGTCCAAAAATCGCCGTGTAGCGCGAGTAAACGTTAAAAATCGCATAAAAATTCAAGAAAAATAAAAAAATCGCAGTACGAATTCCGAAGAAACTTTATTGAATACAGGCTTGTGGATACGAATATAAAATGCTGAAATTTTGTATATGACCTTATTAGTGTATGGTTTAAACTTTACTCATTTGGAAAATTTATAAATCGGGGTACGCATAGAAATTTAAATTTGTATTTCATCAAATTTAATCCCCAAGAGAATTTTAATACGTTACATAAAATTCTGTACCTTTTTTTTACGTAACTTTGTAATTTTTAATATATGTCTACGATCTATAATAAAGGAATAAAAGCCGAGGTCATTGTTTTTGGGACACACTGTACCAGTGTTACTGGTGGGCTACTTTATTTAAAACTCAGATTGCTTCATTGATACCAATTTTGAAATGGTATAGTTCGCTTTGTTTTCGCAGTATTTAATCTCTCTTTAAATAAGGTTAATTTTACTTTCTCCAAAAACTGGTGAAAAGCTAGAAAACTGAACTTTAAAACAGTAGCTCACTGGCAACACTGCGCTCTATATTTCTAGAGCAAAGAACTGAATTCCAATTTATTTTGATTTGTCATACATCTTATTATGTAACATAATAAATAAACCAAAACATGTATGTATAACAAGATATGTTTGTTATTTGAGTTGCTCATAAGCATTTTCTTTAGTAGCATTTTAATTTTACGCTATTTAACTACAATTTTGTTTAATATTTTTTTAATAAATGCTTACGACTTTCAAAAACGACTTTCTTTTGAGTGTTTAAGCTTTTTGCTTCCAAACAAACTTTCGTCATGTGGAAATGACCAGTTTTTACTTTAAATCCTAAAAATATACAAATTGTAATATATTTACCGTTGTCCTGAACTCTTTAAAAGAGTGCAATTCTCCAATACGTTGTCTACATGCTGCAGTGTTAAATAAAAGACAATACATGCCCCACGCAACTCACAACTTCAAATTCCGTGCGTCAGCGAGATCGCACAAATTGTAAATGAGTCTTTGATCACTAATTTGGAATAATGTTCCAAAAGCACAGGCATAAGTTTTCATGTTGGGGGAATATATGATAGGAAATGGACTAGGGAATCTCATCTAACACATCAAAAAATCTTTGGTAAAAATATTTGAGCTATGAAAACAATAAAAAAGATTATTTAAACCACTTAAAAGGGAGAGTTAAAAATTAAGAATATTCTAAAAAATATTTATCATTTTTTAACTCTAATCTGCTTAATTTACAAAAGTAATTAAAAACATACTAAACGTATGTAATTTAAAAATTTTGTTTAAAAATATTATTAATATTTTATTCATAGAATTATTAAGTGCCTTTTAAAATAAAACTACAATTAAGGTATTTCTTTATATAAACCAGATAACCAACAAAAAAATTACGCTTTTTGTAGTTTACCATAGAAAAAACCCTTCTTGATAATTCCATATATCTTACTCCATTTGTTATACAAATTATTTTTATTCAGTGATAACATAAGATTTTTCTAAATGTATAAAAAATTCAATAATTTTCCAGTATATTTGTTGAAGCAAATAATTATTTTATGTTTGCTTTTACACATATTAGGAAAAAAAGATTTTTTTATGATTACTTAATTTTTTGCACAGCTGGCAAAAGCTATTATCTGTCTTTTAATATGCATGCGTTAATGTTTTTCAGTTCTAAATGGATTATTGTTTCTTTTTGTTTCGAAAAATAAAAATAACATGTTTACGTTGTCATTCAGTTTTTATATGGTTCTTTGAACCTGTTAATATATGACGAATGAAAATATATGTATAAAAATATTTAAAAAATTAACAAGCATTCCATTTTTTTCCTTTGGAAATGATGAAACCTATTAAACTTACGTAATTAAAAAAATGGCTAAATACTTTATTAATACTTTATTTATATATATATTATTATTAAATGCTTATTAAAATAAAACCATATCTTAAGCATTTCGTTATATAAACCAGGTAAACCACGGAAAAAAAATCTCGCTTTCTCTTGTTCACCAAATATTAAAAAAAACCTCTTTCATTATTCCATATCTCTTACTTCATTTGTTATACATATTTTTATTGAGTGCTAACATAAGATTTTTTTAACTGTATAAAAAAAACAATCATTTTCCACTATATTTGTCGAAGCAAATAATTATTTTATGATTGCTTTTACACATATTAGATTTTTTTTTTTTATGATTACTTAATTGTTTGCACAACTGGCATAAGCTATTATCTGTCTTTTAATATGTATGATCTAACGTTTTTCAGTTCTAATTGAATTATTGTTTCTTTTTGTTTCGAAAAATAAAAATAATATATTTACGTTGTCATTCAGTTTTTCCATTTTTGTACGACTGTCTGATCTGATGAATATGACGAATGAAAATATATAAAAACAATATTTATAAAGGATAAAAAACATTCTATTTTTTTTCTTTGGAAATGATGAACCATAATATTTTTTAAGAACACTATGCAATCGACATAAATACATAACGCTTTTATATTACAGAATTCGAATAAATAGATTTGTACACAATATAAATTTTCAACTGCTTTGATTTCAATGGACATTCTTAACATATTCACATCGGTATGTTTTTGTGAAATCTGTGATTTAAAACAATAGAAGCTCCTCCATCTTCTGAAAGTATATTTTTTTCTTATATATGTTTTTTGAGTTTATTCATCAGTAAATACCGGATGTTCCAAAAATGACTAATGGATTTTAAAATTCAATAATTTGCAAACGGTGACAGATATTAAGAAAATTCTTGCACGGGAGTTATGTATGATGTCAGGAGTTCTGCAAACTGATAAAAATTGCGGCTGTCGCAAGCGGATTTCTTTTTTTCAGCGTTTGAACAGTTCCTCGAACTTCAACTTCAATAATTTCTAAAAAAATTATTCGCCTAGTTCTTCTCAGATCAAATAAGTCAAAGAAAACTGTTAAATATTATTGGTGTTGAAGTTCGAGGGACCGTACAAACGCTGAAAAAAAATCCGCCTGCGAAAGCCGCCATTTTTGTCAGCGCGCAGTGAATAAGTCACCGCCCTCTGAACACTAGGCCTGCGCGCTGAAAAAAATGGCGGCTGTCGCAGGCGGAATCGTTTGTACAGTCCCTCGAACTTCAACACCAATAATATCTAAAAGTTATCTTTGACTTATTTGATCTCCGAAAAAGAAGGCGAAGAAAACTTTTAGAAATTCTTGGTGTGGAATTTCGATGGACCGTTCAAACGCTGAAAAAAAAATCGGCCTGCGACAACCGCCATTGTTGTCAGCGCTCAGGCCTAGTATTCAGGGGGCGGTGAATAAATGCTGAGTGGCGTCAGTTTCAGCCTCGACTGCACGCCAATCGCTGTGATCGTCATCTATTGTTTTAAATTCGAACTAAAATCAAGAATTACAGTAAGAAAACTCCGGACATCATACATAACCTTCTTGCAAATTTTTTAAAAATATATGTCACCGTTTGCAAGTTATTGAATTTTAAAATCCATCAGTCATTTTTGGGACACCCGGTATCTTTCAATGTACGTATTTACCGTAATCTCCGGCGTATAAGCCGCGGATAAAATAAATCTATTTAGAACCAGAAACTTTATTTAATAAAGCATTCAAATAAGTATCAAGTAGAAACAGGTAAAATTTCGTTAAAATAAATTTCTGGATGGAAATATATTTATTTGTGCCGCGGCTTATACACCGGAAATTACGGTAATATAAAATGTCTTACAACCTAAAAAATATTGAGAACGTAATATAAGTGCATTTTCTGTAAGGTAAAAGCCACTCACTTATTCAATATTATTTTTAGAGTACAAACGAGAACTCTCGATTCCTGATCAGAATGTGTTAATTGACATCTTAAGGGTCGCCTTTTTCAGTGATTTGGCTACCACTATTTCCATACAATTTTTTTTTCTCATAGATTTCTACAATATTTGCAACAACAACAAAAAAATAAAACAAACTTTTTTTTTCGCAAATTTTGATAGTATAAATATGACCGCGCATATCGCTCCTGTCTTTATTAAATTGAAATTTGTGTAACACAAAAGTATTTATCGTTAATAATAAAACCTACTATGTCTAAATACCCGTTTATATATAGTTTGATATGAATGAATGATAACATTTTGTATAGTACTCAATCTTAAAAAAAAATCATTATTCTCGGAAAGATAATGCATAGAAAATCCTGCAATTGTCTTGTCAAAAAAAATTATATTTAAATCACGAAAAACATATTTTTTCTCATTTTTGAAACATTCCAGAGGTGTTAAGCTTCAACTAATCTTCCGTAACATGTGGTTTAGTTTGACCCAGTTTAACAACGATTCAAACCAGAAAATTTATTTGGTGAATTTTTATTTATGTAATATCAGGTCTCTACGGGGAATTTATTTAATTTCATTTCTTAAAAAAAAAAAAAAAATATGGTGCGTAACGTCTTAAACTTGGGTCAAATTAACGTCCATATTACGGAAGATTAATGGGAGCTTGGCACTTCTTCATTCCATTAACATTTTCATTACAGGACAGGAATGGCGACTATTTTTATATTCAATCGTACCACAATTTTCAAAATATTTTCTTAATGGTAGATTTCTCGTGCAAATAACCTAGTATACGTCAGGGGTTACCAACCCACCGCCCCCTGAACACTAGGCCTGAGCGCTGACAACAATGGCGGCTGTCGCAGGCCGATTTTTTTTTCAGCGTTGAACGGTCCCTCGAAATTCCACACCAATAATTTCTAAAAATTTTCTTCTCCTTGTTTTTCAGACATCAAGTAAGTCAAAGCTAACTTTTAGATATTATTGGTGTTGAAGTTCGAGGGACTATACAAACGATTCCGCCTGCGGCAGCCGCCATGTTTTTCAACGCGCAGGCCTAGTATTCAGTGGACGGCAAAGCCATTAAATAATAAGCCCAGTCAGATAAATGGGAAACTTTTCGCAAGTTGAAAATAGCGCCATCTAGCGGTTGGAAGTGCTGCATTCGGCACCAAGAATATTTTAATAAAATTTTGCTTCTAAAATTAAAGCTTAAAATAAGGAGTTCATATTTTCTAAGAAAGTCGTTTGTAAATTCCGGTGTCAGTCAGTAATTTCACATTTTACGAACATAATTTGTCTGTGCCGGAAAGGGTTAATTGCATAGTGATGTAAATTTCCATCACTTTTTATTTAACTTTTAATAAATAAATCAACTTCTTCGACACCACTATATTTATATAGAAATATTAATGCAGTAAATTTCCACATTTTTTTTTTCATTACAGTTTTAGCTTTAATGTAAAAGATCCCAATAATTAGCAAGCTTTTAAAGGAAGTGCAAAAACAAAACATTGATAAAAATCGTATAAAATATCGATATAAATAAATCGTATCGTTTCTCTGCAACCCACTTCTGTTTTGTCCTCCTTCCGCAGCAGAGGTTTGGCGCTAGTGTGTCGCTAACAAATTTAACACTATCTGACTGGGCTTATTATTTAATGGCTTTGGTGGACGGTGACCAACCTGTGGCACGCGTGCCAGACAGCTACCATTATATTTTGACAGAATTGTTCTCCTTAAATAAAAAGTGAAATTATGTGATAAAATGAGGTTAAATTTTTTATTTAAAAAAACTGGTGTCAACGATTTTCAGGGGGAAAATGTTGGCCACCCCTGGTATAAGTGTATAGCAGCGTTTTTTTTTTTTTCAAAAAGAGTTACAAAGAATAAAAAATAGTCGCTAGTGCGTACGGTGTGCTACTTCCGTAATCAAAAAGTTAATCGGGTGCAATATATGTGAAGATGGCTGGTTTTACAGATGGAGCTTACCCAAAACTAATAAAAAATTATGTAACAGGAATGTGTATCCACAGTCCTACAGATCGCTTCTTACCAAAATTTTCGAAAAGGAGAATTTATCATTATTTATTTGAGAATTGTCTGTGAATAAATAAGGCGAAAGTTTCTATTGAAAAATTCTGGTAACAGATGGTCCGAATGCACGCAGATTGGACACCCCCTTTGATGCATATAACATTAATCTTTCTTAGGATCTTTCTTTATCAAATCGTACTTCGTGCTTAAAAAAAAATGTTAGCCTGTAATTATTCTATTAATTTATGCAGAAGTACTAGTCCAAAATTCCGTTATTATTGTTCGGAATTGGTGCTTACTTTTGAAAACCAATATTTCCGTGAAGTAACCTTCGCATTTTCAGTCCCAGAATCTTGCAGTGGAATGGAATAAATTTGGATTAAGAACAAAATTGTAAACGGAAGAGAGGGAGGTCGAAGAAAAAGGAAGGAAAAGATTAGAGAAGACCATGAGTGAAAACAAAATAAATTAAGATGTGAGAGTAAGAGAGTTAAGTAAGAGTAAAAAAAAAAATCGGTCAAAGGAAACATCGGCAGTAGGGAAAATCATGATTCAAAACGTTGCAATAAAACAAAGCGAAAAATATTTATTGAATCAGTTTTAATCAAAACTAACCCCCCCCCCCCCCTAAGAAAAATGATTACAGAGAATATGTGGATTTTCTAAAGCATTTAGTGCTGAAGAACCAATTTAAAACCAATATGATGATGAGTATTAATTAATGTTTTGTCAAAATGTTTTGCTTACTTACCTTATTCACGCGGCAGTCAATTTTTCATATATTTTCTGGAAAATAAACTAAGATGATGCAGATTACGGATTTATTTCGTAATGTATATACAGGGTGTTCCGTTAAAGGGGTCCAATATTAATAGGGGTAATAGAGGAGATCACATGGAGCATAAATCAGTATATAAAGCCTGGTCGGATCTCAATAGTTTTCAAGTTACAGCAAATAGAATGAAAATTCGGAAAATTGTAAAAGAACCCTCATTGCTAAACTATCGATAATGCTACATAAACACGAATTTAGAAAGAGCAGAAAAAAACCTACAAAATGACATCAATTGTATTAAAATAGCAATATTTATTGACGAGTTACAAGCCTTGAAACAGTGAAAAAAGTACGAAATCCAATATACATCAAAATAGTTAATCGTTAATTCCAAAAAGACAACTCTAGCTACAACAAGGAAAATGTAGTAAAATTTGGTCCATTCCGAAAACTTTCGATAAAGCTTACAATGAACCATATCGGTTTAATTGTGTGAGAGAAATTAATCAGTTTCTTAGTTACAACTCCGCTTTCTTTGACACTAGCAAAGGTTAAACTCCGCCCATCACGATTGGAAACACCGCCTTTTTAATTACTCTCAACTATACATTTTCGATCATGCTTCTTCTGAGATGCAACATTTTTAATTATTCAAGAGTTGAATGAACCAAAATAACTTTACAATAATAGTCTACATTTTAAAGTGGTCTTTTATTAATATAAAGCTTAAGTTAAATTCCTTAAAATTAAACTGGTGGTGAAAATTCGGAAATAATTAAAAATATTGCGATTTGTAACTATGCAAGAAGTTTCAGTACATGTTTTACATGGACAATTATTGTATGTATATGTGCATCATAATTTATGATAGGAAATAATAATAACAAATAGCATAATAATTTTATTAATTATAAATTTAAAAAAGACACTAAATTTTAAATTAATTCATACAAACTTTGTAATTTACAATTTGAGTACACCACAGTCTGTGACTTACAAAATACTGTGCCAAAAAGTGTTGAAAATAAAAGAAAAATGACAAATAAAGAATTACATTCCACGTACTTTATGACATATGTGAAGCATAGTCTTCTGGACTGCGCTGCACAGTTCAATGTCGGAAGGCAGACGAACGGACATTATTATAATAGGTGTTCGAAGTTGCGCCCATTAACAGAATCGCACAGCCGACAGCGACGTCGTAAAGATTGGCGAACACGCCGAAAAACTCCGACGGAGTTGGGAATGTCTCCTGCAGCGACAACGATTCGCGCTAGTAAATCCTCCGGTGTATCCACAGGCGTTTCATATACCAGCGATTTAAGGTGTCCCCAAACAAAAAAGTCTAACGGATTGAGGTCTGGAGAGCGTGCAGGCCAAGCAACAGGTCCACTGCGTCCAATCCATTTCCCAGGATATGTTGAATTGAGGTGATTGCGAACACCTATGAAAAAATGTGCCGGTGCGCCATCGTGCATAAACCACATATTGTGGCGCAATGTTGCTGGCACATTTTGCAGTAACTGCGGTAAGATATCCCGTAGGAAAACCAAGTACGTACTGCCATTGAGTATATCTGGGAGTAAATATGGTCCTATGAGATAATCGCCGAGGACACCTGCCCATATGTTCACACTGAACTTTTGTTGTGCGTTCGACGGGAAAACAGTGTGCGGATTTGTATATGACCATGTGTGCATATTGTGCGTGTTTACCACGCCCTCTCTCGTAAATGTTGCTTCATCAGTAAATAAAATATTTTCCAGAAATTGTGGATTATTTTCTGTTACATTAAGCAACCAGCGTACGAATTCTGTCCGCTGAGCACAATCTGTTACTGATAACAGTTGTACCCGCTGCACATGAAAGGGGTGCATGTTTTCTGCACGCAGAACACGCCACACACTTTGGTGAGAAACACCGACTTCAGACGCAGCAGCTCGTGTACTCGTGGAGGGGTTATCTTTAAAAATATTCAGTACATCTTCTTCCATTGCAGGTGTTCGTACATGTCGAGGTTTCCCTGCATCAATGCTTGCTGTATTAAACGATCCAGTCTCCCGTAATCGTCTATCGATGTTTATGAAGAGTTTCGAACTTGGGCAACGTCTCCTTGGAAATTGCTCACGGTACATGCGCTGTGCTAGACATGCATTTCCATGAGCTTGCCCGTACATCAGATGCATGTCCGCATATTCTTCGTTAGAGTATTCCGGCATAATTAATATACATCAACTTACTACAATCCCACTTACAACAGCCTCCCTTTAACATAACGCCCACTGATGACTGCTGTTTTATTACACTTTTCTTCCTATACACATAGAAAATTTGCATAAAAAGTACTTCTTCTTCATCATCCTGAAAGTTCATGGAGGAAACGCAGCAGTCACGGAGTTTGCTTTAAGACAAGGCGAGAGCTGCACAATATGTCATTCAATTGACCAGACTGAATAATGAAAGGGTATTGATAGAGGTTGATCAGAAATGTATAATTGAAAGATATTAAAACGGGGTGTTTACAATCTTCATGGGTGGAGTTTCGCTCTTTCCGAGCGTGCAACAGTACAGAGTTGTAACTAGGGAACTGCTTGATTTCTCCCATACAATTAAACTGATATGGTTTATTGTCAGCTTCTTCGAAAGCTTTCGGAATGGACCAAATTTTATAACATTTTCCTTGATGTAGGTAGAGTTGCATTTTTGGAATTAACGATTAACTATTTTGCTAAATATTTGATTTTGTATTTTTTCACTGTTTCAGAGCTTGTAACTCGCCATTAATTCTCAATATTCTAAAACAACTTATGTCATTTCGTAGGATTTTTTCTGCTCTTTCTAAATATGTGCTTCGTTTTTATGTAGCATTATCGATAGTTTAGCAATGAGGGTTTTTTTACAAATTTCCGATTTTTCATTCTATTTGCTGTAACTTGAAAATTATTGAGATCCGGCCAGGCATTATATACTGATTTATGCTCCGTGTGATCTCCTCTATTACCCCTATTAATATTGGATCCCTTTAACGGAACACCCTGTATATATATATATATATATATATATATATATATATATATATATATATATATATATATATATATATATATTTCTCTTACGTATCTTATCGTTTGACAACCGTAGTTTACAGAGCTCAGCCCAATGAATAGACTAGATTGGGTTAGATCACCTCTGACTCCAATGTGGCTGACAGCGTCAGTGCACTGAAACTCAGACTAGCAATTATTAAAAATAAAATAACATCTCCCTAATCCAAAGCGTTTGAGATTATTCCTCATTTTAATTATGAGTAATATCGTTAATTTCAAATGAATTCTCAACTATTATTTAGAATTTATTTACTAATTTCACTCACACAAAAATTGGAGAAAATAAAAATATCAACTGTCTAGATTACACCTGCTGCCATCTGTTGCTGTCTTGATGAAGTAAAACATAATTTATTTGCTGTAATAATAATTATTTATCATAATTAATTAGAACAGTAAACTGACGAACGAAATTTAAAGAAGGATTAATGATATATATAAACTATCTTCCTATCACTTAGCGTTTTTTAAATGAATTTAAGCGGTGCTGTACAATATTATAAGAGCAATGAGTTTTAAACTAATTGTGTTTCCAAGATCCTTTTTAAAAGGTATTTAAATGATATATGCCCATTGGTTGCACCAACTGAATGCATTTTTATATGTGTTTTCAACGAAGTTTTCAATTACTTTTTTTACATTAAAAATAAATTGTCAATTTCATATGCTAAAATGGTTTATGGTAATGCTCATTCCGGCTAGAATTGCTGCAAAAACAAAAAGGAGCGAGCGAAGGACATTGAACTGGGACAGCGTAGCAGTCCTAATCTGAATTGCTTCGCAATTCTCGGGGGTTGGCGAGCGTTAGCGAGTAGGGTGCTGAACCCCCTAGTTATTATTTAATTGCATATATCCTCTCGTATTATCATAATCTTGGCGAAGATATAAAAAAAGGAAACTTCGTATAAATAAAAAGCCCCAACAAAATAACCATCATGTCAATAAAAGAACACATAATTTTACTTTGCATGACAAACACCTTGCTTCATTCATTGCCGAGCACAATGTAACATGACAGAACATTACAATAACCTAATCAGGTCTTGTACGATCCTTAAATTTTAATATCACTATTTACGAATAGTAACTCCCCCCCTTCTCCTTCTGTAATCCCAGAAAATTATGACGATTCCCGCAGTATACTAATGCAAAGATTATTAATGGAAAATAATGCTACTCAAAATTCATGACAGTACAAAACCTGCTAATTCTTAACTCCTGACAATGCGTGAAAGAGTAATAAATTAATCATAATTCCTTTTGTTATCTATTTGAATGGCGGTGGTGTATTTTTAATATCACTTAATTTTATTCCCCAATAGCGAAAATGTGTCCTACTTTTTTAATAACATTTTTATTTTATAAAATACCATAATTTCCGGCGTATAATCCGAGCTTCAAATAAGTCTACTTCGAACCAGAAATTTATTTTATAAATAAAGTGAAATAGATATCAAGTAAAAAAATTATACATTTTATTAAATAAAATTTTTCATATGAAAGGTCTTTTTTTGAGCTGTGGATTATGCAACGGAAATAACGGTTCTTGAAAAACTCTTTATTTCTTATAAAACGAATCTGTTCATAAATCCTCGTGGGTTTTCATCATTATACGCATCATTATACGTTTATTCGTTACGCTTTTACCACAATTTTTAACAGAATATTTTGCCTCATTTAAATGCAGAAAAGTGATGCAAATCCTGCAATTAAACATGACGTCTACAATTCTGCAATGTTAATTATGAAAAAAAATATATAAAAAATTGGTAAACGCGTACGAACTATTCTATAGCAACAGACTTGTTTAGCACCTGAAAAAGCAAAATAATTCAAATATATATCTAAATAGCTGCCAACTTTCACGCTTTTTTCTTATCAGTATATTTTAATAATAATCCTTGCTTTGTATAATCCCCGAAATTCGACAATTACATAAAGGAAATGAAAAAAGTTTTAAAAAATCGAAAGAAAACATCATAAAATATTGCAGCTGTGCATCTATATTTAATCATTTTTATTTTTCTGTTGTGATTATACAAAATACATTACGTTTAAGTATTTTAAATTATACTAGGGCGCTGAGACCTCTGTTAATTAACGTTCGCCAACTCCCGTGAATTGGGACGCTCACCAACGCCCTACATTTTTGCGCTACGCGGTCCCAAGGTTCTCTCGCTCACCACGTTCTGCAGCAACTCTATCCAGAATAAGTATATACTTAAATCATTTCAACATGAAATTTATAATTTTTCTTAAAGTAATTGAAAACTTCGTTGAAAGCGCAATTTACATTTGTCGCTACCAATGAGCATAATTCATTTAAACACTATGAAACAATAACCTTGGAAATACAATTAATTTAAAACTCATTGCGCTTATATTATTGTACAGCACGGCTTAAATTCTTTTCAAAAAACACTATGTGGTAGAAAGATTGTTCATCTAAATCAACAATCATCAATTAAAGTTCATTCGACGTGACGAATACATTATCTTTCAGACGTAAACACGTTTTCTGCTGTGTATAAAAAAGACTCTTGATGAAAAATCTTATTTGCTAAATGCGTTACGTGACCGTAAACGAACCAATGACACACATTGCCTAAAGAGCTGCATAAGCTAATAAATGAGAATTTGCATAAAAAATGATCACGCTCTGAATTTTTATTTCCTGAATGGTTCACGTGCCCTTAAAATGAATCACTCAAGAACCGTCGTTATATAAAGTGCGGTCGTTCTTGCCGAACGTCAAGCTAGGAATTCAGCCTTATTTTTGCGCCAACGTAAGAGAAATATATATATATATATACAGGGTGTTCCGTTAAAGGGGTCCAATATTAATAGGGGTAATAGAGGAGATCACATGGAGCAAAAATCAGTATATAAAGCCTGGTCGGATCTCAATAGTT
The DNA here is from genome assembly GCA_963931845.1 of Maratus michaelseni. NCBI lineage: Eukaryota > Metazoa > Arthropoda > Arachnida > Araneae > Salticidae > Maratus > Maratus michaelseni. Next base: position 189,255,835 of record OZ007599.1, on the reverse strand, counting down.
TTCAAGTTACAGCAAATAGAATGAAAATTCGGAAAATTGTAAAAGAACCCTCATTGCTAAACTATCGATAATGCTACATAAAAACGAAGCACATATTTAGAAAGAGCAGAAAAAAACCTACAAAATGACATCAATTGTATTAAAATAGCAATATTTATTGACGAGTTACAAGCCCTGAAACAGTGAAAAAAGTACGAAATCCAATATACATCAAAATAGTTAATCGTTAATTCCAAAAAGACAACTCTAGCTACAACAAGGAAAATGTAGTAAAATTTGGTCCATTCCGAAAACTTTCGAAAAAGCTTACAATGAACCATATCGGTTTAATTGTGTGAGAGAAATTAATCAGTTTCTTAGTTACAACTCCGCTTTCTTTGACACTAGCAAAGGTTAAACTCCGCCCATCACGATTGGAAACACCGCCTTTTTAATTACTCTCAACTATACATTTTCGATCATGCTTCTTCTGAGATGCAACATTTTTAATTATTCAAGAGTTGAATGAACCAAAATAACTTTACAATAATAGTCTACATTTTAAAATGGTCTTTTATTGATATAAAGCTTAAGTTAAATTCCTTAAAATTAAACTGGTGGTGAAAATTCGGAAATAATTAAAAATATTGCGATTTGTAACTATGCAAGAAGTTTCAGTACATGTTTTACATGGACAATTATTGTATGTATATGTACATCATAATTTATGATAGGAAATAATAATAACAAATAGCATAATAATTTTATTAATTATAAATTTAAAAAAGACACTAAATTTTAAATTAATTCATACAAACTTTGTAATTTACAATTTGAGTACACCACAGTCTGTGTCTTACAAAATACTGTGCCAAAAAGTGTTGAAAATAAAAGAAAAATGACAAATAAAGAATTACATTCCACGTACTTTATGACATATGTGAAACATAGTCTTCTGGCCTGCGCTGCACAGTTCAATGTCGGAAGGCAGACGAACGGACATTATTATAATAGGTGTTCGAAGTTGCGCCCATTAACAGAATCGCACAGCCGACAGCGACGTCGTAAAGATTGGCGAACACGCCGAAAAACTCCGACGGAGTTGGGAATGTCTCCTGCAGCGACAACGATTCGCGCTAGTAAATCCTCCGGTGTATCCACAGGCGTTTCATATACCAGCGATTTACCACGGCAAAAGGGAACGTGACAACCTCTGTAGGTTGCCCACACCCCTCGAGCCGTGGTATAGCAAGAGCCGTCGTGGTAGCTCGACATATGACCTAGCGACCGTCTCCCCCTATGGGGTCTCGCGAACGAAGTCGTCGGGGGTTCCATGGCGGTTCATCAAGGTTCCGTCTCTGCGGAAGTTTCCTCTGAGATGTGGGGTTACTGCCGTGACGACTACGTCACCATACCTTGGTAAAATGACCTGGGGGTCCGCAGTGGGGAGCGGCCTCAGGCCGATCGCAGCGCCGGGCGAGACAAAGCCCTGGTGCGTTAAAAGCCCTTCAGAGGCTTGGGTGCGATGGTCGTTTACGCGCGTCGGCGACCCCCGTGGGCGCCTGACGGCGCAGGATAGTTTTTTTATACCAGCGATTTAAGGTGTCCCCAAACAAAAAAGTCTAACGGATTGAGGTCTGGAGAGCGTGCAGGCCAAGCAACAGGTCCACTGCGTCCAATCCATTTCCCAGGATATGTTGAATTGAGGTGATTGCGAACACCTATGAAAAAATGTGCCGGTGCGTCATCGTGCATAAACCACATATTGTGGCGCAATGTTGCTGGCACATTTTGCAGTAACTGCGGTAAGATATCCCGTAGGAAAACCAAGTACGTACTGCCATTGAGTACATCTGGGAGTAAATATGGTCCTATGAGATAATCGCCGAGGACACCTGCCCATATGTTCACACTGAACTTTTGTTGTGCGTTCGACGGGAAAACAGTGTGCGGATTTGTATATGACCATGTGTGCATATTGTGCGTGTTTACCACGCCCTCTCTCGTAAATGTTGCTTCATCAGTAAATAAAATATTTTCCAGAAATTGTGGATTATTTTCTGTTACATTAAGCAACCAGCGTACGAATTCTGTACGCTGAGCACAATCTGTTACTGATAACAGTTGTACCCGCTGCACATGAAGGGGTGCATGTTTTCTGCACGCAGAACACGCCACACACTTTGGTGAGAAACACCGACTTCAGACGCAGCAGCTCGTGTACTCGTGGAGGGGTTATCTTTAAAAATATTCAGTACATCTTCTTCCATTGCAGGTGTTCGTACATGTCGAGGTTTCCCTGCATCAATGCTTGCTGTATTAAACGATCCAGTCTCCCGTAATCGTCTATCGATTTTTATGAAGAGTTTCGAACTTGGGCAACGTCTCCTTGGAAATTGCTCACGGTACATGCGCTGTGCTAGACATGCATTTCCATGAGCTTGCCCGTACATCAGATGCATGTCCGCATATTCTTCGTTAGAGTATTCCGGCATAATTATTATACATCAACTTACTACAATCCCACTTACAACAGCCTCCCTTTAACATAACGCCCACTGATGACTGCTGTTTTATTACACTTTTCTTCCTATACACATAGAAAATTTGCATAAAAAGTACTTCTTCTTCATCATCCTGAAAGTTCATGGAGGAAACGCAGCAGTCACGGAGTTTGCTTTAAGACAAGGCGAGAGCTGCACAATATGTCATTCACTTGACCAGACTGAATAATGAAAGGGTATTGATAGAGGTTGATCAGAAATGTATAATTGAAAGATATTAAAACGGGGTGTTTACAATATTCATGGGTGGAGTTTCGCTCTTTCCGAGCGTGCAACAGTACAGAGTTGTAACTAGGGAACTGCTTGATTTCTCCCATACAATTAAACTGATATGGTTTATTGTCAGCTTCTTCGAAAGCTTTCGGAATGGACCAAATTTTATAACATTTTCCTTGATGTAGGTAGAGTTGCATTTTTGGAATTAACGATTAACTATTTTGCTAAATATTTGATTTTGTATTTTTTCACTGTTTCAGAGCTTGTAACTCGCCATTAATTCTCAATATTCTAAAACAACTTATGTCATTTCGTAGGATTTTTTCTGCTCTTTCTAAATTCGTTTTTATGTAGCATTATCGATAGCTTAGCAATGAGGGTTTTTTTACAAATTTCCGATTTTTCATTCTATTTGCTGTAACTTGAAAATTATTGAGATCCGGCCAGGCATTATATACTGATTTATGCTCCGTGTGATCTCCTCTATTACCCCTATTAATATTGGACCCCTTTAACGGAACACCCTGTATATATATATATATATATATATAGATGATACACGTGTGATTTATTTTGTAACTATTAGCTAATTATATATGTGGTATTTGCAGTATCTCAATAAGTTTACGAAATGTAAACCTTTTCTTTAACATTTTTAAATTATTGTGAAAAACTGTTACACGATGCGGTAGTTGAAGTAGTTATTTCTGAATGCCTGGGTCATTGTGCCACGCACATAGGTGCCAAGCTTTACGCATGTTTTCGCACCACTAAAATTTCTTAATTTTTTTGCGTTATTTTATGTTAGATTTCAGCGAATGAACATCAGAATATTTCCTATTGCATTACAGTCGTAAGAAAAATCATAAATGTAGGCATCTATATGAAACAACTACAAACGCGTCCTAATCAGTACTGCCTATTTAGCGAATTTTTATTCAAAATATATACAAGAATTAACGCATAGAAATGTTTTTTTATTTAATAAAATGCATTTCGTGACTAAGTAAAGCAATGATTACTGTTCGAAATTTCTTGTGGTAATTTTCAATAAAAAGCAGGGGGGGGGGAATCAAGATTATTTATAAGTACAAATTAAAATATATCTCTACTTTATTTTAAAATAAAATGTGATATTTGCCTTTTTACATTAATTTGATTAATGACTGAATTAATTGGACATCTGATACAAGATCTCCAAAGAAATATTTTTTTAGCAATACTTTTTCTTCGAACAACGAAATTAATTAAAAATTCTATTGAACGTTTATATAAACAAATCATTTCGTGCAAGTTAAGATTTTTTGCCAAGATTAAACTGTTAATTCTTGAAACAAAAACGATATTTAAATTACATAGAACTATTCTAGCCTCTTGAAAAATAATGAGATTTTTTTTTTTTTTAAGAATACAATGTGCGACATTTATCTTAGTACAGGCGTTTTCGTTTAATGTCATTTATTAATTTTAATATTGATTCGATTATGAAATGTTTAACTTTTTTTATTAACATACAGTGGCGCAGCCAGAGTAGGGGTTTTGAGGCACTGGATACCACTTTTTTCTAAGAATTTTTTGAAGTTTATTTAATAGAAAAAATTCTGGAATTGAAGAAGGCGATGCTTACAATACTAAAATAATGGTATGATGAACCTCTGAACCCCCATCCTGGCTGCGCCACTGCTTACATATATATATATATATATATATATACATATATATATATATAACCATTAAATGAACGTTATAACCACCATCCAGAACTGTGAAATTATGAATAATATTAAAATAACTAATTGACAACAAAACAGGTCCCCCCAAGAAACTGAACGCAGATACCAAAAACATTGTATTAAAAAAAAGAAAAAAAAGAGGCAGAAATTAAGTAACAGAAATGGAATAATGGAAATTTGTGGAATTTGGACAGAATCTTCAGGTCCCAATTGCCTAAATCGCCACAAATAATATGTGTGGTTTCATCTTCATATTAGCCATAAAATAGCTAAAGAATATGAAATTGGGACAACCACACTACAATGTAGAGAAATACACAATGAAACAACAATTAATTTCAAAATAAAACCTGATTAAAAAGGATTGAGAAAAAAATAATTAAAAACTTGAAATTTCCTCATTTGAAAGCAAAATCTAACCTCGGGTCAGCATGTATTACAAATTACCGTAATTTTCGGTGTATAAGCCGCAGCTAAAAAAAATTCTGTTACGAACCAGAAATTTTATTTATTAAACAAGGTCAAATAATATCCATGAACAAATAGGTTATATTTTATTAAATAAACTTTCTGACTTGAAACAGATTTATTTGAGCCGCATCTTATACACCGGAAATTACGGTACAAGAATTGGAGCTTTAAGCACATGTTGCCAAAAAAGGGGTAAAATGTTATTTAAAAATTGATGGACCATGGATCATGGAACAACTTGTGATTCATAGCCAAGCCCATACTCCAATATACAAAACCAGCACCATCTATAGAAAAACCAAAATTGAACTCCACCATAAATTCAAAAGAATAAATCAATGAAGTGCTGCCCTCTATTGGAAAATATATACACTTATAAAATAATTTATTGCATGATGTTTAAAACAAAGACTGTCTTAAGACAGATAATTGAACAAAATTGTGTTAATAATTTATTGTATTAGTATATTAAAAATAAATAAATAAATACAAATAAAACAAATAAATAAAGTAAATAAATGAAACTTATGATTATTGATTAGTGTATATTATAAATAAATTTATTACGCGATGACATATCACCATTTATATTACTGTGACACATTGCATCATATCTTAAGTTCATTTATAATTAATAAAAAAATGTTTATAATAAAGATGCTAAGGAATTAATATTAATAATTAAATATTCTTAAAAATTAAATACACATGATATAAGGGGACAGGGTAAAATAAAAAATAAAATTTATACAAGCAATATTTTCTCATTTAAGAAAATAAACTATGTATTAGAAGCTAATATGATATTTTCCGAAGTGGGCTAGAATTTAAATACAAGTAATCGTAAAATAATTAATGAATATGAATACATTTAATATGAATAAATAAATATATAAATATAACTAAACCAATATGCATATAAAAAATCGAAACAAAGTCCATTACAATATGTGTAATTGCATCATAGTTCTAAATCAAATGCCCCCTGCCATTTTTTTGTTAAATTAACCAATGCGTATTATCCAGACAACTCCACCACACCTAATTAATCTATCGTCTACCCACCCATCCGTCCTGTTGTAATTTTTTTATTATTATTTTACATTTTTAATTTTTCATAATTATTTTATTATTTTATATATTTTTTTATAATTTTTTTACGCATGCGTTAACTTGTTTTTTTTTAGATCATTCATATACTAATTATATATTAAAGAATATATGATTTATATATATATATACATAAATATCGTCATTAATGCAAAATAATTTACTATACTTCTTTATTTCTACTTATACATCTAATTACACAGCAATATTCTATCATTCATTTCGCAGAAATTTGTAATATTTATAATTTGTAATAATGTAATATTTATATATTTGAAAATAATTACAATATTTATAATATTTTTTTGCCAAGACTCCCGATTTTTGAGTAGTAGTATTCCCGTGCACTTATTAAAAGTAATCGAATAAAATTAAACATTTTCATTCAGAGTACCTCTTTGTATCCATATGATTAAATTATTTTTCATTCCTCCTTCACCCAAATCTTTCCCAAAGTGTTCGTAAACTCTCTTTTAATGTCTTCTGTAACCCTGTGGTCCGAAACATAGCAAAGTTCTGTCGTTAAAAATGTTATCACGTTTAACTTTTTTATGGAAAAGTTCTTCAGTCACTAAAATGACGAAATGTTTGATTTTATTTACGAACCATTACCATATTAACTTCTATTACGAACACCAAGATTTACGGACAAACATATTTAAAAATAAATAAAAGCTACACTGTAAAGTGAATTATCTGAAATTAAGACACTTAAGTGTGTGAAACGAATGGTAAGAGACACTTTAAAGTGTTTTAATATTTTAGTACACATACTTGCGTCTGAATTTCAGACTTTTCAAACGTCTGAATCACGGCCATTTTTGTACTCTGATTTATCGACAATAGACAGCCATTTCTAACCAGAAATGTTTTTAAAAACATTAGAGGCAGCCATATTTGACCACACTGAATCCTTAATGATTGTGAAAATATTTGAATATAAAGCAGGGCTGAGAATTGTTCCAGAAGCAGAACCTGATTTAAGCATGGACAGACTTGGCCATGGTACTGCCTGTACCCCCCCCCCCCCCGATTTTAGGGTCCCCCAAATTTGATAAGCAATTTTCGTAAAGCTGATATTTTAAATCTATTTAGATATTGTACTAATTATATTCAATGTTTTGAACTTTTACAGTAAGATAAGATTGAAAACGAATTTTATTTGAAATGTAAAAACAGTAAAACCTCTCAATAATTTGTCCGCTATTCGGAGGTCCCTACTTTTGAGGAGTAAAAGTATGTAAATATCAGTCCAAGGTCAAAAACGATTTAAAATATTAGCGTTACTAAAATAACACACGAAATTTGGGGCTCCCTAAAATCGAGGGTGGGGGTGGGACAGGCAGTGCCACAACACAGTTTATCCATGCTTTAATGAAGTACTGCTTCTGGAACAATCCCCAGCCATGATTTATATTAAAATATTTTCCCATTTATTATTATACAATCACAGAAAAATAAAAATGTCATTTAAATATTAATTTATTTTACATATTATTTTTAAAGTTAATTTATTTCTTATGCAATCAAATTAAAGCTATTAGTTTTAATAACAATTTTAATTTAAGAATCCAATTATAAAAGTTTTTGAAGAGACAAAACTGGAGGGGAAAATATCTTTGTTTCGAAAATTGCGCATTTTAATTATAAAATAAAAACATTAGATCCCAACAGATGTTTGATCATATAAATATTTTTAATCCAACATTAAAAATTGAGTAATTTACACGTCTTTCATAGCGGACAATCAAAAAATCAATTGTTAATAGAATATTGTTTTAACGGCAATAGAGAATGTTATAAGGAATTCAACACATTAAAGACATAAATACATGAACTGTTTTCCGTTTCTACGTTTTTGTTAAAGAAAATAGATATAAAATATTAAGCAATTTATTTATATATATACGTATATATTACTGGCTTTTTACTTAGATTAACAGCATATAGATACATGTTTCAAAGAATATATATTTCTAGAATTAATCTGTTTTTTGAAAACCGATTAAAAAAATATTTTATGTAATACTATAAGCTGTCGTGCCTAGAAAATGTGTCAATATGTAAAAAGAAAATCTATTACCACTTACTTGAAACGCTGCCACAAGAGGTCACAAGTCTAGAGGCGTAGCGTCAAGGGGGGCACGGGTGACTTTACTACCAGTATTTTTATATTCTATATTTGGCCTTATTTATTTCATACCCTTCAAAGATTAAATAAGGCTAAATGTAGTATATAATTATACTGGTAGCAGAATGATCGTGCCCCCCCCCCCTGACGCTACGCCACTGCACAAGTCTTGTATTTTTTTAAAGAAAACTTGCGCTTTTTATACAAGATGTTGTACTGTTCCAATGAATAAGAAGGAAGAGGTCTTGCATGTTTTCAAATGAAAATTCCTTGATGTATCCTGCAAATTCCTATTAGCAGGATGATTCATATTCATCCTGAGAACATGAATCAGCGGGAAAAAATTCTGTGTATTAGATTTGACGAGATCAAATAAAAATGATTTAACGAAAGGGATACGTATTAAAGTCATAAAATTTAACATTCTGCAAAGAACGAATCAAATAAAACTAAATTATTAATTAAAATCAGCCGAACGTGCCCATAAACACTCGATTTAAATTACAACGAACATACTTCAAACAGTTTCGAACACAACTTCGAAAGTCGAAAACATCTCTATAACACATGCACGATTTCGGATGGCGCTGTCTGGTGTCTACTAAGGAAATGACAAAGTATTTTAATTTAAGACACTGTAACATCTATAAGCTCTGGTAGGAAAAGGGGGGGGGGAGCTTGTACCTCCCCTGGATTTCGAAATTTGATTTGTACGGCTGATTATTCAAAAAATGATAAAATTCATGCTTGCAAGTTAATACAGAATGACTAAACGTTAAGAGAAAAAAAATAATGAACTAATATTTTTTTTTTTGCCATGTGCCCTCCCCTCATCTTAATTCTTTGATGAACACATTTTTTTTTCTTTTAAGTGTTCATGGATTTCTAATTTATACAGCAGGAGACTAGTACAAATTTTAAGTAATAAATTCTAGTAATTCTAGTATAAATTCTATTAAGTAATAATTCTAGTAATATTTTTTTGCCATGTGCCCTCCCCTCCTCTTAATTCTTTGATGAACACATTTTTTTTCTTTTAAGTGTTCATGGATTTCTAATTTATACAGCAGGAGACTAGTACAAATTTTAAGTAATAAATTCTAGTAATTCTAGTATAAATTCTATTAAGTAATAATTCTAGTAATATTTTTTGCCATGTGCCCTCCCCTCCTCTTAATTCTTTGATGAACACATTTTTTTTCTTTTAAGTGTTCATGGATTTCTAATTTATACAGCAGGAGACTAGTACAAAAAGGCTAAACCTATAACTCCCCCACCCACCAGCACCACCCTCACAAAAAATAAACCCTTTCAGTTTTTTATTTTGTTTTTAACTGTTTCAATTCTTTATTTAAAACGCTGTTAGAAACTTATTTTTGAATATTTAATACTTCTTAATTGCTCTCTTATTTCAGCTTATTTCGTATTTATATTATACATTTAAAATCAGCTGACTAGTCCACGGACCACAGAAGTAGCTCTTCAAAAATTTTACACCTCCTTACATTTCTTTCTGTTAACACACGTCTCTGGGTATTTCTCTTAATCTATATCACTTAATATTTTAGACTTAAGATTAGGGTGGGGATGATTCCCTGCGCATTTTCCCTATACATACGTACAAGCGCAAGTAGCTTTTAAAAACTATTTTTATTTATTTATTTATTTATTTAGAAAAGCAATTCCTCAACTACGTAATGGACCAAAAATAACTTAGTTCAAGACTTGATAAGTGTACTCCTGCAGGTTTAGCACACGATACCGACCCCTGAATACTAGGCCTGAGCGCTGACACAAAAATGGCGGCGCTCGTGGGCCGATTTTGTAAAACTTTTGTACTGTACACTAATTTAACACCCCAGTATTTTCTAAAAGTTTTTTTTTCACTTATCGAGTCTCAGACAAACAAGGAGGAGAAATCTTTTGGAAATTATTGATATTGAATTTCAAGGGACCGTATACACGCTGAAAAATTTCCGCCTGCGAACTGCATCAATTTTTGTGTCAGCGCTCAGGCCTAAAATTCAGTGCTAAATTTAGTGGGTTGGAAAGATTTAAACACTTTTCATCTATTCTAAAACAGTTTTTTGATGGCGCTGTCATATATAGGGATAGGATTTTATCATAGTATAACACATATGTTCACACAACGCATAACACATTATGTTGCATATCAATATGATCACATTCAGCCATTTACGTGTCTGAAATTCTAATTGTCCTAATTTCAGACATTTCATCACTATTTAAACATTTTTATTAGTTTGCTTACGCCATGATTATAGTATGACACTTGTGTGTCTTAAATTAGATATATATGATGTCTGAAATTTCACATTCAAAATTTATTCACACATTTACGTGTCTGAATTTAAGATGCCTTTATTTGCAGTGTACTATTCAGGGTCATTATAAAAGCAAAATTGCATTCTAAAATGCTGGTGCTACTGTCGCATTTGGAGATAACCTTTTCAGAGACGAAGTACTTCTGTTGCTAAAATGTTTAAATTGATGATTGGCAGCACAATTTCCAAACATATTTATGTGAAAATTAATAAAACTTTTCTCCCAGTACATAAAGATAGGATTTTTTTTTTCAAAAATTTTGGTTCCATTGTCGGATTTAGTGATTAGTACATAGGTGCCAACCTCTCATTAATATTCCTTAATATGCGGATTAATTTGACCTAGGTTTAACATGTTTCGCACCAGAATTTTTTTAAAGAAATTAAATTAAATAAATTCCACATGGAAACCTGAAATTGAGTAAATAAAGATTCATCCAATATTTTTTCTGGTTTGATGCGTTGTTAAACTGGGTTAAAATAACCCGCATATTACGGAATATTAATGAGAGGTTGGCATCTATGTTAGTATTAAACGGAGCCGAATTTAACCGACCATACCAGAAATGGTTAAATTTTTATGGGATATGTAATATCCCATTTCGACGGACGTCTTTTAACGATATTTTAACACCGGTGTGGCCGCAATATCCTTGTAGCTATATTTAAACCAAGACGATTAGACAAGCGAAAGTATAAGATTAAAATATTCCTTTACTGCAAAATAAAAACCTATGCACTCTATATAGAATGAATACATGTCACCAGCAGTGCCAATATCTCCCTAATCTTCCGTAATATGTGGGTTAATATAACCCAGGTTTAATACGTTTCGCACCAGAAAGTGTTTTAACCCCTTGAAGGGCACCGGCATATTATACATACCACTTAATTTTAATCCCAAAATGCTACAATGACACCAGAATTTTATAATCAAATTTTGAATTTATAAGGTACATGAGGAAAAGCTTTTACTTATTTTAAAATAAATTCGTTCGTGAATACTGGTGTCAATCAATCATTTCCATATTTTAGCTACAATAGTACTTTGCCCCTGATCGGGTTAAGAACTAAAATTAAAACATTTCAAGCAGAAATCTGAAACAAACTAAATAATGAATCACCAAATAATTTTTCTGGTTCGAAACGTTGTTACACTGGGTCAAATTAATCCGCATATTACGGAAGATTAGTGAGAGCTTGGCACCTCTGCATCATGTCACCCATCCTGTTAGGATTAAGAGATGAACAACGCTTTCATTGATTAAACTTTCACATTTTAGTACAACTGTGTAAAATGATGATGAAATTTAAAATATTCTTTTATTCTGCTGGTACAGTGATTGGTGATATATCGTTATTTCCGGCATATAATCCGCGGGTCAAACAACCATGTTCTGAACCAGAAATTTTATTTTACGAAATGTAACTTGGTAGATCGCTGTAAATATTTGACTTCTATTATTAAATACAATTTCTCGGTTTAAACATGATTGTTTGATCCGCGGATTATATGCATAAAATTACGGTAATCTCGAAGTGCGAAACACTACCTCGCAAAAATATGATGTCATGATAAAGTAAACATTCATTCATAAAAGTTAAATAAAAGTGTGTAACGGGAGTTTACACATATGTTGGTTTATGCCTCTGTTCAAATCCAATTTTGCTACTTCTGACACCATCATAAAGTGATTTTCATTCTTAAAGGCACAAATTTTCCTGATTTTTTAAAATCATGTTGTTATTTTTAAAATTATGTTTTCCGAAACAAATATTTTTGAAATTATCAACATGATTGCGACCATTTATTATATGGGAGACCTGTGTTAAATATAACTCCTTTAACCCTTTCCGGCGCGGAGTAAGTCTGTTTGTAAAATGGTGAAATAATGGACTGACACCAGAAATTAAAAACGACAACAAGGGGTGGTTCCGAAGTCGGTGACGCAGAATGCGGTGAACGTTTGTTTATCGATAGAATATATTTAGTGTACAAAAATAATCATAAAGTGCACTACATGCGGGGTTGAGGGGGGGGGGAGGTCCTGGAGAAAAGTAACCGCAAAGTTTAACCCCTTGAAGGGCGGACTTAATTTTAATTTCCAAACACCACAATGGCACCGGAATTTTGGAATCAAATTTTATTCTTATAACATACGTGAAAAAATGTTTTTTAATTAATTTCAAATAAATTTGTTGATATATCCTGGTGTGAATCAATGATTTCAACATTTTTAGTAACATAAGTACTTTTTTCCGGAAAGGGTTAAGTAACAGTTTATAATTGCGTAAATTTCTTCCAATGGCAGGCGGCTCAGGATGAATTCAGGATGTTTTTCTTTCAGTTTCAATCACAGTAGGATCCTTATTTTTCGCGGCTAAAATTTTTATCTATTATTTTCGAACCACAATTAAAAAAAATAATATGTATAATCATTGGAATTTACGAAAAATATAAATTAAACACAAGATTTGTAGCATATAAGCACAATTTTAACTATGGGATTTTTTATGTTTACATATGAAAATAAAAATGAAATAAAAGTAGGCGATTTGTATTTCTATAGACCAAAAACTTTTGCTACTATTTAAAATTATTTACAGTTATTTAAATGAAAAATCTTCTACTTTTCATAGATAAATTAATTAAAATAAGTGAGGTAAATCTAGAAACTATTATTTTTATTTTGTTTCATTATACAAATATTTTAAAAATTTCATGATTTTTTAAAAATATTCTTTTAAATTATTAATATGATTTTTTTTTAAATCTCATATTCTTGGTTTTGTAGTTACTACGTCATAACTATTTTTAGCAATCCAATATCGCTTCAGAACTTATTTTCAATTACATAGAAAGCTATTCAAATTAGAAATATAAGAAGCAAAGTTTTAAAAAAATTATAAAAAATGTTCAAAATCTATTTGTAAAAAACCCCACATATTTTGAAATGTTATTTGATAATAGAAAAATTATGATTTCAAATTTATTAAAGGAGCAAGTTATAATTTTATGTAACGTATTTTAATTTATTTCACTGCGAAAAATAGTAGTTTAGTATTATTTACAGTTATTTATATATATTTATTATACATATTTATTGTTTAACCCTCTGAGCGTTTTGAAAAAGGGTAAAATTGTAATATTGTTTTCTGTGCATTTTGTTTTAAATGCTAAAAAAATATGATTCTTTCAGCATTATAATTAAAACTTAATTACAAATATGAATGTAACCCTTGAGAGTATTAATCATTCTTCAATGTTTTGAGAATTCATTAAATCTATAGAATTATATTATCTTAAACATTGCATATATTGCAGTGAAACCTGGAGCTTAGTGAACGGAATATTACGTTCCACACGATTAGAGGGTTAAATAATAATAAATAAGTTTTTAAACCAGCAAAATTTTGTGGTCTAAAGTACCAATTGCCTCTTTTTTATTTGTTTAATTTGGCTTTACGTTTTATTAAATAAATAAAAAAAAAAATTCATATTTTAAACTTTGTATAGTTATAAAATACAGTATAATATTATAAAATTACATTAAATAAAATAAATTATATGGGATTTTTAAAAATACCTATTATGTCGACAGTTGTTCTAACTACAAAATCAAGAATCCGAGATTTTTAAAAGTATATTAAATTTAAAAAATGTATTAAAAAAACATTAATATCAATCTTGTGTTAAAACAGCTTTCGAAGTCAAAAATTATGAGGCACAAAAACACGGTTAGGATGCTTAAAGCGTCAACATAAATTCTTCGAATAAGTAAGCCAAATGTTACTATATAGAAATACTGATATTTGATGACAAACAGCAATAGGAATTCCATTTCTGGATAAAATATTCCATAGAGTTATTATGATGCACATTTTCTTGAACCAGACGATCATTTTATTTTAATTCCAGCTTGGTAAGGCCTTTAATGAGTTATATTTTTATGAACAAATATTAAATATGTCCGAAATTTTCTGCAAAAGAATTTTTTCTCTCTTGTGTCTTCCAAAATAAAACAAACAGGCAGTCTCTCTTTCTATAAATAAAAAAAATTAATAATAATACGCTATGAACATTTTTTGTTAATAGATTAAAGAATAACGGAGAAATAATTGCGATTAAATCGACTAGTTCAACATGTCACTTCTTTTTGCAGTAAAACTATTAGTAGAGTATTTTTTCTGTCACTTTTTTGACACTCCTTTGTTTTGATGTTTTTAAGAGCTTAAGATAGTAATTAAGTGTTATTTTCTGACTCCAACAGTGCTTTTTCTGACACATAATGTAAAAAAAATATATGTTAGAGCTGAAGGTTTCTTTTTTTAAGTAAAGCTATTAATACCACATTTTTTTTTGTCTGTACAAAAAGCATTACACAGTGTAGATTAGTATCATTATGTGTCATTTTAAAATTCGGTCTTATATTTTAGTATGCAAAAACGTTTTTTTTTATGCTTCAATGTTTCAACGTGGGCAAATGTTCCTAATTAGTATATAATATAAATATGTACTTTTTAAACGTCATAAAATATAATAATAAAAATAATACATTTTTATTCAATGTTGCAGAATTTTTTTTAACCTGTAACGCCTTTGAAAGTTTTCACAGAAAATAGAAAAATGAGAATTCTCCTTATACCCCAGCAATGTGTTAAGTACTTAATATTATACGACGGAAAGTCGTGAAGTACGTTACAAAATATGATTAAATAATAAGTTACAGTTATAATCATTTTAAAACTACTTTTATTTCTCAACATATTCTCCATGAATATTTATGGAATTATCATTTTATCAGTGCCCCAATACCAGCTGTACAATGTACTTTGGGTTTCTGTTACAGCTCCATTAGGACTTCATGTTCAATCGCTTCATCATCTGAAACATCATCTTACCGCACCGCGAAGATGTTTTTCAATGAACTAAACAGAAGATAGTCGCGTACAAGTAAAGGTACTATAGTCTGTGGCGGCAAATTCCGATGTTTATAGCTCATTCGATTCGTCTCAATTAGCTTAGTAATTTTATACCTCGCATATCGGCTATTGAGTTTTTATAATGATAGGAGGCCGTATCAAAGTTCGAAATTTCGTTCAGTGAAAAACAGATGCCTTCAAAGAAATAAGTGCGGTTTAATGTACTAATTGTTTTTGCAGTGCCATACATTGCCAATAACTACTATATGGTTATATTATTGCTGTTATTATAAGAATTTGTAATTGCAGAGAAAATATTCGTATGCTACTTGCCAGGCAGGTTTCGCAAGTTATGATGTTCTCGTCTAGTTTTGTTCATCCTGTCAAGAAAGTGGAGCTGTTTTGAATGTATCGTGAGAGTCAGCTGAAGGAGCCTTCGTTCATTGTGCGCATGTGAGAAGTATTTTTTTTACTCACTTCTTAATGAACAATGTGTCAAAAATTGACTAACATAAGTACATGTCAGTGTAAGAACCATAAATAAATTTAAATCTTACTTATTTCTTTGACTGCAACTGTTTTTCAATGAACGAAATTTTAAACTTTGACCCGGCCCCCTGTTATTATCAAAACTCAATAGCTGATGTGCGAGGTAGCAAATTACTTAGCTCGAAATGAGCTATAAAAATCGAAATTACCCACCACAGACTATAGTACCTTTACTTGTTAGGGCTAATTCAAGGCTGTAAGTTGGATGTCGAAAAATTTGCCAACCAAACATTTGAACTGTTCAATGTGTTAAGACTGTCAATAGGCCTGGACGTATCAAGAACATCGTTATATTTAAACGGATGCAACGCATGCGTGCCAATGCTGCATGATTACACCTAGTAACATTCTTGGAAAGTACTAAATACTTCTTTAAAATTTATCATACCAATTTGTAACTTACTTAATGGCTCTTTCTCGTAGATTCGATATGTTTTATTTTAACCAGGTTGTGTCAAACATCTTGGCCTGCGGTCGTCTGGTGTCACTTTTTTTCCTAATAGAAATCTTCGCCTTTTATAATTTCAGAATATTCCGCGAATAAATAAAGTCAATACTACTATTGAGAAATTTGTGTAAAAAATGGTCCGTAGACACGCAGGTTACACTAACCAGCGGTAATCAATTCAAAAGAAAACAACAGTAAAACCAATTGAAAGTAAAATATTAAAATTGCATTATTCAGCATACACTTTGATTTGTTTTTAAGTTTAAAGAATCGTAATCTCTGCAACAGTAATTTATAAAAAATTAAAATTACTGAAAAGAAGTAATTTAATAGAATAAACATCCGATAAAAATATTAATTGATTAGTAGAAAATTTAAAATACTAATTTACAAGAAAATTTTAATAAAAGTTTTATTTTTACTGGAGTGTTTTTTAAAGATTTTAAATTTTGTTAATCATATTTTTAAAATTTTATTTCAATATTTTCCCAGAAATGAAAAACTGGATTTAACTTTTTGGTCTTTCTAATATTTAAATTGAAATGTAATCAGATTTGTTTGCCACAACTATATATCTCATTTAACTACAATGCATGTTTCACATATATACAGGGTGTTCCGTTAAAGGGGTCCAATATTAATAGGGGTAATAGAGGAGATCACACGGAGCATAAATCAGTATATAATGCCTGGCCGGATCTCAATAATTTTCAAGTTACAGCAAATAGAATGAAAAATCGGAAATTTGTAAAAAAACCCTCATTGCTAAACTATCGATAATGCTACATAAAAACGAAGCACATATTTAGAAAGAGCAGAAAAAATCCTACGAAATGACATAAGTTGTTTTAGAATATTGAGAATTAATGGCGAGTTACAAGCTCTGAAACAGTGAAAAAATACAAAATCAAATATTTAGCAAAATAGTTAATCGTTAATTCCAAAAATGCAACTCTACCTACATCAAGGAAAATGTTATAAAATTTGGTCCATTCCGAAAGCTTTCGAAGAAGCGGACAATAAACCATATCAGTTTAATTGTATGGGAGAAATCAAGCAGTTCCCTAGTTACAACTCTGTACTGTTGCACGCTCGGAAAGAGCGAAACTCCACCCATGACGATTGTAAACACCCCGTTTTAATATCTTTCAATTATACATTTCTGATCAACCTCTATCAATACCCTTTCATTATTCAGTCTGGTCAAGTGAATGACATATTGTGCAGCTCTCGCCTTGTCTTAAAGCAAACTCCGTGACTGCTGCGTTTCCTCCATGAACTTTCAGGATGATGAAGAAGAAGTACTTTTTATGCAAATTTTCTATGTGTATAGGAAGAAAAGTGTAATAAAACAGCAGTCATCAGTGGGCGTTATGTTAAAGGGAGCCTGTTGTAAGTACGATTGTAGTAAGTTGATGTATAATAATTATGCCGGAATACTGTAACGAAGAATATGCGGACATGCATCTGATGTACGGGCAAGCTCATGGTAATGCATGTCTAGCACAGCGCATGTACCGTGAGCAATTTCCAAGGAGACGTTGCCCAAGTTCAAAACTCTTCATAAAAATCGATAGACGATTACGGGAGACTGGATCGTTTAATACAGCAAGCATTGATGCAGGGAAACCTCGACATGTACGAACACCTGCAATGGAAGAAGATGTACTGAATATTTTTAAAGATAACCCCTCCACGAGTACACGAGCTGCTGCGTCTGAAGTCGGTGTTTCTCACCAAAGTGTGTGGCGTGTTCTGCGTGCAGAAAACATGCACCCCTTTCATGTGCAGCGGGTACAACTGTTATCAGTAACAGATTGTGCTCAGCGAACAGAATTCGTACGCTGGTTGCTTAATGTAACAGAAAATAATCCACAATTTCTGGAAAATATTTTATTTACTGATGAAGCAACATTTACGAGAGAGGGCGTGGTAAACACGCACAATATGCACACATGGTCATATACAAATCCGCACACTGTTTTTCCGTCGAACGCACAACAAAAGTTCAGTGTGAACATATGGGCAGGTGTCCTCGGCGATTATCTCATAGGACCATATTTACTCCCAGATGTACTCAATGGCAGTACGTACTTGGTTTTCCTACGGGATATCTTACCGCAGTTACTGCAAAATGTGCCAGCAACATTGCGCCACAATATGTGGTTTATGCACGATGGCGCACCGGCACATTTTTTCATAGGTGTTCGCAATCACCTCAATTCAACATATCCTGGGAAATGGATTGGACGCAGTGGACCTGTTGCTTGGCCTGCACGCTCTCCAGACCTCAATCCGTTAGACTTTTTTGTTTGGGGACACCTTAAATCGCTGGTGTATGAAACGCCTGTGGATACACCGGAGGATTTACTAGCGCGAATCGTTGTCGCTGCAGGAGACATTCCCAACTCCGTCGGAGTTTTTCGGCGTGTTCGCCAATCTTTACGACGTCGCTGTCGGCTGTGCGATTCTGTTAATGGGCGCAACTTCGAACACCTATTATAATAATGTCCGTTCGTCTGCCTTCCGACATTGAACTGTGCAGCGCAGGCCAGAAGACTATGCTTCACATATGTCATAAAGTACGTGGAATGTAATTCTTTATTTGTCATTTTTCTTTTATTTTCAACACTTTTTGGCACAGTATTTTGTAAGTCACAGACTATGGTGTACTCAAATTGTAAATTACAAAGTTTGTATGAATTAATTTAAAATTTAGTGTCTTTTTTAAATTTATAATTAATAAAATTATTATGCTATTTGTTATTATTATTTCCTATCATAAATTATGATGCACATATACATACAATAATTGTCCATGTAAAACATGTACTGAAACTTCTTGCATAGTTACAAATCGCAATATTTTTAGTTATTTCCGAATTTTCACCACCAGTTTAATTTTAAGGAATTTAACTTAAGCTTTATATCAATAAAAGACCACTTTAAAATGTAGACTATTATTGTAAAGTTATTTTGGTTCATTCAACTCTTGAATAATTAAAAATGTTGCATCTCAGAAGAAGCATGATCGAAAATGTATAGTTGAGAGTAATTAAAAAGGCGGTGTTTCCAATCGTGATAGACGGAGTTTAACCTTTGCTAGTGTCAAAGAAAGCGGAGTTGTAACTAAGAAACTGATTAATTTCTCTCACACAATTAAACCGATATGGTTCATTGTAAGCTTTATCGAAAGTTTTCGGAATGGACCAAATTTTACTACATTTTCCTTGTTGTAGCTAGAGTTGTCTTTTTGGAATTAACGATTAACTATTTTGATGTATATTGGATTTCGTACTTTTTTCACTGTTTCAAGGCTTGTAACTCGTCAATAAATATTGCTATTTTAATACAATTGATGTCATTTTGTAGGTTTTTTTCTGCTCTTTCTAAATATGTGCTTCGTTTTTATGTAGCATTATCGATAGTTTAGCAATGAGGGTTCTTTTACAATTTTCCGAATTTTCATTCTATTTGCTGTAACTTGAAAACTATTGAGATCCGACCAGGCTTTATATACTGATTTATGCTCCATGTGATCTCCTCTATTACCCCTATTAATATTGGACCCCTTTAACGGAACACCCTGTATATATATATTTTTGTGTGTGTAAAAGTTTCGTATATTTTTTATTTATTTATTTCATTCTTAGAAGCATGTCTTTTTTTTTAATACAAATATATTATATTTTGGGAATTTTTTTATTGAAAGGTGGATTAACCATAAGAAAAACTTTATTTTTACAGACAAAATTGAATCATTCGAATGAATATACAGAAACACAAAAGAATATTTGTTATATCCAAGTCATGTTTTTACTTAAAAATGACATAATTTTTAATACTTGGTTTTTTTATGATTATTTTTTTTTTAAGATTTAGTTTTTCATTAACCCATTTGCAACCAAAGCGTGAATTTCAGGAATTTCTTTTTATTCAGAAATTCTAAATTCATAACAGAAATTGTGAATAAAAAAATTTGCTTTATTTAGTGCAAGGCATTTTATGTAATGCAGTGCAGTTTGCGAGATCGCTGAAATTATTTTACTTTAACCCATTAAAGCCTACTGTTACCATATGGTAACGGAATAGCTGCCATCCATTTTGTTGCTTCTATACCAGTATATTTTAAGAGAAATATTCTCTTTAACTGATGACAGAAACTCGGTAATAAAAGGAGACTAAAGTTGCTGCTTTGGAAAATTGGTATGAAACGCAATTTTTGCATTTTAAAGAGAAAAATAATTCCGGCTTTAATGGGTTAATTATTACATAAAATTTCTGGGTCTGAACATTCTTGTTTGATCCACGGATTATACGCCAGTAATTACGGTAAATAAGATTACTGGGAGCATTATACACACTAGGGCTGTTCGCAATACTGTCGCCAACTTATACCTGTATAGTAAATTTATATTTTTTAAATCTCGAAATAGCATAAGTTAAATAAAACAAAGAATAGTGTACAGAATTACTGGTATTACATGGGCCTGGTATTACATGGTGTACATGGTTTTTATTAGCCCATTTGCATCCAAAGCTTGCATATATGGTACTAATTTTTTATTCAGAAATTCCAAATTAATAACATAAATTTTGAATAGAATTTTTTGCTTTATTTAGTGACAGAAAGTTTGCGCAATTTCAATGTAATTTGCGAGATCACTGAAATTATTTGACTTCAATTATTAAATAAAATTTTTGAGTCTGAACATGTTTGTTTGATCCACAGATTACAATTCGGATCACGGTAACGGAATCACGGATTACAATTCTGTTACTCTGGTGTTACTGGTATTACATTGTGTTAAAGATACCGGATGTACACAACACAGACATAAACAATATGAAGAATAATTTGACATTACACACTTGACATTACACTCTTTTTCTTAGTACCTGTTTTTTTCTTAGCTAAATTTGATATTTTTTATATAAATGTTTTTTTTCTTTTTTACATGGTGTACATCTCAACGCATTTTATGTTAAGACAAAAATTTTCATCAGTAGTTAATAAATGTTTATGTTATCAGTAGTTGAGATTTTGATTATATTTTCTTTATTTCAGCTCGTAGAAATTAATTTAATTAAACAATATATTTCATCTATCAATGATTAAATTTGTAAATTTTTATATCATGTTTTATCTCGTATAGTTATTTATTAACACAGCGATAACCGTACAGCGACACCACAATGGTGTCGTACGTAAAGTACCTTAATTTTAATCCTTAAATGCAACATTGTCACCAGAATTTTTGAATGAAATTTTTCCTTTTATTAAGTTAATGAAGAAAAGATTTTACTTATTTTCGAATAAATTCATTTCTAAATTTTGGTGTCAATCAATCATTTCAACATTTTACGAATAGAAGTATTTTTACGAGACATGCGGGCGGCAAAGTGTTAACACTAAATATTCCACGAACCATTCATTTGCCTGTTTAAAGGTATAATATTTCGATTAAAACCACAAATTTCTTTATAAAATAAATATAATAAAAATCACACTGAAGTAAGTTAAATGACAAATATCAATAGTTTTAAATAAAAATTCTGGTGTGAAATATTTCTTATAAAACTTGAGTACAATTGTTTGTATGTTTAGTGTTAAATACAAATATATATGTTAAATTAGGTGCTTTTTACAATATATATTCAGAATTGTAAAACTGAAAATACATGTTGTAAATACAAAGTAATTAAACGAAAGTATTATTAGCATAACCATAATTCATCTGCACACAAAAAACTCCGGAATCAATACTTATACCTTTAGTGCATGTCATTTACTTGCCAAATACCAAGCATCCCTAATCCTGTCAAAAACTAATCCCTTTAATCCTTTACTTCACGATCGCAGAAAAATACCAAAATGGAGGATTACTTGAATTAATGATTCCCTATAGAGCCAAATCATAAGCAGAATTCTTAAATTATTTTAGCCGTTTCTCTTTCAATTTATTCTGAAGCATATTATAGGATTTCTTAATATTTCCAAATAACTCATAGAAATTGAAGAAAGTTTATTTACCGTATTGATGATATGTTCGTTATTTTAAAAAATGCATTATTAACGACAGTTTTGTTCGAAAAATACATTTGTTATGTAACATCCCTTAAGACTGTTTCGTGAAGTTTTAAAATATATTCCAATTACATAGATAAATATAAATATATTAATGAGCTTCGGGACATCTATGAAAACTTAAATCTGTAACATCTAAAAAAAAGTAAGAGAATGATATGTTAATTGTGATTTTTATTATTTAAAATATTTTCAGATTAATAAAATATTCGCTACTTATTAAAAGAATGTTAAAAACATTGCTACCAATTTAGCATCATATGTGCATACCTGCCAACATGGCACTAAACTTCCGTACAATGTAGGTTAATTTAACCGAGGTTAAACAAGTTTCAAACTAGAATTTTTTTAAAGAAATACATTCAAATAAGTTCGACGTAAGAAAATAAAAATAACTAAATATTATTTTTCCGGTACATTTTTTCTGGTTAGAAACGTATTTAACTTGGATCAAATTAACTCACATTGTACGGAAGTTTAGTTGAATGTTGGCAGGTATGTATGTGGCTACTAAAATGCTTAATTGGTAAACATAGTACAGACAAGAATAGATACAATTGATGCGCTTAATAGTTGCTTACGTGATTCCCTAAAAAGTTAAGGTTACAAACAAATTATTAAATTATGTAAGTATGAAAACTAGAAAGTTCAAAATGAGAATCAATGGACATATTCCAGATGTTAGCAAAAATAGACCCGCTCCAGCCGTATCTAGATTATTCCAAATAAGTGATATTGTGATATTTTCCCATCAAGCAAGAATCATTATGCCGGCTGCCGATTTTAAAAGTTGTGTAATATCGTAGTCCCTAGAAATTCTAACGCAGGCAAGCAACTGTTGCAATGATGTATTATTATACCAAATACCAAGCATTTCGTACAAACTGCTCCGAGTTCCGGGAAAGTATGGTATCCCGAAAGAGTCGTGATTTGTGTTTCCCCCTCACCAACAATTGGTCCATCCACCGCCGCATGTCTATAATGGGTTCTCATGTCACTTTGAGTTCTAGACTTGAACAACATCAGAGCTTTGTTCTTTGCTGATTCAAATCCTTGATAATAGCTTAGTTTAGAGCAGTAAGCGTTAGTAATGTGTTATGCACTACTAATATCTTGTGTTTTAGAGTTTTTAAGACATTTGTCAGAGGTGCCAAGATCTCACTAATCTTCCGTAATATGTGTGTTTATTTAACCCAGGTTTAATACGTTTTGAACCAGAAAGTATTTTAAGAAATACAATTAAAAACATTCCAAGTAGAAATCTGAAATGAACTAAATAAAGAATCATCAAATTATATTTCTGGTTCGAAACGTTGTTAAACGGGGTCAAAATAATCCACATATTACGGAAGATTAGTGAGAGCTTGGCACCTCTGCATTTGTACATATGTTTTTATCGGACGTCTATTTTAGTAATGTGTAAAATAAATCATTTTTCATAAAAATGTTTTTCTTACTGTGGACAAGTATAGGCGAATCTTTCGTTTCGAATTTTCTTTTATTATTAATGTTATTTTGGTGTCACTTTTATAATTGACATTGTTTCACTATATCTCATATTATTCGATATAAGATCAATAACTTCAAAATTTCACCACTAAAGGACGCTGCATTTTATTATAAGTAGACACTTTTTTCCGATATTTTAGCTTTATCCGTTCAAGAGATGTTTGAGAGTAAGGGTCAATACTTAGGATCCCTGCAAAGACCCCTTAGACTCAGGCCCTGATTACCAACGGGGCCCACTTCCACCAGTAAATTTTAATAAACATTTTCGTCTTATTAAATGTAAAATTTGTCTTATTTTCATGCAAAATTACTGCCATGAATAAACCAAAAAATTCTGTTATTTTTTACTGGTGTAAGTGTGCCCCGTTGGTAATCAGGCCCTGCTTAGACTAGTTGTCCTGTAATGGCCCACTTATTTCATATGCGTATATGTGTTATTATACGATCTCAATCATTTCGACTTCCAGATACCGTAATTTCCGGCGTATAATCCGCAGCTCAAAGAGTCCTTTTTCGACCCAGAAATTTTATTCAATAATTGTAGTTAAATATTTACAGCGATCTTTTAAGTTACATTTTATAAAATAATATTTCTGGGTCGAAAAACGACTCTTTGAGCTGCGGATTATACGTCGGAAATTACGGTACATTTTTATAATCAATTTCTTCGGGGGATATAGTTCTGAATCTTACACAAAGAAGGTGTTTGAATCCTTGGTTTATTTATCGTATTCCGAAGAGTCCCAAAATAAAACAAAAGCTTTCTTGTCAATTGAGGTGCTTTCTTACCACTGGTACCAAGACTGATATATCAGAAGTGTCTCTTTTGAGGTTTGGCTTCTGAAAATGGGGTTTAATTTTTCTTTATATTTAAGGGATTTAAAAGATGAATAAATTAATGAATATTTAAACAAGAGAGAAACAGCTTTAGAAGCTCTTTCACATATTTATAGCTAATTAATTGGTAAAGTGGCTAATTTTTAAAGTAATTAGTTCTGTAGTTATAACTTGTTGAATGTAAAGTTCAAATTCATCGCGAAGGGATGTATGACCTAATGTGTGTCAAAGTAATGATGGATGCATTGATTTCAGATCTTTAATACAGCAACTATGTTTTTCAGCATAAATGGTTTTACTTGATAATATTTTCAATAAGTAAGATATCATGTTTCACGAGACATAAGAAGTCTTTAGTGATTTGACTGTTTTACTGAGCTTTACTGAAAGTTCCCTGGTAACCGAACTGTATCACTTTTTCTGACTCTAATAGTTTGTATATGCGGATTTTAAAACTATATGTATGTGCTTTAGCAATTACATCAATATTGAAAGGGGTGGAGAAGGAGCCTCCATGCCAGTAGGCCCTAAAGCATAATATTTTGTGAAAATATGTTAGAAGTCTTCCCAGATTTCCAAAAGATTCCTTTGTGATTTCTAGCCATATAGATGCTAACTTTTACGTTTTTATTTTACAACTATAATTTAATAGAAAATTTCGCCTGAATTAATCAGAGATTTAGGCGATTAAGTAAGGCAAATTTGTTATTAAATTTTAGTCATAAGCAAAAGGCGCAAATGTTAGCAGCAATTTCTAGCTACAAGTATTATTAAATAGAAAGGTATCTCAGGACCAATGTTTGCAAAAAAGGTTTGAGACTCAGAAACATGGAGTTTTCGAATCAATGTTAATTGTCTGGTTATTTTGATGTTGAGGACTAAATAGTGTCTTGTAAATAATATATCAATATTTTTATTATTGGCATTTTTTGATTTAAAATGCTTCTTATCATCAGTTTTATAGATTTTAGTAAAATAACTCCAAACATCCATTTTAGGAAGCTCTTTCACATATTTATAGCTAATTAATTGGTAAAGTGGCTAATTTTTAAAGTAATTAGTTCTGTAGTTATAACTTGTTGAATGTAAAGTTCAAATTCATCGCGAAGGGATGTATGACCTAATGTGTGTCAAAGTAATGATGGATGCATTGATTTCAGATCTTTAATACAGCAACTATGTTTTTCGGCACAAATGGTTTTACTTGATAATATTTTCAATAAGTAAGATATCATGTTTCAAAGCAACATAAGCAAAATTATTATTACGTATTATTATTACAGCTATTACGTCTAAAAATTAACTTATTAAATAACGATAAAAATTTCATTACACAAACAAAACTACCAAATTAACGCATTCGTGAAAAACATTAAAATCCACCTAACAAATAATATTAACACAATAAGACAAAACACAAAGCACGCCCAAATATAATTAATTCCTTTGACCGCAGAAACGTATTTTGAGACAATGGGATAAAGTAAGTAAGGCTCCCAAATGTCCTGTTTAACGAACAGAATAAAAACTAGATTTTTCTTAAAAAACAATTTAGAAATCTTCAACGAAGGGGTTATTTTGATTGGAAATGTTTAATTAAACTACCACAAATTTTTGTTTGCCTGAATACAGGTATTCAAAAAAATGTCCATTTGGGAATCCTGAGTAATTGAGGATTATTGTCCTCAATTTCCGATTTCGCTAACGACGTTTCGTCAAAATAAATATAATATAATGAAAGGTTGCTTTTCTGATTGTCTGAAAGATATTTTCATATTGCCTAAGTTTCTTAGCCATAGTAATGTCACTTTTTTAAAATGTTTATATTTTGCTTTCTTTAAATTGTTTTAAATACGTTTCTCGTAAAGAGTTTAACCCCTTAATCGTCGTGCCCGAGACATTCACGGGCAGCGTAGGTTACGCCTGTTTTATTCAAATTGTTTGATTCCCACAAGTTTTTTAAAATAGTTTTATTGGCTTCATTCTTGCATTATCTTATCTGTCTATTAAATAAGACGAACATTTCTACTTAAAAAAACTGGTGGTAAACAAGCAATCTGAATTTTTAAAAAGTAGCCTACACTTAAAGTGCGCGACGATTAAGGGGTTAATATTTTTTATACAGTTTTCACTTATTTATAGATCATAGCTAAGGCTAAACCTTATAATGAGTATATTTTTACAAAGTATATATTTTAAAATAAAAAAGAAGGCATTGCATATTGTTTTTTTGCTGAGTTTATATGTATGTGTCGTCAGTGAAACAATTTCAATTCAGTCTTAAGATATAGAAATTATGTATAACATCTAAAATTTGCATGTAAAATATTTATTCATTCCACAGATAACTTGATTCTGAATAATCGTCTTTTGAGATAAATAACTTTAAGGTGTTAGGTACCCTTTGAACTCGCAAAATACACGAAAAAGAGACTTCTATAAGAATTGCGGTAACTCCATAAGTAATAGACTTTTAATTATAAAATTTAAAACACATACTAATAAAAGTTTATTTTATTAATTAAAAATCTCAAAAAAAGTATCCACAATTATATATATTTTTTAATTTATTTTAAAATATAATGTACTTTTTACGCAAGCATTATTCTTGCATGCTTTGCGGCATGATTTTTCACATTTAAATTGCTGAAACCAGCCAATTTCTAACACTTTCAAAAATAGTTGAAAATATGTTTATGAATTTGGTTTGTCTGTTTGTCTGCCGTCTGTCTGTCTGTCTGTCTTTCCATGCTCTAACTCACGTAAATATATTCAGATTAACATGTAATTTATATATGTTATTGATGTTTATTATGGCATGTTCGGTATAAAAAATGAAGTGTGTAGAACTTATAGTTTTTTTACACGGACACTGTAAAAAATTACGTTACATTAAGGTCTATGGGTAAAATCATTTGCGGTTTATTTTAATCATGTTACACAATTTCAAACATGTGGAAATTGATATGTACCACTGAGCTGCACTACAGTAACTACAGTTTATAAAGTAACACTGCAACACTGTCCAAGAGCTAGTCATGCGAAAAAACACGCAAGCTTAAGGTTAAGTCTTTGGGAAGGTTCTTGGCAAATTTCTCGCTCGCATTTTAATATTTTTAAATGATGTTTTTTGCATAGGATAGCGGAGGTCGATCTCTGACTGTGTTGGTTTTTACTTTTTCGTTTTTGGTTCCAGTTTTTTTATATAAAGAAACTTTCACATTCAAAACCAGTTCCAACCAGTTCCAAAATTGAAAATGTTCACTTATAAAAAAACTGTAACCGAAATCAGAAAAGTGAAAACGAACAAAGTTAGAGATCGACCTCAGCTATACTATTCAAAAAAAAACATTTCATAATATTACAATGCGAGCGAGAAATCTGCCAAGAACTTCCCCATAGGCTTAACATTAGCTTGTGTGTTTCATCTGGTGACTATCGTAGGCTCTTAAGAGCTCAGATATGTTTTCCAAATTTACTCATAAATTAGAATTTCTCGAGATATGGATTTAAAGAAAATGTGCTACTAGTCCAACATGTAACGCTCGCAGATTAAACTTTTTACGCTTTGTTGATATCATTAAAATTTAACAGAATTTTCTTCCTTATTAATCGCATATTTTGGCGATTAAATAAGACAATATTTACTATTAAATTTTAGTGGTAAATAAAATGGGTAAATGTTGTCAACTATAGTTACTCTTAAAAAAAATTATTTTTACTTAGAGTTAACATTCTTATCCGTAATTCCCAAACACAGTTTTCTTAATAAATCATTTCCACATTTCACATTTAAAGTTATTAAGTTTTTTCTAGGAACAGTATTAACAATTGATGTGATAATTGTTCCACAATGTTTCAATAAAAAATTTAACATTGTAATAAAATTCGTTTTTATTTTATGCATTTGTTTGAAATAGGTATTTCAAACAACTTAATAAAATTATACACAGTACCTTTAAATGCGTTACCTATTAAGCAAATCTAATTGTCCTAATTAACTACTTGTTTTGTCGGCTTATAGTGTTAATAACATATTATCGAAATCAAAGCAAGCGTGAAACTTTTAGGAAAAAATCTTTGTAAACATACTGATTCCTTTTAAAGTAATTACCTACAATAAACTCAAGTTAAGCTTCGTTAAAACTCTTACAGTGCATGCATTTTATGGATATTACTTTAGGATAAAAATATCAGAATAATAAGATAAGGAAAAGAAAGGTTTCCGTGAAATCCGAAATGTAACATTAATATAATAAGTGCAAATACTTGGCATAATTAAAATGCTTTTTTAACACCTATCTTACCATATCATTAACTTTTGAAGATGTTAGTAAACATAGCACATACATTTTTTTATTAATTGATCTTTGCTAATTTATGGTAATAATCTTCCACATTAAAATACATCTAATACTTATTTTTAGGGCGATTTCCCAATGGGCAAAATAAATTCGTTTTGCTTTTCTGGATTTTGGTTTCTTTAGATTTAATTTACAATGCAAAGATACAGATAGTCTTTAAAAAAATATGAATCAACTTTTCTAATAAATATGCATGCCCCGTTATAAAATATGACTATAAATGCATGCGAATATTTAGTTAAAGATATGTTTTCATCTACCTTTGATAGTCTATGGACTTATTTCCATTTCACAGTTTTTATTTGCTTTTGAATTGTTTGAAAATAATTAGGGTCGAACGCTTTTAGCGGAAAAATTGGCACCAAAAATGTTCTCAAGCAAAACATTCTGAGTTATATTTCTGCAATATTTGAAATGAAATCTAACAATAATGTATTGTTTGGTGCTAAAGTTGTTTAGTTCCATTTTTTTCCGTGAAAATTTTAAAATCCTGACCATAATCGATCGCTTACAATTGGACACACATATCGACACATACAAGCATAGATGTGCTATGTGTCCATTTCTTGCGAATCTGAGATTTTACCAAAATTGCAGTCGTTAGCAGAGTTTGCACAATTTCACCACAATTTTTAAATAGAATTTTTTGTCTTATATAAATGTTGAAAAGTATTACAAATACTGAAATTAAGCGAGACGTCTATGACTTCTACTATTTAAATTTTAAATAGAAATTTTCTATTAAAAATTGTGGTAATAGCGTACAAACCCTGGATATGAAACGTTGATTCACGACAACAAACGTTTTAAATAACAAAGCAGAAAATAAAGAAAAACGAAAAATGCACGCTCCAGAAAATAAATTTTTCTAGCGTAAAAATATGCAAACTAAACAAAGATTTCTACGAAATATCGAACGGGAAGAAAATAGATTTGAAATAGTTATATTCAAAGTTTAAAAAATATATCGCCTTGGTAACTCTGCCCCTGCCCATGAAATTTTAAACTTTTATTTCTGTGACATTTTTTGGACTTATTGTTTGAACTAAAATTTCTGGATCAAACCATATTTTTTTCATCCAAAATATATAGGCTGAAAATTACGGTAAGTGATTTTATAGGTATAAATAACACTAAACGCCTGCAGTGTTGCAAGTGGGGGCGTTTCAAAAATTAAAATTGCT
The DNA here is from genome assembly GCA_963931845.1 of Maratus michaelseni. NCBI lineage: Eukaryota > Metazoa > Arthropoda > Arachnida > Araneae > Salticidae > Maratus > Maratus michaelseni. The sequence continues at coordinate 189,225,384 of OZ007599.1, read as the reverse complement.
TGATTGGCACCACTATTTTGAGATGGCATAATTCTCCTTGAATTTGATTTATTTAATCTGTCATTAAATAATGCAAAATTTACTTTCACAAAAAACTGGTGTCAATAAAAAAATGAATTTAAAGCAAGTAACCCACTGTCAACACTAAACTCCTGGTTCTAGTTTTAGAAACACTTTTGCAGTAGTGGAAAGTCTATAATGAGCCATAAAACAGCAATATTGCTTTTATCTTCCGAGTTATGGAACAGACAGAACTATTTTTATTTGATTTTTCACCAAGCGAGAACTTTGGACATAGTACGCCTGTGCTCTTAAATATCGATATTGTTGAAGATTTGTAAATAGGTAGCCGCTAACATGTATGCTTTTTTAACAGGTTTAGAATCAGAAAATTTATGTAATGCATTCATGTTTTGCTTTAATGTTTAAAAAAAATTATGGTTCAAAATATGCTTAAAAAATCAGAAAAAAAAGTTGACAGCTAGGTCATATATCAATATGTGTTTTGTAAATATAATTTTTAAATTACCCTTTCTACTTCAGATTTTTAATCTACTATAATATCATAAGGTACGTAGTGCACAGCAAGGGGATGAAGGGGTAATTGAAAGAGTATGATTACCGTAAGAACAAATTTCCACTAGTTTTCAGTTATCTTTGCCTTAATAAAACACAAATATCTGCAGTAAATAAGGTGAAATTTTATATTCAGAAACAGAGGCGGAAGATTACCCCTGTTCAGAATTATCTTTTCGTGGGGGGGGGGGGTTCAAATCACTTTAGTACCATAATTTCATTATCAATATATATATATATATATTTCTTAATCATGGGACGTCCCACGATTAAGTAAGAAAAAATTTGTTTTAGGAAATTACTGGTTATAAAATGAATGTGAAACCCTCACGAGCCGCAACTGCTCCTGCGGTAATCTGTCTCTAGTTTTCATTGAAGAGTTTTCCTCTATTAAATGTTTCTCGCATCATGCGTTATTACACATTATCTCATTACACGTTACAATTGTTTGGTATTACTTGAAAAGTTTTTTCTTTCAGAACATAGCCGCCGACTTAATACTGGCAACGGGGTTAAATCAGGCAAATTTACACCACCAATTTTTAAATGTCATTTTTGTCTTAATTAATCACAGTGATTAAATTGAATTAAAAATATTTAAAAATTAGTGTACAAGTATGCCTGATTGCTTATTTTGCTACCGTGCTTCAGAATGAGTATTTATTAGTAATATCATAAGTGGGACTTTTAAATGCACACACTAGAAAAAACAACTTTAAATAGGAACGTGAATAGAATTTAGACGAGTTGTAGCACATTTTACGTGGTTGTTTAATAGGAACTAATGGTATGGCTTAACCTATTTTACATTATGAATTTTCTTACACTGACGTTTATATTGTATATGAATACAAGTGACAATATTGACGGACAGAGCGCTGGTATAAGTAGAAATGTGAGGGGCGGAAGATTAAAAAAATGGAATCGTACATTACTACATAATACATGAAGATTTTTTAAGTATGACTCAATTAAACATGGAGAGGGGGGGAAAGCTACATATTGTAACTAAGCAGTTTTGTAAATCATCTTTCATTTGTTCTTTTTTAGGAGCTTAATTTTTCATTGTCCTGTATCACAGGTTACGCAGTCAAACCTCGGTCTACCGCAAATTGACCAATAAAATAATATTATAACCATTAAAATAAAATTATAGATTCAACCTGGTGTTAACTGCTTAATCTGAGTTTTAATTTAAAAACACTGTAGTACACGGGCATTTCCTCTGAAAATGTAAACCAGTAATGTCCAATTTGTGGGACTGTAGGGAGATTCATTCCACTATTTCTGTATGGTAATCTTTGTCTTATTTAAACTGAAAAGTGGCTGTGGCTAAAACAGGCGAAAATTATTATTCGAAAAATGTGGAAAGAATTGAACCACAAGCCAGCAGATTGGGCTTCCCTGATTTAATAAAAACATTAGTATGATCAGCAAAGTTCCCTGAACTTTCTTCATAAAGAGTTTGTTTTCTGCTGATCGAGACTCTCACTGGTTTCCCGTAAATGTTGTGCGAATTTTCCTTGATGCTGAAAGAATGATGGCTAAAATGAAAAAAGGAGGTTAGATAAGAGTAGGTATCCCTGTAACCATACATACAGAATGAGTGATAACCCTTCACAAAACTTCCCCGAGTACATCTTTACTTAGATTGCGACGAAGATGGATGAGTGAGTATATTACCGTAATTTTCGGCGTATAAGCCTCGCTCAAATAAATCTGTTTCGGACCAGAAATTGTTTTTAATTAAATGTAACGTATTACATCCTTGGCACTTATTTGAAAATATTTCTGGTTTGAAACAGACTTATTTTACCGCGGTTTACACACTGGAAAGTACGATATGCATAGTGTATTATTGCTTGTTTGACACCCCAAATGATACCGCTTTAACCCTTCTAGGAGCAACTGATTGTGTTTTTGTAATATTGAAGTTACACCAGAAATACTGAGAAAAAATATTTGAAAATAAATAACTACTTTACACATCTTTTCACATAATCTTTCAAGCTAAAATTTGTTCAAAAACTCTTGTACAAATTTTGATTAAAATTAAATGGTGTGCAAAATATTTCACCACTGTTCAAGTGGTTAACCCTTTGAGAGGGCACCGGCATATTATATATACCACTTAATTTTAATCCCAAAATGCCCCAGTGACACCAGAATTTTATAATCAAATTTTGAATTTATAAGGTACATGAGGAAAATCTTTTACTTAGTTTTGAAATAAATTCCTTCGTGAATACTGGTGTCAATCAATCATTTCAATGTTTTAGTTACAATAGTAATTTGCCCCTGAAGGGGTTAAGAGTCAAAAACAGGGCTGTATCCAACTTGCCGCTCGGAAGGGTATCACCATTTACAAAAAGTAAATTACCTTATTTAACGGCAGAAACATATGAGATTAAGTAATGTTACTATTCTGAAATACTAGTGACAAACGTCCTGCACTCAATAAGTTTGCATGCCTTTATCTGAAACCACATTTTAACAAATAAAGGCAAAAAGTCTTTATAACACCACAATATTCAAGAATGCGAAGTCCCTTTTAAGTAACTTTGTCTTTCTTTATCAGGCGTAAATAAGACATGCTACCACTTTGAAAACAATAACAAGACTGAAAGAAAATAGAAGTGAAAAGTACAGGTTAAAGAAAACAGCTAATAGGACATCAGAAGCTATTAACCAATGACAGATATAGCATTAGCCAATCAAAGGCAGAATGAAATGAGAAATGTGAAGCAAATTGAATAAAAAACAAAGTCAGAAAAGCAAAGATAAATTTTAAGAAAAAATATAATTTATATAACAAAAATAAATAAATAAATAAAATATAATATAGTATAATTAAATATTAAAACAGTAAATAAATAAATATAATAAAATATAATAAAATTAAATATTAAAACAGTAAATAAATAAACAAATAAAAAAAAATCAAAATACATTATAAATAAATAAAGGAATGAATAACTATATTAATCAAAATATGCAAAGATATAAATAAATATTTAAATAAATAAATAAATACCGTACCCTCAAAATATGTTCAGATTCTGCTAACCTTAATGATGAGTTTGATTAGTTAAAATCTGTTGTCAAAAGAGGTTTCAACCTCTCAGTTACTGATAATGCTGTTAATAAATAAAATACACCCTCTAGAAAATTTTCTCTTTCTAAATTTGTCAAAACAGAACCTGATAGTTTGATTGTTCTGTCGTTCTATTCACCTTTATATTTCAAACTAGCTAAAAATAAAATATTTCAATAGTAATGTTTTCGTTAAACTAAGCTTAAGTTCCCTTGCTCTAACAAGAAAAGGTATTATAGTGATTGAAGGAGAATTTGGATTGTTATAGTTCATTCGATTCGTATCATGGAGCTTAGTAATTTCATACCTCTCATACTTGCTATTGAGTTTTAATAATGCCAGAGGATCTGGTAAAAGTTCAAAATTTCATTCATTTAAAGACATCTGCTGTCAAAGAAATAAGTATGATTTATGTTTACTTATGGTTTTTATACTGCCATACATTTGTGGTAAAAAATTGGTGCCATACATTGGTGGTAAATAAAAAAAAAATATTTTTTAAATAAAAATATTGGTATGCAAAAAATCGGGAGATTGGCAACTATGAAGGTGGTATGTAACTTTAGCTCTGTCTTATTCACTTTAAAACGTGAAGTTTCTTATGCAACATGTTGTTACTATTTTAGATTATATTGGTTTTTCTTATATTTTTCTTCAATTCTACTTTTAAGTTTTGATTCTGAAGAAAATATTTCCGTTTTTGTTCTTAAATTGCAAAGTGTTGAGTCAGCTGATAATATTCTTCACTGTGCTCTGGTTGTGCGTAACTCTGCTCTGGTTCGAATTTGAGTTGCTTGAACCAACCCCTGTTACTGTGCAATTTTAAAAAGAATTTTCTCCATTTTTTTATGATTTTTCAAAGTTTATTTTCCAGTTATCAGGCTCTTGAAACTTGAAAATTAAAGTTTTGTACGTAGAGACTTATGTTAACATCATGTTCAATCGAAAGAAAATCACTCGACTTCTATTTGAGAAATATCAACATGAGCCGACAATCGCAGTTACAGTGTTAGACGCCCAATAATCTTATTGAACTCTTTGAATCAGAGATAAGTTTGGAGTCAGAAGAAATACTTGCGTTACAAATAGGAAATGAAGAACGGCCGGAGGAGAAAATTAACTCCGAGGAATACGTGTACGACACTAGCGTACGCTACAGCGTAGAAGTCGAGACATCTGAAATTGCATCAACACCATCTCAAGCGGTCCCTACTTATCAACCGTCATTGACCCCATAAAAGAAGGTGAAGATCAATTTATACTGTACTTCTAACGAAGACATGGTGAAAGTTATTAACTATGCAAAGATCGCCTGGTAAATGGATGAAACCGTCGGCTCTCAAAAATCGATTCAGATGCATTTTTCCAGCTTCTATGTCAAATGAAACTGCGTATAACAAGTTTTGGCGATTCAAACAGCTTACTGACAAGAAAGAATCGTTGTTCGAGAAATATCTCGTCAAGAAGGAGTTTGAGACAGTTCTCTTTCAAAATAAACTAATTCACGACAATGACATTCTCACTTGTGTTCTTCGAGCTAATCAGGTCGTCAAATAACCTAATTTCACGGCGTCTAGGACATGCAATCGAACGTTTAAAACTATAAATAGAGTTGTGAGTCATAAGATCACTAGCGTCACATCTCGCATTAATTTAAAAAATGATTCCACTCTTTGGTGACAGTATGCAGATTATGGTGCGAATGTCAAGTCATTATCTAAAGATTTTCCTCCTGCTTGCATCTATAATAGTGATGCGTCTTCTTTCAATTACGAAATGAATTCCGGAAGAACACTGACTTTCAAAGGCACACAAGACGTCTCTGTTTTGATTCAATCCAAAGGTGCCATGACCCATTCGTACACCATCCAGCCTACAGTTTGAAGGCATAGTATTCTCTTACCCATTCTTTATACCTGTCTTGAAAGAAGAAAGGTGTTTCCTACAAAACCTCCTGTTCTTCTTTTGAATCCAAAGAACTGCGATGTTGTCTGCTCAACGTCCGGAAAATTAACTAATCCTCTATTAAAAGAGTGGTGCAACAACATATTTGTACCAGAAGTGAGACGAGGACGTAAAAAGGCCGATCTTATTTATGATGCGACAAATCTGTTTTCGAATCCTGCTTCATTTCACGTTGAAGACGTGCTAATTAAATCAGATGTGTATGCCTGCAAATTCAACTAATCTTATTAAACCGTTGGATTTGATGTATTTTCTTCCTCGGAAAGTTTTTGTAAAATTCATTCAAATCTACATTTTAGTCAACTAATTAACTATTTCTCCCGTCACTAGGAACATCATCATCAAGCTTCAACCCCTGGTACACTATCATTTTGCATCAGTTAAGTTCATCCCTATGTTCAAGTATGGATTCAGAAAAGGCGGCTACATTGATAAAGACGAAAATGACGTTTTTCTTTTTTTCTTAATATCCAAACAAGCCAGATAGCGGGCGAAGTCGGCTATTATATTCTGTCATAATAATATCTGTCATGCGGTCTAAATGCGATATTTAAAGAAATAATTTCAAAATTAAACATGTTGTACACCTTCAAAATGTTAAAATATGCGAATATTTCCATAATCGGATATTTATCATGATTCAATATATTTCTCAAACTCATATATTTACTATTCTCTATTACTCATATTGATACTCGCTTTGTATTATTCTCAAACATTTGAAAAATTCGTTAAACTTCCAATATGACGTTTGTTTTTCTTTTTAATTCTCTAATGACGTGATATTAATCTGCTTTGTGTATATACACATACTCATACTCCTTGTATTATTGAGAAATCTTTGAAAATTTCCGTTTTATTACCACTATGACTTCAATCATTTTTATTTCATATTAATCTTTTTTTCAATTGGTGAAACTTTTTATTTCATTTTCATTTTTCACGTGGAAATCGTTCAATAGAAAATTAATTACTGTAGAACGATTTTTATTGTGGATTTTTAATTTTTGGCAACTTCTATAACGCAAAATGTTTAAATTTAATAGGAAAAGTCTGTTAGAATTTTGGTTGTTTATCTCTATTTATTAAAATAATACGATTTTTCAAATTTTAATATTTTGAGCTTCATGGCTGGTATTCATCTATATATACACAAAGTTTCAACTCTGTAAGTTACATAGTTTTTGAGAATGGATCTGTGACGGACAGGCAACGGAGCGGGAGTAATAGGGTTTCGTGAGATGAACGAAACCCTAAAAATGAGCGTAATATGATTCTGAGCGTATCTGAGGCTGAAATGGAACCAATCACCGAACCAATCAAGTATTCTGGGCAAAATTACTTAGTGTCGAAGGAAAAAATTCGCCAAAAAATAAAAAATCGCTGTACGAATTTCGCATAGCTTTATTGAAAAGAAGATAAAAAAGGTATATTGTGCTAAAAGATTGGAACCGTATTCCCGTTACTAATGTGGAAAAAATGCAGCGAAACGTGAAAAAACACTAAAAATCGCATTAAAAATTAATTAAAAAAAATCTATTCAAAAATTCTAAAATCTGGCTTCGAGGTGCAAAACTACATGCATAGAGGTACCTTCTCACCAAATTTTGTAGCTCTGCGTGCAGCAGTCTCTTCAGAACACAAAGGAGAAACAGACTGACTGACACACTAACTTCCTTCTTTATTATAGTTGGAGATTAAACATTTTTTCACATTGTGATTGTTACTAAATATCACAATTTACATTTATCCTTCTTTAAAGCGTTAACAGGCCGTCAATTACATATTTTTTTTCATGTAATAGATAAATTTGTTTGAATAAGTAACCATTTTACTGTGAATATAATCAACATAAATTTCTCAGTTTAATTTTACCAAATACCCAATTAATAAAAAATATGTTTGTGACAATTATCATGTTATTTTCCATAATTATCTTCATATTATTTATCCTTTAAGATTATTTTTGCTAATAATTCGTCAAAGTGCATTTTTTAGTAGGTATTAGTACAATATTAATGTCTTTTATGAATTTTTATATAAAGTGTGTATGTTTTAAGCATTTTTTAAACGTTATACATGCATTTTTTTATGTATATTTCCCTATGATTATCTACCTGAGTATTACCTTCATATAAGTTGAATATACATTTACGCATTCTTTTTACAAAATACACTCTACATTAACTGAAATAAAAAATATATATATTTAAATATATTTCTTTCTTATAGATTTTTTTCTATGACTTTCAGATAAGCCTTTTTAAATATATTACTTGAAACCGCAGGCTAATAGCTTTTCTTTCTCATTTTGTTTTAGAAATTTTCTCTTGTTGAACTGTCTGATTAATTGAAAAGTAATTGACTTTATTGATCGCGCAAAAAACCTTTCTATAGAAAAAAAATCTATTTATTTTTAGATTAAGCGGTTAATCCTATCTCGGAAGTAATACTTTTAATTGATCTGAAGTTTTTATGACTAAAGTTTAATGTATAATGGTAGAAGATAGAATTTCTTTTTTAAATGTATATGACAACTAGAATATATGACAAATTTATATATATTTATAAAATATGCTTCCATACATATTTATAAAATAAAATGAAAACATTAATGTAATAATAGAATAGTTCAGTGGAAGAAAATGTTATGAAACAAACAAAAAAAAAGTGAAAAAAATGAAGTAAAAGCTTTTTGTTAATATCATTGGTTTATTTTCTTTGTGGTAGCATTAGTTTAATGTGCACAATGCGTTTAATTCTGCCACAAATTTTCAACAGAATTATTCGCCTTATTTAATCGCAGAAGAATGTTAGAATTTCTACGATTAAATAAGAAAATTTAAATACTAAATAGAAAATAGAAAATCAGAAAACTTTATGTCATACACCTAGTAAAGTCTAAGGACAGTACGCGCTTTCTTCATATGTTAATAGGTGGTACTGAACTCTCGCATTAAAAAACTTATTAACATTCAGTTTACAAATATGAAAATATATATATATATTATTTAAATTGTAATAATTACATATTCCTAGGGGTACAGTTGTGAGCAGTGAAGGCCAATAAGCGATATATTCATTTCCCAACCCTCCCTCTTGATTCTTCTTAACCCTCTAAGCGTGTGGAACGTAATATTCCGTTCACTAAGCCCCAGGTTTCACTGCAATACATGCAATGTTTAAGATGGTTAAGATATAATTCTATAGATTTAATGAATTTTCAAAACATTGAAAAATGATTAATACTCTCAAGGGTTACAATCATATTTGTAATTAAGTTTTATTTATAATACTGAAAGAATCATATTTTTTTAGCATTTAAAACAAAATGCAAAGAAAACAACATTACATTTTTACCCTTTTTCAAAACGCTCAGAGGGTTAATTCTATTTTCTGCGTTATTCACTCTTCAAAAAAAAGTTCAGGTATGCGCAGTAAGGTCTAATTTGTACTGGCAAATTAAAATTTTTCATTATATAAACATATTAGATTAAAATATAAAATACTAATACAAATATTTCAAATCTTTAATAATAAATTGGAATCTTAGTACTTTAGCTTTACCATGCGACATAAGACCTTGCAAAACTGTTATTTATAAAGTAAGATATTTTTTGAGAAAATGTAAAAACATGTTCAGGAGTTTTATATTTCTTTATATCTGTTACCACTTTTCACAAACAATATTGTCCCTAATAGAATTCTTTAACACTAGAAAAGCCGCGTCCAAGATTTATAAAAATACTCTATTTTACTCCAGTGTTATATAAATATTTTATACAAGAATTTATATTTTAAACTATGTAACATATTTCTTTAACCTGTTTCTGTGTGGCATATATTTAACTTATTTTTTGAAGAAATTTCTGGTAATTAACGCAAAATATTTACTTGGCGATTGTCATTGCCGTTCTAGTGTTAACATGTGAAATAGGAATCTACAAACACGATTATAGATTACAAATAGTGGTAGCAATTATGGAAAAATTATTGAACGCTGTGACAACTGCATATTCTTGCATAAAGTATTTCAATCTAGTTTGAGATTTTTTTTATATGTGGCTAATTTCATGTGTGAATGTAGTTTAACCCCTTAATCGTCGCGCCCTTTATGTGTAGGCTACTTTTTAAAAATTCATATTGCTTGATTACCACCAGTTTTTTAAGTAGAAATGTTCATCTTATTTAATAGACAGATAAAATAATGCAAGAATAAAGCCAATAACACTATTTTAAGAAACTGGTGGGAATCAAACAATCTGAATAAAACAGGCGTAACCTACGCTGCCCGTGAATGTCTCGGGCACGACGATTAAGGGGTTAAGTCACATAGCCGCAGACTTCTGTGATTTTTGGCCACAGGTATTTTTTTTTAAATTATTCAGTGTATTTAATTATACATATATGGGATTGAATAAATGAATTTTTTCTTTACTATAATACTGGTACACAAACATAGTAGCCATTTACATCTCTGTGACTTACACTACATCCACGTGTGGAATTAGCCATGTATTGACTCGAACATCCCGGCGTTTGTTAAGTCAAATAAACACATTTTGAACTAAACACTTTACTAATTAGTAAATGAGATATTTTAAGCACTGAAGAGAAACAAAACGAATTTTACGCAATACATTTTTCTGGTTCAATTTTTTTTTTCACTTGAACAAAATTGCAATGCTAAAAACTAATGCTAAAATACGGAACAGTAAAATAAATGCAACAGGATGCCCGACGGTCCTTAAATTTGATGGCCTCATTTTCTACATAGTATGATATTATCACATAATTTCTGGCATTAAATAAGACGAATTTTATTATTAGCAGATAGTGATACTCTAATTCAAATACCTGAATTAGTTCACAGGCTGGTTCTAGTTGATCGATTCCTAGAACTTGTCACATATACCAGGGGTCGCAGCGTCCTATATTTTTTTAAATAATCTCCACCACTATTTTCAAAATATAATATTCACAATAGCCTTCTATTGCATATTTTAAAGAAATCTACCATGAAATTTATAGTTTGAAAATAGTGGTATCAAATACATAAAAAAATATAGGACGCTGCAACCCCTGCATATACTTACATATTTACATAATTAATTATCTATGCAACAAGGTTTTCAAATATTTGAAATCTTTTTAACTGTCAAAGAAAAGTCAACTTACCAGACATGCACTAAAACAATGTTGTCTATTCCTCACGCAGGTGGACGAATTGTCACCACTATTTCTGAAGAGAATAATCTTCACCTTATTGAAAAACATATATTCCGTAACTAAATAAAACTAAAAACTTTTTCGTTAGTAGTGGTGACAACTCCCACGCACTGGTGTCACGTAAGATTCGCACTGTTTCTCCAAGTTTGATTAATATTAGCTCTGTTTACAAAATAACTGCCACTTTTGTAACTCGGGATCTTCGCCGTATTTAATCTCAGAAATCTGAAATTAATGAAGCGAAGTTAATATTATAGATAATTTGATAAAATGAAGTATTGGACTCTCATATGATGTAGCAATACCTGTCATGATAAAGATACATCATGAATAAAAGTATACACATATCACAAAAGTATCAAGTTAAAAAAAAATCTCTTTAACTGCGCTTATAAGCACAAGATAGAACCCTATTATAAGTCTTTTATACTAGTTAATGTTGTCTTTAAGCCATTTATAGTTATAAATAAAAACGAAAAACGCAATTTAACACAAAGACAATAACAGGGTTCGTACTCTTTTACCACAGATTTTTAATAGAAAATTTATATTTAAAATATAATTAGAAAACATTGTACATGCCTAGTTTAATTGCAGCATTTTTAATACTTTTCTGCATTTAAATAAGGCGAAAAAGTCTTCTAAACATATGGTAAAAGCGTACGTACCCTGTTATAATAAGTTTTCCTTTTGTCATTCGTAATCTGATTTACTTGGTTTGGATAAAGTTAATGGAGATATTTTTGCTGTAAACCGTACATTACTAAATGATCTAAAAGATAAGATTGTTAATTATAATTTTGCACAAGTATTTCTATTCTGTTTTGCAATTTTGTTTTCAAAATGTAGTTGAAGCATGCTTCACCAACTATTATTTGTGATTTGTATGAAATCTACCATTCTTTATTTACCATAGGTGTCTTCAACCTTCCTAGGCGCTTACTTCATAGGGGCAAAATAGACAATCAGGCTTACCTCTACAAATAAGTGCCGAAACGTCAGTTGAGGCTCACAGTGGAGACGTGAAAAGTTTTTGATTTCTGTCTGTCTGTCTGTTTGTCTGTCTGTTCCGCTACAGCTGCCGTAAAAATCGTCCTATTAGGTTGATTTTTGGTGGGTATGTTGATGAAATACCCGGAATCAGCTGTATAGTTTTTAGTTGCATTTGGTTCATTCGTTCAAAAAATATAGATTTTTTTTTAGGTCATAATGCTTTCCTATGGGAATGTAGACGATTTTCAAATTCCATTTTTAACTGAAATTAAAATGGTATACTTGAATAATGGGTTGAAACGTAAAAATATTAATGCTAAATTTTCGATATGGAGGTTTTAAATATATCCAATAGCTTTGAAAATTTGCGGATAAATTCGTTAGAATTTAGAAATTAATTGTTTAAATTATTGGAAAATTTTTTGCATCTGTTCGGGAAATATAAAACATTTTATTTTCATATTTTTTACAAATTTTAAAATGCATTTATTTTTACTTTGCTCTTTAATTTTTTAGTTGCTTAGCAATCATATTTCAAATAATATCAAAATAATGGAATTCAAGTAACTCGCACAATTTTGCTGCAATATTTTATTATCAAAATAAATTATTTTTGTATTCTATTCACATAAATGAAGAATTTATTTTAATACAAGTTTATTTTTTTATCTAAAAAGTTACACGATTAAGAAGTTCATAAGAATTTCAGAATATCATTGCATTAACCGTGTTTAATTTAACGCTTCTAATTTCTGAAACCTCCAAAGTATTTTGTATGCCTATAAATACGTATGTAATATAAAAATAAATAAATTGCGGATTGTAAGATGCTAAATAATATGACAAGTGCGATTAAAAAACAATGACTTTTAGAGCAGATGTTGAGTCTCCTGATTTGCATATTTACTAGTTTAAAAAGTGTTTTCGTCTTCTTTAGTTACTTTGATTGATTAAGACATAAATACCATTTTTTATTTAGTGGTGGATGGTTGCCGAGTGCCCCTTCTCCCCCGTTTAGTTGTCGCCTATACCAACATTAAGTAAAGCCTGTAAGTCATATGACAACACAATTTCTGAAGGGTGATTTTCACATTATGAAATAGCAAAGTTTCTGTCACTGAATAAGACAAATTGTTCTGTGCAAAATTTGTGGCAGCTTGGTGGCCCGTGGTCATCAGTCGGATACCCTAATCTAAAGTAATTCAACGCATTTTATTAATTAGATTTAAATTTACAAAACAACTTATTTCAGTAATTAATAGAATATATTATATAATTATTTCTTATGAATATTAAAACAATATTTAAGAAATTGAATGCAAAAATGACTATTGATATTTTATGTGAAGTATAAATTCAAATAAATATGTTTTACAATTCAGAATAAATTACTCACAATACAGATAAATAAAATATGAACTATCTACATTTTACGCCTAATATGTCAATCTATCTATCTAACTATCTGTGTATGAATGTGTATATACAGGGTGTATCTGAAATGTTTCAACAAACTTAGAGGGATGATAGCACTCGTGAAGACGAACAAAAAATGCAATGGAACATGGGGTCGCAAATGACATTTAACCCTCTCAGGGGCAGTGGTATATTTATGAAACCATTTAATTTTAATTCCAAAACCCCACAATGGCACCAGAATTTTGCTAAAATCTTTTCCATTTAATATGTATGTGAAATAAAGCCTTTTTTCATATTTACAAACAATTTTTTTGTAAATTCCGGTGCCAGTCATTTATTTCAACATTTTAGTACTGAAAGTACTTTGCCCCTGAAAGGCTTAAAGGATGAAAATCGAGAAAATGCGTCTAGAAATGGACAAACTGAGACAAGAAAGAAATGCTCCAGAAAATTATTTATTTTGGAATTAAAATTAAATGGTTTCATAAACATACCACTGCCCCTGAAAGGGTTAATCGTCATTTGCGACCCCATGTTCCATTGCATTTTTTGTTAGTCTTCATCAGTACTATCATCCCTCTAAGTTTGTTGAAGCATTTCAGATACACCCTGTATATATATATATATATCCCAAATTGTGATAAAGATATTGCGTTAAGTTCTTTTTAGGATTTTCTTATGCTACCACATCCAATCACCAGTAGCATGGGCGTCGACTTAACGGGGGCAATCAAGGACACTTTCACCACTAATTTTAAAATGTTATGTTTATCTTAATTAATCATAGTGATTAAAAAGGAGAAAAATATTTTAAAATTATAACTAGAAATATGTCTGATTGCCTATTTCAACCCCATGAAGTCGGCAATTATAACTAGAAATGGTTTAGAAAGAGTAGCTTCACAAAAGATATTTCACTTATCTGGTTAAGAAATTATTCGTTGATTTGTTAAAATATGATTGTGAGATATTAACGTATTGATAATCATTATATTTATCCAGAGGCAAGATGAAATAAATATGGTTCATGCCAAAAAGAAATATTCAGTAAAATAAACTAAATTAACACCGTACAGAATCGGTAATTCATATCATTAAATAATTTTTTTGGTGGAAATATAACTTTTGTATATTTGTTAGGTTAAATATCCCTCACGGAGTATTAACACTTCTTAGAGTTGTTTTCCCCGTTTGTACAGTTATGAAAATATTTTTAGAAATATTCATTTATTGTATTTTAAAGATCTTTAACTGTAAAAATATAGAATACATAATAAGCTATTTATATGTGACAAATTGGGATGATGTTACATGTTAAACACAAATTATGAACATTTTAATAAAAATTGTGTAAAATTGAATATGGAAAATTATTTTGTTAGTCCCTTGACGGGCGGTGGGCTATTATATCAGGGGTGATTGTGTTCCGGTAATTTGTACACCGCTAAATTTATATAGCAATCTTTTTCTTCTTTAATCGATAGATCCTGTGTAGAATATTCCTATATAAATTTAGTGGTGCACAAACTACCGGAACACATTCACCCCTGTTATCTATTCCACTTAAAGTTAATACTCAAATTCCACATTGGCACCAGAATTTTGAATATAATTTTTTTATCTTGTGCATGAAGAAAAACTTGTACTTATTTTCGAATAAATTTGTTTGTAAATACATGTGTCAATCAATCTTTTAACATTTTAGCAACAGAAGTATTTTGTTCCTGAAAGGGATAATATAAATGAAAGATAAACGTCCATATGTGGACAAATCGTTACTACCATGTCAAAATATCGAATGTGAAATAATGCCTTTTAATTACTTTTAAAAATGGCCGATTGTCACCACTAAATTTTAATAGTATTCTTTCACCAGGGTTTACAGATTGGCATCCTTATAAATTCAGAAATTTTGAATTCATACCAGGAAATTTAAACAGAAATTTTTACTTTATTTAATATCAGGTTACATAAAGTAAAAAAAAAAAAAAATCTAAAAATTTCCGTTAAGAATTCGGCATTTCTAAATAAATAAGAAGGCCAAACCGGCGAAACTATTCTTCGCAACAAATATATTAGTATTCTTACTAGCCAAAGAACTCTTTTAAAGAAAGTATAAAATTTAATGGTGAGAATCGGCCCATTTTTAAAAGTTATGAAAAATGCATTCTTTCACATTCAGTAGTTTGACATGGTAGCGACGATATCGTCGCTACTATGATACTACTAATACTGTGCTACTACCATGCTACTACCATGATAATTTCGTAATATGTGGGTTAATTTGACTCATGTTTAATACGTTTCGCACCAGAATTTTTTTAAGAAATTAAATTAAATATGTCCACTTAGAAATATGAAATTAAATAAATAAAGATTCATCAAATAATTTTTCTGAATCGAAACGTTGTTAAACTGAACGTTCGAAACGTTGTTAAAATAATCCACATGTTACGGAAGATTAGTGACATCTTGGCACTTCTGATATATATATTATATAAATACTAGTAAATGATAAATACTAATAAATATACTATAAAAGTGATATACATACTACTGATATATATTGCTAACGAAATACTGTGATTACATAAACTGAAAATTACGTTTAGTTTATAGTGTTACACCTTCCACATAACTTACAGGGCCCTAATTATTAATAAGTCAATTTTTAAAATTTAGCATACAATTTTTTATTCCGGAAATTATGTTAAATTTTATAAGAGTTCTTAGCCTAGTAATAATACTAATACATTTTTGCGAAGAACAGTGTTGCCAGTGTGGCCTTCTTATTTATTTAGAGATGCCGAATTCATACAGGAAAATTTTAGAATTTTTTTTTCTTTTTTTAAGTAAGCAGTTATCTCTTTGATGAATTTAATTTATTAAAAAAAATTATAGAAGACGCTATTCTTGTTTTTCTTAAGGTGGAAATTGTTATGTAAAATATATACCGGGTGTCCTAAAAATGAGTGATGGATTTTATAAATCAGTAACGGTGAGAGATATAAAAAAATCTTGCAGAAGGGTTATGTATGATGTCAGGAGTTTTCTTACTGTGATTCTTGATTTTAGGTCGAATTTCAAACAATAGATGACCTTGGCAGCGATTGGCGCGCAGTCGAGGCCGAAACTGACGCCTCTCAGCATTGACGCACCCCCCCCCCCTGAATACTAGGCCAGTGCGCTGACAAAAATGTCGGCTGTCGCAGGCGGATTTTTATCAGCGTTTGTACGGTCCATCGAAATTCAACACCAATAATATGTAAAAGTGTTATTTGACTTATTTGATCTCAGAAAAATTAGGCGAAGAAAACTTTTAGAAATTATTGGTGTTGAAGTTCGACGGACCGTGCAAACGCTGAAAAATAATCCGCCTGCGACAGCTGGCATTTTTGTCAGTGTGCTGGTCGGCGGTGCAGGGGCGGGTCGGTGCATCAATGCTGAGAGGCGTCAGTTTCGGCCTTGACTGTGCGCCATTAGCTTCTAGCGCCATCTATTGTTTGAAATTCGAACTAAAATCAAGAATCACAGTAAGAAAACTCCTGACATCGTACATAAACCTCCTGCAATAATATTTTTTAATATCTGTCACCATTTGCAAGTTATTGAATTTTAAAATCCATCAGTCATTTTTGGGACACCCGGTATATACAAATTATCAATGTTATTAATAACGTGTTTTACGCTCCGTCACCACCCTCATGAATACTAGGCCTGAGCGCTGACAACAATGGCGGCTGTCGCAGGCCGAATTTTTTTTTCAGCGTTTGAACGGTCCCTCGAAATTCCACACCAATAATTTCTAAAAGTTTTCTTTGCCTTGTTTTTCGGAGATCAAATAAGTCAAAGATAACTTTTAGATATTATTGGTGTTGAAGTTCGAGGGACTGTACAAAGATTCCGCCTACGACAGCCGCCATTTTTTTCAGCGCGCAGGCCTAGTATTCAGGGGGCGGCGGCTCAGTATTATGTTTCACATAACCTAAGCAAATAAATTTTAAATTTAAGTTATTCATTCGGTCCTATACGTTATGATGATATTTTTCTAGTATTTCCGAATGAAATATTTTCTTTATTTAATGACCAAAATACTGCGATTAAATAAACTGAAAATTACATTTAGTTTATATTGTTACACCATCGGCATAACTTACAGGGCCCTAATTATTAATAAATATTTTTTCGAATTTAGTAAACAATTTGTTATTCCGGAAATTATGTTGAGGCATATTTGAAACCATCAGTGAAATTGGATGATACAAAGAAGCAAGCTACAATTGATTTAAAAATTTCTTCTTCAAATAATTATTTTTTCTTCGTATTTTATGAGAAATAAAAACAATAACGCGAAAATATGATGAATTGTTTTAATTGGAGATTTTATGGAAATAAAGAAAAACATTTGGTGCGACTCAATTCTAAAAGATTAAAAAAAAAAAAAAAACTTTTTAAACTGTAAAAAATACTATTACATACTTTTACCATCCTCCCGTAAAAACTGGGCAAATTAGGTCTAACATCGTTTGAAACAGAAAATGTATGTAACAGAGTATTTTTTTTTTCTATGTGGAACTTATTTGATTTCATTTATTGAATAATTGTTCTTGTTACATTTGTCTTGGACCGAATTAACTCAGATTTTATGGATGGTTGACAAGCAATGTTAATACTGACAATGCAAAATTGTTTCGTTTTTAACCTATATTTTTATAAAAATACCAAATAATACTTATAGGTTCATAATAAATTATTTTTACATAAACATATACTAATACACAGCTGTGAAATTTGAATAGATACCAATATACTGCGCACGAATTTTTAATACAACTATTTTCGAATAAAATTATTCACTTTATAGTTACATATTTGATATTAAATAAGGCAAAGGTTACTATTCTGAAATATCGGCATAGAGAATTGTGGGCACTTGGTAGCCAGGCTATTGTACAAATTGCCTACATTTTTAATTAATTTCTTTTAACATTGATATATGCATACAGATTAATATTTAATTAGCGTTATATAAACTAATATAAATTGAAATTATTTCCATGATATGCTTAGCAGTTTTTATTTTAATTAACTAATTATAATGCCAAAGAAAATAAGCTTTAAATTTAAAACATTTTTCTTCTTATTATCTTTCTTTTAATTGGAAAAGTACATAAGCCTTTTTTTTTTTATATTTCAGTAATTAAAAGAAATTGAACTACAGTTCGCTTCTTGATTCTTCAAAAATTACTTTTTTTTTCGATTTATTTTTTAATGTTAAATTCGTACTCGGTCAGGAATTGAAGTATATAATCTTTAAATCCTATGTAAATTTAATCTTTTTGAAACTTCAATATTTCTTAATTTTTAATTCTTTTTATTCTGAGAAATCGTTGAAATATTCACTAGTTTTATTTTATATCATTAGTTTATGAAATGTTTACTTTTCAAATCTTTCGTATACGTATATTTTGATGATTGCAAATTCCTATTCTTCACCTGTCTAAATAGTGAAATAACTAACATATATTGACTATATTCAAATAATCTATGTGTTATATCTATTGTACAATTTATAAGAAAAAGATGACGTTGCACATTTTGAAAGATTATTCAAGAGAAAGTAATTTTAATTAAACTCAAAGTGATTCCTTGAAGTACTCTTAAGTAATCCTTCAACTTTTAATATACGTTCTTAAAGAGGTAATCTCTAAAAGTACTTCATAACTTTAAAAAATGAAATTTTCTATATTACGTTTTAATATTCAGAGCAGTGCTGCAATTGGGCTGTTTTCATTTATTGACAGTCTATCACTATTTCCAAATAATAATATTCGGTTTATGTAATGACAGATTAACCCTTTCAGTGGCAAACAATTTCTTTTGCGAAAATGTTGTTGAAATATTTCATGGTCACCAGAATTTATGAACAAAATTATTTGAAAATAGGTAGAAGCTTTTCATCATATAAATTATAAAAGCAAAATTTTATACTAAAATTCCGGTGCGATTTAGGGATTAAAATGAACAGGTATAAATAATGTCAAACCGCCGTTCAAACGGTTTAGTAAGGTAGGGTTTTACAACTGCTGGTCACCTAAATACCACCACTATTTTTATGGAATAATACGCATTATTTAATAACAGAAGCTTTGCTAGTAAATAAATCAGTGATCCCGTTTCATGGTGGATAATGACTTTTAGCAAAAAGGTTCTGCAGCATTAACCCTTTAGCGGGCGGTGGTTACAAAAAAGGACACCTAATTTTAATTCCAAAACGTACAAACGGCACCAAGAATATTTAATTAAAATTTTCCCTTTATAAAGTAAGGGAAAATCAGCAAGTTATTCTTTTCTAAAGAAATCGTTTGTAAAATCTGGTGTCAGTCCATTATTTCATTATTTTACAAACAGATTTATTCCGCGCCGGAAAGGGTTAACCGATTCGGGACCATGGGTGCATATATGCACCCTCAGAAAGATTATAGAATACAGAAACACAGAATTTGTTTTAGGCATCAGTAAAAAATAAAAGTAATATTTACTTTCTCTAATTAGAGCATTTTTGTGATAGTTTAAGTAAAGGTAGCTTTCTAAAAAAAATTGGTGTCTTCCGAATAAAATTTCTGCAAAAGCCGCCGGTCCCGGAGGGGTTAATAAGCTGAAGAAAGGGCGTAGATCAATGAATTAAAATGAACCGTCCAATTATCAATACTGATTCACCTAAACCAGGTGTGGATCCATTATAATGAGCGTTATTTTCCTTCAATTAAAATTAGAATTGCTTGTTGTAGTTTTCGAATATTTTGTATGATTTAATATGGCGCAGAATATGTCTTGGAATGAAAAAATGTTTGGAAGAACGTCCAAATTTTGGATGCCAGAATTTGCCGCTGGGCTACATTTGTTTTCCTTTCCAGTAGGTTTGTGCTGATTTTAATTATTGGATATTTTCAATTGTTAAACACGATGCGTAAAATTGCTTATTTTGGACAACCACAGTTTCTGAACAGTAAGTGTTGCCTTATTTAACCCATTTGCATCATTCGCACATACATGCGTCAAATCAGGAATTTCTTTTTTATTCAGAAATTCCGAATTGATACCAGAATTTCTGAATAGTAATTTTTGCATTACTTCATGACAGGCACTTCGTGATTACTCAAAGTAAAAGAAATCGTTCGGAGTTTCTAAAAAAAATTATTCTTTAAATCCACTGATGGAAATGCGTAATCACAGAATTCAACAGTTAAATAAGGCAATGGCTATTCGGAAATAGCGGTACCCAAAATTTTGGTACTCCTTCTCACCTTGCTTGGTCAGTCACATACTCGTTCGAAATTAAACATTCGGTATAAAAATTTCTTTTTATATAAAAATGCATTTTATTCATGGAATATGTTTATGATGTTTCGATTATTACTGCATTATTTAGTTTTACTTAACGTTTTTCCAATATGTTTTATTTTTATGATAGAAATTCTTTGAAGTTAGTTTATTATCATATCAAGGAATAATCAATATTTTCCACTCTTCTAGCAGATACTCATCCTTTGGTATTCTAAATAGGGCTGGTTTCTAGTTTGCTGTCTTGTATCGAGTACTGCAACCAGGCACAAAAGAATGCGTATCACGTTTTTCGGCCATGATCAATATCATTCACATTTTCAAAGCTTATGAAAATCACTATCAAAGTCAAAGGAAATGGGGTATGAGTTAATTATTTAAAATATTTACAACCAGCTGAAATGTTTTATCAGTTCGATTCTTATACAATGTTTCCGTTGAAAAGAGCTAGCAGACAGTGGCGTAGCCAGAGAGCAGGGGGGGTCCAAGTGCTCTGTAAACAAGTAATATTATAAAGTTTTCTTCGCCTTGAAAATCGCAGAATATTCTCCGATTAGATAAGGCAAAAATATTTTTATAAAATTAGTGATATTTACACCATCTGGACCTCCACCCTGTCTACGCCACTGCTAGAAGATGTCACTGCGATCGACCCGTTATCTTTTCAGCATTGTTCTACATTTAACGGATTCAATTTTTTAATTCTATTTTGTAGCCGTTTTCCACACTATGTACTCTAGGCGCTGTAACCTGGGTAATATTGAAAATAAGCTTTTGGATTAGATCCAGTATTGCCAGTGGGCTACTTTTTTTTAATTCAGTTTTTCGCATTGCTACCAGTTTTTTGATAAAGTAAATTTCGCCTTTTTTAATGACAGATCAAATAAGTCGAAACCAGGTCGAATCGTACCATATCACAAAAAGTGGTGTCAATCAAGCAATCTGAATTTTAAAAAATGTAGACCACTGTGAATAGTGATTGGAGCAAGTCACCCTGAATTTTTAACTGAATAAATCTATTATGAGCCAAGTTTTTAGAGACAAATTGTTTACTCTAAAGTGCTTTACCATACCATAAAGTTTTTACGTAGAATTTTAGTTCGCCCTGTATAATCCATATGTTGTGTAGAATGTTTCTCCATTTGGTAAAAAATATATATTATAACATATTTAAGCGAAATAAATTATATATTCAGGGCTCCACTCTGTCCATTTTTTAAATACCACTTTTTTCGAAGAAAATATTCTACTTAGATTTCGCTTGAAAATTTTGCAAAAACTTTCTCTAAAGAGACTTTTTAATACTGGTATACGAAATACGAAGCACTGGGCGCCCTGATTATATAGCTCCTCTCTTGTGCTAATCTTATTTAAACAAAATTTCGAAACAAATCATTGCAAGATTTTAATTCAAATCTTTAAAGTTTGTTTCTTTTATGTTTTTTTCTAGTCTTTAAATTTATGTATTCGAGTAATTACAGGAATGAACATATCGTATGCAAAATTTGTGAATTTTACATGCACCTCTGAAACAAGATAGACATTTAAGCTTGGAAACATATGTTATCAACGATAAGATACGTAATGCAATAATGACCTCATATATCTATATGTAAAAAACATATATATCATTTTGTGCTGTCTGATTTACTGAACATATTCCCTTTCGCATAATTTGATGAGCAGGACTCGACATACCATTGAGAAAAAAAAAAGTAACTAATATAGAATAGAAACTTTCGTAAATGGTGCTTAAGCTAGTTGTCCACTAGAAAAAAATTCGAAACTTTCCAATGTCGCCATGAAATTTCTTTCATACTTTATTTATTAATTTTACACAGCTGCCAATAACTATTAAAAGAAGAAAATCTTCCTCTCAAAATAATTCTTAATTGGATACGTTAATTGAATTAAGAATCAGCATTTATTATACATTTAAATTAATATTTTATTAAATTCTTTATATTTATTTTAAGTACCTGATCAATTATTAACTGCAGTGTTTATTTATAAAGAAAACAATAAGTGCATGAGAAGTTATATGAAAAAGTTGAAAGCTTATAGAATTTAAAAGCAAAATGCTAATCCATTATACTTTTTAATTTAACGATACCTTCTGAAAAAACTTTTGTTTCTTTGCGAATAAACATTGGTAGATTTTATGATTATTAATTATTCAAATAAAAGAAATGAATAAATATCTCTAATACGTTTATACTTTTACAAATAAATTATTTTTTTATTTGGAGTTATTATTTAAAAGGTTCAATAGATTAAGATAAATATTGAAATAAAAAATAATTTGATGGATCCTTTAAGTTATGCGTATACATCTAAACTCAAAAAATATATTTTTAAAAAGTGAATTAGATGAAATACCGATCAAACGAAGAAAATCACAATCTAAAAACCTGTGAAAGGAAATATTTTTCTCCCAGCCATACTTTCATATTCAAAACACATTTTATATTTACTTCCCTATATAATACTAGATGGCCTAAGAAATCAAGACCATGTATTTATATTATAAACCAGGGAAGTCGTACATGTGTGCCAGAGATGCAGTTACCACCACTCTTTCTGAATGGTGTCATGCGCTTATTTAAAGTCTAAGAATTTTTTCATTAAATAAGTAGAAATATATTATTCAGAAAAATTAGTGGCAATTGAATTTCTGGCACGCGGGGTTCCTGACCCTGCTATTATCGAACTGAATGAATCCATTTTATTAACATCTTATAAGCCTACAATATAGTTACATGAAGTTATTTGCAGGCTAATGTTAAACCTATCATTGCGCCCTTTTGAAATTTCTCGATTGCATTTTAATCTTTTTAATTGATTTGTTTTCGCATAGAAAATCTGTGGTCGATGCAGAGCGTTATTGGTTTGTACTTTTTTAATTTTGGTTGCATTTTTTTTTATGAAGATACGTTTACCTTCGGAACCATTTTCGGAAATTCGATAATCTACAATGCGAGCATCCAATGTTTAAAGGATATTTGGTTTTTCCGGTAACTTTTACTTTTAGATTCCAAACGGAAAGTCATTCGGCCAAATAGCTTAAAAATTATGAATGTTTAAAATTACGAAATCCTGTTAACCCATTAACGTTCATTGGTTTCCCCACGAAACCACAAAATTTCAATTACGAAATTCAACAATGACAGCAGAATTTTAATAGAAATGTTTTCCATTTATCATGTATGAGAAATACCGCTTTTTTATTATATACAAATAAATTTGTTCATAATTTCCGGTGTCAATAATTTATTTCAACATTTTAGCAATTGAAGTGCTTTATCCGTTAAAGGGTTAATTCATTTTTAATCGTTGCAAAATCGATTAAAATTGGGGTAGTTTGTTTTTAAAACATAAATAAAACTACTTGACGTAATGAGCTTTAATTTTACATTAACATGGTTGAAGTTTCTGTATATCGAATTATGTTAAAAGTGTTTTAGGTTAGAATTCAATTTTTCTAAAATCAGTTTCAAAATAAGTATAATTTAGAAATTAATTAAATATATATATATATGGATTATGAGTATGATTTTAAAAGAATCAATTTCTGGAAACTTTAAATATGCTAATCTAAAATTACAACTCAATCCGCCAAATATATTTTGACTCATGTTTTAAAAACTACCCACATTACAATCTGTTCCGCAGCAACTAAAATGAAATTTAAAAATAGAAGTTCCAAAATTTAAACCTTCATATTTTCTAACCTATTTAACCCAGTGTTGCCAGTGGGATAATTTTTTAAAAATCAGATTACTTGATTTGCACCACTATTTTTAAAGGGTATAACTCGCCTCAATTTGCCTTATTTAAATGTCATTAAATAAGGCGAAATTTACTTTCTCAAAAAACTGGTGACAATCAAAGTATCCGAGGGTACAATTGACCAAAAAAGCCAAATATGCTGTCGAAACTGTTTGTTCGTATAGAAAAGTTTACATTTGGTACAATTTCTGCAGGAATTTGACTCCTAAGCTTATTTTTTTAAACAATTTGCAATAATTTCCAGTCGAATGGCTATTTCTGAATTCTTCTGGAACATTTTGATGATTAAATTTCATCAGCTCTTGTATTTTTATTGTCGGTGGTACAACTGATTTCTTCGGCATTCACTGATATGCTTGTTTCGATTTACAATTTCCCTTAATGGATTATGATAAAGATTGCGAAAAAAAATAACTTGATATATCCTTGAATTTATGCTTATATATCTAAACTCGAAAAATATTTTTTTCATAAAGTTAATTAGAGGAAATACCGATCGAAACGAAGAAAGCCACAATCTAAAAACCCGTGAAAGGCAATATTTTCACCCAGCCATACTTTCATACTGAAAGCACATTTTAAATTTACTTCCATATCTAATACTAGATGGCCCAGGAAATTAAGACAGTGTTATGGCCAAAAGCCCGATATCGGCGAGTTTCCGAATTAGACGGCCAAAACGCGAAATGGCTTATTTCGCTGGTGAATATCTGATTTTTTTTGGTTCTGGGTTTGGCCGTCCAGATTGAAAAATGGGGTGGGGAGATAGGCTATAGTCAAAAGAAAAATGCCACGGACAGATATTAGGAGTCTGTAGTGTTTCATTTTTTATAATCTCGTCTACATATTTAAAATACAAGAAGTATTTTTCGTCATCTGCTTTGCGCTTTTTACTGAACTGATTTTTACATTTCTTTCTTTAACTGAAATCTGTACCTTTCTTGATCTTTCATTTTTATATTTTATTTTAACTTTAAAAAGCTCTTAATGAAATTTCTTAAAAATAGTGGCAATTGGGTTACCTCTCTTATTTTAAGAAAATGTAATAATGGAGATTATTATACTTTTATTGATTCAATATGTCATTTCATTACAAAAATGTATAGTATTTGATTTGAATAGGTGTGTCTTACCCTACACTGCGCAGTGCAGTGGGATACTTTTTAAAAATTCATAACGCTTGGTTGACACACCTTTTTTGAAATGGTACAATTCGTCTTTTGTTCGCCTTATTTAATCTGTCATTAAATAAGTCAAATTTTATTTTCTCAAAGCTGGTGAAAACAAGAAAACAATTTTAAAAATGTAGCCCACTAACAAAACTTATGCAGTGATGCATATGCGAATCGAGAGAAATTTATCCTTTAATAAATAAATTCAGTATCATGCAGCGACTATATTCAAATAAAAATATTCGCCTCATTATATAACACAATTATGTTATTAAATCAGGCGAAGAAAGCCTTAAATTTTCTGGTATTCGACACTAATTATGAATATAACATATACACATATGAATAAAACATACATCCAAGTGAAAAATTCGTGCAGGGTAGACTCAAGACCATCAATAGGCTAAAGGGCCTAAAAAGTGAAATGACACCATTTATTTAAATACATGAAACTATATCATTATCCGATAAGTACATCGATATACCACCATTATCATACATTTTTTCCCTCCACCAGTTTTGAAATTAGAGCAAAAATTTCAAACAAAGAAAATGTTTTTATATGTGGCAATGAAAATTTTTTTTAAAGGAATTCGACTGAAAATGTACATTTTCATTCTGAAATCTGCAACATTTTACTTCGATTATCTCTAAATGATGTAATTTTGACTTTCATTCTTCATATACCGTCAATAGATCCAAAAGGATCTGAAATACCCCTCCCTTATAATACAAAGAGCCTTAAGTACGGAAAAGCAATATGCTTTTGTCAGTGATAATGACATAAATTTTTACGCTAACTATACGAACAACCTGTCATGTGACCGGAACCAGAAATTTATTCATAAAATAAATAAACTATAAATTAAAGAGATATAAGTTAAATAAAAAAGTTGAATAGCTTTAAAAGAATATTCTGGTGTGAAATATTTTTATAAACTTGAGTTAAATCCCCAGTATGTTTGGTGTTAAAAGAAAAAAACTTATTTTCTTTCATAAAGCTGTTGCATTTCAAAACAGTTTATCTAAATGATTAGCAATTTTTTTTCCATTCCTGTAGTGTTGAATGAATTTGAACTTTTTGGACTTTAGACCTACACTGGTGAAATGAAAAATTAGTGAAAAGCTACGTAATTTTGGCGTGATTCACCGCCCCTTGAATACTAGGCCTGCGCGCTGAAAAAAATGGCGGCTGTCGCAGGCGGAATCGTTTGTACAGTCCCTCGAACTTCAACACCAATAATATCTAAAAGTTATCTTTGACTTATTTGATCTCCGAAAAACAAGGCAAAGAAAACTTTTAGAAATTATTGGTGTGGAATTTCGAGGGACCGTTCAAACGCTAAAAAAAAATTCCGCCTGCGACAGCCGCCATTGTTGTCAGCGCTCAGGCCTAGTATTCAGGGGGCGGTGCGTGATTAGTCATTTTTCTTTCTTTTTATGAATAAAAATGCATATTTACGACTGCATTGACATTGGTGAATGGTTTCCGCTGCTCTACCTTTTTATTTCGGAAAGGAATAAAATGCGTCAACGTTTGAAAATGACATCATATTTAAAAAGACTCGCGCACAGCGTAGCAACCTTCTTTCCACCACGTATATGATAGTGCCACCGACCAGAAAGCATTATCTATCAGCATTTCAAATTTTGGCTACTGATTTCCTACCACTTCGTAAAATGGCGGTCCAAAGCAGCATATACACTGTTCATTTGAAGTAAATCAGATTTAGGCCAGAACTCTTGGTCAAAGTGGTAATGACCTGCCAATCCGCGAATTAGCCTAACTTCGGTCGTAACACATGTAAACATATTTAAAAGCAGAAATCAGATTAGTCATTTTATAAAAGCAACCAATTCGTTTGTGGCACATATTTCATTTCATTTACTAAGTAAAATTTCTGGTTAGGAAAATATTTCTTTCATTTTTGAACTATAGTAATTTTAACTCGGAAACTTTTGATTCGCCCAGCATACATCGTATATTTATTCCATATGTCTAAAATTTTTCAAGTATTGTGAAAAGCAGTAGATAATTATTTATTTGCATAAACAAAACAAGAAAAGGATACGTAGTATAAAAACATTAGTAAAATTTTGAATGATTTGCCACATGTTCTAAACAGATCAAAAACAACGTTCTATTGGGATGTTGTTCAAAAAAATGTTTCAGATGAAATTACAGTATCCTAAAAACTAAACTTATATATTTTATATTTAAAATGTGAAAGTATTATTTTAATGAAATTTAATGGTATATAATATTCAGTTACAGATACCATATGTATTTGAATATTAAGTTCCATAATGTTTTATTGTAGACGAATTATCAAGAAAACATCCAATTAAAGCATGAAACAAAATATTATTATTTAAATTTATTCAGAATTTAATAATGGGATATATATATATATATATATATATATATATATATTTCTCTTTTTCATCAAAGGAAAAATAATATCAAAGTTAACATTGGCATTTTTAACCATACAGATGTTTTGAATAAATTAATTAGGCTTTAAATTTATTCATTTAACTATGCAAAGATATATTTACTTTTCAAATATGCTTTATTTTCTTCTCAAATGATATTAATATTTTTTTCACTAAGCTTTATTAATTATATTTGTCTTTGTTATATAACAGAAGGTTTCATAATTTTAAAAATAATAATTAAAATATCAAAGTTTCTATATAAAGTTTTTTTTTTGTTTGTTAATTTATAATACGAAAACATAACTTATCAAACTGTTAATTTAATAAAATTATGCAATACTGTATATTTTTTCTATTTATGAAAATATGTTTAAGTCATTATCTTTGGAATTATTTGACAATGAACAACATTTGTATGATCATAAAATTGAAACTAAAACCTCTTTAAAAATTATTTTCACCATAAAAAAGTTTGCATTATACTGTTTCAGAAAGTATTTTTTTTCAATTAATGTATATAACAGGGAACTTACAGTGTTACCACAAAATAATTAAAATATACTAATATTTGGCCTTATTTACTCACTGAAAAATATTACAAATTCAACAAGGAAACTACAAAGTCTGCTATTTAAAAATTAAATACTAGACAGACATTTTCTAATCAGAAATTGTGTGGTCAGATTCCTTGCAAATTCCAAAGAATGTACACAACTTGATATTATTACAACAGTTAAAAAAATAATTGCCTAGCTGCCAAACCTCCCGATATTTGCGTATCGACATTTTTGTATAGCAGGAAAAGCTGCACAGCAGTGGGAAGATTATCACCGCTAAACTGAATAGTATTCTTCGCCTTATTGAATTCATTTAGTGTCATTCAAAATCATTTTAATATTAGTATACAAAAATTGGCAAAATTGGGAACACTGCCTATTACATTTTCAGAAGCTCTGGATATACAGGGTGATTATAAAATGAGTATACATTTGAAAAATTAATAATTCACGGAATAATGCAGGTACAGAGGTAAAAATTGACACACATGCTTGGAATGACATGGGGTTTTATTGTGACCACTCAAAAAAAAGGTTAAAAAAAGGCCGACAGATGGCACTGAACAGCAAAATGTCAGTGACTCTGCCTGAGAATCGTGTATAAAAGGAGCTGTAATGAGAGAGAGAATCAGATGCACCAGCAATCGCAGCATGTTGACGTTACCAGAAAAGGCAATGTTAGTGAAGCTCTACTATCAAAATGGGGAATCTGCCGCGATCGACAGACATCAATAGGCATGCTAAAATACAACATCCAACGCCAATTTCTCACCATAACTACAGATATACTGCACAGTGCTGTGCACAACATTGTTCCTCGGCTACAGCTATTGTTGCGGGATGAAGGTGGACATGTTCAGCATTCGTTCTGAAGAACATCAATGTTTTTAAATGTATACTCATTTTCTGATCACCCTGTACATTGTATTTTCACAGGAACATTCCATGGACTCAGATTTATTATTAATTATGAAGTGTTTATCTAAATCTGGTTAAATATGGTTTGCGTGTAAATGGTGACAGTTTTCAACAATTAGAGTCATTTCCTTCAACTTCACAGAAAGCGAATTAAATCTGTAGACAATATTTTTTGAAATTTGTTCATTATTTTAAAAAAGTTGAGAAAGGAAGTTTTGGATGAGTGTGAGATACCTTGTATTTTAAAATAAATTAGTAGATATTTGCCTACAAAAATTATTTTTTTCACACGTAATGTTACATCTGAAAATATGTTTCATTATTTTACAAGCACTCTGAATTAAAAAAAAATAATAATAAAAAAATAAATAAAATCACTTAACTTGTTTAAATTAGGCATCTTCTGCTACCTGCAGTTCGCGAGTCACAAACATATCGCTATTAAGGGTAGAAAGATTTATGTTATTTAATGTTCCAAGATTTATGATTAAATAAGGCGAAGAATACCGTTTGGAATTTGTAGTGGAAACGACATTCTAATAAAAAGGTGAACATTAAGGTGGGTCGAAAAAACCGAAATTTGTATAATCGAAACATAATAGTGCGGGAAAGTTGCCATTGGTAATAAGGAATAAATTCGCAAAATATTACACCAAATGATTAATATCTTTTACCGCCGCAAGGGGGCCAAAGTTTCGAAAAATCGAAAAAAAAATTTAATTATCCAACCAAAACAGTACAATTTCTAATAGATTTCAACAGTTACTTCAAGATGATAGTAATATTCCACTAAAATTTTATTATGGTGAAACCATTCCTATTACCGCCACAGGGGCAGTCAAAATTTTGAAAAAACGGCAAAAATTTCAATTTTCAGTTTTTTCCAATTTTTCCAATTTTTATTATATATCTACAATTAAACAAATTTACATTATAGCTAGTAATAACTTATAAATGTCTAGTAATTTTGATCATGGTGTAGTCAACCAAGGGCGAGAGGGGCCCGCCCCCTCCT
This sequence comes from Maratus michaelseni, assembly GCA_963931845.1. NCBI lineage: Eukaryota > Metazoa > Arthropoda > Arachnida > Araneae > Salticidae > Maratus > Maratus michaelseni. The sequence goes on along the minus strand of OZ007599.1, from coordinate 189,194,874 downwards.
AAATTTGAGAAAAAGGGGCTTTTTGAAGGGATTCTGTGAATTTTCCGTGAATTTTTAGGGATTTTTTGTAGGGTGCCCTCAAAAGTTGAAAATGATGGGGAATTTATGAATAAGGACCCCCCTGCAAAAAAATGACCAAAAATTTTCCGGAAATTCCTTAAAATTCCTTCAAAAAGACTTTCTCTCAAATTTAGGAGGGGGGGGGGGACCCTTCTCGTCCTTGGTTGGTAATGCCCATGATAAAAATTACTAGACATAAGGTAAATTTATTTAAATGTAGACATATAATAAAAATTGGGAAAATTAAAAAAAACTGAATATTGAAATTTTTGCCGTTTTTTTTCAAAATTTTGACCACCCCTGTGGCGCTAATAGAAATGATTTCACCATTATAAAATTTTAGTGGAATATTACTAACATCTTGAAGTAACTGTTGAATTTCATTAGTAATTGTATTGTTATGGTTGGATAATTTAAATTTTTTTTTGTCAAAAATAATTTTTTTTGCGATTTTTCGAAAATTTGACCCCCTTGCGGCGGTAAAAGATATTAACCATTTAGTGAAATATTTTGCGAATTTATTCCTTATTACCAATGGCAACTTTCCCACACTATTATGTTTCGATTATATAAATTTCGGTTTTTTCGACTCACACTAGTGAACATCCCTATTAAACAGACAGGTGTTTCATGTTTTACGCTTTCAGTGAAAAGTAATTATGTTGGTAAAATGTAGAAATGATTGATTTACACCAGATTTTAAAAATAAATAATTTTCTTCACGTACATTTAAAGAGCAAGATTTCATTGAAAAATTCTGGGTGCCACTACTTGGCAGTTTGGAATAAAATTAAGTTTGATAAATAATATACAACCGCCTTCAAATGGGTTACAAGGTTATATCTTTGTAGTATGGTGGTATATTACTTATACCACTTAATTCTAATTCCAAACACATACATCTCCACCCCAACGTTTGAATGAATTTTTGTTTTTATAATGTACACGTGAAAGGAATTTATTTATTTTGAAATAATTTTTTTCGTAACTGCTGTTAACATTCAATCGTATCAACACTTTAGCAACATAATTAATTCAGTTGCCTCTGAAAGGGTCAAGAAATATTTTGCATAATTTTTTTAGAGAACAATTGACTACGCGTCGGGACATGTATGTCCCAGCGGTTTATTTTAATTTTATTCGTAACACTTTTTGAAAACTATTCTTTGTTTGCACTAGGAGAGTTTGAACAAAAATACCACTTGGAAAAATTTTCGAAATTTTGGTTACAATTCATTATAAAAATAATCGCCACTTCTGGTCCGTAATCAAAGGATTAAAGCAATATTTGGAGCAGAATAAATTCTATAATGTGTGCAGGGGTCAACGCAGTCACGTCTATGGCCACCATTGTTCCAAAACAATGATCTCTACAGTAGATTTCTTGAATATTTCGAAGAGAAAACTACCTTTTAGTCGATATTCATAATATCTGCAAGAAAAGGTTAAAACGATGATTATAGTTTTGGAAATAGTGTAGGCAAAACAGAGGTAACGGTGATTCCTGCGTATGTATTTTTTTTTTTTTTTAAATAACTATGAAATATTACTAAGCACTTGTTTTATAAGAGTAAACAGATTTTTTTTGTAAATCTCTTGGACTGGATAAAACTACCTAATACTAGTGATGGATAGAATGAATGATTTTGATATTTGAATGAATCATTCCGGCATACGCAGAAGGATATCTGCCAAAATTTTTAGGTAGATTTCGTAAGAAATACTACCTAATATATTCTCCCCTAAGTTGGAATTTTTGAAATTTTTTTGCAGATCTACGCTGATCATGACTCCCAGAACCTAAAACCACCCCCAATTCAAAACTTTATCTCTCTATCTATCTATGTCACTTTTTATGGACACGAAAACTCCCATAATTCTGCACAAATCTCATCCAAACTGATACATAAAATCAAGGGGCATAAAATCTCAGCCAAGTTCGTTAATGGGCAAAATCCAACAAGGGGGGGGAATGGGGGCATTTTGTGAAAACAGAACCACCCCCCCCCCATATTTTTATTTACTTCTAGGAAAAAGGCCGAAAATTTATGTATGACAGTTTTTTGATATCATTAAAAATGGCCCCAAGGGGGGGAAAAAAGGGTGGGGGTTCAGAAGAAAAAATTTCATAACTTCGCCAATTCACAAGATATCAAATCTGTTTAGCTTTATTTTAAATTCTCTTAAAATTATCTAAAACTTTTATACTGACAAGTTTTTTATAGGACCTACCATTATACAAAAAGAAATTAAAACAAAAAAATCCCTGCCGGTTTTGCCTGCAAACAAGTTAGGTTTTGAAGTAACTGCTGTCCAACTGCATCATCATGGCAAAAAGGTCATTTCTTGCACAATTCCCAACAAAAAGGCACCCCACGGTCTGCGTCTTCGAAATCTACCTGTGCCTGTAGGCCGAGTCGTCAGGGATTTTTTAAAAATATATTCAACTACTACCAAAAAAATTGAAAAAAAAAACAGAATTTTCTGATTTTAATTATAATTAGATAAAGAGCCAGATAAAAATAAACATGTTTTTCGTTATGAAAAATTTCAGGGGGAAATTGATTACAGGAGTGCGAATTTTGCCGACTATGCTTTTCCTTCCTTTTGTTTACAAATTCTCTGGTAGTGATTTTTTAAAAAAATACGATTAATTGCAAATATGCTTTGGCGCATGCCCGAATGATTCATTTGAATGAAAAAAATCATTCATTATGCCCATCACTACCTGATACATCAGGAGTTTCCAACAATTCAATGAAGTGCTGAATATCTACCACTTTATTTGTATAGAAAATAAAATTTTGTGATTAAACAAGTTGAAGATTACGCTACAAAATTACTGGTAGAAGTTCGGCCCGCGTTTGAGTTCTTGGAAACCCTTGTGATAGAATACAACCCAAGTATTTCAAAAATTACGTTTTAAAAACTTGATTCAGAATAAAAAACATAATAATATATATTACATTTACCTAAAAACTGCGAACTCAACAGAACTAAAAGATTAAGCGTTCTTTTATCTTTTAGAAACACGGCTTTCTATGAAGAGACAGTGGGGACGAAGCACTCTGTTATTTATTGCTTGATTTGAGTTACATTTGGTCGTTTTCAGACGTATTCTCTTTGAGGAATTCTTTCATGAGTAGAAAAATTGAATTATCTTTACACAAAAAGCGACTGGTAGAAAATTTTCAACTATTGTATTTCCTCTCTTATAGTTTAAAAAAAGCATAGTAAAAAATGAAAATATTTAAATAAAATAATCAAATTTAATGATGATATATTTTTTTTATCTTTTAAATAATTCCGAGAACACCTTTCAAAAAATTGTAACACGAAAATCCGCCTTCTCTGAAATGTTGCTATAAATAGATACATCATATAGAGTTACAAACGTAATTACTGTTTCCTCAGTAACTTCGCAGAAAAATTTGTCAGAAATGACTATTTCATTCTTATTTCACTAAAACATGACTTTCATGTATTGTGAAAGTTATGAAAGATGATAAACGATTGGGAAACATTGAACATAACTTTGAATATGGCTTTGTCTGATATAACTGAGGTTGAAAAAAAAGAAATCAGTTAATATACTTACTAATTGTATATATTTGTCACTAATTGTTTAGTTTATATATACAATTTTATTTTCTAAAGAAAATAAACTGTAAAGAAACGTAGTGAATAAATAAAATTTTTGGGACATAACATTTTCATAACTGTAATGCTTATGAAAATAATATCTAATAATATACATTGCACTGGCCTAAAAACATCGAACTCAACAGAAGCAAAAGATTAAGCGTTCTTTTATCTTCTAGAAACATGGCTTTCTATTAGGAGACTGTGGGGACGAATTACTCTGTTATTTATTGCTAGATTTGAGTTACATTTCGTCGTTTTCAGACGTAGTCTCTTTGAGGAACTGTTTCACGAGTAGAGAAATCGAATTATCCTTACACAAAAACAATTTATCTTTACACACTATGAGGATATTTTCAATTATTGTTTTTTTCACTTAACCCTTCTTTGCATTGTGATGGAAATTTCCATCACTGTTTATTTAACTTTTAATAAATAAATCACCTTCTTCGCCACCACTATATTTATATAGAAATATTAATGTAGTAAATTTCCCGTGAACTATGTTGCTGAACAAAGTTAAAAATCTATCTTAAAATTTCTAGTGTCTAATATTTAATATATGTATAAAAAACAATTGTAAAAGAAATACTCATGCAAAGAAGGGTTATACTTAAAAAAAAAGTATAGTCAAAAATGAAAATATTTGAACAAACTAATCAAATTCAATGATAATTTAATAATTTGAGCTCCAGTTATGCATTTTCTTAAGATTTCTTCGTATGGAATATGGCTTTGCCCGATATAACTGAGGTCGAAAAAAAATAAAAAAATCAGTTAATCTACTTACTACTTGTATATAATTGCGGCTAATTGTTTAGTTTACATATACAATTTTATTTTCTTAAGAAAATAAACTATAAAGCAATTTAATGAAAAAATAACATTTTTCAGACAATTACTCAAATGCTTATGAAAATAATCATGCTTCAACATAATATATAAGATTTTTCTTTGTGAAATTAAAATAAAGTAATCTTTAGTTCGCTTTTAGATTCCCTGTATTGCATACTTTTTACTCATCTTTCTTAAAAGGACTATAATACACTTAAATATTCAAAAAATTCTATTTTCAGCAAGAATGTATCTTTAAGCAAGATTTTCTCTGCATTTTAAAACAAACCGCATAAACAAATTTTCACATTCACGCTAGTTATGACTAAATGTATAACATTTATTCTCATTACACATGATTAACCTATTAAAAGTTACTTTTTTTTTTACACATTAAACAAAAATTAGGGACCAAAAATCACTTTTCCTGTACTAAAATATTTGCCTTGTTATAAAATCGAAATGTCTACCAATAAAAAAAAGCAAATATTAGAGTGTGCAAAAGATTTTAGAAACAAAGTCAGCAAACTTTTCCTGAACGTACGATGTATTGGCAAAACTGCTAAGTTGCTAAATTGTCATTGCCACGCCCACTGATGACTCTGACAACGAAAAGACGCAGCTGATGTCTTTCATAATGCCTGATTCCAAACCCTATCGTTACCTTTCGATATCAACGACAGACGTTTATTTCTACGACAACGATTCTTTACACTGTTCATTACCCTTTTCTAAGCATAAACGCCATATAGAAACGGGAGCTCTGAAACCTCAGTTCCAACTATGTGATTGTAATTTTTCTTGCATGTATCATATCGCTCACCCGCAAGAACAGTGACAAAACTCAAAAATACTACATTTCACTGGACAGGCAAAAAAGTATTCACATGTTTTTTACTGTAACATAAAATTGTACCACTTACCTCTGCATGCAACTGTAAAAGTGCCCATAAAAGTGTGGAACACTTAACACACATGCATCGCTATATTTTTGTGAAATCTAGGTTTTAAAAAAAATTATGCTCCTCCCTCTTCTTAAATTGTTTCGTAAATTGTTTCCTTGAAAGTTTTCTCAATTTTAATATCAGTAAATATCATTCAATATACGGCTGTATTATACAGTGTCTTACAATCTAAATAAAAATACAGAACAAGATATAAATGCATTTTGTGTAGGGTAGAACGCCATAAACAATGATGTTATCGCATTTCGCATCGACAATTATTGTTTCCCGATGCGAATGTGTTAACCCTTTCCGGCACAGTGGTCCCACTCCGGGCACACCTAATTTTAATTCCAAACTTGCCTTCGGAACCAAGAATATTTTAATAAAATTTCGCTTCTATAATGAAAGCTTAAAATAAGGAGTTCTTATTTTCTAAAAAAGTCTACTGTAAATTCCTGTTTCAGTCAGTAATTTCGCATTTTACGAATATAATTTGTCTGTGCCGGAAAAGGGTTAAGAATGGAGATGTAGAAGACGTTTGGAAGATTGAGTAAATTTACTGCCCCACACAATTTGCAGTGGTTACAAATGGACAAATTGCATAATCTGACGGTTTTATGGGAAACTACATTTATGATATTTTTCCGATAGCAAGATGAACCTACGTCAGACCTATTAGTGTAATAATACTCAAAATTAATTGTTTTGCGTTTTGTCAATATTTTTGCGGGTGTCTTCGATATCTTACCAGATTTTTGTTGACTAGTAGAATTGTATTACATCCATGTATTTGGACATTTTCATGAATGTATGAACTGGAAAACCTATCTACGCGCTAATTTTTAGAGATGGGGGCTATTATGGCTCCTATTGTTTGTCTTGAAAACACATAACTGTCAACTATATTTCGTGTGATATATCTGTGCAATGCTTAACATTTAGAAAAAAATTGTTTTAGAAAGCATTTATTTATTATAATCCAATACTAGTATACCGGAACATTGGGTATTTATAGTTTTAATAAAATATACTTTAACCCCTTGGGGACGAGCGACACGTATGCGTGACGCATAAGGTGCTCAGAATCCTCGATTATTCCCACCAGTAACTTTTTATTGTAAACTTATCCTTATTTAATGACAGCATTTCTGAGATTCAATTAAGTGAAAATTTCTGTTCTGAAAAACTGGTGGCAAAAGATTAAAAATTCTGTAAAGGACTCTCGTCGCGAAGGGGTTAAAGTGATTTATCTCAAAATGTTTTCCAAAGTTGAGCATAAGATATCTCTCAAATTACTTTATATTTTTCCATGATTTTATATTTAACGTTATAGATGATATCTATATCTACGCCTGAACCTAAATGTATTTATTGTTTTACGAACAAAAGGAAATATGCATCTATAAACTCCAAAAAATAATATGCAGTGCCTTTATTTCAAATAATATATAAAAATGCTCAAATATAAACATGTTAACAGGATTCGTACGCTTTTACCACAATTTTTAATAGAATTTTTCGCTTTAATTAAATACAGAGTTTTACAAATCCGCAATTATAGGAGGCATCTACAATTTGTGATATTTAGATATTAAGTTGAAAGATCACTTAAAAAATTGTGGCAAAAACATACAAACTCTGGTTTAGGTTTAGTCATAGGATGTAGATGGATATTCTATAAACCATGAAGATTGCATGTAAAATATTAAGTGGCTCCAGAGAAATCGTGCGCTCGTTTAAAGAAAAAATCAGATTTTCTACATTTTGAGGAAATTGATTTGAAAGTATTTTTGAAGCATTGTTTACAATGAGATTACTTGATATGTTTCTACGCATAGCTAGCGTAATTATAGGATTTTTTATGTGGTTTGTTTGAACACTTAACTGTTAATAGCGGTCTCACAGATCACTGCTGATTTCATTTTTCACATTTTAGATTATAACTTTCAGTTTAACAACTAAACTAGTATAACAACTAGTTTAACCCTTTCCGGCACCAACAAATTCTGTTCGTAAAATTAGAAATTACTGCCTGACACCGGAATTTACAAACGATTTTTTTAGACAATAAGAATTCCTTATTTTAAGCTCTCATTATAGAAACAAAATTTTATTAAAATATTCTTGGTGCCGGTTGCAAGTTCGGAATTAAAATTAAGTTGGCCCGGAGTGGGACCACTGTGCCGGAAAGGGTTAACACTAAGACAATTATGTTTTGTTTGGAGCCTTATAACTATCTCTAGATATTGCTGAATTTCTGAATTTTGATTGTAAAAATGCTTTATATAAATTTTTGACGAGTAAATATAGCCTTTTATTCATCTTTTGAATAACCCCTTATAATTTATTTTTTAATTTATTTATTATTATTTATTATTTATTATATATTAATTTTTTATTTATTTAACCCCTATAATTCGGGTGGTAAAATTTATTTTATAACAATTTATTTTAATCCTGATTTGTACCAGAATTTTTGAAAAAACATTTTGGTGAAACAAAAAACTACTGTAATGTATTTCCTCATGTAAAAAAAATGAGGGGGTCGGAGCAAGAGAGTGCCAAGCCACATTTTTAAACTTCTGACATACTTCAATAAGAAAATTTGATCAAATTCTAAAATCAAAATATTTAACCTAAAGTTTTCTCGCTAATGTTTTAGTTACATTTGAGATATTTTGGGTAACAATATGGCATTACTATTACGTTTTTTGTAAATTAGCTATCTTCATTCGGGGCATAAACATCGGGGGCAAAATCGAAACCTGTCACATATGCTCCCACCAAGTAACACTAGAAACAAATTATACGTTGGATATTATAATTTACAATATTAAGCAACAGATTAGTGCCATAAATTTATGCCATATTACAGATTAGTGCCCAGTAATTTCACCAAAAATGTGGCTTGACACTTTCATGCCCCGACACCCTCAATTATGGTGTGAATTCAACATTGCAGAATCTACATTACTTAACCGTGAAAAGGTTAAGCGAACTCATGAATAGCTCGCACCAGCTCTGCAACAGTAGATAATGGTTAAAATGAGTACAAAATGTTGTTCTTTCACATACATGTTACCTCGAAAATTATTTTCTTTGAAAGATTTAAAAGTAGTATGCCTACTTAACCTTATATTTATATTCATTCAGAATTTCAAGATTAAAACAAATATTTTCACTAACTTTTATGACAATTTAGATTTATTAAACATCTTTAATATATATTTATTTTAATTCATTTTCATTTGAGAAAAAATTGCGTATTCTCTTATTTTCCACTAAAATGTTCACTCATTTTTTTATATACCGTATATACTCGTGTATAAGCCGACCCCCAAATCCGAGATGCAAACAAGTTTAACACCAGTAATTCAGAATAAATTTCTACGCCCTGCTTTATCTCATTTAATTCTGAATTATATAAGACGAAGAACATTATTGTAAAATACTGGTATTAAACATATTTTCATCAGGAATTTTGGGGTCGGCTTATACACGAGTATATACGGTATATCAGTCGCTTGAAAATACTTTCATATTACGAGTTTTATGCTTCTTTATCTTTCTAAACATAAAAATATACTCACATACACATAATCTTGCCTTTCATAATTTGTATCCAAGTAACCGAAATAAGATTTTTTTCCCTACTCTTTTACAAGAAAATGATGACTAAGCTCATTTTATTCAAGAAAGATTGATCTTAATTAAACGCAAAACGATTTCACGAAGTGCTTTTAAATATACTTTCATCTTTTAATATACGATCTTGCAGAGAGAGTTTCTAAAATTACTACATCTTAGCTGGCAGCTTTAACGCTTTTTATTTTGTTAATACCATCCATTTTTACAAGTAATCTAAACGCAAACTTGGCGAATAAATAGGGCAAAAATTACTATTAAAATTTAGTGGTAGGAAAAAAACATAAATTTTGGCAGCTATGCTACCTATACTGTTTTTGAAATTTTGATTACCTGTTTTAACCCTCTAAGCGTGTAGAACGTAATATTCCGTTCACTAAGCTCCAGGTTTCACTGCAATATATGCAATGTTTAAGATAATGTAATTCTATAGATTTAATGAATTTTCAAAACATTGAAGAATGATTAACACTCTCAAGGGTTACATTCATATTTGTAATTAAGTTTTATTTATAATGCTGAAATAATCATATTTTTTTAGCATTTAAAACAAAATGCAGAGAAAACAACATTACAATTTTACCCTTTTTCAAAACGCTCAGAGGGTTTGTAATATCAATGAGTAAATGTATAGTTTCCAGTCATTTTATGTTTATTTTTTATTTTACTACTTAAAAACATTGTGAATCTTGTACCTCTGTCGAAGTAAATCTCATGATATTTTAACAAACATGTTTGATTTTAAAAAGAATAATTTAGAGGAGCAGATGTTTCAATAGAAAAGCACATTATTGTTTTTATTTCTTCTTTTAAAAAATATAAACCTAATTCTGTTTTTACACGATGATAGGTTTACAGGTTTATGGTTATAGAATAAAAATATTATTTCATATTTAATACTCGCCTTATTTAATTGCGAAATTTGCCCTTAAATAAGGCGAAGAATAATAAAAAAAAATAGATGAACATAAGATTCGTTGTTAGTTTTTTAACCTATCCATATATTTAAAGCTGTTTGGTAATTCTGTCAAATCTATTCCATCGAAATTCGATCGAATACGCATGCGTCAAAAAATCACCGGCCAATGAGGTGAGGGTCTATGACTGTCTCTACAAACGTGTTTGGGATCGTATCATCTGTTGTTTTTTTCTGTTGTCACGTTGCGTTAAACCTAGGAAGATATTTATCTAGAACTCACTGTGGAGTGTTTAGAAGGTATTTATTTTATTTATTTATTTTATTTATTGTAATTTGTATGAATACTTAGATGTCCATTTCGGATTTACTGTTTAAAAATGAATTTAGGCTCATAAGTTGGCGAAATCCCGATGGGAATTTTTTTTTTAGATCTCTATCATTTTGTTTATATAGTACAGAAAATAATTATTCAAACGTGTAGAACACGTAATACAAAATTGGACCACTTATGGTCTGTTTATTATCGGGAATGAATCTTATGGTGTTCCGATTGATAATGAATTCGATTATGTAAATATAATGTCAAAAGACAGTACGCACGGTAGTAATATTTTTATTATTATGTGTTCGAAAAAAGCGAATCTGAGCGCCTGAATATAAATTATAAAATATTATTTCTATATTTAGCAACTAAATAATTAATAAATATGCTGGAATGTGACTAGCTTTATGTGAATGTATAATATATGTAAGTCTGAACTTTAGCATTATTTTTTAACAGAAATATATTATCTCTATTCGATTTAAAAGTTTTGTCATTACATAAGTGTGCTATTTAATTTGTAAAGAGTATGTATGCATTATATTGTTTGTATGTATACAAATGTTTAGAATGTTTTGATTTGTAAACTCTTAATATTTGAATAATGTTTACATTATATTTGTTTGTATGTATACAAACAATATATGTATACAAAGAAGTATATATACAAACAATATTAATATTTACATTGTATTGTTTGTATGTATACAAATCTTGAATGTTTTAATTTATTACATTCATTTTTTACCAGTTTGCATGTCCGTTCATGGGCGATTCATATGAAACTCATAATTTGTCACAAATTGGTGATTTTATTGATTTAGTGCTTTGCCCAAGAATGTGGAAAACAAAACTATTTTTGACATCGGGTGAAATGAATGAGGTTATTTCGGTTTTTATTTTGTATATAAAAAATGTTATATGTAAAAAAATCCTGGCCATTAATCACATTGTTTTTTGTATATTTAAAGACGATTACTTATTCTTTGTAATTATTTTTTTGCTGGGGGTTTTTGAGCAAAATAATATTACTTCATAGCTAGAACCAGTTCCGCTAATCATTAATATTTTCTTAATCCTTTGACCGCTGAGCAAATGGGCAAATTTGTAATGTTTTTTCTGTTATTTTTTTTAAATGTCAAAAAAAGATAAATTTTCAAAATTGGTATAAAAAACTTAGGTACTTCTCTATTATCCCATCGTCCACTTTTCATAACAAAATACTATTGCCAAAATGTATGATTATATGCCAAAAATGCAATCCCATTTACTTGATGTCGGAAGCATTATACGTGTTTGTTATGTCGTCAAGTGGTTTTTAATTCAACATTTGCGCGTATTAATGACAACGTTCTCCCGTTTATTTGGCGTTACAGTTTGGCGATAGTTTTTTGTTATGAAAAGTGGTCGATGAGATAATAGAGAAGTACCAAAACTTAATTACGTATATGAGTAGATTCCTTGACTATATTAATCATTACTCAATATTTTAAAACTGCATCATATTTGTAGAATTATATTAATTTAAACAATGCGTCTATTGAAGTGTGAAGAAGCACATACTTCTATGAAGAACCATATATTTACATAATCGTTTTCATTAGCAATCGGAACACCATAAGATTCATCCCCGATAATAAACGGACTATAAGTGGTCCAATTTTGTATTACGTGTTCTACGATATTTTACGTACGTTTGAATAATTATTTTCTGTACTATATACACAAAATGATAGAGATCTAAAAACACAATTTCCATCGGGATTGATTTTGCGAATGTTAAATGAGCCTAAATTCATTTTTAAACAGTAAATCCGAAATGGACACCTAAGTATTCATACAAATTATAATAAATAAAATAAATACCTTCTAAACACTCCACAGTGAGTTCTATATAAATACCTTCCTAGGTTTAATGCAATGTGCAAGAAAAAAAAAAACAGGAGATGATCCCAAACACGTTAATAGAGACAGTAATAGACTCTCACCTCATTGGCCGGTGATTTTTTTGACGCATGCGTATTGGGTCGAATATTGTTGAAAAATGATTTTGAAGAAAAAATCGGGAAATTCACAAAATGGTTTCGGGAAAAACTTCACCAAATGGTTTAAAAATTCTTTGAGTGACAGCGGGAAAAAAATTTCGTTTTACATTCAATCATCGCAATTGGCGAGTGTGACTATTAAGTTTAGCCAGTACTGGCAATAACATCAATTACCAATTTTCAGTATTACTCGCCGATTGGTGAGTGTTAATTTTGTCTTATATCACAAACTGTATTTACATATACTACTAGATATAATGATTATGAACCATGATTTTTCTATTATTGGGCGAGATTCATGTTTTTTCAGCAATTCTTTGACGAAATTCATGTTTTTTCAGCGATCCTTTGAAGAATTTCGCATTTTTCTCATGATCCTTAACGAAATTCGCATTTTCCAGCGATTCTTTGATAAAATACATTTTATTCCGCAATTTTTAGACGAAATTTAGTAAAAAAGCATGACCTTTTGGTGAACTTTCCTTTTTTGCGATTCTTTGACAAAATTTGCTTATCTTTCACGATCCTTTTGCATAATTAATGTTTTTTCTGATGTCTTTTAACGAAAGTCATGTTTCCCCATGATCCTTTGATGAATTTAGTGTTTTTTCCTCAATCATTTGACGAAATCTGTGATTCCCCCCCCCCCCCCCCCCCCCCGCGAAGATTGGTTAGATGTTTTTAGTCTGCAGGTGCCCTAAAAAGTCTGTGACGCCCGTTGCTGCATTGCACACATTCTTTCTTCCATGGTGCATCGAACGAAGAAAATTCATCCTAAAGAATCATTGTTTCATTCTTGACATTTCTGGAAAGAAACAACGTTCAACTCATTGGCTGAATTGTAAAGGGCGAAATGTGTCAAACATTAGCGGAAAGAAAGTGCGCAATTTGTTCGTTCATGGATAAAATCATGAAATTCATTAATCAATCCATATATTTAAAGCTGTTTGGTAATTCTGTCAAATCTATTCCATCGAAATTCGATCGAATACGCATGCGTCAAAAAATCACCGGCCAATGAGGTGAGGGTCTATGACTGTCTCTACAAACGTGTTTGGGATCGTATCATCTGTTGTTTTTTTCTGTTGTCACGTTGCGTTAAACCTAGGAAGATATTTATCTAGAACTCACTGTGGAGTGTTTAGAAGGTATTTATTTTATTTATTTATTTTATTTATTGTAATTTGTATGAATACTTAGATGTCCATTTCGGATTTACTGTTTAAAAATGAATTTAGGCTCATAAGTTGGCGAAATCCCGATGGGAATTTTTTTTTTAGATCTCTATCATTTTGTTTATATAGTACAGAAAATAATTATTCAAACGTGTAGAACACGTAATACAAAATTGGACCACTTATGGTCTGTTTATTATCGGGAATGAATCTTATGGTGTTCCGATTGATAATGAATTCGATTATGTAAATATAATGTCAAAAGACAGTACGCACGGTAGTAATATTTTTATTATTATGTGTTCGAAAAAAGCGAATCTGAGCGCCTGAATATAAATTATAAAATATTATTTCTATATTTAGCAACTAAATAATTAATAAATATGCTGGAATGTGACTAGCTTTATGTGAATGTATAATATATGTAAGTCTGAACTTTAGCATTATTTTTTAACAGAAATATATTATCTCTATTCGATTTAAAAGTTTTGTCATTACATAAGTGTGCTATTTAATTTGTAAAGAGTATGTATGCATTATATTGTTTGTATGTATACAAATGTTTAGAATGTTTTGATTTGTAAACTCTTAATATTTGAATAATGTTTACATTATATTTGTTTGTATGTATACAAACAATATATGTATACAAAGAAGTATATATACAAACAATATTAATATTTACATTGTATTGTTTGTATGTATACAAATCTTGAATGTTTTAATTTATTACATTCATTTTTTACCAGTTTGCATGTCCGTTCATGGGCGATTCATATGAAACTCATAATTTGTCACAAATTGGTGATTTTATTGATTTAGTGCTTTGCCCAAGAATGTGGAAAACAAAACTATTTTTGACATCGGGTGAAATGAATGAGGTTATTTCGGTTTTTATTTTGTATATAAAAAATGTTATATGTAAAAAAATCCTGGCCATTAATCACATTGTTTTTTGTATATTTAAAGACGATTACTTATTCTTTGTAATTATTTTTTTGCTGGGGGTTTTTGAGCAAAATAATATTACTTCATAGCTAGAACCAGTTCCGCTAATCATTAATATTTTCTTAATCCTTTGACCGCTGAGCAAATGGGCAAATTTGTAATGTTTTTTCTGTTATTTTTTTTAAATGTCAAAAAAAGATAAATTTTCAAAATTGGTATAAAAAACTTAGGTACTTCTCTATTATCCCATCGTCCACTTTTCATAACAAAATACTATTGCCAAAATGTATGATTATATGCCAAAAATGCAATCCCATTTACTTGATGTCGGAAGCATTATACGTGTTTGTTATGTCGTCAAGTGGTTTTTAATTCAACATTTGCGCGTATTAATGACAACGTTCTCCCGTTTATTTGGCGTTACAGTTTGGCGATAGTTTTTTGTTATGAAAAGTGGTCGATGAGATAATAGAGAAGTACCAAAACTTAATTACGTATATGAGTAGATTCCTTGACTATATTAATCATTACTCAATATTTTAAAACTGCATCATATTTGTAGAATTATATTAATTTAAACAATGCGTCTATTGAAGTGTGAAGAAGCACATACTTCTATGAAGAACCATATATTTACATAATCGTTTTCATTAGCAATCGGAACACCATAAGATTCATCCCCGATAATAAACGGACTATAAGTGGTCCAATTTTGTATTACATGTTCTACGATATTTTACGTACGTTTGAATAATTATTTTCTGTACTATATACACAAAATGATAGAGATCTAAAAACACAATTTCCATCGGGATTGATTTTGCGAATGTTAAATGAGCCTAAATTCATTTTTAAACAGTAAATCCGAAATGGACACCTAAGTATTCATACAAATTATAATAAATAAAATAAATACCTTCTAAACACTCCACAGTGAGTTCTATATAAATACCTTCCTAGGTTTAATGCAATGTGCAAGAAAAAAAAAAACAGGAGATGATCCCAAACACGTTAATAGAGACAGTAATAGACTCTCACCTCATTGGCCGGTGATTTTTTTGACGCATGCGTATTGGGTCGAATATTGTTGAAAAATGATTTTGAAGAAAAAATCGGGAAATTCACAAAATGGTTTCGGGAAAAACTTCACCAAATGGTTTAAAAATTCTTTGAGTGACAGCGGGAAAAAAATTTCGTTTTACATTCAATCATCGCAATTGGCGAGTGTGACTATTAAGTTTAGCCAGTACTGGCAATAACATCAATTACCAATTTTCAGTATTACTCGCCGATTGGTGAGTGTTAATTTTGTCTTATATCACAAACTGTATTTACATATACTACTAGATATAATGATTATGAACCATGATTTTTCTATTATTGGGCGAGATTCATGTTTTTTCAGCAATTCTTTGACGAAATTCATGTTTTTTCAGCGATCCTTTGAAGAATTTCGCATTTTTCTCATGATCCTTAACGAAATTCGCATTTTCCAGCGATTCTTTGATAAAATACATTTTATTCCGCAATTTTTAGACGAAATTTAGTAAAAAAGCATGACCTTTTGGTGAACTTTCCTTTTTTGCGATTCTTTGACAAAATTTGCTTATCTTTCACGATCCTTTTGCATAATTAATGTTTTTTCTGATGTCTTTTAACGAAAGTCATGTTTCCCCATGATCCTTTGATGAATTTAGTGTTTTTTCCTCAATCATTTGACGAAATCTGTGATTCCCCACCCACCCCCCCCCCCCCCCGCGAAGATTGGTTAGATGTTTTTAGTCTGCAGGTGCCCTAAAAAGTCTGTGACGCCCGTTGCTGCATTGCACACATTCTTTCTTCCATGGTGCATCGAACGAAGAAAATTCATCCTAAAGAATCATTGTTTCATTCTTGACATTTCTGGAAAGAAACAACGTTCAACTCATTGGCTGAATTGTAAAGGGCGAAATGTGTCAAACATTAGCGGAAAGAAAGTGCGCAATTTGTTCGTTCATGGATAAAATCATGAAATTCATTAATCAATAGTTGATAAATTCGTCAATCGATAGCGGAAAAATCGCAAAATTCATTAATCGACAGTGGAAAAATCGCAAAATTCATCAACTGGTTTCGGGGGAAAAAGTTTTCGAATATCGTCAAATGGCTTCGAGAAAAAAAATCACAATCTGTCAATTTCGGAGAAAAAATCGTGAAATTCGCCAAATGGTTTCGAAATTTGTCGAGCGACAGCGGAGAAAAAAATCTTTTTCCATTCAATCATCGCAATTGGTGAGTGTGACTATTATGTTTGACCAGTGGTGGCAATAAAGTCCATTGCCAAATTTTCAGGATTACTCGCTGTTTGGCAAGTGCTAATTTTGTCCTATACTTCAAAACCCTTTTGATCATATCATCAGTGTGCAGGACAATTTTTTTTACGTGAACCATTTGATGAATTTTGTGATTTTTCCATTATCGATTGACCGATTTTACTGCTATCGATTGTTGAATTTTATAATTTATCAACTATTGATTAGCGAATTTCATGATTTTTTCCATGAACGTTTGACGAATTACGCAAAAAAATTAAGAATATCGTTAAATTGTCTTGGGTAAAAAAAAATTTAATATTGTCAAATGCCTTCGAGAAAAAGTTGCAAGTTGGAATGCCTGTGACCTCTTTTTCATGTTATGCATCTCGGGTCTATCCCCCCAAGTGGGACACTTTTCTAAATTTTGCAGACACCTCTCATGTGATATATCGCTGGAAAATTCTTTGACCGCTTATTCATGTTATGCATCTCCGGGGTCCATCCCGCCACCCCCCCTCCCCCCCCCAAAGGGTACTTTATAAATTTTGCACACAACCCTCATGTTATATATCATTGGAAAGGTCTGTGACTGCTTAATCATATTATGCATCTCGGGTCTATCCCCCCCCCCCCCAAGTGGGACACTTTTCTAAATTTTGCAGACACCTCTCATGTGGTATATCGCTGGAAAAGTCTTTGACCGCTTATTCATGTTATGCATCTCCAGGGTCCATCCAGCCACCCCCCCCCCCCCCCCCCCCTAAGGAAGGCACTTTTATAAATTTTGTTGACACATCTCATGTGATATATCGCTGGAAAAGTCTTTGACCACTTATTCATGTTATGCATCTCCGGGGTCCATCCCGCCACCCCCCCTCCCCCCCCCCCAAAGGGTACTTTATAAATTTTGCACACAACCCTCATGTTATATATCATTGGAAAGGTCTGTGACTGCTTAATCATATTATGCATCTCGGGTCTATCCCCCCCCCCCCAAGTGGGACACTTTTCTAAATTTTGCAGACACCTCTCATGTGATATATCGCTGGAAAAGTCTTTGACCGCTTATTCATGTTATGCATCTCCGGGGTCCATCCCGCCACCCCCCCCCCCCCCCTAAGGAAGGAACTTTTATAAATTTTGTTGACACCCCTCATGTTATATATTGTTGGAAAGGTCTGTGACTGCTTAATCATATTATGCATCTCCGATGTCCATCTCCCCACTTTGCCCCCCCCCCCAAAGGGTACTTTATAAATTTTGCACACAACCCTCATATTATATATCATTGGAAAGGTCTGTGACTGCTTAATCGTATTATGCATCTCTGATGTCCATCTCCCCACTTTGCCCCCCCCACCCCCCCAAAGGGTACTTTATAAATTTTGCACACAACCCTCATGTTATATATCATTTTAAAGGTCTGTGACCACTTAATCATATTATGCATCTCAAATGTCCAACTCCCCACTTTGCCCCCCCCCACCCCCCCAAGGGATACTTTTCTAAATTTTGTTGACACCCCTCATGTCATATATTGTTGGAAAGGTCTGTGACTGCTTAATCATATTATGCATCTCCGATGTTCATCTCCCCACTTTGCCCCCCCCTCCCCAAGGGGTACTTTCTAAATTTTGCACACAACCCTCATGTTATATATCATTGGAAAGGCCTGTGACCACTTATATCATATTATGCATCTCCGATACCCATCTCCCCACTTTGCCCCCCCCCCCCCCAAGGGGTACTTTCTAAATTTTGCACACAACCCTCATGTTATATATCATTGGAAAGGTCTGTGACCTCTTAATCATATTATCCTCCCCACTATGAAATTTGTCAAGTTAAAGCAACTATAAATTTTATTTTTATGGTACTATCAAGTTGTTTGCCGTCAAATTTTGACGGGTTCCATCTAGTTATCGTTTAAATACTTAACTAGGTGTAATTTATTACTTAACGAGTTTCTTTATAACATAAGGGTTCATATTTTTGACATATTCATTTATACATATATAAATATACCTTTTTCTCTTCCTCATAAAAAATATGTTAAAACCAGTTATCAAACAACAATTTCATTTCACAACATATCATCAGTTTTCTAATATCGTAATGTTATACAATTATTGGGTTTGGCAAGGACACATTTGTGGCTAGTTCCAAACAAATGCCTGAAAACAGATTTATATAACATTTACAGAAATCTTTCGAGGCAATCGATTTTCCGCAAATTTCAGAAGAAAAATGTATCATGGAAATTATTTCAAAATGAATGAAGCTAGAAAAACGACCTTGCCAACATGAACAGTTACAAATGTTGGACAATTAAAAGGTTTTTTATCCTGTTTGCAATTATGAATCGTCCCTCTATGGAAAATTATGCAGTGATTTTCACAATGATATGTCTGCAAACAGAATTTTAAGATTTTTTCAAATTTATTCAAAATATAAAATAATTATTCTGTACAAACTATAAGACTAATATGAAAGCAAATTATCATGAACAAAAAGCTATAACGAATATCTTTACAAAAATGAATGCAATATATGAAGAATGGGTGTTATTTAGGTTATTAAGTTTTCATCCTTTCTTCATAATCGCTTCATGAATTCTTTTTAGAATTGAATTAATGAGTTTCTGAAAGTGTTTAAATACTATATGAGGGTTCACCATAACATAAGGGTTCATATTTTTGACATATACATTTATACATATATAAATATACCTTTTTCTCTTCCTCAAAAAAAATATGTTAAAACCAGTTATCAAACAACAATTTCATTTCACAACATATCATCAGTTTTCTAATATCGTAATGTTATACAATTATTGGGTTTGGCAAGGACACATTTGTGGCTAGTTCCAAACAAATGCCTGAAAACAGATTTATATAACATTTACAGAAATCTTTCGAGGCAATCGATTTTCCGCAAATTTCAGAAGAAAAATGTATCATGGAAATTATTTCAAAATGAATGAAACTAGAAAAGCGACCGTGCCAACATGAACAGTTACAAATGTTGGACAATTGAAAGACTTTTCTATACTGTTTGCAATTATGAATCGTTCCTCTATGGAAAATTATGCAGTGATTTTCACAATGATATGTCTGCAAACAGAATTTTAAGATTTTTTCAAATTTATTCAAAATATAAAATAATTATTCTGTACAAACTATAAGACTAATATGAAAGCAAATTATCATGAACAAAAAGCTATAACGAATATCTTTACAAAAATGAATGCAATATATGAAGAATGGGTGTTATTTAGGTTATTAAGTTTTCATCCTTTCTTCATAATCGCTTCATAAATTCTTTTTGGAATTGAATTAATGAGTTTCTGAAAGTGTTTAAATACTATATGTCACTGAAACAAACTTACCGTAATTTCGAGCGTATACGCCGCACCTCAGGCAATTCGATTTCCTACCAGAATTTATTTTACATAAAATGTGACTTCCTTCTGCTTAGCACTTATTTGACTTCTTATTTTCAATAAAATTTCCGGTTTGAAAAAGACTTAACTAGGGTGCGGCGCATACGCGCGAAATTATGGTACTTGTTTTAGTTTACTTGTGGAATTTCTGGAATTATTTTGTTTTTCATCAGCTTATGCAGTTCTTGCAAGTATTCTCATAGCTTTTCTGAAGTGTTTTAGCCGTTTTTTTCATGGTGGGTTCAATTTTGTCCCACTTATTGATAATTTAAAAATTCCACGTTTGGACCAGAATTTTGTAAAATAAATCCTTTTATTATGCACAGTAATAAAATATTTTATTAATGTTTAAATAATTATTTTCGTAATTTCTGGTGTTAATCAATTATATAAACATCGTAGTAACAGAAGTACTTTAACCCTTAATTGCATAGTGATGTAAATTTCCATCACTGTTTATTTAACTTTTAATAAATAAATCAACTTCTTCTCCACCACTATATTTATATAGAAATATTAATGTAGTAAATTTCCCGTGAACTATGTTGCTGAACAAAGTTAAAAATCTATCTTAAAATTTCTGGTGTCTAATATTTAATATATGTATAAAGAAATACAATTGTAAAAGAAAAGCTCATGCAATCAAGGGTTAAGTCTGACAGGCTTACGCAAGACTTAAAAGAGACCAGTCCTTAAAACAGGCCAGTGTAATATGCATACCACTAGATAGAAATCACTGAAACGTAGATTTAGTAGAATGAGTCGAGGCAGAGTGTTTTTGAAACATAAAACATATCCTTTCAATTTCTCCAGAAATCAGTAAAAGATGACTATAAAGGATGTTCTGATAATATTTGTAATTCATGAAATTATAGAAAAATACAATACATGTTTTTTCTTCAAACCCAAAGCCAGCCCAAACCATTGCGTTACCTCCACCCACTTAGGCGTTTGGAAAATAATTGTTCTTTTTTTCGCAAATCGCGCTAGTAGAATTTCTAATCATCTGACCCATCTAAATTACACTCTTTTTCATCAATAAATATCACTCTTAACCCTTCTTTGCATGAGTTTTTCTTTTACAATTGTGTTTTTTTATACATATATTAAATATTGGACACCAGAAATTTTAAGATAGATTTTTAACTTTGTTCAGCAACATAATTCACGGGAAATTAACTGGATTAATATTTCTATATAAATATAGTGGTGGCGAAGAAGTTGATTTATTTATTAAAAGTTAAATAAAAAGTGATGGAAATTTACATCACTATGCAATTAAGGGTTAAATATATATTAAAGATGGAAGTATGTATTGAGAGTTTAAATTCTAAAAGCTTGAAAAATGACCGAAATGATAATTGTACCAGAAAAACTAAGGATGTTGTAAGAAATGATTCTTGGCGAAGCAACGTTAAAAATAAAATTATATATTAATAAAACAACGGTTACTATAAAGATGGGAATCCAATACGGCCTATAGTACTAAATTGCGCACCCCTACCCAGTGGCAGCTCGTGACTGGCTTTATTTGGGGCACTAAATGCATGGCTGCTAAATTTATTCTTTATGTACCACTATTATTAAAAATGAATACTTTATTTTTGTTTATCTTTCTTAACTTTCAGTCTATTTGTTCTGCGAAATATATTGATCAGGAGTTAGACATCATTAGAAATATAGCAAAGGATAATGGTTCTCCGCTTAAGTTTATTAACAAGCTTATTTACCAAACTCAATATGGAAATAAATGGCGATTTTTAAATATAAATTTAAATATAATTAAGTACAGGTATACATATTTCAATATTTTAAGTGTTTTATTGAATGTTTAATGTATAAATTAAAGAAATACATTATAAATTTAATTGTTCCCCTCTATTAAATAAAAAGAAAGACTTCACAAAAATATTATGCATGGATGAACTATAAATGGATAAAGCAAGCCGGGCTAAAAGCAACAACGTCGACCGTGTTGCATGCAAGGAAATACGATGTCACGCGATGTAACCTGCTGGCTGCTAAAACTTGACGATTGGCGATGCAAAACTCTTAATAATCATACTAAGAGCTGGCTTCACGTAAATAATTTATGTCTTTTTAATTTTCTTGACAAAATTGCATGTTTTTGTTTTAATAGTAATAGAAAACTTTGAATTTTATATACTAATAGCAATTTACAAAATTTCTTTTATTTTTCAGGTTTTAGGACCGTGGTCCATTACTAGAATGCTTAATTAGTCAATTTCCAGTAATGGACACCCCATGTGGACATTACTAAAAAAGCAATTTCAGTAATGTTCATATTGCATAAAATTTTTTGATTTAAATGAAAAGCTATCAAATTCAATTTTTCAAATTACACTTATCAGAATGTAATAATCATATATTTTTTTTATAAATAGCTTTTTTTAAAATTAATTTCACGTAATTAATAAACTTTTTAAGATTGTAATCAGATTATTTTGTTTTATTATTATTACCAAATTTCACAAAGTGTTTTGCTTATAATTTTCAGAGTTCTTAATATAAAAGAATGTGCTTTTCAGGAACAATGGCACACAATATTATATACAATACCTTGCAATCAGAATTAAAAAATAATAAATATTGGATGAAAAATTAACAGGTTAACTAAATATAATTTCACTGCACATGCGCGAGTTCAATCAAAATATACTGTGCATAATACATTAGCTAAATGCATTAACCAACTTTTGTGAAAGTCTCAAAAACATAGCTTGAAAATTATGATAGTAATCGTCGATAGAATAAGCTCGAAATTCGCTGTTCCGAAAAGGAAGCAAAAAGATGAAAGTTGACTTAATAAGAATGAAGTGTCTCTCATTGTATATTTAGACCGCTCCTCATCTTTTTGCTTAATTTTGGGAATAGCGAATTTCAAGCTTATTCTATCGACTATAACTATCAGAATTTTCAAGCTATGTTTTTGAAACTTTCACAAAAGTTGCTCTATAGATTTAGCTAATATATTATGCAAATTATAATTTGATTGCATTCGCGAATGTGCAGTGAAATAATATTTAGTAAACCTGCTCATTTTTCATCCAATATTTATTATTTTTTAATTCTAATTGCAGGGTATTGTATATAATGTTGTTTGTCGTCGTTCCTGAAAAGAACATTCTTTTATATTAAGAACTCTGAAAATTATAAGCCAAACACTTGGTGAAATTTGCGATTGTTTTTATAAAAACCTTAATTTCTCCACAAATATACGTGCTATCCTCATAAAAATGAACATAGTTTATTAAAAGAAGCTTCCTAAGCATATGGTACCGTTTCAACGCTTTTGCCATATTAGTTTTTACAGGGTTATCCAAAAGATATTAGATTTTCTTCAATTTATTGACGGCCCCCTATGGAGTTTGGAATCTTTGCCCTATGGAATCTTTGCTGAAATATATGACGTCGACTATGCTGTTTACACGGCTGAAGTTTCAGGATAATTCCGTATGTATTTTTCTAGATATTGAACAAAACGTCTAAAATCGCAAGTGACTGGTCATCATTGGCCATATAGTGTATAATAAATATTAATATTTATTTTTGATGTTGTTCACTATTTTGTTACTTATTTAGATAATTTTAATTATATAGATAAAAATATATTTATCACATATATAAATTAATACAATATTTAAACGGTATTATCTTCGGAACAGTGCCGTCCATAGATTTCACGGGCACGGCACACAGACGAATTTGCTGTTTCGTATATTGCTTTCATTTTTGTAAATGTACACTGCTGTCCAAAAATTAAGGGGCAGTGACCGGATGCGTTCGCTTTTTACACGGTTTGCCGAATACCTACAGTGGCGGTCAAAAGTTTCCGGCCAGCATAAATTTTTTTGGTTTATTTGTAAGTATACCCATATGAACAGGGATCTCAAAGTGATACTTATACATTTTGTTGACATAATAGTTAGGAACTTAGTTATTGAATATCAAATAAATATCAATAAAATTAATTGACAAAGTTAATTGCAAAGGAAAACGCATGTTATCAAAAGTTTCTGGTCATCTTGGCAAGTTTAGAAAAACATTATGTTATAATAGAAAATAACAGTGATCAACAACATTTACAATTGGTATTTTCTTGTCATACCTTTAGCAATAAGTACTGCGGCGCAGTGACGTGGAATCGATTGAATGAGCGGTTGAAGATCGTCTATGGTAAGGTTTTTCCACTCTTCTTGCAATTTTTGAGAATATTTTTCTGAATTGGAATATTTATAATCCCGCACACGTTTGTCAAGTTCGTTCTAAAGATTTTGTATTGGATTCAGATTGGTTTGGATTCAGATTGGTTGATTGGGCTGGTCATTTCAAAAGCGGAATTTTTTGGTGCAAAATCTACTGCTTGACAAACTTGCATGTATGATTTGGGTCTTTATCATGCTGAAACAAATAGTTGCGACCACAATTTTTCCTCCAATAAGGCAGCAAATGATCTTGCAAGATATCCTCATACATTTTACTATCCAGCGTGCCGCAAATTACAACTAACGGACCGACATCTTTTCCAGAAAATGCTCTCCACAGCAGAGGCGTAACGTCAAGGGGGGAACGGACCACTTTACTACCAGTATTTTTATATACTATATTTGGCCTTATTTAATTCATGCCGTCCAAAGATTACATAAGGCTAATTGTAGTATATAATTATACTGGTAGTAAAATGATCGTGCCCCCCCCCCCTGACGCTACGCCACTACTCCACAGCATAACGTGTCCTCCGCCATGCTTCATTGTAAGAAGAACATATATCGAATCATATCTTTTGTTTTTAGGTCAACGGACATAGTGTCTGCTATCACTTCCAAAAAGGTTGAACTTCTATTCAGAAAATAGTACTTTTTCCCAGTTTTCACTTGACCAGTCTTTGTGTTCTTTGGCAAATGCCAGTCGGGCCCACTGATTTTTTTTTTTTTTTTTTTTTACTTATGGAAGGTATTTTAACACCGACACTTCCATAACGTCCTACGTCTCGTAAGCGTCTTAACATGGTAGACTGACTTATTTCAGTAATATTTAAACTCCCTAAATTGCGGGATATTGCAGCGGCCTTTTTGAGCGGGTCATCAACTGCTTTTCTCCTGATAATTCTGTCCACATGAATAGTCGTTTTCCGGTGTCTCCCGTACCTTCAGGTCAAGTCCTGAAGGCCGTCTTTAAATATTTTTAAAATATCGTACACAGTAGGTTTTCCGATCGATAACTTCGCCGCAATCTCATTTTCCCCTTTAGCGACAAACAAATCATTCGTTTACGAACAATAATTGTTAAACTTTTCATTTTTGAATTTCATCTAAGTTGTTCATGTTGATTACTTAACCATTTAGCGGGCGGTGTCCAGAAA
The DNA here is from genome assembly GCA_963931845.1 of Maratus michaelseni. Lineage (NCBI taxonomy): Eukaryota > Metazoa > Arthropoda > Arachnida > Araneae > Salticidae > Maratus > Maratus michaelseni. The sequence goes on along the minus strand of OZ007599.1, from coordinate 189,169,218 downwards.
AAAGGACCAAGAATATTTAATTAAATTTTCCTTTTATTAGTACGGGAAAATAAGCAAGGTTTTATTTTCGAATAAATTCTTTGGTAAATTTTGGTGTCAATCCATAATTTCATCATTTTAAAAACAGACCTACTGCGCACCGGAAAGGGTTAACAAACACTGCCAAAACAACACTTTACCGTTAGAAAAAACTAACGAATGACGAATGGCCGGACACTTTTGCACACGCGAATTTCGAATTCCTCCACTCTGCATCAAGTGTCTTCAGTATCCAATCAAAATGATCTCCTGGGCAGAGATCATTTGCATATTCCTATGTTTTGGAGCAATTGAGCTTCTTCTTCGCTGAAACGTTCTGGAAAACAGATCAAAGAAACTAACTGACCCGAAACTTTTGACTGTCACTCTCCATCAATAATTCTTGACACATTTCTCTTGAAATTCCTGGATGTAAATCACATTTTTGAATTCAAGAACTGTAGAAACAGTATACTGCAATTAAAAAATTATTATATTTAATATTTGATGAGATATGGTCATTTCTTTGAAATAATTTATAACTTCGCATACGTGAATAATAAGAAAGATTTTTTTTTTCATTATTTGGTTGCCAATTCTTCAGAGTAATGCATATAAAAAGACCAGTCAAATATCGTGAAAACTCAGAAAGATGCGAGCAATACAGTGAGCTAATTGACAATTTTTCGGAGAAATCCCATATAATCCAATGGGATTTTTCCCCGAATACCAAATCATGAAGGGAAAATATATGCAGGGTGTAACAGAAATGCTTCAACAAACTTTGAGGGATGATAGTACTCATGAAGACGAACAAAAAATGCAATGGAACATGGGGTCGCAAATGACGTTTAACCCCTTCATGGGCAGTGGTATGTTTATGAAAGCGCTTAATTTTAATTCCAAAACGCCATAATGGCACCAGAATTTTGCTAAAATCTTTTCCATTTAATATGTATGTGAAATATAGCCTTTTTCTTATTTACAAACAAATTTTTTTATAAATTCCGGTGCCAGTCATTTATTTCAACGTTTTAGTACTAAAAGTAGTTTGCCCCTAAAAGGCTTAAAGGATAAAAATAGAGAAAATGCGTCTGAAAATGGACTGGCACCGGAATTTACAAAAAAAAATTGTTTGTAAATAAGATAAAGGCTATATTTCACATAAATATTAAATGGAAAAGATTTTAGCAAAATTCTGGTGCCATTGTGGCGTTTTGGAATTAAAATTAAGTGGTTTTTTAGACATACCACTGTCCCTGAAAAGGGTTAAATGTCATTTGCGACCCCGTGTTCTATTGCATTTTTTGTTCATCTTCATGAGTACTATCATCCCTCAAAGATTGTTGAAGCATTTCAGTTACACCCTGTATATGCACTTATAAATTATTTCATTTAAATGACCTTATCACATCAAATATTTATATATTAATTTTTTAATTGCAGTATACTAAAAACAGGTGTTCATTTGTTAATGTCCGTAAATTTACTATTTATTGTCCATTATACCAATTTTCATTCAGACATTATTTAAAAAAACATGGTCAAAAATTTTCAATAAAAACGGATGAAAAGTTAGGAAACATAGTCCCATTAACCCCCAATCCATCTGTTTTCAAATCAATAAGAAATGAAATAGAAAAATGTGAGGAAATACAAACAGCAGGAATATACAAAATAAATTGTCTAAACAGCAGAAATGAAAAGCTTACTTACATAGGAATGACGAAAAAAAATTAGAAGGAAGAATGAAAGAACATATCAGAGATATAAAACTAAATAAACAGTCAACAGCTCTTGCAAGATTAAACACTAAAACCCTAATCAAACTTGAAACCCTACAAATACAGAAAATAGCGAACTACGAAAATTTACATAATGCTGAACGAGAGAGAAACAATGGAAATTAATGCATCCAAAGCCGCATGCAATGGTATGGTTCATTCATTGATTGACTGCCGCTGGAAAAAAAAAAAATGTTAGACATACAGAGAAAGAGAGAGAGAGAATTGAATGCCGAAAGGGGGAGCTCTTCAATCAGCAGTCGTGTTTATAGTGGAGAGACAGAGGATTGAAGATCACAACTGATGATGCTCTAGCTAGGGCGAAAGCGCTTTTGTGGAGTGGTGAAGATTTTTTATTCGAAACTGTTTTTACATTTTTTA